>OZ012545.1:26791163-28041163 GCA_963935595.1 Schoenobius gigantellus
ATACAAACTAAATAAATTATTTTTTGGTGTTAAGTGCCGACAGCCCTACGTAAGCGTACGAGGAATACTACGCTCACGTCTGTCACGTGTTATGTGTTTAAATTTCTTTTGTGTTAACCTCTCCTCTCTAGGCGGTCGCATGCGATCGGTGTGACGTCACGCTATGATTTTTTTTTTAAATACCCTCAAAAAATTTTTTTCACAAAAAAAAATTATATTTCAGAACCAAAGTATATTTTTCATTTTGTAAAAAGAAATATATTAATTTATAACTATCCTTTTGTGAGGGTGTATTTTTCACTATTATATAGCGTAATACCACACCGGTCGCATGCTTATGGTTGTCACTTGAAAGTTTTTGCTTTCAGTTTGAAATCAAATAACTCTGAAAGTATTGAGGTTCGGGGTCTCAGACAAGCACCGAAGGTCCATTTAGTATCTAACATAATATGCCCCTTAAATGTTATTGGGGTGTTCAGTTACACCCGGTATAATAAAAACTAATTATTATAATAAAAAAATTATTATTTTTTTTAGGGTTCCTTAGTAAACACTATAAGGGTTCCTCCCTTATAGTTTCGCCATGTCTGTGTCTGTCTATCTGTCTGTCTGTCTGCGATAGATATCTGGCTGATGCGAATGGTTCCCGGTCCATCAGCAACGTGTTGTGAGGTGTGTATGAACTCAAAGTTGGCATTTGCAACTACGGAACCTTACACTGCGCGTGGCCCAACACGCACTTGGCCGGTTTTTTAGTTTTTGAATAGTTATACATATGTAGAATAAAATAAACTTAAGATGCATGCATACAAAATAAATAAACATATATAACATATTGAAAATAAACCAATATATATGAAAAATGCCTACGTGACTATCACCACGTATTACCTGCGATTAGCTTATTTCAACAAATAAAAATTGCTCCCTTAATATCTACTAGAATACGTACTAACCGAACCTCAATCTTTTCTGCTTTGAGACGCCTTTGGGTGGGGGGATATTAAACTGAAGTAATAGTTTTTATATTAATAATTCTTCGGTTATTTATACTAGTCGTAGTTTGTATGATTTTCGTAGTGCAAATATAAAACTTGACGTGGCGCCTACTGTACGACTATGGTACTACCAAAAAGATTCAGTACTCCGGTAGCCGAACTAACCAGCGAAATGCTATAGGATTTTGTTTATAGTTTGGTACTTTATACTTGTTTGAATACTGTCATGAAAAGGTTTCTATAATATGGGAGCCGAAATCACCGGTCTACCGGCACTAGAGGGTTTTTGGTAAGCCGTGGTAAAAATTTGGTACGCCATTATTAAGGAACAAAGTCTGTTATCAAAATCTGTTCCGATCCGTCAAGGAAAAGTATTCTGCAGGCGACAAAAATACTACTCGTATATTTCTTAGGCGACTATTGACACAATGATCATTAAAAGGTCATTTTCATAATGAGCAATCTTGTTTACAAGGTAAACATGACATTACCAAGAAATCCCGGATTATACTTCAAGGAGACCTATTAATAGATTTTTTATCCGTACAGCTATTATACCATACCAAAAATATTTTACATCTTTGGTATTTTCCTACAGTTCATACGATTATTGTATTTTTTATTCAAAATATGAACCAAGGGTGATGATTGAGTTAAGAATATTTATTGGGATAGATTAGATAGATAATTTAGTTAATTAGATTCTTGGTTAAAGATTTTTATGTTTATTTTCACGTCAAAAAGTGCCTGTAAAGGTCTATATTGAATAAAGATTTTTTAGTTTGAGATACTCTTTCATTAACGGTTAATATTGCAGCCCTTCTATAACCCAGTTCCAGTTTCATTGGACGACAGGGTAGATGTACAGTACCTACCTATCCAAAGGAGAAAAAGTTGAATAATTATTGAAATATAGGACCTTACACATTTGAAATTAGCATTTTACATAGAAAAAGTAGAACGAAAACAATACTCTTAAATTAATATTTAATCAATCGAAGCTAAAATTAAGGACATTAATTTTCTAAGTACTTCGCCATTTTACATGTGGTTCATTGATTCCATTGCTGAAAAAATTGTGGAAGCGAGAAATAAGTAAAATCTTTAAAGGCTGTTTGGACTGCCTCGTTGGAATTTAACTTTTTTCTTCGCAAAAAATTTTACCGAATTCCGAAAAAATGGTTATCTGTTAGACTAAGCAAAGTACTAAAGAGTATGGTACCTACACCAGGGGATTTTTAAGGGGTAGGCCCGGCACTCTGCCAAGAGAGCCCCACACACGCTCGTCGTCTAGCCAACGGCGGGTACGGTGCGGTCATGCATTTCCCCCCGAAAAAAAGGTGTCGGAAACGTTCCGATCGCAACTCCTCTTATTTAGCGACTATCTGTGGTGTAGTTTGGGGTCTAGGCGTTGTCTTAAAGCAGCAGGGGGCTAGAGAGATACAAAAGTATACTATCATCATACAATACTTTTTAAAAACCTTGGCAATGATAATCAATAATTAAAATCTTGGAAATGGAAAACCAATGCTTACACTGTGTACTGTACAGATAATTTTACAGTATCTGTGGTGATATTATCACAGCATTTTTTTTATAAGAGATTTATTATTTTATATCATTTCCCCTCTTAAACGCTTATTTTATTCACTGAAAACAGTGAATAAAAAGCACTTTTAATCATTATTTTGGTGTTTGAATTTAAAACACACAATATATTCGACTTCCATCTCAATGCTGTACATCCTACTTGTACAAAAAATACTCGACATTGAATGTCTATTTTCGCTGAAATGTTTATTTTTCTCGTAGTCATGGTATCTAGTATAGTAGGATGCAACTCTTCAATAAAAAGCATTTTTAATCACTATTTTGGTGTTTGAATTTAAAACAATATATTCGACTTCCATCTCAATGCTGTACATCCTACTTGTACAAAAAGTACTCGATATTGAATGTCTATTTTCGCTGAAATGTTTCTTTTTCTCGTAGTCATGGTATCTAGTATAGTATGCAACTCTTCAATAAAAAGCACTTTTAATCACTATTTTGGTGTTTGGATTTAAAACACAATATATTCGACTTCCATCTCAATGCTGTACATCCTACTTGTACAAAAAATACTCGATATTGAATGTCTATTTTCGCTGAAATGTTTCTTTTTCTCCTAGTCATGGTATCTCGTATAGTATGCAACTCTGCAATAAAACAGATTTATACCGAGGGCCATGAATGACTTGCGGCACTCAGGATTCTAATGAATCACTCCCTACGGTCGTGATTCAGTCGTTAGAATCGTTCACTTACTCGTGATTCATCTATGGCCCTCGCTTTTAATCCGTCCTTTATTCACTAGTTGCATAATATACAATTTTAATTTATTTTTAGAATATCATCCTCAATAATCATCGCATTGAATAATGCTGTTGCAGTGGTCTGGTATTACTAATATAATTATATACCTATTACATTTTTAAAATCAAAATATTTTTTTTGACTTGATAGAAAGCTCTTTTGAATCGTTTAAGGCTTTTGCCTTCCACCCATCTAGGTCCCATTTAAGGCCTTGTTACTGCAAATATTGTCCTTCTTTGTCGTATTTATAAAATATTAATTAAATTCTCAATTTATTTTATTCGGGTCACGTATTTTAGTATGATTCAATTTTTTTTATTGTTTTACTAGCTTCTGCCCAAGACTTCGTCTTCGTGGACTTCAATTTTGAACATTTTTTAATTATCCCTCGGGAACTAAATTGAGTAACAAACATCCAAACATCCACACTTTCACATTTATAATATTAGTAGGATTAATTTCTCTATTTTGCATATTTCTTACTTTTTTCCATCTTTAATCTCTAGATAATATAGATATTTAAATTAGGCTCCCAATTGATTCCTAGCCTTGTGTTTGCACTTCGATGCTAATTTAGTCGCTAGCTACATAGGTATAAGATACATAGTACAGGAGGTATCTAAGTACGTATGCGCCGACCACAAAGCACGTATCAATACAGCGGTACCTTGGGTGACCAACTCTAGAGGTTAATTAATGTTGCTGCCTCCAAATGCAATTATCGAATATTAGGTTAAGTACTAGGACGGAGCGCCGCCGCACTTAACTTGGCCGACGCCCGATACAAACTAGTTACTTGGTTCAGGATTCGTAGTATAGGCAGCCCATAAATGCATAGTTCCAGAGTGCACTACAAAATTACATAACAGCAATTACCTATGGAAATTAAATTTTGCAAACTCATAGTGCATAAACAGCTTATAACTATTGTTGTTTTTGAAATTAATTATTATAGTGTGTTTATAATAATGACGAGTATATCACTTACTACGTAAACCATGTTTAACCCGCCATTGGTGACGTACATGTCTGTGAGACCGGGTGTTTTTAAAAATTCGAATAACTTTTTTCCCCGCCATCGATTTTTATCGTGATTTCTAGTAGCTGCCGCTTTGAACGTTCCTCACCGTTAGGTCATCACGCGATTTCGAAGCGGATGCATATTCTGGAGTTTTGGCACCAACCCGGTGCGTCAGACCGGCGTCACCGATTATGTTAGTAAATTAGTAATAGTTGAATTATTGATTATTTGCATTTTCCCAGGGCTATATACATTTTTCACTTACTTTTGTAATTATTTTATTGCATTATCCTATGATTAGCAAGCCTATTGCATGATTATATGTATATTTGACTGAGAGGATTCAGAAAGTAGACGTCAACGGGGAGAGGTCCCAGGGCGTCTCGGTTAAAATGGGAGTTCCGCAGGGTTCAATTCTTGGTCCTTTTCTATTTTTAATATATATAAATGACTTGCCTGCTTTTGATCAAGACAGACATGAGATTGTATTATTTGCAGATGATACTTCACTTATGTTTAAAATTAAAAGACGATTGCAAATTTATGACGATGTAAATAGTTCTATCTCAAGAATAGTTTATTGGTTTAATGCGAATAACTTGTGCCTCAATGAAGGGAAAACTAAATGTATAAAATTTGTTTTACCCAATGTTAAAGAGGTTCACACCACTGTTAACATAAAGCATAAAAATGTGGACCTTGTGGATACCGTAGTATTTCTTGGTATTACTTTAGATTCAAAGCTTCAGTGGGGCCCACATATTGATAAATTGTCGAAGAGACTTAGTTCTGCAGCCTACGCTGTATGGAAAATACGTCAGCTGACTGATGTTGATACAGCAAGACTTGTATACTTTGCCTATTTTCATAGTTTGATGTCGTATGGCATTTTGCTGTGGGGAAATGCTGCCGACATTCAGACTGTTTTTGTGCTGCAAAAAAGGGCTATTCGTGCTATTTATAACCTTAAAATAAGAGACTCTTTGAGAGAAAAATTTAAAGAAATTGGTATTATGACCGTCGCGTCGCAATATATTTACGAGAATATAGTATATGTTCATAAAAATATACATTCGTTTTGTAAAAAAGTGATATTCATTCAGTAAATACTAGGCAAAAGAATATGTTAGCGTTACCAAATACTAGGCTTAAAAAAATTAATAATTCTTTCAAAGGCCTTTGTGTACGTTTCTACAATAAAATCCCAAATAATATTAAAGCACTTAACTTGAATAAATTTAAAGTCACTATCAAGGGCGCACTTATGAAAAAAGCATATTATAAAGTGTCTGATTATATATATGACAGATAAAACTGCTTGGGATTGACAAAAAATGTGATAATTGACGTTCAAAGGGTGTTAACACTTTGTGATAATAGGATAAATTTCATTCGAGTAACTGTTCCACTCATAGCGACAGGCATTTCTATATTATTAAAAAAAATGTTTGTGAAATATAATATTGTAATGTTGGCATTTTAAAAGAGGAGACAAAAAAAATACAAGACCTTCCGAGTTTCTTGCCTGTTCTTCTCGAGAAGACTCTCCCAATTTCCGAACAGGTGTCGAGTCAATTTTTTTTTCATTTGACTTGTATTTGCATACATCTTAATAATGGTTGGGGTGTGTGTACATACAAGGATTAAATAATTTAGTTAATTAGATTCTTGGTTGAAGATTTTTATGTTTTTTTTTTTGACGTCAATAAGTGCCTGTAAAGGTCTATATTGAATAAGGATTTTTGAGTTTGAGTTTGAGTTTGAATTTTACAAAAATATGCAATATATATTTTAATTTGTAAGCGTTATTTCCGCATGGTCGCGAATCTCTTCTACAAGAAATACTTGACACACCACCAATGTCATCACGCAGTGATGCTAGAAGTGATACCAAGCCAACGTTTACCAACTGAAATACAGATTTTAGCAAGCGATGAGAAGTTGAATTTTATGTGCGAATTATAATCGGGCTCAAACAACAAGAAGATGGCCTATGGCAGTCTTTTACGCTATGTTCAATGCAGCTAACGAGCGTATTCGTAACTTCATTTGGAATTTAGCTAGGAAATTAATTAGGGTTCAATTAATTTCATAGCCAATTGTCAATGAAGTGACACTCACTCAATAAGAGAACGACAAATGCAGTTGAACTTGACACAGTCAATAAAACAAAGACTGTGAGAAATTTTAAAGCTAGATAAGGTACCTGGGACTGTTGGTCCATCAAGAAATAGTCAGTGTTATGAATGTCGTTGGAAAAGTAACAGCAAGACCAAATAGGTACACTTGTCACAAGTGCTAGAAATATTTGTGTATTTAGCAAGTAAGTAGTGCCTTCTTGCAAGAGCTCTTTGACTGAAGAATAGTCATTTTTCAGATCTATATTGTTGTTATTTATTGTTGGTAGGATACTATTTTTTGTTTATTTTATGTAAGTTCTTAGTATCAAAATATCGAAAAGACTGAAATAATTATAAAAATGTAATGATTGCTGTGTTCCCGAATTTTAAAAAAGTTGTGTGTAAAAACTTAGTAATTTTTAATGCTTTAAGTAAAATTGTTTAATGATAAATAAAAGTCAAATAATCGAGTTGCAATTAATGCAATATTTTTGAATTATTATCGAATCACATATACTTAAAAGAATAAATGAACAGGGAATAAAATATTTTGAAAAACCTTTAATTGAAATACCCAGTGTGTGAGACCGGCGTCACCAATGATGTAAGTCAAATTGACGTCACCAATGGCGGGTTAACGTTATTGAAAGCGTGTTTCCAGCTGATCAGATTGATGGTCAGGCTAATGCCCAACGGGAGTTATTCCCCATGGTCACATCACTTTGATTTCTGACCCATAGTCATGGCGTGACAAAGAACTCATGGGTTATTCGGTTTAGGAAAGATTCTGGATACGGCGGATTATTTTTATGGCAGATTCTTGATTGCATGGAAGTCATATATAGAAGTGAACCACAAATAAAATGCTATTCAAATTATAAGTAGGTACCCATGATACAGAAAAGAAAACGTTTTTTAATATTATTGATCCAAAGCGAGTGTTTATCTATTGAAATGAAAAAAACATAATATTCTTTAAATAGTGTTGTAATTAACACATAAGCATCACGAGATGATGACTCATAGACTGAAACCCCTGAAATGGTAATCAAAGCCGAATGAAAGACTAACAAACGTAACACTAATTAAATATTGATACGAGAAAATTACTAAAAAGCTCGATCTGCACATCAAGATTTTCAACTAAATTGCGAAGAATAGAATTCATAGAATTGCTTGATTTTGCATGTCACGCATAAATCATACTCAAAAATATAATCCACAAGTGAATCAGTAGGACAGAGGTACGTCGCCGCGCGGATATGCGGTCGGCTGGCCAATGCCACAGTAGTCTAATTGTTTCCGATCTTCCCTCAATAGCCACTGCGTTATATTGACGAAATTTGAACACATGAACGGTACTTTTTCAAGGCTCAATAACCTTTTTGCCTTCTATCAAATATTCGTATCGACCTTACGCCTACCTAAACTAAACAAGAATCAATCAGTTTCGCTTTAAACGCCTAAATGTTGAAGAGAAAGTGTGTTTGTTTATTTGTTAGAGATATCAAAAGACTGTTATTTATTAGGCATTGAGTTGATGATTAATTTATTCAATAAGAAGATAAGAAGGTAGACGTAAGATGGTTTCATGTAGAGAAGTCTTGCATTACTATGTTGCGCTTTGAAGGGTAAGACGAGCAGTGAAATTAAGGATACCTCATGCCACAAGCACAGAATAAGTTATAGTGCTAAAGTACCACAAGTCGGCAACGTGCGATTGGCCAAGAAAGTGGTGTACCAGCCCTGCGAGCATAGAACTCTCGATAAACAAAATTTGACAGCTAAGATCGACATACTCGACAAAAATCGATAAATAAGACAGATATTCCTAAGGAGTGAAAAGGACAGATGCTTTTGTCTATCGATATATGTCGATCGACAAAAGCTTCCGTCCTTAGGAATATCTGTCAAATTTATCGATTTATGTCGAGTATGTCGATCTTAGCTGTCAAATTTTGTTTATCGAGAGTTCCATGCTCGCAGGGCTGTTTCGACAAAACTTCGCGGATAAACAAAATATCGCCATAGTTACCTTGGTAGCTGTCGGTATGTTATTGCAAAGGAAAGTCAAAATTGTTGTTTTATGGCATGAAACTGAATTTCAACCTTAGGGTGGTACACCACTTTTTTGGCCAGCTGTGCATTGCATATTAGCGTCATTGAAGGTGTTGTAAAGAACAATGTCGAAAGTCGCCCCAAGACCAACAAAGATTTGATTTACGTCAATGCATTTTTTATAACACTCATCTATTATATAAAAGGAGATGTTCCCATCTATAGATGCACGCACAGCACAGATACGAGAAATTTGGACAGATGTTTTAATTCAAAATGCGGACGCACACTAAGAAGGGATTTTAAAAAATGTTAACCCTAAAGGGATGAAATAGGGGTTGCAAGTTTGTATGGAAAAATATTTAAATTAGCAACGATTTTGATAAAACTTGAGACTCATGCTCTTAAAAATATTTCATTGGACACGTGGTTTATGGTTTATACCCCCCTTAGGCTGAAAAATAGGGGTTGAAAGTTTCTATGGAAAATATTTACAATCTGCTCCAATTTCTATGAAATTTATTATTCGGGGTTAAATAGGTTACAAAATTATTTTTCCTACGGGAAAATATAAAATTCCCACGGGAAAATAACGCGGGCGAAGCCGCGAGCGGAAAGCTAGTAGCAAATATATGTATTCGACGGGCAAATCAAAAATATTTATAAGTACTTTCAGAAACAAAACCAAATGAAGTAAAATAATATACCTACGAACGGTTATTGTAATCATTGCTCGATTGAATAGAATTGAGTCGCTTTAATGTAGGTATGGACATTTATTTATTTGTATAAATTATGTTTTTCATAACTTCTTTCACAATTTACAACGTTAACACACGTCAATTGACTACTCACTCGCTGTTGCTTGTTAGTTCGTTGTGTTTTTGACTTGCTTTCTAATTTTGAGATTTCTTGTTCTTTACTACGTGGCTGTATAGGTATGGAATATGTGTATTGCTCAAACGAAATATAGTATTACTTCAACTAGCCTGAAAATCTGATTCATTTAGATATATAATTAGATTTCGAAGCTTTTCCGTAGTAATTGATGTGGACGTACAGTATTTAATAATGTCTAATTATACGAAAATCATTTTTTCACTGCTGTTGGTATTTGGGCGAATAATGTATGGACGTAGAGCAATGTCCTTTACAAGTCTGAAGCTGCAGTCACATCAGCCCTCTAACCAAATGATCCCTCAAATTAATATTAAAACTGCACTAAGAGCGAGATGGCGCGATCCGCAGCACGAGCGGAAACGCGAAAGTTTGTTAGTATGGATGGATGTATGGATGTTTGTTGCTCTTTCACTCAAAAACTGCTGAATGGATTTGGATGAATTTTGTAGGTAGACGGATTACGACAGGGATTAACATAATAATTACTTATTATCCCGGAAAAGTAAGTCGTTCCCTCGGGAAAGTAGATTTACATTTTTTTCTTTGAACTTTTAAGGCGAAAAATAGTTCGCGAGCACAGCTATCTTCTACATAATAGGTTAAAAAAATCCTACGAGAAAATATAAAATTCCCTCAGAAAAACAATAATATTGCGAGCGAAGCCGAGAGCAGAAAGTTAGTATTGTTATTATAATCTTGCTATGAGCGATCATGGTAAAGCCGCAGGTGGATAGGCTGCTTGTTTGCCAATTTTGTTATAATAAAAAGACCCAGACAGCCTTACAAACGCTACCTCCAACCAGAGAAAACAGAAAAAGTCGATAGTATTAAAACTATCTATCTCTCATCTCCCAATATAAATCCTGAACTTCTCCTAGCTTCTTTTTAAAAAAAAGTTTTATATATCTGCATCGGCATTAGTTCTTTTCTATTGTATCTATGATATCATTTAATCCGGGATCAGGCGACTGAAGCGCTCACTATCGGCTTCTTGTCCCGGGCAACAAACAGATATCGTCCTTATTATTTTTCGTATCGCTTCAACAGAAAAGCTCACTTCAGCGAGTTTTTTATTCATTTTTTACCCATCGCTGTCCATTTTCCGGAATGCTGTCCTCACTTGACATCAAAAATAGTCGAGATATACGTACTACATTTATATAGACATTTTAGATTTCATAAACATTTAAAATCTTAGAACTATATATACGTATTTATTTTATTTTTTACTAGCTGTGCCCGAGACTTCGTCCGCGTGGAATAGTAACTTTTGACAGCATTATGATTTTTGTAGGCAATTTTTATCAGATCTTGATAAAAAGTAGCCTATCTTATACCTTATATAATTAGATATATATTAGTGAAAGTCCCGTCAAAATCGGTGCAGCCGTTCCGGAGATTAGCGGGAACAAACAGACAGACAGAAAAAAAAAATTTAATTGTATTTTTGTTATTGGTACCCGATATATATTTATACCCATTTAGTAAAAATTTGTTATTTTGACATTACAAACAGACACTTCAATTTTATCTATTTGTATAGATAAGAATATGAACTAGTTTTATCAAGTAAATGTTATTTATTGCGACCAACGAAAGGTATACAAGTGTAACAAAGAAAACCTTAATCTGCGCGTTTTTTATTATGACTCTTTATCATCACAGCTCATAAACGTCGCCACCGAGGGGAAGCCTTAGGATGTTTAGGCCTTAGTCGACCACGCTGACCCAGTGCGGATTGGTCGACTTCACATACACCTTTGAATTTCTTCGTAGATGTTGATGTTGATGATGCAAGTTGCCTCACGATAGTTTCCTGCGCCGTAGGAGCGTCGGAATTACGAAAATAGGCTTCTTAAGAGTAACCTATTGAGAGTTTTAAACAAAATATGGTGCCTAGACAATTTTTCTGGTTTGACATTTACAAATTGCTCCTAAACTGTTTACTTTTATTACTTTCAATAAGTGTTTTTTGAGATACAATTATTAAACTTAAAATTATGTTTATTTAGTAAGAAATGCGAAGAACTCACGCTTATTGCCGATAATCTTATTTCCTAGCACAAAAAACTACCTTTATATAATCATTCGTCATTTTTAATAGATTGCGAACTTTTATGTAAGTAACACTTAAAATTTTTCCAATGTAATAATAAACAGAGTACCTATATTAATTGGATCGCAATAAACAATCACCACTGAGCTGTGCAGTTTTAAAACACTCCGGTCAGGTGGTCGAACTCCATTATCGTGTCACTTTAAAATTAATACCCCTTTGTTTTTTACTACACTCAACTGAACGCATTAATTGCATCATAAAAGCCTTCCCCGAGCATACTAATTGGTTTACACTGTGGACCTTGTAATAAACAGAATTTAATACGAATTTCCATTTAAGACTAATGACGCATACTTCGATGGGGACGCTGGGTATCATGAAATTGAAACGTTATACCGTGTGTGTTCACTGTACAGCAGCAACAATAAATACGTCTTTGGCATAGGACAGGAACAGGAATAACAATAATAATAATTCTTTATTCTAAAACAGTAAAGGTAGGGATTAAGGGCCCCCGTTGTCTAGTGATTGAAACCACCGGGTGTTGATCGGAAGGTCTGGAGTTCAATTCCCCATGAGGGCAGATATTTCTCCTCGGTTTGGTTGGTGGTAGGGCTTCTGAGCCCGCCTGGCTAGCTACCACCGTCTTACCTAAGTTTGTCGCCATAATAACAATGTTTATAGCATTGTTGTGTTCCGACAGTTAGAGGTAAAATAGCCAGTTCCTGAGTTGTTGAGGAGTCCAGGCGAAGCTTGCTTCCACCTTTGGCCTTATCATCACTAGCATCAGGTAAGATGAAGGCCAAGAGCTTTCGTGTCGTATGTAAAAGAAGGGAATCCTAATATGGGAATATGGGTGGGATCCAAGCAAGCCCACCTCACTTGCACGCTGTGCACCCTGCCGATTAACGAGGGGCTCTGATGGCGCTCCCCAGATCAACCGGCATTGGGTCAGCGTGGTGGGAGGCGGCCCACACCGCGCCAATATAAATCAAACTAACCAAACCTTGAACGTCGGAGGCGCTATAGACTCGGCACTTGCCTTCCAATCGGGAGGTCCGGATTCCAATGTACCAATGTGTTTTTCATTTTCAAATTTCATATGTACATTTGTCTGACGCCCTTACGGTGAAGAAAAACATCGTGAGGCAACCTGCATACATCTGCGAAGATATTCAATTGTGTATTCGACCAATCCGCACTGGACCAGTGTGGTTCACTGAGGCCTAATCACCCTAACATAGGGTAGGTTTAAGCCGCTCGGTGGGGACGTATATGAGCTATGATGATGATGAACCAAAGCTTTAAGAAGTGATTGCCTTGTAGGGTTTGTAGATTTGCAACCATCATGAGCCATATGACAACAGTCGATCAGAGGACGGCCTTCTTGTCAAAGCGATAATCTCTAGTAGACAATCTGAGCGTAGAGGAAAGTTAACTTAAGACTCTTATACGACAGATTAAGGCGCTATATCGAAAATATTAGTTATTTTTAATGTAATGTCATAGGTAACTGAGAGATCTTACAGATCTGAAAGTCAAATATATGTTTCTTTATATCTTTAACTAGTCACGAGCAGAACCGGAAACGCGATTTAAAGATTTTGCCTCGATACTTTTTATTTTTGAAATTACCTCTTAAAAATAACAATATTCAGGATTACTAGTAAACGGTGTTAGGTATTCATTAAAAAGTTCCTTAAATAAGTAGCCATCACCAGTATCCAGAATCGTACAAAAGCATTTTTTTATAATTATTATAGTTATTTTTTAATAAAATAATTTGATTTTGTCGCTTACGTCGGTAATTTCTAAACGATCTGATTGCATGCGGGCGCAACGCATTCACGACTTTGGTGACATAGATATAAAGACTAGTTACTTGAGCACGGGGGGCGCCCCGCGTTTACGTATAGACCACGCCTCCCTTGTTTGATTCATTTCGATATAGCGCCTTAAGAACCACAAATAAATTGTCAGTAATGTTTGTGTTTTGATCACTCGGCTGAATAAGTCATGCGAACGTGCACGCCGTATGGGCAAGGAATTCCAGAGCCTAACTGAGTATTGTACTTAGCTATAGATAAATGAATAAATATCATCTAAAATACCTACATTAGAAATTTATTACAGGTTTTTAATGATTCATGTAATAAAATAACAACTCATGCATAAATATTTGATGCTAGATTTATGTATGATTTTTTCTTGCTTTCACGTCCTAGACAATTGCATGATTTAAAATCTAGTGTGAATTTACTAATAATTTACAAAAATAATACTTTTTTTTATATTGGAAGTCACCAGAATCCCAGTTGTTATACCTGAACATTATTGTGACAGTGAGCAGCCATAAAACAACAGTAACATTATGTTTATTTCCATTGATTGGATCACAATAGCGTAACACAGAAGAGTATACTAGGCCGTCACGCATGGCAGGCTGCGTGGGCGCACCGCACCGGAAGGGCGCGACGCGCGGAAACGTCCCCACGGCCCGTGACCTGACGCGCACATGCGCTTCGATACCCGCATATAGCACACGTAGTTTGAAAAATAATTGAAATGTGAAGTGGCTATAAACTGACAAATTAAAATAAAAAGAAAATATTTCCACCGATGACATTTGGAAAAGTCTGTGTCGTATCCAGCTTAAATATAAAAGTATGCAATTACTTGTCGATAGAAGTACTGTTTCGGAAGCAATATTGGTGCTTGATCAAGAAAGAGTAGCAATAAAACAAGAACATTAACACGTTGGCCGCAAGGGCCCTAAATCACCGGGATTAAGTTTGTATCGGCGCGAGTGCTCTCTTGTTCGAGTGACGGCGAGAGCCAATCAGCGGCCTGTCGGGCTTGTCAAAGGTAAGTGCTTTATATCTTCTAATCAGGAACTTGATTGTGATTTCCAAACGTTTACACGGCATTTAACAAAAATACAAAATAAATATATTCAAACTGTGTGTGTTATTTAAAGCTTTTATTAATATTATAAAAGTTACATAAAGGTATTTTTGTATTAAAATTTGACAGCAAGCAAACACAAGAATTAATTGTTAAGGATCTCTAACAACTTAATAGTTAAGGAGTTGTTCTTTCCACTGTCAGCTCACACAAATCACTTACAGAATATAATTACGTGTCAAAACGTTCCCATTATATTTAGAGAACCTTACCCCTAACCCACAAGAAACCCAATATCATTAGCTCAGTAACACGAGCTGATGACTACCAGACGCAAATACTTTAATAAAAAATGAGACACGTTATACGTATCTATAAAATTTAAAAGTTACCTTCGGTTTTTTATAAAATCCTATGGTGGCGATGAGACCACTTCTAGTATTATAGGTACTGTGAGTATTATTTGAGAGATATACTACCCCAGTACTCTTTCGAATACAAACGAATTTTGAAAATCGCTTCACAATTGAAAACATTTCATTTTTGCAGTACCAAAATTCAGAAACGAAAAAGATTTTTGCATCGTTATCACAATAAACGTTGTTTGGACATTTTTTATGTAATAACTTTAAAGATATTTTGAAAAAGCTTCAGATTATGAGGTGCTGGGCTGAATGCCTTTTTTTCGAGGGGAATGCGTGTCCGCACCGTACTCGTCGTTGGCTTGACGACGAGCGTGTGTGGGGCTCTCCCGGCAGAGTGCCGGGCCTACCCACTAAACCCCCCGGTGTTCTCCCTGCCCTTATGGGCGCAGGGCTGAATTGCCTATCCCAAACAAAATTAATTTTGAAATGCTAACATCAGTGGTTATATTGTATGTGGCCAACTTCTTCTTCTTCTTCTTCCGTCCCTGTTCCCGTTATCCGGGGTCGGGTCTGCTCACTCTACGGCGCCAGGTTGATCTGTCCTGGGTTGTCGGTTTTGGCAATTGGGCTTTCTTAAGGTCTCTTTCGATGTTTGACCACCAGGTCGATGGCGGGCGGCCTCTACCTCTCTTTTGTTCTGGCAAGCTTAGTGCGATTTTCACTACATGGTCTTCGTCCCGTCTCATGATATGGCTGTTGAATTATAGAAAGGTTTTAATACAAAACAATCTTCATAGTTATAATGATGGAACCAGTAAAAAGGAATTACTGTCTATGTTTAATGACTATGCTCCGCTGACAGATTTGATTTGTCATTCGTCTTGTTTTATATCTTTCGATTGATATTGCTTCCGAGTGTGTTCTAAATAATAAACAGATAATTCGGTTAAATATATCTTTTTATTTCAATATAAGTCGCTACTATTCAATAGGTTATGGGCCCAGGTTCGTGTTTTTCATATTGTGATTTCGTGAAATTTTTCAAAATTCAAAATTTAAAAATTTTCGTGTGACGTGTTTATGTTCATGTTAGACAATGATAGATTGCCAATTATTTGAAAAAAAAAAATTCGCAAGCAATGGTTTCTTCAAAACTAAAAAAAAGAGAAATATAAAAGAATTCGATGGTGAAAAATACAGCATAATATGGAAATTTAGAATATGTTCTCTATTGAGTGAGATGGAAATTTTAAGAGACATAGACGAACCGATTCCACAAGCCCGAAGTAATGCATGGGAGAAAAACAACCGGACTACTCTCGTTAAAATCAGATTATTAGATCACGAAATTAAACTTAAAAGTGAAAATTCTAACATAAGCTCCAAAATTCTCAGTGTAAACATTAACCGGCCCAATAAAAGAAAGTTTAAAGAATGCCTTCGTCTACTCGCCAAAATAATAAAAAAAATACACAGAACAGACACGAATTTGTAAAATGTCATCATTGTGGGCGAAATGGACACGTGAAGAAAGGCTGTTATTATTATAAAAGAAATAACCAAAAATTTGCCTTTGAATGAACCAGAACTATTTAAGCTGTTGAAACGAATAAACCATCCACATCAACATCAGATGATTTTTCTGAATATGCTTTCATGACTGGACAGTACCAACAAGAAAAAGATCGTAATAAATTATCATTTATACTGAACTCTGGCGCATCGGACCATATTATCAACAGGGATGATATCTTCATTTGTTGGCAAAATTTTAATGAGCTAATAAAAATTACGGTGACTAAAAAGAGTGGATTTATTTCAGCTACGAAACGTGGATCTATTAAGGTCACCAGCAACATGGGCGTTTCCGGAGTACTCGAGAACGTGCTGTACTGCCGAGAGGTGCCGTACAACCTGCTGTCTGTGGCCAGGATGCAGCAAGCGGGGCTGACGGTAATCTTTGCCCAGGATGGAGTTCACGTAATTAAAGATGGTAAAGTCATCATGAAAGGTAAATCTCACCAAAATTTCATTATTGTAGATTTTAATTTACCTGTAAAGATGAACGTATCAGTTTCCCAAACATGTCAAAGTAATGAATATGTGATATGGAATCAACGTTTAGGCCATATAAGTAAAAGTAAATTTCTTGAATTAAAAGGTCATAAAATGATTGGTGATATAAAAGAAATTGAAAATGTTTCGCCTACTTTATGTGAAGCTTGTATTTAGGGAAAACAGCGACGGCTACCTTTTAATAAACAAAAGGACAAAAGTATGTATTATTGTACACTCTGATGTAGCAGGCCCTGTCACTCCTTCAACAATTGACAACGCAAATTATTTTGTGTTATTAGTTGATCGATTTACACAGTATTGTGTGGTGTATATTTTTATTAATTTATTATTTAATAATTTATCTTGTTAACAAACATTTATTTACTATCACCTGTCCCGGTGTCTGTAATCAGTTCTTGTAAGATAAATTTGACACTGCAGTGTAAATGTAAAGCTTGAATGGGAGCTTACTGTACCATCATTAATATTGGTGTATCCCTACATGGATATTGTTGTATTGTTAGTACCATCAGTGGTACTAGTTAAACTATGGTTCGATATACAAATACAACTAAACAATGTCGAAGTAGGTATAGAACAAGGAAAGTACTATAAATAATAAAAGGCTATAGTACCATAGACCACATCCATACGCTGCGACAGAGACATTTTTTACATTATAAATAAGATGTATTCTCAGCGTTTAAAGACTTTGTCGCGAAAGGTGAGGCAAAGTTCAATTCGAAATTAGTATACTAATTATACAGTGATAATGGTGGTGAATATTTGTCTAGTGATATAAAAGATTACTATAAACAAAAAGGTATCACATATCACTAAACAGTACTGCGAACTCCACAGTTAAATGGTGTAGCGGAACGTATGGTTAGAACTATTACTGAAAAAGCTCGTTCAATGGAAAATTGGAGAAATATTTTTGAGGCAAGGCAGTATTAACTGCAGTACATTTGATAAATATTACTCCAACAAGGGATTTAGAACTAACTAAAACACTATATGAAATGTGGCATGATGGAAAACCTAATATGAAAACACTTTGGGTGTTTGGTTCAACTCTGTATGTACATAGCAAAAGAAGTCAAGGTAAATTTGACGAAACGTCATGGAAGGGTATTCTGGTAGGTTATCACCCAAATGGCTTTAAGTATGGAACACAGATTGTGAAAGATTTGAAACTGTCAGGGACGTTATTATTGACGAGACTAATTTTGTTGACACCAGGCCATCGTTAAAGCCTGTTGGGAGTAGTGGTGAATGCTCTCATGGTGAAACTGATAAGGCTGAAATCAGTACCTTTAAAGTCTCAATGTTCTAGCATATGTAAATCAATAATATCGGATATTGATGAACAAGGCAGTGTTTCTAAAATTCGTAAATGAGGTAATAAAATGCCACTAACTTCTGATAGAATTTCAGATCCATTATCTGTTAATGATCAAGTTTCTTAAATTGATCAATCATTTAACCAAGAGGAGTGAAAGGATAAAAGGTCGACCATCCGTATCGTATAAAGCTGTGAACGAAGAGTACTTGTATAGCGCTCAGTCGGTTTTTTCAAAGGTACTTCAAAGGTCTTTTGATGAGATAAAGTGTCTAGATAATAGAGCTCAGTGGAAAAAGGGGTAAATGATGAACTAAACTCTCTCAAAAGTAATAACACGTGTACTCTAGTCCTGAGACCAGAAAATAAAAATATTGGCGATTATAAATGGATTTTTACGATATAAAATGATGGTTACGGGAAACCCGTGAGATATAAGGCACGTCTAGTTGCTAGAAGTTTTAGTCTTACTGATTACAATGAAACTTTCGCGCCAATAGTTCGAATATTTAGTTTCCGTTTTATCATATGCTTTGCGAATCAAATTATTTATATATTTATCGCATGGATATTAAGACTGCATTTTTAAATGGCATCTTAGTTAAAAGAGGAAATATATATGAATATTGCTCAAGGTATCGTAACTGAAAATAATACAGTATGTAAGTTAAATAAAGCCTTGTATGGGTTGAAACAGGCTGCAATATGCTGGTTTGAAGTATTTGAAAAATCCTTACTTGAAAAGGGTTTTACAAATTCTGCAGTAGATAGTTGTATTTCTAGTTTGCACAAAAAGGAAATAAATAAAAATATATAAATAGTTTTATATGTTGATAATCTCGTTATAGCTTGTGCAAATATTCAAGCAATGTTCAGTTTTAAAGTATATTTGATGACTAAATTTGAAATGACTGACCTAAAAGAGGTAAAATTCTTCCTTGGTATAAAAGTAACAAGATATTCAGATACAATTACATTAGATTTATTCAAATAATTTTAAATTTTAAATTTTAATATGAGTGAGTGTAATCCTGTCTGTACTCCCACTAAAGCCGAATTGAATTATGAGGCTCTAAACTCAGAAACCATGGTGCTCCCTGTCGAAACCTCATAGAATGTTTAATATATGTAATGCTTTGCACACGCCCAGATTTTAGAACTTCCGTTCACATCTTAAGCCGCTATACAAATAATAATAATCAATAGTTGTGGCAATGCCTTAAAATGGTATTAAGATATCTTAAAGGTGTCATGTCATGTTACCATGTCTTTGAAATTAACTTGCAAAAGAAGTGAGTATGAAAACATCCTGAGTGGCTACGTAGACTCTGATTGTGTAGACAGGATACTAGTGACAGGAAAAGTACAACTGGCTACTTGTTTCAATTATATGACAGTTGCACAATAACTTGGTGCACAAAAAGACAAACTACAGTGGCAGTTTCATCTACACGAGCCGAATACATGGCTTTGTATGAGGCTGTCAAAGAAGCATAATGGCTAAAGTCTCTAGCACAAAGTAGCTCGAGAGTTGCTCGAGAGAGCAAGTTGAGTAAAATGTTATTGAATTGAAGTATATTTCTACAGGTCAATAGCTGGCTGACGTGTTGACTAGACGTAAGCCGTTACCATCCTCTACCTTTCAACAAATGAGAAAATGGGCTTAGAATATGTAGATATGTGTTACGCTATTGTGTTAGTATGATATAGTGTTAGAATGTTATTTTTGTTGAATATTTAAGATGAAATGATCTGATTAGGTTTTCCTGGTTTCCCTAATCCTTGCAACAAATGTTGGATCATATTGTATTCCCCAGGCAAGCACTCGGAAGGAATATTTGTTGAATACTAGGCTTTGGTACAAATGTGTTGTATATTCGACTTTAGGTTAGAAGATTATTTTGAGGGGAGCGTGTTGAATTATAGAAAGGTTTTAATACAAAACAATCTTCATAGTTATAATGATGGAACCAGTAAAAAGGAATTACCAGTAAATGTTTAATGACTATGCTCCGCTGACAGATTTGATTTGTCATTCGTCTTGTTTTATATCTTTCGATTGATATTGCTTCCGAGTGTGTTCTAAATAATAAACAGATAATTCGGTTAAATATATCTTTTTATTTCAATATAAGTCGCTACTATTCAATAATGGCCATACCATCTAAGGCGATTTTCCGTCATTTTGTCTGTGATTGGTGCGACTTTAAAGCTCCCCCGTATGTATTCGTTCCGAACTCTGTCCATCCTGGTCACCCCACCCGCCCAGCGCAACATCTTCATTTCATTTACATGTGCCATCTGTTCATGCGTTTTCTTGACTGTCCAGCATTCGGAACCGTACAGTAAGGCTGGCCTGACGGCTGTCTTGTATACTTTACCCTTTGTTTTTATGGGCATACGGGTATCACACAGAACTCCTGTTAGCGACCGCCATTTCTGCCACGCTACATTTACACGGTGCGCAACATCGGCCTCCACATTGGCATCCGGCGTGAGCATAGATCCCAGATATTTAAACTTGTTCACAGTGGGGATAGGTGTTGATCCAATACATATGGTTTCAGGAGTTGCATTTCCGCTAAAGGGACATTTCATGTACTCCGTCTTACTTTTGCTCACTCGAAGTCCGTACTTCTCTAAGGTAATAAGGTACTGTCCACGTATTTAAAATTTCTTGCAGGTCTTTTGCAGTATTTGCCGCCAGTGCTATATCGTCGGCATATAGTATGGTCCGCGGTAAGGGTGCTGGAATATGGTTTGTTAGATAGTCCATTACTAGGTTAAATAAAAAAGGGCTTAAAGCAGATCCCTGATGGACACCCACTTTGACCTCGAACGCGTTACTTAATCCTACTGGTGTTTTGACTTGTGTACTGATGCCGTTGTACATATCTTGAATTATTAATATATATCTCTCCGGTACTTTTTGCGCTCTAAGGGCCTGCCACACGAGTTTGCGGGGCACTCTGTCAAAGGCCTTTTCGAGGTCGATAAAGGCAAGATGTAGATCTGTTCTGTTTATCCTGTGTTTTTCCATCAGGATTCTGACTGCCTGAATAGCATCAGTGGTTGATCTGGACGATGTGAAGCCAAACTGATTTTGAGATACATTTGTAATAGAGGACAGGCGCTTATTTATAATCCGCTCCCAGATTTTTAGAGTGTGTGAAGTCAATTTTATGCCTCTATAGTTTTCACATTGGGCTACATCCCCCTTGTTTTTGTAAAATGGCAGCAAATAGCTTTGGCGCCACGATTTTGGGGTTTGCGTGGTGACTAAGATGGTATTAAACAGTTTAGTTAGCCAGTTAACTGCCATGGGACCGAGTCGTTTCCATAGATCGGCTGGTATCTCGTCTGGCCCTGCAGCTTTTCGGTTCTTTATGCTAGCTAATGCAAGTTTCACTTCATGCGAATCTATTTCCGGTAATGGTCCGCAGACAGGTTCAAGGGGGGCGGGATCTTCGTGCGGGGATTCTTCATTCAGTAAGTGTTCATAGTATTCTTGCCAACGGTGCCTAATTTGGATATTATCCGTTAGTAAAACTTGCTCCTTGTTCTTAATATATCTATTCATTCTGATGTCGATTGTAGCCTGATGTCTTTGTTTAGCTATTTTAAGTACGTCGTTTTCTGTTTTAGCTGACTCTAACCTATTATAAAAAGCTTGATTTGAATTCGCTCTTTCCTCAGCTATGCAAGTTTTTGCTTGTCTCTTAGCTTCTTTATATTTATCCTTGTCATCATCTGTTTGTGATCTTTGCCAAGCTTTGAATTGGGTTTTCTTGGTAAGTAAAGCCTGCTTTATTTTGTCATTCCACCATTTGGGATCTTTTCCGGAACGAAGAGGCCCTTTAGAAACGCCCAATATTTCTGCAGCTTTCGTTCTACAATAGTCTTCAAACTTGGACCACATAATTTCAGCTTGAATGTACTCTGTATCCAAATCAGCCTCGAGGTAACTCTTAATATCGCCTAGCAATATTTCGCCCTTAGGACCATCCAGTTCTTTCCACTTTGTCTTCGGTGTTCTATCCACCATTACCTTCAAGGCCCTTGGCAGTTCATACACGGCTACCAGGATGCGATGTTGGGATGTAAGAGATTCACCAGGAATTACTTTGCAATCTTTGAACTTTTGCCTTACAGCAACGTCAGACATTATGTAGTCTATTTGAGACATTTTGCCAGCACTCTTGTAAGTAATTAAGTGCTCAGGCTGTTTTTGAAAGTTGGTGTTTACTATAACTAGTGAGTGTCTTGCAGCAAAATCCAAGATGTCCTCTCCTTGCTTGTTTAGCATACCAAACCCAAACCCGCCGTGTACATTACTGTAGGTGCTGTTAGTTTTTCCGACATGTCCATTCATGTCGCCTCCTATGATCTTGTACTCATTAGATGGTATGTCCTGCATCACCTCATCAAAATCCTCCCAAAATTCAGCTTTTTCTATGTCTGTACAGCCCGTTTGTGGAGCATACGCTGATATTATGTTGGTTACTTGCTGGTTGTCAAGCGCGAGTTTCACGGATATTAAGCGGTCACTCTTCCGTGTAATGTTTATTATTCGGGACTTGAAGTTGTGATCCAGAACCACTGCCACCCCGTTTCTTTTATTGTCCACACCGTGATATATGACCTGGTAGTCATTGCCTATGTCTTTTGATTTCGAGCCCTTCCATTTAGTTTCTTGAAGACAACAGATATTGATGCGTCTTTTTAGTAGAATTTTGCTTAACTCTTGGCTCCTACCCGTCAGAGACCCCAAGTTCCAGGTTGTAAGTCTTATACGATGTAGATTCTGATGCGAATTTTTGTTCTTGTCCAAATTATCGTCGCTTGGGGGGTACGCCCTAGTATTTATCGCATCGTTCGCATTTACGTCGCTTATGGGGTACGCCCTAGTAGATTTGCCCTTATCCATTTTTTGTTGTATTATCATGTTTATATTGTGAGGAGAAGATGGTACTGGCTATACTTTTTACGGCCGGCTGCCGCCTGACGCCAAGGCAGTAACTCTCTTGGACAGCTTGGGCGCCACCGTTGGGCCGAGACCTCATCCGCCGCCATCCCTTTCACACCATCCTGCCTGACGATGTAACTCCAGTGCAACCTGGGGCTCACATATGGTGAGGCAGCTTGCCACTGGGTATTTGCCTCTTCCGCCTGCTCCACCGTACTGGTGTCCTTCACCTCCGCTGTTGCAGCCGTTGAGGTCTTCACCCGTAACCCTGGGCAGGGGACCGCGATATACCCCGCAGTACTGGGTCCTCGATCCGAACTCGGCCACTTATTCACCTCGGCCTATTGAAGTGAAGAGTGCCCACCCCCGCGGCGTGGACGCGCCGGACGAGAATTGCCCAAGTGGGAGATAGAGAAGGTGACTCTATATCCCCAAGGGCCGGGTTAATGGTCGTGTTTGGTGCCACAACCAAGGGCAAACATTGAAATAAAATTCACGGTGCGTTCCAGATAAGCCTTACAGCTTTTTGGTGCTAACACCTGATTTTAACCGCGTTTTGCGTTTCTTTTATTAAATGTTTACATTTTTAGCCGCACTACTTGTTACAATTGAAACGGTAGGAACTGATTTTGCTGATTTGTGACACCTCACCTAGTCCTGTAACTTAAAATAAACACACAACTACAAATTGTACAAACCAGAATCGGCTATAACTTTATCAATTTCTTTCAATTTGACGACACGTTTAGCGCAGAGGTCGAGTGATCACCTACTGCGCAACGGGTCGCGGGTTCGATTCCCGTACGGGACAAATGTTTTGTATGGCCTACAGAAATTTGTTCCGGTCTGGGCGTATGTGCATGTGATATTCTATGTTTGTAACTGCACCCACGACACAGGAGAAAATCCTAGTGTGGGGCGACGTTTTTAAAAAAAAAAATTTTTTTAAATCTTTTAAAAAACCCCTTTTAAATTCGTGAAGAGTTAGTTTTCATATGTAAATTATTCATGTAAAAATTTCACTTTGCAGCGCTCGTACGCCGAAACTATTGAATTTATAAAAAAAGATAAATACATTATTGTAGGCAATCGTCTATTGTTTCATTTTGTATATAAATATTTTTATCGTAAACTGAGTTGATAAGGAGATATTATTGTCTATGGGCCCTATTGACTCTGTGCACGACTTGAGCGCCACCTAGAGTCTGCTACTTTGTTGGCTCATATTTAATCGCGACATTGTGACAAAATATTAAAATCGGAGACTCCCTTTTTTATGTATATTACAAAATTACTGTGATACCTAGATTCGGGTGGACAAGGGGTTTTGAAATAATTTTTGATCATTCAAATTAAGTGAGATAAGTAAAATTTAGTTAAAGTGTGTTCTATTTTGGCTATGTCAGAGTTTGTTTATTTTTAGGTGTAGTTTTACTGTAAAACACGAAGATAAAACCACTTTGATGGTTTCATTAAGTAATAGTAAACATATTTAATTGTTTCTGTATCGCTAGTAACAAATTGAATATAGGTTGTAGATCGAAATGAGTATTATTCTAAAAACCAGGTTTGTGAGTATCACTCACAATATAAAATTTCAAACCACAAACCGTCTCTAAATAAAAATTGATGGTATCTGCTGGGCATCTTTTAACCGCCACAATGGTCTAATGGTTGAGACCACCGCGTGTTGATCGGGAGGTCTGAGGTTCCATTGCCCTTGGGGACAGAAATTTATCTGCTTGGTCTGATCGGTGGTAGGGCTTCTGACCCCGCCTTTCTAGCTACCACCGTCTCACCCAAGTATGTCGCCCTAATAACAATATTTATGTATAGCATTGTTGTGTTCCGACAATTAGAGGTAAGATAGCCAGTTCCTCAGTTGTTAATGAGTTCAAGTGAAACTCGCTTCCACCTTCGGCCTTATCATCACTTACTATCAAGTAAGATGAAGGCCTTCTTTGTCGTAAGTATATAAAAAAACATATCCGGGATGTAGAGGAATTAAGAACAAAACAAGGATAGAGTTCAATAATTCAAGCTCGCATCATAAGACAAACATCTATTACGTTGACACCTTGCAAAATCTCTGTTTAAACTCATAATCAGTTTATCAATTGGCGGGGTAATCGGTGATTATATAATAACATAAAAAACATAGATATAGTCAAACATAGAACCTCCTCCATTTTGATGTTAATTAAAAAGAGTTATTATGTTACTCTTGAAACGGCAATATTATTAGAAGAAATTCAATTTAGGGATAAAAAATTCATTTCAACAGTTTTGAAAGAATTTTTCCTCAACTCCTTACAAACTACAGTCAGGGACAAATTTAGAGGAACACTACACTTTTTACATAGATTCAAGCTATTTTACAACATCATATCGATGTGTGATTGACCTTTAATGCGTTTGTTTGATTGTTATCCAGGATTCAGGACCAAGGCCATAATGGATAATGACAAAATTTCCCTATTTGTGACCTGGAGAAGAACGGTAACTTCTATGGGATGGCTGGAAAGCTGGTAAAACTAAATATGGTTTTGTATGCTGAAATACACAGCTTTATCAAAACCAGAAATTTTTATCGTTCCTTTAAATTTGTCCCTGAGTGTATTTATTTAGGAAAACTATTTTTTACTATCAACTCACCTGAATCATTTGAAAGAATTAAACTACGCGTTAAGTAGTTCCTATTCTATTGAAAAAACTATCCTCTAACTCCTAACCTACCAGAAACCTTTCATTGCCTATAAAATTTAAGAGATTCCCTCGATTTTCCTAGGATCCCACCATCAGATCATGACTTGATGACAATGGAGCCACCGCAGGAGTATACTCTTTCAATTACATAAAAAGTTTGAAAATCGGCCCACAAATGGCGGGGTATTCGGTGAACATTCTTAAAAAAATATGGCGGTTCTATCAAATTTTAATAAAGCTATTAAAATTGATAGAACCTCCTCCTTTTTTAAAGTCGCTTAAAAGACAATGAGCATCCTTAATAGAAAAAATAAATTTTGCAATAACAAGTCATTCGTCCATATTATTATTATATTTCCCCTTTTAAGTTATCATCGTATAACATTAAACCATAAGCGAAATTATTTTTCCTAAATAATTTAATTAACTGCAGTTGTTTATTAACAAAACTAAATAAACATTTTTCACGCTTACAAAACTAGCTCCCTGCTAACAACTAACAACCAGTTATACTTTAATATACTATACCAGCATAATCATTGCATTAAACAAAAAAAAAGTGTTGTATTTTGATTAAAATAACAAAGAGCAGTCCGATGGGATTAGGCGTGATTATAACACGATTTTTCGTAAATTTATCCTCGTCTCAACTTGTAATAAGCAAAAACGTTTATCTTCCGTAACGTTCATTGTCAGGGTCCGAAATTCGTGATATTTCTCAACAAATTCAATATAGCACCGTAGCACCCGGTTGCCTGAAAGAACACTTGTTGAGGGCTCTGACCACCCTATCGGAAAATATAGGTGACTGCCTGTCTCTTTGCATTACGCATTTGTGTGACCACTATACAATATAGATACGAAAACATGTCATATCCGCTAAAGTAAGAGGTCAAAGACAAGACCGTTTACATAACCTAAATATCTTGTTTTCATTACTTTTGATACAAAATTTTGTATTAAACGAATATATCCGTTTTCCAGTCCACCGAGACCATATTTAGGCAATACCAAGGGCTATCGCCTAAAAAACCTTTAATGAGCCCTTAGCCTGATCCCTAAGGGAATCCCTGTGACTTCATCAGTTCATCAGAATCCCCAAACCAACACTTGGTTGTGTCGAAAGACTCCACTCCACTTGTAGGTAGTTAATCCACTGGTTTCTCAATACCTTACTAAAACCTTCCACCGGAACCATTCCGTTCTCTATGAAGGGCCCTTTCGTGATGGAGTTACCAAGAGTAATAATTTAGACGTATGAATTGTACAATTATTCAATACATTAATTTTTTATAATTGCGTAAGGATGGCCGCATCATAGTACAGTAAATATTTTACAATGTAGGTATAACATAGTTTTTTGCGTACGAGTACATGGGAAATAGTTTCGTACAAAACAAGCAAATATGAAAATATGCAAACATCTATCCTACTAATATTATAAAGAGGAAAGATTTGATTGTTTGTTTGTTTGTTTGTGTTGAATAGGCTTCGAAACTACTGAACCGATTTTGATGAAAGTTGGTATAGGGATAGTTCGAGACCAGGGTAATTTTCCTACGGGAAAAAAATCCCACGGGAAAACAAAAAAATAACGCGGGCGAAGTCGCGAGCGGAAAGCTAGTACAAAATAAAAAGACACTGCTCGGAAAAAAATATAAATCAGTTAAGAAGCCCAAATTTCGCGGTCATGGTTCTGCTTAATTAATTGTTCTTTTACTTCGGTTATTAAATTAATTTTAACAACGTGTTTATCACTGGTTTATCATGAATAATTTATTCACCGTTCCAACCTCTTCTGAGTAAACGTTTTCAGTCGAATAGAATACGTACGAGCTCATAATTATTGTGATCACTGTGGTATGCATAATTACCTATACACACGGTGGAAATAATGCTTAAAAGGCACAATGGTACTTCCAAGACGAGTCACACAACCCTTGCCCTTCTGAAGGGAATTTCGTCCCCTCCTACGGCTAGCAGCATAAGCTTGTGTTTAAAATAAACACACTTCTTCGCAAAATAAGGAACTCCAGACGGTGTACTATAATATCATTAACATTTTCGTACTTAAATTTTCTTTCGTTTTTCTTAGAGGGACTAATTTTACTAAGTAAGAAATACGAGTGTAAGATGTTACAAAAGGCTGTGATGATATTTAAACAGGCTGTTAACTCCATCAAACTAAACACCTTTCACTATGAAACCAGCTCTAAAATCGCGAAAAAATACAAAGTGTTTCTCTTAATACAAATGTTTATTGTTCAAGACCGAAATGTATGGAGCAGATGATTTTTTCACAATTTCTGATTTGCTTCCACAGTGACTTCAGTTTGATGGTTTGGACAATCTGATAGATCTACAAGTTGCACTTGTATCTTGCTATGGATAAAACTTTCCAATTTCACAACATTTTAAAACATATATCCACCGCTGCAATAACGCGCTGTAACTTCGCCTTAATTAGGTAACTTGAGTAAAAATATTTCAATAAGTATAACAAGCTCGTCCAGCGTTGTTGTGAGTAGTTAAGCTATAGTTGCTCCGTCAATTTGACTACCGGACCAGGTCTGATCAAAGACGCGTCGCCGCTCGCCCGGAAAATTGCCCGGGCCCAATGAATATTATTAAACTCTTCAATAGTTTCATGTAGTTTATTCTCGTTAAGAAAACCTTGCGCTTCTCGGATGTCGAAGTGAATAAATATTGGAGATTACACTTTGTGATTCTTCTATATTATGTTGCAGGCTACGTAGGTTGGTTATTATAAACGGACGTAATGTGAAACATAGCGTCATCTTTTAATTGACCATTATTGAGCTTGAAACTGATTGGCCTATTTGAGTAACTCAGAAATACTGAGTTTCTTGCTTGTTGTTCTAGTGAAGGCTTTCTTAAGTTCCTAATGGATGTAGATCATCGAGTGACCTACCAAGAAATGGACGCTCAAAAATGTTCGAAAGAAAGAGACACATAATGGAAAAAATATATATTTTACAAAAATAAAAACCGACTTCACAAACACTGATAATTAAAAATAATATACTATCTGTACCTATTCTTATATTATTTTGAACTTTTCAGTGTTTTTAAAGTCGGTTTTTATTTTTTGTAAAATATTTTTTATTTTTAACTTTTTAGTGAATGCAATCTTTTTAGTGAAAGAAACACTTGAAAACTTTGGTGACCTTGGGACCATCCTAGGAGTATACTCTATCAAATACAAAAAGAATTTTGAAAAACGGTCCACAACTGGCGGAGTAATCGCGTAACATATAAATAAAATACGTTGGAAACACCTTAAAATTTAAGGGTTTTCCTCGATTTTCATGGGATCCCATCATCAGATCCTGACTTTGGTGACCATGGGACCACTCTTGGAGAATACTCTATCGAATACAAAAAGAATTTTGAAAATTGGTCCACAACTGGCGGCGTAATCGCGTAACATACACACAAAAAAAACATACGCATCGAATTGAGAACCTCCTCCTTTTTTGAAGTCGGTTAAAAAGAGAAAACAATCTTCTTCTTCTTTTTATATATAAAAATGAATCACTGTGTGTTAGTCTCGCAAAAGTACTGAAACAGCTCCAACAATTCTTACGAAATTTTCTGTGTATGTGAATAAATCCAAGTAAGGTTCGGTAATAAATTGTTACATTAATTACTTACTTTTAGTTTTATATAATACAAAATCCAAGAAAAATGGATTGATTTCTTAGATTTTGTATTAAATCTGGTGTAAGTTTGTTAGTAGGTCGATGATGTAGAGTCAACTTTTTCTTTTTCCTGTATTTGTTTTTGGATTTAGTAAGAACCTGTAAAGTTCTATGCTGAATACAATTTTGAGAGTTCCGTTGTAAACAACAACAACAAGGAACCCATATAATTTCGTCATGTCTGCCTGTCCGTCTATCCATCTGTCCGCAGCCTAACTCTGAAACCAAAGAAGAAAGCTGAAATTTGGAACAGTTATAGATATTAACCACGCCGACAAAGTGGTAATATAAAATTTTATAAATATTTATATTTTTAGTGTACCTTCTCTAAACCAACATTAGGATGATTTTCTTTTTCTTGTTTTCCAAATCGCCACTAGAAGATACCGTTTGAAATTTTTAAACTATCATAACTAGCGAGCCTTATTAAGTTATCGAGTAATAGTCGATAAACTTCGAAATTGCTGAAAATAATTCCAACTTCCCTTACAAGTTGGATTCTATAGCTCATTTTTCAATTATATTGCTCCTGTGTGGGTAAAGTTTTCAATAATTAAAATGTCTGTCACTAAATAATGTGTTAAACTATTTCTTTTTAAATGGCCCAATCATGAGGCTAAGTGCAAAAGAGCCCAGCTAAACTAACTACATATGGGCTCTTTATTATTTATCTACAAAAGTAAATCTCGCGACAAGCTTTTATGTCATATGAATTGTGTCAAATGTGAAGTGACATTATAAGTAAAAGTTTTAGTGTAAAAGTTTATTAATTCTTTTTAGCGCATTTAAATAATAGCTTGTTTTTAAAAAGGTTTTTTACATTTAATTTTTTATACTTAATAATATATAAAAAATAAATGTAAAATAAGTGTTTGAACGCGGAGCAACAGTGGTGCTGTGGTCTAGGCACTGACCTTCTAATCGGAAGGTCCTGGGTTCGATCCCGCCATGTACCAATGTGTTTTTCGTTTTTTAACCGACTTCAAAAAAGGAGGAGGTTATCAATTCGACCCGTATGTTGTTTTTTGTGTGAATGTTACGCGATTACGCCGCCAATTGAGGACCGATTTTCAAAATTCTTTTTGTATTCCATAGCGTATACTTCTGGGCTGGTCCCAAAGTCACCGAAGTCAGGATCTGATGATGGGATCCCATAAAAATCGAGGAAAACCCTTAAATTTTATAGGTATTTTTAACGTATTTTGTGCATATGTTACGTGATTACTCCGTCAATTGTACACCTCAATTTAATACCAGCTCACCGAAGGTATTAATAAATTCACCAAGAAGATTCCATTCACTAAAGCGATAAAAATAAAAAATAAAAACCGACTTCAAAAACACTGAAAAGTTAAAAGTAATATAAGAATAGGTACAAACAGCATCACACTTCTATATTGAAGTCGGTGCCAAATTTGAAGACTTTCTAGGAGACCATCGTTTTTTTTAAATTTTATATTAGGAGAGCGGAGCTTAAAGTGCCGATTTTGATAAATCCCTAGATATATCGGAGGAGACGAATGCTACGGTTCATAGTTCTCATCTATCTTAGGTAAAATTTAATTTGCACTCAATTTTTGTGCTTTTTCAATAGTTTTAAAAACATAATTATATTTTTAAACAGAGGTCATAAGGCACTACTTACCCCTCGCTGGGGTTAGATGTGCCGCAGCTGAGGTAGGCTGTGCCGTGCCTTTTACATGGATTACAATGGATTTTGACATAAAAAAACATAACATTTGATCGTTTTCTATTTATTAGAAAATAAGGTTATAAAACATCAACATTTTATTAGTATTTTTATATTTAACATCTATGAAAAAAATGGCATCCTATTTATGTTCTATCTGATAAATTATCTGATATTCTTTTGCTTCATTATTATACTAATGTGATCTATTAGACAGACATATGAAAAATAACCCTTCACAGACTATGATACTAGGAATGATGAAGCTCAAAACCCTAAGTAGGAACTAAGAATGAGTTCAACTAAATAATTATTAAAGTTAACGTTATTAATCAGTCTCTCAAATGAATGATCAAAATGATCTCCACATTTAAAAATCTAAAGGCAATAAAAAACAAAACCTTATATTAAAAAATGAATAAATCAATAAAGATTAAGCAATTTATTTAGCATTTTTAAAGAAAATGCTAAGTCACAAAACTTAAATTTATTTCTTTAGACTACTGATGAGAATAGCAATTAGGTAGGACATATCAACACATTGCAAATGTGCCTGATTCTTAAATAAGCTGTCCGTTTTTCTCCATCTCCAGAGCAATCTCTTTTTCTCCAGTTGCAAAGTTAAAGACACAGCATAGGCTGCAGAAGCATTTGAACTTTTCTATTTAACGGTACTTTCATCATCTTTTTGAAGAACTTTCGTAATAGCAGGGTTCTTGTTGGCTTTCTTCCTTTTTGTTTAGTTCATTAACACCTTTTCCTTTTGCATTTCTTTTAAGTACACTAAACCTCTGTGTGATTTCACTTTCCAACTGGGCAAGCGTGGTTGACTGTGGACTAAATACCCTAACTTAGTTATATGAGCTTATAGCTATGTATATGAGCCTTCTAGAAGTAGTTCTCCTTTGAGTTTTTTCTTTATGTGTTCTCATGCTTTCAATAAATACAATATAAATTATGTTGGGTTAGTGGGGGGTTTGTTGTGCCGCGGCACAATTGACCCCGAAAGAAAGGCATTTTTTAGCCCGTTTTAAAGACATTAATTTTTTATCATATACCAAAAAACCATTTTGTAGAAAATGTTAAAATTGCATAGATTAATATTTCTGGATAAATCACACTAGTAAAACTTCCATATCCGTAAAATCAAAAATGCTTTTTTAGACCAAAAAGAATAAACGAAAAAATATTTACTTATGGGGTACTAAAGGACCACATAGTATACTCCTGTTAGGTGCGCGTCTCTGGCTCACCTCAAATAATTGCCGCACAAGCCCTAGATGGCCAGAGCGCTGGATATAATACAAACATATAGCTAACTCCTTCTGTTTTTTAGATATTTGCATCGGAACAACCTACCCCCGGCACTTTTAGCCCCGCTCTCCCTACATAAATGTTGTCCGACACTTCTACGGTGAAGGAAACTTTGTGAGGCAACCTACATCCATACTCGTACATCTGCGAAGAGATTCAAAGGTATATTACTAAGTGAAGTCGACCAATCCAGACTGGGCCAGCGTGGTTGATTAAGGCCTAAACACCCTAACCTAGGGTAGGCTTGAGCCCCTCGGTGGGGACATAAATGAGCTGTGATGATAAAGTAGGTATTTGAACCTACTTTGAGAAAATATTTAAATTTGAAGTATGTTGTTATTAAAATATATTTTGAAACATAGTTATAATACAATCTTAAAAATCAAAAAGATACAATAGTGCCAAATCAATTTAAAATTATGTAGATAGTCATTGACGTATTTGTATATGTCAATGAGGTATAGGTACTTCTTGCAATCTTTTCTTACCCTTACCAAATGTTAAATATTATAATAAGCAATGTAGATAATGTAATGATATGCTACTTTTAAAATTATTATTTTGTTATTTATTATTATTTATAAGTTACAGTAATTAGTAAAGTTGTTAGTTACGAGTATCTAGAAAAGTAAATAGGCTTTTCTAGATACTATGACAAATTAATAAGCTTCACATGGCAACTAACGCTTTCTGCGATTGATTACTTTATACTGCTATAATTCTCGGTTAAAAGAACTGCTCTATATCTTTTAAGAAAACTGGTTCATGTACACATCATACCATATTATTATGCTTAGAGAAAAATGTATTAGCTCTATTTCATCACAAAGGTGTATCTTCAAGCCGATTAGGATCCCGGCACAATACGAGTACTATCTACTCAAGAGAAGATTTAAAAATATAATACAATTCTAAAACCTTTGCAGCTTACTTGGTACCTGGAAGGGAGAAAGTAAATATTATGTATCACAAACATGCTAAAGTAGATGGTTTGTTGTATGCTGATGTTCTTGAGGAAATTGAAGCGGCTTAAGCGATAATTTCTTTGTTGTTTTTTTATTTAAAAAAGTTGTAAGTGAAGCTTGATTCTGTGATTTTCGACAAATGCAAGCTGAAAGTCCAAAAGCTGTGTGTTTGCATTGGCAAGCTTACTATATTCTCAGACGCATTATAAACGCTGGTTCATCGGACATAATTAAAAGTAACATTTTAAATAAAAAATAGATGGAAGAAAAAGAAATAGAAAAGACTGGTCAAATAAATCATTTATTAACATAACATCTTTTTACAGTGTTGTATGATGTGTGGTGCCCTTTATTCGAATTAAATTTTCTCATGAATGATGGTTTATTCACAAGCTAAAACAGCCACCTAATAGGCCCAGCCGGGCGCTCACACGCTGTAACATGAAAGAGACACATGGATAATTTGCTTTTAATCATCGGAAGCGGTATGCGCTTAATCTGCGAGTGGTGTCACGGCTCGCCGGCCATATTTAGAGATATGTGACGACTCAGCGGATGCCCAGTGAACCGCGAGGGGACGCGAGGTATTAAGTGGTACACAGGTGATCTGTCGAGTGAAAGAATCCCACCCACCCACGGCCAGCCCGCCCTACGCTGCCGCCGCGATACTACCCTGAAACTATAATTTTTTTGTAGTACTGAACAGGTATTATTGTGCATTGATAAATCTTTTAGGTATTTGAATTCAGTTAAACATTTTTAGATTCGGACCTATTTTAGCGTGCTTATTGTGTTGGAATTATTTGTTTGAATGAACTGATACTTTATCAAAAGGATAATTATGGTAGTATGATTTAGGTATGAATTCAAATAATCCGAAGAAACAAAGAACGAAATCTGCGATTTTTTTTATATATATAAGCAAATACGTCTTCGAGATGTATTTTAGGCAACCCAAAAGTGATTTCTTATTCAATACCATTTTATTTTTTTTTTAGTTTTTCAGTTAATAAAAAAAATAAAAAAAACACCTAATTGTTCCTAGGGTTTCTGTATATATTTCACACGTGCCAATTAAATTACAAACACGATCGAAAACCAGAATGTGAATAATTGCATGGCCTCTTACAAAACTATTGTGTTGATTAAATTCACATAAAATTGCCTTATCCATTCCCTGTGACATACCTGTGACACATCAAACATGGTGTCGCAGTGAATCGAATATGCAAGTGAGCGCTCATTCATTTGTGTCGCGCTTCTGAAGCTATTCATGTCGCATCAAATATTTAGAGAGTATCAATCAGATTGATCAGGAATGTTATGGAACTGTATGGAACGGATATCGCACAAACATGGCTGTTTTCGGTTTATATTCACGTAAGAGAGCAGTATTGGCAACATGACATCTTGAAGTAAGTGTATTTTTTTATATATGTAAAATAGCCACGTAGACTCAACAAGTGTCTTGTGATTTCCCATAACTTTAATTCTAAATATTTTAATTTAAATATTAGATCGGTTACTGGTATAATACCGGTAATAAGTCCCGTATACGGGTTGTAACGGAACACCGGAATAATACTTATTTAAGGGTATGTGTCTATCTTTCCTGTGAAGAATTATACAAGGTTACGTTTTATTACCCCGAATAATTTAAGGGACGCTTCTTCAGGACACATCCAGTATTTTATAAAATAAAATAATAAAAAAAATATGAAAAATACTGCACTAAACTTACCTTTCCCATTGTGAAAAAATTTCAAATTATAAAGCCGAAGCTTTAAAGAAGTTTTGTTACCTATGTGAAAATATATTTTGTCTTACATTTTTTCTTTAAATGTTCACTACAAAATTGCAATTTTGTACTTTTAGCTAAGCCGACTTAGCTACCCTCCGGAACCTCTCTACGCTCCATGGAGGGTCCGGTCGTAATCAGGAAAGCCCAATTCTGAACCCCTTATATTTAATCTAGAGTTACAACGAACTCACATGCATGTACGGCCAGCCAGGAAAGTGGGGTACCAGTTTTGGCAGAACTTAACAATAAGATTAATATAAACTTAAGATTATAAGCAAAGAAAAGTGTGCGGCGATAACTCGCGGCATTAGTAGGATAGAATTTTCGCCGCGCTTTATCTAGACGCAAAAGAAAGTCGCGAGGCAGCACTGCGCGGTACAACGAACAACAGCGAACATGCTAGCGGACTAGAGGTGGCCTCGGGCCGAGGTATGCACGGCTCGACCTGTTTGCTGAAGTGCAAACGCGTCTCAAAACGAGGCTTTACTCAACCCAAGGCCGCTGCGATAGTTTTCGAAAGCCTTTTCATTATTCATACTCGGAAAGTGGGTCTGAAGTTGCCCGAGGAGCGGGTTGAAAGTAATATTTTTCAGCCCTAGGGAGAATGGCTTTCAACTGACAGCTATCACATTATAAAAAAGAAACTAGTTCTATTTTCATATTTCTATTGAACCATGTTCCAACTTTCTGTACAGCCACCTAATTACAGCGCGGTGTAAAATTGAAAAAACATAAAGTTAAGTATAAATTAAAGAATATATTTTTGATTAATGACTATATTATAATTTACTATTAACTTTTTCTTTAACATACCATAGATTTGGGCATAATATTTACCATTTGTTCAGTTACGAAAATGAAAAATAATGGCTGAATAGAAAAAAAAGCCAAATAAGCGGGAAAGCGTCAATCCTATCTTCATTTGTTGTTTCAAGTTGTAGAGTTTTGTTTATACTTCCGTATAGCAGAGATTTATAACACAATTAGTTCATCTGATTCAGATATGGATTTAACGCCTGATTACAGAAGAGGCTAAAGTAGAAGTTGTTGATTTATCATCTAATATATTATAATTTAATACTTCTGATAATGCATTGCTTACATCGTCATAATTAGTCTTATTTCTACACTGACCTTCAAAAGTAAGTACTACACTTTTAATAGTACATTGTTACCCTAGGGGTGAAAGTAACTTATTTAGTCCCGAGACGGGGATTGGCGCACGAGCGTAGCGAGGGCGCCTATAGTTCGAGGGACTAAATAATTCTTTAACCCGAGGTAAACACTGTGCTTTTCATTACGAATACAAGGAAAGTAAAAATAAAAACATGAATTGGCTAAAGAAAAATAAGTGAATTTTATTTTAAAAAATCATCAACATCTCCTTTAGCCTCTTCTCTTATGAAATCAGGCGTTCAATCCATATTTGAATCAGATGAACTCAAATCTCTGCTATACGGAGTATAAACAAAACTCCATAACTCGACAAAACAAATGAAGATCGGATTGCCGCTTTTTCGTCTATTTAGTTTTTTTTTTCTGTGTCCGGACAGCTATTTAGCCATTATTTTTCATTTTCACCATTGAAAGAGTGGTAAATATTTTGCACAAATCTATGTTATTTTAAAGAAATAGTTGAAAATAAATTATAATAAGTCATTTAAAAAATATATTATTTAATGAATACTTAACATGTTTCAATAGAAATGTGAAAATAGAACTAGTTTCTTCTTTATAAATTGACAGCTGTCAGTTGAAAGCGGTTCTCCCTAGGGCTGAAAAGTGTTACTTTCAACCCGCTCCTCAGGCAACTTCAGACCTACTTTCAGAGTATGAGTAATGAAAAATTATTTTTTTCCCTAAACTACAAAAGATAAAAGATTCAAACAAAAAACATTTTCAGCTCATTTCGTCAGGTTTCTCGGGTGTTATAGTTTTTTATACATTAGTCTTTTTAATACTTTTTATTTTGAAAATATATTTTGCCTACTTTAAAAGTTATTGCAATTTTAAAAGTGTAGTACTTACTTTTGAAGGTCAGTGTATTTACCATAAAGACTAAAGATGTATGTATCAACAGCAAACAACACCACATCACAGAAGTGTCGTAAAATATGGCAATGTCATTCGAGTAAACTAATTCCTGATATTTAATTTATTTAATTTTTTTTAAGGAACATGCAGTCATAAATACAAAATATACGAGTAATTTAAAAAACCGGCCAAGTGCGTGTCGGGCCACGCGCAGTGTAGGATTCCGTAGTTGCAAATGCCAACTTTGAGTTCACACTCACAACTCACAACACGTTGCTATTAAATTAGGCATTAATATTAAAGCTACAATGATTTTTTATATTTCCTTAACTTCATGTGGTTCGTTAATTTATATTCAGTACTAGATAGATAGATAGATATAATCTTTATTGCACACATGGACATTACAAATCAAACATTATAGACAAAAAACCAACATGAGTACAAAAGGCGGTCTTATCGCTAAGAGCGATCTCTTCCAGACAACCTTAGGGTGGACATGGAGGACAATGAAATAAGAGTAAATTATGTGCACAGCATCAATGAATATATAAATAAATATTAGATACATAAAACTATGAATATACATAATATAATAAATATAGAAAATTATATAAGCTACAAATATAAATAATGGTGGAAATACTAATTGCATGATTGCGACAGATAGTACTCCTTAACAAGCGTTTTGAATTTATTCAATGTCTTGGCTTGTCTAATATACACCGGTAGCGAATTCCACAGTCGTGCAGCTTGCACTGAAAATGAACCGTCGTAAAATTTTGTATGATGTTCTGGGATCCTAAGTATTAAGTTTTGTGCTGACCGCAATGTTCTTCCAGTCGACTCATTCAAGAAACAGAAACGATACTAGCACTAATTTTCAATTAAATTTTACTTTTCCGAGTACATTTTATAAGTTGGTCGTCTATAACTTTTTAGTTTGTACTTAGTACTCAACTCTGATAGTTTTCCTTTAAACTTCGTTATATATACTACTGTTGTAATTTTTTCACGAGTCCATATATAACCGTTTAGCATATAGAAGGGGGGGACGGGACACTTACCTAAATATTTCAGAAACGGATCCCTAAATCGAAAAATAGTGTTCCGAAGCTTACATTATTTTTTAAAGACCTATTCAACAATACCCCACACGATGGATTAGCCGAGAAAAAAAAACTCCCACTTTACTTGTATGGGAAAACATTTTTTCAATAATTTTTTACCACTTTTTTGGCATACATACCCATACCGAATTACAGCTTTTTAGTACTAATAGTCTCTGAGTAAAACCGCGGACAGACAGGCAGACATGGCGAAACTATAAGGGTTCCTTGTTTACTACGGAACCAAATGAATCACTTTGACATTTTTAGATATTTTCATAATTTTTTTATAAAATAATGTCATATGATCTATAAATAAATACTCCAAAAAAGGTCAACACGTTAATCGTTTTTTTAAAGCAACATTGTCAATCTCGTTTAAATGTTTTATTGGCATCGTAGATACGAGCTGCAAATTAATTAGCCGAAGCGTAGGCACAAAGGCTAATGTGTGCTCCGGAACTGGGCTCCATTGGCCGCTATAAATCAATATCCGGTGGGCGCGCCCGCCACCGGCCGCTCAGCTAACACTCTCAGAACCTAGACGCACGACACCACAACGACAACCGCCAGCCGAGAATAAAACTTTATCATGCAACACTGGAAATTTAATAGCCATAAAGCGACAGTAAGCTATGTTCCCCTTGCGCACACAACAGAAGACGGGTGCCGGTGTAGAGCAGTATTGAGGCTAGTATCACTAAATAGTGATAGTGATTTTTTTTACTTCTTTCTTTCTTAATTAGAATTGGTGATTCGGTAAATTAATACATTAAAATAAATTCATTTTTATTAATAATCTTGATTTTGAACCTTTTGCCTTTGAATACCATAATTATTTAGCAAGCGACTTCTGCTTTTACTTTTGAAAAATATTTTATCGGCTTTTCACAGAATTGCCTAAAACAACGACGTGGAGGTAGATTACCATTAAAAACACAAGGACAAATGACTCCGCCAAAAACACTTTTCTATGAATTAAATAATAACAATTTTGTTTTACTTATTCTGGGAAATAATCGAGGAAAATTCATAATATATCATTGGAAGTTGAGTAATTGGCTCGGCGCCGATTTTTAGAGTAAAATAATTTGGGTTTTTTTTATCACTGTGTTGGATATTATTATTTCGGACAACAAGAGATCTTTTGTAACATTATCACGTGTTACTTTCTAAGATTGCAGTCAGATGAAAAAATGTACTTTACCTGTGACGCAAATATTTTGTAAGTAAATATGTGGAGTCTGCTTCATATTATGTCTTATACATCCTATGACTTACATTGAATTAATTAAATTTCTTTGATTATTAATATAATCTATTCTATTCACAAAATTTCACCACACCTTTTCACAGAAATGAATTGAAACACCTTTTTACAGATGAAAGACAAAAACTGAAACCAAACGATGTTTCATAAAGTTACGTCAATATTGTCATATGAGCCTCCAAAATATCCGGAATAAATATATGCGAGGAAATTCGGGCACCGGCATTTACTTAGGCACCTTTAGGTTACCATAACTCGAAGCTACTTAAAGCACTAAATGCTTCCAATGCGGGGAAGGGTAGTCGTCATAGTAATTTTGGGAAGCGTAAGCAGGGGTTAGTAAAGGTGCAATGCTAACATGCATGTAAAGAATAATATTAAACATCATCGTCGTCATCGTCACTCGTATGTAGCCCATATACGTCCCATGGCTTGGCATGTATCTCTCCTTAAACAGGAAGGGCTTAGCCTAACTACTCGTTCATCAAGCTGGCTAGACGGGTTGATGTATGGTTTTTATTTCGATTTTTACATCTTTGCAGAGGTTTGTTTAATAAAATAATATAGGCTCTTACGGCATCCTCACGAAGAAAGAGAGCGGTGACTGAAATAGTATTCTTAATCCGAGCCAGTGCTCGGTCTTTGGATTTTTTCCGAATAGTCCATTACTCAGCTGACCCGGCCACGCGTTGCATTGACTTAATAGTTATAGTACATACGTTGGATCAATGTCATACTCAACTTCCTAATGTAGCCAAATTAATATTCAATAAAAAGTTTCACTTTATTAAGTAATAATTGTTTTCGTACAAAACGATACACATCAATAAAGTATAATTATAACACAATATACAGCATTCATGTATCGTAAACGTAAACATATATAGCGGAAATAGCTATATATGTTTACGTTAGAAATCGAAACATAACGCCATCTACTGGAAGGTTGTTGAAAATAACTTACACCGCCATCTGTTCGTAACTTTTGAAAGTAACAAATTAAGTACCTAATAATATATCGAGATAAAAACTATCCTATCTTTTATGTTGGACTAACTTTTTTACATTAAGCTAAATTTGATCAAAATCGGTTAAGTGGTTTCGCACTTTATCATGACGCGAGATTTTTTTGCATTTAGCTATGACTTTGAAAGCTGATGATTTAAATTTAAATCATGCATGCATTTCTGCATACCGCTCTTTCTTTTTAACCGACTTCAAAAACGGAGGAGGTTCTCAATTCAATTCGTATGTTTTTTTGTGTGTATGTTACGCGATTACGCCGCGAATTGTGGTCCGATTTTAAAAAATCTTTTTGTATTCGATGGAGTATACTCCAAGAGTGGTCTCAAGATCACCAAAATTAGGATCTGATGTTGGAATACCATAAAAATTGAGGAAACCCCTTAAATTTTTAGCTACGTCCAACGTGTTTTGTGTATATGTTAAGCGATTACTCCGCCAATTCTGGACCCATTTTTAAAATTATTTTTGTATTCGATAGAGTACAGACCTGGGATGGTTACAAAGCCACCAAAGAATTCACTAAGAAGATTTAATTCACTAAAAAGATATAAATCAAAATTATTTTACAAAAAATAAAAACCGACTTCAAAAATACTGAAAATTTAAAAATAATATAAGAATAGGTACAGACAACTTCACACTTCTATATTGAAGTCGGTCTTAAAATTTAGCACCGACTTCAATATAGAAGTGTGATGTTGTCTGTACCTATTCTTACTTATTATTATTTTGAACTTTTCAGTGTTTTTGAAGTCGGTTTTTATTTTTTGTAAAAAAAAATTTACTGTCCATAAAATCAACATAGCATTTGTAACTACTATTATTAGTATACCTAGAATTGAGTGTCTAGACAAAAATTATCATACGGATATATTGTTTTTTTTTTGTTTTCACATCCCATTAGTGCTTAGATTTCATGGCTTATTTTTCTTACTGTGGAAATTTAAACTTTAGCAACAATAAAACGTTTTGCTTTAAAATAATCAAACCCACTGCAAGTGGTCTAAAATGCAATAAAAGTTTATATCATCATCTAATATCATCATCTTAACCTTTTTAAGAACTTCACAAATTATAACTTTCCGTCATATTGAGGATGTTATATTTATGTGGAAAATATGATGTGAGCGTTCTATTGTAATAATAATATAGAGATCACTAACAGTGTTTCATTAAAAGTTTCTTGTCGAACAGAAGTTTCATTGCTTCATAGAGTTCGCAACATGTTGGAATATTCTTGTAACATTCAGTCCATAATGATCCATTTACAATAACTCGGGCGGTAAACGCACGGATGCAGGGTTGGGTAACAGCTAAGAAAGTTTGTAACTAATACTGTAAATTTTGTACTTTATTTCATATCAATCATTTTGTAATAAAGGTTTTGATAATGCTCAATTTTGCTTATTAGAGACAGTGTAATTTTACAGTGCAGTACTTAACTCATAAAAAGTAATACATCAGTTATCGAAATAGCCGAAACAATTAAAAACTACTTAAATAACCAAACGTCCTCGAGTAGTGGTCGCACACCGGGCGATGTAGCATTGGTATAGATAGCCTCCTATAACATGAACTGACGACAACATCCAATTTAATGTTTTTTATCAATAGAATTGATGGAAGGATACGTATGACATAGCAAATTTCTTAATAACTGTTGAGATCAACCGAGAATTTTTATAGATTGTATTTTTAATCAATTCAAAGCCAGAACAACATATTTTCTCCGCGCTCTCATGGACCAACTATGTATGCACAACTAGTTGTGCCATCCAAATAAAAGTTGACTCGGCAATACGTTGTTTTTTTTTGTTTGTTTTTTTTATTTGTTGTGTCTCAGAAGTTATGCAATCTAGATAATTGAGTGTTGTATAGGTAAAATAACTCACAGAGCCATCTGGTAGACATTCAGGAAACTTACAAATAATTAGTAAACCATTTAAAGCGTAAGGTTAAATAATCGAGATGAAAACTGTCATCATCATCACAGCTCATATAAGTCAACACCGAGGGGTACGCACAAGCCTACCCTAACTAGTTGTGTTAGGGCGACTAGGCCCCGTGAAAACACGCTGGCCCAGTGCGGATTTGTTGACTTCACATACACCTTTGAATTACTTCGCAGGTGTATGCAGGTTATCGGTTTTGTCGATGTTTTCCTTCACCGTAAGAGCGTCAGATAAGATAAAAACTATACTATCTTTTAAGTTGGATCAAATTACTTACAGTAAGCCGAATTTCATCAAAATCGCTTAAGCAGTTTCGGAGTTCATCCCGGACAAACATCGTGACATGAGATTTTTTTTATATAAAGATAGCAACTACTTTTTAATTTCACGTCTAGTGTAAATAAAATGATATCGAGGTGCGGGCGTGAGGGCATACGTCGGTGTAATGAAGATTTGAGGATAATCGAAAGAGCGTGCGCTCGGCGGAGCAGACGATTTATTTGCAGCGCGACCGTCCGGATAATAATGCCTTTAACGGCACTTCCGATCGCCTCGCACGAGCCCCGACCCTCCTCTCAACTCGCCTCAAATCACTTGTGTTTCTTTATTTTCCCTCAAAAACAACAGCTTTCTCTAACGGTGGGCTAACTCAAATAGATTAGACCAGATATATTTGTGTTGTGTGTAGTTATCATTCTGTGCACATTATTGAATACGTAGAAATGGAGATTGACGCTGAATAAAAGAGTTGTTCCAGAATGTCTGAAGTCTGGCCCATAAATCTGGTCTGGCAGTTAATAAGAAATTAGGTAATAATATAAACAAATTCAAATTCAAATTTAAATTCTTTATTCGGTAGTTAAATCACAATAATGGTCTTATACCTAGATCCAATGGAAAAATAAATAATACGTACCGAAAAGGTCTTCACTCAGCATGAGTTGCAAGTCTGCAACGCTGATCTTCCGTGAAGCCGTTTATTTATGTATTTAATAATAAATATGTATATATATATATACATATTATATATAAAAAAAAACATATATATATATATATATATACATAAACAAACAGTTTCTTAGTGTTAACTTCATAACTATTAGCCGTGTTTTTTGGCTCGTTTGGGTTATAAATTGCAAATTAGTACCACACAACAGACTACCATAATGGCGTTTATTGCTCAGAACAATAGTTTATTGACTCTGACGTAATTGACGTTCCAAAATTTTTTTACTATTTAGTTCAGTTGCGTTTATAACCGATTATGAGTTCAATTTGTGTAAATGGAGCACACTAAAATCGTTCTGAATATTGGTTTATTATAACTGAGAAATAAAAGTAACACAGTTCTTGTAACGGGTCATGTAGGGGAAAGTCGGATGTATCGGATGTTTTCAGTTTTTATGAATTATCTCTTTTCTATACAAACTTACAAAAGTACGAATTACAAGAAGGTGAGTAGGTATGTCCTTAATTATCTTATCTTATCTTCGTGTGGCAGCGGCCCAAATATTGAGCCTTCGCACTTCGACCCACCATGGATCTTTTGTCCTTCCCCAAGCTTTAGTCCGTAAAGCCATCGCCACCTACGGCCCAGTCTATCGTGCCCTGTAGTCCTCCGGTTTTGGGTATCCAATTCTCGTCAGCCTTAATCTTCTGCAGGTTACGGCATTGCAGTGGCACAGCAGGTGTTCTATGCTTTCCTCTTCCTCCTTGCAGGCCCTACAGATCTTGGAACTGGCATGTCCTATCCTGGTTAGCATGATCCTAGTGCCGAAGTGTCCGGTTAGAGCACGTAACAGTAGGCAAATTTGGAATCTGCTTGAGCTCAGTATAAATTGGAGCCAATTATCCATACCCATGAGGAGCTTGGCGTGAATCATTCCTTTTTGATTGGCCCATTCTTTTTGGTGCCTCATTTGTAGTATCTAAACTAGACGTACTGTATTGGTTTTACCCAATTTATTCAGTACTTCGATTGCATTCAGCACTAGTTTGGATTCCACTTTATATGACAGAAGCGCTTTGAGAGTCGCTTGACTATCACTTAGAATGTAGATGCTTAGGCCATTGCGACCCTTGTCTAGATTCTCCTGTGCACAAGCTAGGATAGCATATGTTTCAGCTTGAAACACATTTGCCAGCTCACCCATGCTGATCGATATATCAGTTTTGTTGCAGTGTATTCCTACCCCTGTACCAGATTTAATTTTCGATCCATCTGTGTACCAGATTATGCTGTTCCCCTGAGGGGATGCCAGCCCCATATCCCATTCCTCCCTTGTTGGAATGTGTACCTCAAAAAGTAGTCTAAATATATATTTAGGTAACATTCTGTCGCTGGTCATGCTCAGCAGCAGATTGTCTCCTTCAGACGCGAATGCCGTGTGTTTTGCGAGTGGCCGGTTTGCATTCCACAATCCCAAAGTTCTGAACCTGTAGAATGCTCTCATGGCTTGTCTTTGTACAGGACTGTGGAGTGGTTATATAATTCTCACTCACTATTTATGAAGGATAGATCCTTACATATGCACTGTAAAATTTAGATCAAAAACAACCAAAATACATTTTTTTTACTGGAATAAGAATTAACTGCCGCACGCCATTATAAAATAATATGTGACATGCGGTGTGAGTACTTATCACATATTTTAAGTGTAAAGAAATACTGCCGCTTAGTTGGAAATCTGGAGGTGGTGCGATTCATCCTGCGGTATTGGTTAAACTGTGACAATACTTCCGACTCTCCCCTATGTAGGTATTTTACTTGAGAGACACTTCTCGATTAACTATTCACGGACTACTTTGTGTACGCTAAAAAAGCGTTTCGGGCTGCATCGGCTTGTTTTTTGTCACACGGTTATATTCATTATTGCTATAATCAAAAAGAATTTAAAAATTCAGTGGTATATTTTATAAAAGAGCCAAAAAACTATTCTTCATTATTTTATATTTACTTGTAGGTGTACTAGATCAGTTATTTTTTCTCAATTTTTTGAGTTAAGTACTGAACAGATAGGTATGGGCCAAGTGGGACATACCCTTTGTAACAGCAGTTTTTAGTTTAGTGCAACAGTGAAAAATACTTATTTATATTTATCACTCTGGAAATAAAATATGACTGTTATTAGTTATGGACAAACAATTTTTTATATAATCTTCTTCTCTATCTATAATATATAAAGCTGTTAGTCTCGCAATTAGTTTTATACGGCTCGACCGATTTTTACGAAATTCTCTGTGTATGTTTGAATAGGTCCAAGGAAGGTTTAAACGTAAAGTTGGACTCGGTAGGTGGCGCTGTAATCGGGCAGGACAACGTCTGCCGGGCCCACTAGTCTTCTTCTTCTTATATATAAAAATGAAACGCTGTGTGTTTGTCTCGCAAAAACTCTGAAACGGGTCGACAGATTCTTACGAAATTTTCTGTGTGTGTTTGAATAGGTACAGGGAAGGTTTAAAAGTACATTTGGACCCAGTAGGTGGCGCTGTAATCGCCGGGCAGGACAACGTCTGCCGGGCGCACTGGTCTTCTTCTTCTTATATATAAAAATGAAACGCTGTGTGTTTGTCTCGCAAAAACTCTGAAACGGCTCGACAGATTCTTACGAAATTTTATGTGTTTATTTGAATAAGTCCAAGGAAGGTTTAAACGTAAAGTTGGACCCGGTAGGTGGCGATAAAATATTTGAATGAAATATTAGTTACCGAAACAATTGGTTACATTGTCCGAAGGAAGACTCGCCTCTTCAACCAATATGTCCTGCCCACAGTAACGTACTGTGCCGAAACATGGACGCACACACTGGAGGCTGTGCGTAAAATAAGGTAGCACAGAGATTTATGAAAAGCACCCTGCTAGATATTAAACCCCAGGATTTGGAAACCCGACGAAGAACTAAAGTTGGGGAAGTCGGGATCGCAGTAATGAAATTAAAATGGAACTGAGCAGGGCATGTTGTCAGGAGGGGCTCGCCCTAGGCGAGCAGACGCCGACGAGGTCGTGGAAGTGTTCCTGAGAGTTCCCATGACCTTGTCCGGCAGTGACGCGTCCCTCCTCGGCGTGTCCTCTTCAGATGAGGAGGACACGACGATGATGGACGTACTCGCGCCAAGGCGTATGTGAGGGGTATCGGTGGGTCTTAGTCAGTAGGCCGCGGTTCCTGGCTGGCACGCCCCCAGAAGCCGCGGAGACTCCGACATACCCCCGCGCCTTCCCAAGCGCGCGGTATGCGTAATGCATTTCCCACCGTAAAAAAAAGAAAAAAAAGGGCATTTTCTCAGGCTAAGTGATGGCAGGTGGAGTAAGGCCCTGACAGCAAGATGGGTCGATGATATTCAAGAAATCGCAGATCGGTCGCGAACGAGATTGGCACAGGTCCGAGGAAGATGACAAACAGAGAGAGAAAGGTCTATACGTACCTAGCAGCGGGATAAAGAAGATTGTGGATGATGATGATGCTTAATCGGTTACACTCTTATCCATATTATCAAATACACACAGGAAAATAAAAATAAAATAAGCCTAAAAATAAAGTTTAACGCAATAATAAACATTGAAGTTAATAATCGAGATAATAACTATTCCATTTTATAAGTTTGAGAAAATTACATACAGTAAACCAAATTTCATAAAAATCGGTGACAAAACGTGAGACGAGATTTTTATACATAAGATAACTTTTTGTGTTGGCTGGTCCACAGACCACAAAAAACTTTCTCACGTTGATTTCTACATCATCATATTATGTAAGCTACACTTAAAAGCATTTCATAGTTATATATACATCACATATTAATATTAATTCAAAACCTGTATCATTAATAGCTGACCGTAAACCTTCACCTTTATGAGCCACAAGTACTCACTTCTAAACTCATTAAACTAAGCGCTCGAACATTGAAAGTAAAAACTTTAATAATATTGCTCGCAAAGTCACCTAATAACATAGTTATATCCCGTCAGCCATGTCAATAAACATGACAAAATAGGCCCATAATAAATATGGAATAGGGTTTCCAATCAAGTCTACTTCGCGCCCCCCTGTCCGCGCCTGTCGCAGGAAAACTCGTAGACTTATGCATGCACAGACAAACATAAATTGTAGTTTTATTATACAAGGTTACTTTCTGTGGGCTTGTTCAGACAAGCAAACTTAACAATTTTTTTACGGACCCAAATTTGAAATCGCGGAATATAATCAGCTATTCCAAACAAATGTTCAACATTCACTGAACCTAGATGCATGGAACAGCAAATTTTTTTCGCGATTTCAATATTACTTCCCTAATAGAAATTTTTCAGTTAGCTTGTCTGAACAAACACACAAAGGCTCCTGTTTCAATAATTAGTCTGAATAGTATGAGCTTACTATAAATTTCTTAGCTTATTCATATATTTTCGGGATCGGTATTGATAAGAACACTTTGTAAAGGAAAAATAATAAAAATTTGTGACGATCCCAAATACTTACTAAATATTTTGTTTAAAATATCAAATTAAACAACCTTAGTACTAGTATTTGTTTATTTGATACGGTTGACATTTAACAGCTAGATAGATATTCGGTCAGCCATATTTGCACGTATTAACACAGCTTTAGCAGAAATCTAGAAATGAAATAGACTAGGTATTTACGAGTATTTCTTCATTATGTGATTTGATATCGATGTCGCATGGATTTGTTAAAGATTTAATTTGTAAAATTAACCCACTGCGTATCATCAACTATTTGAAAAAAGTTGATACAGTCGCTCGAAAAGTGTTACTTTTTGTAGCCATATCGTGAGGAAAGTTGGATATTTTGAACTAGTGCATGAAAATCTTCTAACATTTTTCAAATTGACTATGGCCATACCACAGGTGACATAATATAACAGGTATACAGCCAACCACTTAATTATATGCATAATGGCTTTCATATTTTCTGATTCACCGATCGTTGACATGTATACACGGTTATTTTTTTATCACCCTGGAAAATTTTAGGGACGCTTCAGGACACATCCAATATTATATAAAAAATAAAAAAAATGAAATAAAAAATTTAAAAAAAATATAAAAAAAAAAAAAAATCTCTAAAAATGCTACTCTCAACTAGTGCAGCATTTTTTGTATTTTTAAAAAAAATTATATAAAATTAAGGAGGGGGGTTATTTTTTTTATTTATATTTAAATCATTCTAATACCATGTCGTGAAGCGTCCCTTAAATTTTCCAGGGTGATAAAAAAATAACCGTGTATAAATAGCCTATTTTAACCAATTAAAAAAATGTTGTCTTTTAATGCCTAAATATAATAAAATTACTATGTGAGTGTAAATTTGTGCGCAAATTGGTGTCATTTGATTTGGCTTGAAACGATCGAAACCTTTGCTATTATTAAAAAAATTGCCAAGTGAGAGTTGAACTCGCGCACAGAGGGTACCGTGTTAACAAATCTAAGTATTATAATATCTTAATTAATTGAATAAGTATATTGTATTTACCGTTTTTAGATTTTTGTCGTGGTATGTGCTTCTTGCCCAATTTCATGATTCTATTTCAACTTTTATACGTTTTTCGTCAGTTAAATTAAGTATAGCTTCCCTCATTTAAAGGCTCACATAGGCCATATAAAAAAACGTTACGTTAACCAATACACCCCCCACTGCTGAGCACGGGTCTCTGTTGTGGTATAAGACTTGGTTTCGAGTTATCCATCTCATTCTCTTCCCATGTGATAAAAGGAAGCGGCGAAACATCCTGTTCTAAATCAGTCAATAATCCGTCTATACCAAACTCAATGTCACCTTATTTATTTTCAACTGGCCTCTCGTACTTCGGTTCGTAGCTCGTAGCAATTCTCGTAGCGTTCGTAGCGCGATCAAGCGGGCGGTCTCTCTGCATACCGCCCGCATAATATACACAACTAGGTGACGCCTTAGGGACAAATTTTTAAATTGCCTTGTAGCCCTACAGGCGAGCCGCGTTCCCATTGAGCTACGATTAAACAAAACGCTCCTAGGATTATATTGATGACGTTTAACGTCAGTTAAACGTCATCAATATAATCCTAGGAGCGTTTTGTTTAATTTTCCTAAGAATTTATTCAAACATATATCACGTGGGCTTAATTTATCAACGAATGTTAATTTACCTGCGACTAATTGAATTGACTGTACTTTCGATTTCAAACAATATGTTTTGGTAATGTCACTGAAGGATAAAAAAGTAAAAGAACCCAAACAGTGAAGTGTTTCGTTTCTCTATAGTTTGATATTAATAATCATTTTTGTATATTAATATAAAACACATTTTCACTTCTCGTGCTCGCAAAGTTCGTCTTTATGTCTTTTATAGGCTGCATAAAATGTTTTTTTTATGTTCTAGAGCATAAAGAAATATTTTCTTTTAGACAAAGATTCTTAGGCCCAACTGCCAACAACGCTCAATAAAACTTCACAAAATGACTTGCGATAATTTATTTATTTGCTTTAATTTATTTGTCTTGTATTTTCTACCTCAAAAGTCATGAAACCAGATACAAATTGTAACTGGTTATTATTAAAACGCATCGAATTATTTTTATTACTTGGCAAAATAAAATATGTACCTAAGCCATCGCCGTGTAAAAATTAAAAAAAAGTTTACTGGCGGGAATTGGCTATTATTTAAACATTGTGTTACATATTTTTCGTTTATATTTTGAAGTAGTAATTGTTTAATTTTCTCGCAATTAAAGTGAAAAGCAGTGTGTAAAACACTGGCATAAAGAAGTCATGGTATCCCTCAACTTCCTATCTACCCGAACCGTAGGCGAGGGTGGATTAAATCGTCTCGGGCTACAATGACTCATTTTATGCCCTTGTTATATAATCTACTATTTACTGGCATCACATTATAACGTTATTTCCTTCAACAAATGAATACATTCATCTCTTCAAACTTACTGTTTACTAATGAGAATAAACAATTACAACTATTACGAGTACTTCTTATTTCTCAAATCTTTAGAATTTATTGTAAAATACCTCTAACTCTAAGCCTTCGGAATAAATTAGTATATTATCATAATATAATGTCATCGTTAACTCATCAATATCATATTATAATCAATGTTAGTGGTCAGTTACTTCAATACAAACCACTAACAATAAATATAGGTATTTACAATCGTACTGTGTTGCTAAAAACTGGGAGACTTGTAGGTATCAAATTAACTTCAAGGAATAATTGCATTGAAATGCTATCTAAATTGCTTATTCGGGCTTATAACTATAGGGACATTTATAGTTTGAGTCAGACAGTTGGCCAATAAACTTTGTTGGTAATGGAAACAATGCTACCGGGCCCAAGATAAGGCAACTACATCAAGATATGTACAGCCTACTTCGGAACTTGTGTCAGCTTTGCCGCTGTATAATATACTCGAAAGTTAGTCGCTGCTAGTACTTTTACGGCTGTATTTTCAAACGCCATTTAATTCGAATATAAGAAGAGTGTGCAGATATAATAGAATCACAGTTTTACATTATTGTATCAGAATTTATTATAATATTAAAATAATTACTCGTATATTTAATAATAATATATAATTTTCACTGTTTTACGTTTAGTACACTATGGGAAAATTAAACATTCCGAGATCGACCGTACATAAAAATATAACAATTATAACAAGCCTGTACACACTGATGCAGGGTTTTTTTATTCTTAAATAAAATAAAACCAATGAAACACATTTATTGGGGAATAAAAGTGCTTTTCGAAAATGAAACTAAAAAACAAATCATGTACAAATCATGACAATGTTTATCAATAATACATCGCGTTTCGTGTAAAAGAAGTTTTAGCAAACTGAAAATACCTACAAATTTACCATAATAATTTAATAATAAAAATTACCTACGAGCAGCAATGACCGAAATAAGACTGAACAATCTGGGCATATTATTACCTATATAGAACATGGGGCCACACAAAATATAAAATTTAAAAACATATTCAACGAATTTAAAAAGAACAGATTTTGAGCATATGTGTATACATTTGTATATGCTTTAATATACGACACTCAGTTGTTTTTCAATTAATAATTCGCACTTTATGAAATATCGAGTTTTTATTATTTTAACCGTTTTCCATCTTAGGGTGACACCACAAATTCCGCCCCGGGTGCCACCCATGCTAGCTATGCCTTTGGTTGCTACCTGTTTCGTTGTATTTATAATATATGGACCCAGCTTTAAATAATGTTATTTCCAATATTTAGAACTAGGTTATCTATTGAATTAAAGTGAACTGTATTTACTGTTTATCGTATCGAATACATCACCAAATACATACGAGTAAATACATCTAATCTCACGAGCTCAATTAACAGCTCATAAAACTTTAAAGAAAACAGGGACATTAAACTTTTAGAATGTGTACCGAAATAATAGTACATTATGATATCAGCGCGCTATGTCGATAATCGCGCACGAGGCGATATTGTGCGCGAGCCGCAGGCGAGCGCGACAAGAAAGCAGAGTACGTAATGAGCAATGCGCGCGTGTATCATACGTTTTTCAACACAGTTGTGAGGAAAATAAAAGATCTTGTGGTATTAATATTTTTCTGAAAATGACTGCGCTTTTTTATCAATCTTCCACTGCATGAAAGTATCGTATGCCGCCAAGTATTTATCCTTTGACTTTGGCGGCGACAAACTATTACTCGCGCTTTGCGCCTCTATAATTATTTCTGGCGGAGTTAAAAATATGGATTTTTCTTCACTTGGACTCGAAATATTTGTAGATAATTAATTATCAATTAGACAACAAAACGGCAAAAAAATTCAATAGCGGGAAAATGCCGCGCTTCTTTTCTTTCGCGCGCTGCCCGGGCATGGCTAAACTCTTCATTCAGCCAACATTTAAAATAGGGCCAAACAGCCGAAATTCAAAACTAAATAAACCGAATATTTTAGTTTTTTAAAAACCAAGTATGTGTGAATTTTTAATAATTTATTTTAGTTATAGTTGTTAATTATTGTTTTTTTTAAATGTCGTTGTTAATTTAATATTTAAGTAACCAGTAGTCGGCTGTTCATTTGTTTCCAATTGGCAGTCGCAGAAAGTCGTGTTAAAAAAAGTGTATTAAGCGACAAATTTAAGAATGCGTACTGGACATATATTGACTTTGCAATCTTGAACAAATTAGAATTTGTCGTGTTAAGATTACCGCACTTGTGCGATTATGTAAAGTGAAAAGCACTCGTATTTAATATACTTAATAACGGGTCTAAATGCAAGGTAATAAGACCCACTTTACGAGCAAGTATGTTGAAAATAACGTTATGTGACTATCAGTTCAAGATTTTATTTAGAGTAGATTTTAAAATCCCAACTTACAAAAAACTATTTTTCTAATTTAGTTTTCAATCTAAGAAAATTATCAGATGCTCCAGAAATCTAAGCGTAGCAAATGTGTATTTGAATACACATTTACATAATTCAGGCGGAGTGATTCCGCACTAGCTCTGTAATACACAAAATGAACGTATCCCAAGATCCCACTTACAAATTGAACGCTGCCGGTGCCTTATTCTGGAATACCGCTTTCAATTAACAGTTCCGAAAACTCTGGTCGTAACTTTGCTCTTACAAATAAAATTTAAATGGATTGCAGTACTTCATCTGTAATCAAATGAAGTATGAACTAGTCATTATAGTACAAATCTACATTATGATAAATGAGAAGTTCATTAGCATCCCACGACCATAACATCAACCATTATGGGACATAATGGTTGATGTTATGGTCGTGGAATATACAACTGGGATTAAATCTTTCTTAAGACAAAGAGAATATTGACCTACTACACCATCCTGGCTAAGCAGGTTTGTGTAGAGTTTTATTTCGGGTTTTCCATCTCTTCGCTTATGTTCAATTGAAGTAAGCTCTGTAGGACGATTTATTCTTTCGGCCGCCTATGTAACTTTATTTTGTAACCAGTTACAAAAGAAGAAAATTTTCTCTTTTCTCGTTACCAGTTACAAACTAGTAAATATTTAAATGTATTTAGACATTTTTTAAATAGTTACCATGAAAGAATTTGTGTTAACGTTACTAAAAAAGACAGGAAGAAGGGAACGGCTACACATGTATCCTAAATCCGTCACCGAAAGGACCGCATAGCATTAGATTAGCATGAATGACATTCACGTGTCTATGATAACATTTTCATAGTAGTCTCTCCTTAGGTAGTCTTGTGCATATTTATGTAGTCTTTTTATTTTAAACATAATTAATCAGTAAAAATGTATGAGTCTTTTATACTTTGGACCTTATAGGATTTAAGGAGAAGCTCGCTTCTGTCTTCGGCTTTATATGACCACTAGATGAGGAGTTTCCCTGTTCTGAGTAGACAAAACCACCGATGTCTCGTTTCTAGCTAGAAACAGTTAGTAATAAGGTCGTTTTCATAAATACATCTCCATCTTGAAATCGATGTATAGATGCAGTTTTGACGTTCATTGTATTTTCACTTCTCATGCTCTGAAAGTACTTATTTGTACAGGATATAGACCGGACAAAATCGATCTACTCTTTTATAAATCGTATCTATATTAAGGCAAAGAAAATGAGCCATACAGCTGAACACAATAAGAAGTTCATAGATAGAATTTGTCATTTTATTATATTTACTTTAATTTATTTGTCTTATGTGTTTTTTAAGACATAAAACAATTTCCTTCAGTATTCAAAACTGTACTAATTTTACTTTAAATTTTAATTAAAGAAATGTTATGTTATACTACTGTTTTATTTCCTCGCAATCGAAGTAAAAGCAGTTTATAACTCGTCCACAAAACCATTTTATCCTCGACATTACTATCAGCTACTGCTAAAAGTCTCGGATAAAAATTGTTCGTTTTGTGTACTTGTTGTAAAATCTACTAAAGATTCGCTTTTTTCTTTAAGCATCAAAAAATGTCGAGGAATGGTAGTATACATTGTACGATATTTTCATATAAAACAACCCATTCTTCTGAATTTTGTTAATTTTTCAAATTGTGAAGGGTAAAACACTTGCATCTAGCCGCAGTCTGAAATTATACAAAATAACGTTCACTTTTTATTAAGAAATCAGTACAGGTTAACAACCATCAATTAAGTTTCCATGCAAACTTTTTGTCAGTAACTAATACATGAAGAAAGAGTTGATAGATTAGGTGTACAGCTTACGACTTATTATTTAGAATAAGCTTGTGTTTCACTTTAATGTGTTTTATGTATTTCCGCAAACAACAATAGAATTTCATTTACCTACTCAAACAAGGTGTTGTAACCTTCCCCAGAAGACACTTATGACCAACATGTCTCGGCTGAAATGTTAATGTTGACGAATAGTTACATCTAATCAATTCAGACGGGCCATAAAAAAATATTATTTCATGATAATATTATTTAATAAAATAACAAATAAATCCTAAATGATTCCAAACAATAACACAGTCGAGTACATCGCCGTTGAGAATACGCAGTTGCGGTCCTATGGGAGTCGGGCAGAATGGAGCGCGCATACTAATTCGTGGCGTTGGCGGAGCATTCAAATACCAGCCGAGCCCAGCTTACGGGGGATATGTGAGACACCCCAAGATTTAGTTTACAACTTAGATTATGGCGCCCGTGGTCAAGAATTAAACAAGTAATCTAATGGACCACACGTTACGTGATACGATATTGAGGGGTTTCAATTATGCGAATTTACTGTTCACGTTTTAGGGATTAGTCGTTCATCAATTTGATACATGTCAGGTCGCGGCATTTAAGATTTAATTGTTTGTTTGGATACACGACTTGATTGGATACGGGATACCATCTTTACATAAGATTTCGGGTGAACTACCTGCTTGGTATATTAGATTGACTTGGATGTGATATATTTTGCACTGTTTCTCATAAACAATGCTAGTTTCGAATGTTTGGAAGCATTCTGGTTAATAATAGGCCACTCTGGAACTTTTTAACATACGAGTATGTAAATTATTATTGAATAATCCACATCATTCTAAAAAGACCATTCTATACCGTTTGAAATCATTCTGGCTAATAATGGGCCACTCAAGAGCAGTTTAACATCTGTGAATCATTTTAGAATAATTTATATCATCAAATCTAGAATATTTTAGAAAAGTTTCTATATGATAGAAAAGGACAGATATATATTTTTTCAAAGTTGTGCTACCCACTACCACTCACTTCCACCCATCGCGATAAAACTCCCTTTTTGTCAACAGGAGATCATGGGTTATTTACCACCATAACAGGAAGTAGATTGTCATTGGTGGTGATTGAGAAATCCCCGGACAGATATTCGCATTTTTGCTTTTTATATAGATATTAGCTGTGCCCGCGAACTATGTATCGCCATCAAAATGCTTAACACAGTGTTTAGTTTTTTCCTTCACTTTATTCCATAAAGTTTCAACTTTATTCTGCCTTTTTTGAGCAGCGGCCATTTCAAAATTAGGACAATATTCTTAGGTTCGTTGTGCTCTAGGTAATCTAAAAGGCCTTTTATTAAATACTTATACTGCTGGGTTTGAAAACAAACTTTTATCCGTGTTTTTTGTACGGCAGCCATGTTGAATTTACGTCAATGTTGCTACGTTCATAGTACTCTACTGATCAAGGCCTTTCATTTGATACCCATATTGCTGGGTTGAGAAACGAACCTTTATCCGTTTTTTTGAGCGGCAGCCATGTTGAAGTTAGTGTGATTTTCCTAGGTTCATAGTGCTCCACTCTTTAAGGCCTTTCATTTAATGCCAGTATTGGTCGGTTTGGAAACGTACTTTAATCCACTTTTTTTGAGTAGCAGCCATGTTGAATTCACGTCAACATTGCTAGATTCATAGTGCTCTATTTATCAAGGCCTTTCATTTAATACCCACATTACTGGGTTTGGAAGCAAAATTTTGTCCATTTTCTGAGCGGACGTCATGTTTAATTTAGGGCAATTTTCCTTATTGCATAATGCTCTACTCTGTAAGGCCTTTAATTTGATACCCATATTGCTAGGTTTGGAAATGAACTTTTATCCACCTTTTTTTAACAGCGGGCATAATGAATTTATATTAATGTTGCTAGGTTCATAGTGCTCTACTCATCAAGGCCTTTCATTCCATACCCATATTGCTGGGTTTAAAAACGAACTTTTATCCGTTTTTTGATCAGCGGCCATGTTGAATTTAGGGTGATTTTCCTAGCTTCATAATGCTTTACTCATCAAGGCGTTTCATTTGATACCCATATTGCTGGGTTTGGAAAATAACTTTTAACCGTTTTTTTAAACGTGCGGGCATGTTGAATTAAGAACGATTTTCCTAGGTTTATAATACTCTACTCTTCAAGGCTTTTTGTTAGATACCTACGAGGGGCGTTCAATTTATTCTCTGTATGGGTATGTATGTTAAAAAAAGATAAAGCCTTAAAAAATATTTTTCAATATATTCTCCTATGATATCAATACATTTGTTTGATCGCGAAATAAGTGTTTCTATTCCCTTAAAAAAATAATTTTCTTCTTGGGCCGAAAAATGCTCATTTAGAGCGGACTTGAGCTCATTATCGTCAGCAAATCGCTTTCCCCGGATGTCTTTTTTTAAATTTGGGAATAAAAAGAAGTCATTGGGGGCCAGGTCTGGGCTGTAGGGATCATCGCCACACAGTTCTAAAATCTCCTTTAAACGAGGGTAGGTGCTCAAATTGCAAACATAGCTCGAAGTTGTTAATTATTGATTTAATATTTAAAACACAAGTTTTTTGAGACTTTTCCTTATATTTACTATGTATTAAAGTGCATAAATACCTGCAGATATTGTCCTTCACATCTGTGCACTTATAAACAAGATAAATATTTTCATCACTTCACAGTCACTGCAAGCTATTTCACAATCATGGAAGACATGAAAGGCATTAAAATGACACTACAAGCACTACAACAGTCATTTACATCCAGGATGGCAAGTTTTGAAAGTGATTTGAAGAAAACTCGTGTGCAGACACCAACTGTCAACTCACTGGTGGCGGAGTTTGATAGCTTTCGTAGCTTCATTGCAGTGACACTGAAAACAATTGAACAGCAAGTGGCAGCTATTGCTAGAGACAATGATGCAATGGAAATGAGAAGCCGGCGTAATATTTTATTGCTTCATGGTGTACCCGAGAGTAAGGATGAAGACACAATCCAAACCTTTGTGAACCTGGCCTCGGATCATCTTGGTTCGCTGAAGATGTCTGCAGAAGTGGTAGGCAAATCAGTGCGTCTGGGACGTCCAGGTCAGGATAAGCCTAGGCCATTGCTTGTCAAGTTCAAATCCGATGCGGTACGTGACAGCATTTGGTTTAAGAAAACTGCATTTAAGGGTACAGGTATCACCATCTCTGAGTTTCTGACAAAGCTTCGTCACAAAATTTTTATGTCTGCCAGGGAACAGCTCGGGGTTTCAAATTGCTGGACTAAATCGGGTCGCATAATTGTTGTTGATTCCGAAGGCAAACGTCGTGTTATTGAGTCCTTAAGCGACATTGACGATCTCAAGCCAAAGAATTCTGCCAATTCACCAGAGACTCGCGGTAACAAGGACTCTCCCGTCGTGGAACAGCTTGCACCCGCAGTGGTCGGTGCTAAAAACAAAAGAACTGTGGCTGCAAAGAGAAAATAAGTATGTAACATAAAATTTTCATAAATCACCTTCTGAATGAACATTACGTATTTACTTAAACTGTTATCTTACTTGTCTGTACGGTTGTAGCTGCAGTTATTGCTCCCGTGTTCATTGCTACAGATCTTTGTTTTGTTGGGTTATATAGGTACAAACAAATGTCACCAATAGTTATATATCGTGCATACATAACTATATCTATGTACATTATTGGTGTTATTGAGGATACCGACATCACTCAATTTAATTTTACGATGTATGTATTTATTAATTTTTACCGTCCGTCAATATCAATTGTCATACTGTCACAATTTTTTTTCTGTTTATTTCGTCTCCGTAACAGCGCCTTTTGAGCCATTTCTATTGAAGTTCTCCACAGATAATAGAATTGTGAGTGGAAATGGCTTCTTAGTTTTTAATATCTGTGTGTATTTAATATGTATTTTAGATTTTTTGTTAAATCTTTTTTTTTTTTTTTTAGTTTTATATTTTTGTTTAGGTTTTTTGTTACTTTTAATTTGTGCTTTTATTTTTGTTTATACTATAGTTTTATTTGTGTTTTAGGATTTAATTTTTACTATGGACGTGTCGCTAAATGATTGTGATCTCTTCCTGTCCTGCTCTTCTTCCTCCTCTTCCGAATCTAGCTTTCGCAGCCTTGATAAGTCTCTGGGTGAACATCTAAATGACTCGTTCGGCGACGTTGCGAAGAACTTTAACGTGGTCCATTTCAATTCTCAAAGCATTCCTTCTCACTATCCCGATATGCTTACTTCTTTGGATAATAAGAATATTCATGCTATTCTTATATCAGAAATCTTCCTTAATCCACGACTACCTTCTACTTCATATTCTCTTCCTGGTTTTAATTTGATTCGTAACGATCGCGTAAGTTCTTCTCATGGTGGGGTGGCAATTTATCTTCGTGCAAATATCTCCTATTCAATTCTCAGTCACTCTCCTCAGCCACCCCTTCCCAGTACTGCCGAACACCTTTTTCTTGATATTTTTCTATCTCATACTCGAATCCTGCTGGGCGTGTATTACAGTCCATCCCTGAGAGTAGACTACTTTGCTTCTTTTGAGCAACTCATCGAGACTCTTACTCCTGCTTATACGCATACTATTCTCATGGGTGACTTTAATACCTGTCTCGTCAGAAATGATTCCCGATCCCAAAAATTACTCTCGTTGGTGAGGTCTTACAATCTTCATATTCTTCCGCTACAGGAAACACATCATTTTCCCAATTGTACCCCGTCTCTCCTTGACCTTATGATACTCTCGTCTCCTGATATGGTAAGTAAACATGGTCAATTTTCCGCTGACGCCTTTTCTTATCACGACCTGGTTTTCCTCTCATATCGCATTCGCCCTCCAAAACTGAAGCCACGCATTTTACTTCGGCGTAGTTTTGGTAAGATGAATCTCGTGAGGCTACGAGAGGATGCCGCTAACATTGATTGGTCGGATGTATTCAGCTTTGACTCGGTTGATGAACAAGTTCAGTTTTTTAATGCGAAATTATCTGGGATATACGACGTTCATGCCCCAATGAGGCCTGTTAAAATGAAACATCTCCCAGCCCCTTGGCTAACTGATGATATCAGAAAATGTATGGCTAAAAGGAACAAAGCAAAAAATAAATATAAACTAGACCCTTCGATTGAAAATAAAACAAGATATAATGCTGCAAGAAATTGTTGCAATACTGTGATAAGAGACGCCCAAAGACGCCACATACATAAGTCAGTTCAGAATGAAGACCCAGCAAAAGTTTGGAAGTTTCTTAAATCTCTTGGTATTGGCAAATCTCGAATACATAGTAATGACTTCAAGTTAGACATTAATGGTCTTAATTCACACTTCACTTCAACGACACCTTTTATTGGTGCTCGTAAATCTGAGACTCTAAACAATCTTTCTTCCTTGCCAATACCTGATTATCCCCCTTTCTTTTTCGAGCAATTTACGGATAGTGATGTTAAGAGAACTGTCCTTTCTATATCCTCTAGTGCTATTGGCAACGACTGTATTGGTCGTAATATGATCCTTCCTTTACTAGATATCCTTGTCCCAATTATTTCACATATCCTTAATACTTCTATTACCACTGGTAAATTTCCCCGTGCATGGAAAGATGCTTTTGTAATTCCATTTCCGAAAAAATCTAATCCTGACTCCTTCTCTGATTTTCGTCCTATATCGATTCTCCCTTTCCTTTCCAAAGTCCTTGAAAAATTAGTTCATCGTCAGCTCCTCAAGTTCCTTAATGTTAATAACCTACTTAATCCAATGCAATCCGGTTTCCGAATGGGTCATAGTACGACCACTGCTTTAACCAAAATCACACATGATATTCGCCACGGTATGGAAAACCGTCAACTTACACTAATGACTCTCTTAGACTTTAGTAATGCCTTTAATTCCGTGGATTTTGATGTACTTACTAGTGTGCTACGTTCTCTTGGCATATCTCCTACCGTAGTTGACTGGTTTCGTAGTTACCTGCTAGGGCGCCGGCAACGTATACGCATTGAGGATTCTTTTTCTAACTGGTGCAGTATCAATGCGGGTGTCCCTCAGGGTGGCGTATTGTCTCCACTTCTTTTCTCTATATTTATTAATTCCATTACATATTCACTTTCGTGTCTCTATCACTTGTATGCTGATGACTTGCAGATCTATACGCAAGCAACGTTATCAAATCTCTCTCATGCTATCGCTGAAACTAACAGCAATCTTAAACTGATCGACAATTGGAGCAAATCATATGGACTACTCATTAATCCTACAAAATCGCAAGCAATTATTATCGGCAGTCCGTATTTTGTTTCAAGGATTGATTATAGTTTGTTACAAGCAGTAATATTTGGTGGCACTATTGTTCCTTTTAGCAATTGCGTTAAAAATTTAGGTTTGGTCTTCGATCAGTGCTTATCATGGCGACCGCAAGTTGAAGCTATTCGCAAAAAGATCTATGCTGCATATGGTTCACTCAACAGGTTTCGTAACTTTCTTCCAATTAGTACTAAATCAGCATTAGCACAATCACTTTTACTTTCACTGCTCGACTATGCTGATTGTGCCTGGGTGGATCTGTCTGAGGAACTTCTCGACAAGCTGGAGCGTCTACAAAATGTGGCCATTAGATTTATTTTTAATTTAAGAAAATTTGACCATGTTTCTTACTATCGCTCTCAACTCAAATGGCTACGAATTCGACAGCGTAGAGACTTACATGTCTTCTCACTCCTTTACAATATTTTGTTCCATCCAATATCTCCACCTTATCTTAAGTCTCATTTCTCTTTTCGGTCCAATACTTCGAGTCGTACTTTGCGATCTAATTACATTTTATCCCTTGACATCCCGCCTCGTTCAACTCAGTTTTTGACATACTCGTTTCCTTCTCAAGCCGTCCGGCTATGGAATTCTCTCCCTGAGAGTATTCAAGGAGCGCGTACGCTAGATTCTTTCAAATCCCAAGTTCGTAGTCACTTCCTATCTATAAATCCTTAGCCGCTTATTGTAATGTAATTTCCTTCCCTATGACACAATCGGTTTTTTTTTATTCCTATTTCTGCACCCTTCCCCTTGATTATCCCTTTCCCATTTTCCAGTCTTAAGGTTGCCTGGAAGAGATTGCTTTATAGCAATAAGGCCGCCTACTTGTACATTTCTTCTTTTTTTTAAGTTTGTTTCTTTTGTTACGTGTATTATTTGTGCAATAAAGAGTTAATTATTATTATTATTATTATCTCCTTACAACAAGTGTCAACCCGCGCCTGCTTTTGAAGCGCAGTGAGCATTTGCGGCCCACATCTTGCACTGACTTTTGTAAGGTTAATAATAATAATATACACTTGCGAGCAAAAGTTTGGAATCAGTTACTTGAAATTGGTTGCGCGTTATCTTGAGTAGTTAATACTTTTTTAATAATCGTAAAAATGACATCATTTTAAAGGTTCAACTCTTTACTTATAAACTGATACCGAATTCATAAAAAACAAGCCAGTATTTATGGAGCCATTCCGCATTAAGTGAAGGTGTATCGAAAAAGACGTGTTTCAATTGTTTGATACGTCACGAGTTGCGATCTATTGACCCCCTATAAAAGCACCTGTTATCGGATTTTCTTTATCAGTCGATTTTCACACGTTGACCGGTACACATCTCCGTCACTTTTGACCCTTTACCTTGTACGACAATGGAGACAACACCTACAGAAGCAGCACAAATCGTAGCCCTATTGCAAGAAGGGCTCAGCCAGCGGGTTGTCGCTCGTCGGCTCCACATAAGCCAATCCTGTGTTTCGAAAGTTTATAAGCGCTTTCGGGAGACTGGTGGCTTTATCCCGAGACCAAGATCTGGACGGCACCGGTGCACATCGGAGAGGGATGACCGTTTTATCGTGTCAACCTCTCTCCGAAATCGGCATTTTACTGGTGTCGACGTCCAACAGGAGCTCCGAGATGTTCGTGGGGTAGCAGCCAGCGAGTGGACAGTTCGTCGACGACTCAAGCAAGCGAATCTGACTCCAAAAAGGCCTGCCACAGGCCTGAAACTCACGGCAGCTCACCGACAAGCACGCCTTCAGTTTGCTCGCACCCATCTTGATTGGGAGGTTGAGCAATGGAGGCAAGTCCTGTTCTCCGACGAAAGCAGGATGTGTTTGCACGGTAGCGACAGAAGAGGACGGGTCTACAGGCGGCCTGGGGAGTGATTTGCACAGTGCTGTGTCGCTGAAACAGTGGCTTATGGGGGCGGCTCTTGTATGATGTGGACCGGCATTTCCTTCGATGGTAAAACCGAGCTTGTTTTCGTGCCTGGCAGGGGACGAGGAGGCGGTCTAACTTCGGACCGGTACATTTCCGATATTCTCCTGGAACATGTCGTTCCCTATGCGAGATACATCGGTGATGACTTCCTCCTTATGCACGATAACGCTCGTTGTTACACTGCTCGTGTAACAACGGAATACCTCGAAGAAGTCGGTATTGCCACATTGGACTGGCCAGCGCTCAGCCCTGACTTGAATCCCATTGAGCACGTGTGGGATGAACTGAAGAGGAAGGTTCATTCCAGAACTCCTGCTCCTTCATGTCTGAATGAGCTGAAATCAGCGTTTATTGAGGAGTGGGAAGGTATTCCACAAGAATCAATTCAGAGCTGATCAGGTCTATGAAGAATCGTCTTGGAGCAGTTATTAGGGCGAGGGGAGGGAACACAAAATATTGACACTTATTTTTAAAGATAAATAAAAATTTTATTTAATAATTTTTGTTGTTTTATTCATTCATTATTTTTCCCTATTTCCTTGTTTTCCTACCTCCTTCACTTAATCCGGGATAACTCCACAATTACGGGCTCGATATGAATTAATTTTATATCGATTTAAAGTGGACAGTTGCACCTTTAACATGATGTCATTTTTATGATTATTAAAAATTTATTTAGTAAGCAAGATCACGCGGAACCAATTTCAAGTAACTGATTCCAAACTTTTGCTCGCGAGTGTATAATAATAATGTGTAGTATAATGTGTATAGTACCAACGGATAGCTTAGTTATTTCTGCCAATATCTTGATTTTACACGTGCATCTTGTAATACAAGTTTTTCGATAATTTTCACATTTTCTTCGGTAGCCGCCGTGATTGGTACCTTGGGGATCATCTTCGATACTTTCCCTGCCTTTTTTGAATTCACTTGACCACTTGCGTACGGTTGATAATGAAGGAGCAGAGTCTTGATAAACGGCTACCATTTCTTCATGGATACTTTTTTGAGATTTTACTTGCTTAGTGAGGAATTTAATCACCGCGCGATGCTCGATTTTCTTCAACATTGTCGCGTCAGCCATTTTTGTCGTCTTTGACTGGAGGTCGCAAACAAACTAATGAAGTTAGCAACATGAAATTTTATATGAATACCCTCAGATAATGTTGTTAGCTAATGATATATTTTATTTACCCACAATATTACCAAATCACCCAGATACCAAGAATACATTGAACGCCCCTCGTATATTGCTAGGTTTGGAAATGAACTTTTATCCACCTTTTTTGAGCTGCGGTCGTGTTGAATTTTTGTCTATGTTGCTAGGTTCATAGTGCTCTACTCATCACGGTCTTTCATTTGATAGCCACATTGTAACCTTTTTCGGTGAGCATGAGTTAGGTCGTGGGTTATTATTTGAGAGATTTTTGATTAAGAGCCTACCTGGAGAAGAGTATGGATATATTTATGATGGGAGCCTCCATACAGATGCAAGCAGACTTCAGATGTGGGAAGGATCTAATAAAGTATACAATTTATATAAAACATGCAATTTTATTCATGAAGTAAAAACATGAGCGAGGTGTACCTATATACAGAAAGATCTTAGTTCTAAATATAAGTACTTAGGGTTAAAAAAAATTGGCACGCACCTTATTTAAATATGTTAGGTATACCTTAGTAATACTATTGCAGTCTTAAACCCGAGGAACCATCTTCTTCAGTCTGCCCTCCGATTGACTCTGAAATTTAATCCACGTCGAATCCATGGACTAGGTGGTACCCACCAGTTACGTAGTGAGAAGGATTTTAAGTGAAATTAAGGGGGATTGAGAGGTTTCCCCGGAATTTCTCAATTTTTAAAGCTTAACTTAATTAAACAGGAACTAGGAACCCGTTACAAAGAATAAAAACCCTAAAACAAAATAATATGATTGTTAGAATGTGGTCACAAAATGGCGAACCTACGCCACAGCAAAGTTGCGATGAAAATTATGACTTACCATGTTCTCCATGGGTTTGATAAACAAAATTAATAATTAGTAATAATCCATCCCATGATGGGTTTGGATTAAAATATTAAGATCAGCTCATATCGAGCGACTGCACTTCCACGCTTCAAAACGGGAAAGGGTCAGATTTAATCGACCTCATACTGATATTGACAAGTGACAACGTCAAAGCGAAACAACAGGGGTCAATCAAGGGATTGGGCCCCAATTCATGCACCGTAAATACTATCGATACACTAAACGAATGACGACTTATTGTATGGGTGAAATATTCCATACATAGCATTAAATATAATAATGGTGGCGAATCGCCCCTGATGCTTAACATCAGGGGCGATTCGCCACCATGATGGGAAAACAAAGTGAAAGAGATTACTAAATAAAATTCTTTTAGGCATTAGAATGCGTTATCGATATACACCTACTCGATAATCCGATATTTCCTCTAAATCAATACCGCACACTAACTCCACAGATGATCAAAACAATAATATCCTATCCACAGACTCAACATTAGCCAAAGCAGATGTTCACTCAATGAAATCAAATTGAATGTTTTGTCCATTTGAGAATAGAATTTTTATTAACTAACTAATTAAGTAAATATTAACATAAAACATAAAATATTAACATAAAATTAAATTAAATAAATTAAATTAATTAAAAATTAATTAAATTATTAATTAATTAAATTAATTATTTGTTATTATTATTAACATAAAATCGGATATAATCCAGTTGCAATAGGCTAGTTGACCCTTTTTTAAAGTAGGGCTTAAAATGTTCATAATTGTTGTATTAGACCATAGCACATGAATATTATTTTTTTCGATGGCTAAAAAGTGCAAAAAATCTATTTTAAATTAAGATTTTCAATTTTGGACCGAAAACACGGTCAGCCATGATAGTCTGTTCATTATCTGTGGCAATGACGTCAGTCTTATAGTAAACAAAGCACGGGGGCGAAATAACCTCACAAAAACAATGCTTTCTATTAAATATCACAAAATATAGTAAAACTGTATATGGAACGGGACAATAGAACAGTAATATAGAAATACCTCTTCAAAGACTCTAGGAAATCTGTGGATTAGACGTACCCAGTGATATAGACATGCGAAATATTTGCTTAACACTCGCTTAAAGAAATCCTGTAACTATCTACTGAAACTCAAATGTGTTTTTGCGAAAATCACATTAATGTAAGTACTATAACTGAATAACTCAATCTGTGTAGGTACTTCAGTTTCAACTTAAACAAAATAGAAGTTTTTAGGTTGTATGTAAAATCAAATCTGTATGTAAATTAATTAAATTTTTATCTTTCAGTTAGAATGAAAACTGACTGCAGCCGACCAACCAAATTTTAACTTGACCAGAAAACTGAGAGAAAACGACCATTTACGCCTTTTTGATTTAATCTAAGTTATACACTGACACTAGATGATGTTTCAAGGAAAAGAATATGTACTTATGTCCAATTGAATAATGATGTAATTGAATATTAATTAAAAAGTATGTAATACAAACAAAAATATCAAAGTTTCATAATGAATATATTTATCTAAACAACTTTTACTTGAATTTACTGAGTACCTAATTAAAATTTGTTGCTTTCAGTGGTTACTTAATGAGAACTATTGTGTACTAACCTGTTCTCCTCTTGACAACGAGATTGATAAGGCAGTAAAAGTTGTGCAACATAATATAAAGCAGTGCATGGTTCACATTTTGATGTTGTGGCTGAACAACATCAAAATATGACCCGTCAACTAGAACAACATTATGTCAACAAAATAACTCAAGTATTCATATACCAAAGCACCATAGAAGTAAATAGGTCCAGTTTGGTAAAACTGAAAGATGTTATATCTTCACTGATTAAACCTGCTGGCCACCATGGCTGGTAAATTTCAGAACAGCTTACGCAAGAATATGCAAGTTATCCATTTTAAAGCCGTATACAAATATATTAAATGTGATTGCTGTGTTGTCAGCCTGTGCTCTTCTTAATTTACAAGACCCTTCTTATTAAATAAATAATATAAAGAAATTTTTTTTCTTTACTTTATACATAACTAACATCTAAAGATGACATAATAAATTTTTGTACTACATTAGTCATTATGTTATTCACAAAAAAAAATGTTCTATGTTTATTTGACAATAATGACTTGTAAAGGTTTAAGTTGAATCAAAATATTTTAATTTGAAATGCATGTGTTTTATTTTTCTGTTACACCTTAAAAGATTTATAATATTTTATAGGTTTGTTGCTCATTTTTATAATTGTTACTCAAATATAGTATATGTTCCAAAAGTACAAATAGGTTGAATAGAGTTAGATCAAATTTATTAATTTGTATATATTGCCTTAAGGTCGCAGGTAATAAAAGTCAAAATAATAGTAAAGTGATTTATTATGAAGTAATACTTTCATATAATTTAGGAAAAATGTAGTATAGTTTCCAAAATGACACTATTTGATCAATAAGTTTTTTGACATTCAGATTGTTAGAACAAATACCTATTATAGCTAATATTGTCACCTTTTGAGTGTTTTCAAAATGACATACTGCTAGCAACACAAAAGTATATAAGTTTTGTTTGCTTTAGCACAAAACATCTGCATCTATACTTGAGTTAAGCGTACTGTTCACAGTTTTCCGTCTTTGATAATTAACATTATCTTCAGTAAAAGAGCATGACAATTTTGTATTAATCTAATTTTATGGATACCGTTTGTTGAATAGACTATTACAGGGTATTAATCAGAAATGAGGTCACATTTTGCAAATTTCAACCCAAATCTTCATCTTTCAACTTTTATCCACATTTCATTATACTCGTAGGTGTCTGCAAGATTTCCCACCAAAAATTTTCCCAACAAAAGAACCATCATGTGTTATGCACTGGCTGACTTTATAGCACATGGAAGCTGTTATTGTTTATAACGAAGCTCGAACTAAAGAGCACTTCTGTATTGATGATTCGTGGTTTAGTTTTCTATGCACTTTATTCTTTCTTCATTGAAGATGTCTTTTATTTTTTAAGAAATATGTCACAATCTGTGTCTGTGAATGTATATATATTTTTCCTCCCAGTAATTTTCTTCATGCTTGACAAATGAACAACTGCAAATCTTTCTCTTTTTATGTTCATTTACAAATTCTTGCAGTACTACACTGGTATTTGACACATGATCCTGATGTTTTCTTTTCAACATTTCTCTTGAAGTAAATATTTTTAGTGTTTATTTGACTTTTGAGAGATAGAATTCTATCCAATAGCATTCAACTGCTGTACAAAATAGCTCCTCACTGTGATGGTGCAACCACACCAAAAATGCATGTTTGCAACTCTCTTCTGCCGCGTGACAATCTTGACAAGTACACTTGTAACCGTTCTTCATTATAAGTTATACCTTCTTCATATTTCAGTATTGAAACTGTACTTATATTGTTTAGAGCGATACACAAAGAATCTCCTGACCATCAATCTGTCTATTTTCGGAAGATTTGTACTATCTGCTCTCACAAATCCAACATCAATGGTTGATTTTGCTATTAATACAAATAATTTACGATATTTACAAATATAATAACGGAGACTTGGACGATTTTTTGCCAGTTTTAGGAAAGAATAGTGCAAATCGACGAGTTGTTGAATCAAATTTGACATTTCTTTGTTTACTATATGATTGACGTCACGGCCCTGACCACAGGATATCAAAGCGTTTACGGCGTGAGATAAAAAAAGATTATTTCTAGCATTTTCAAATTAAAATTTTACAGCAATCATTCATTGTTATTTATTAAAATCGGTATATTGTGGAACCTTATGCCAAATACTGTTAGAAATAAACAATATTTTAATAAATTTTGATATGAGTCAACTACCCTATTATCTTGGTTCACTTAAAATGTTTATACCAAGGCGAAACGGTAACGGGTAAGGCATTATGGAGCTCCCTTTGCAAGCTCATAGAATTAAAAAGTTCCTAAAAAAAGCTACATCAGATGTCAGATCTGTCATAACAATGATGAATGTTATTCGAGTTCAATGTTTTTATTTCAGAATTAAAGAAAATTATTAAAGTGAAATTAAGAATTTGTGCTTACTAGCTAGTATTGGAAAAAAGTGTTACAACATTGCTGGGTTTGGAAACGAACTTTCATTCGTTTTTTTGAGCGGCGGCCATGTTGAATTATGGCGATTTTCCTGGGTTCATAATGCTCTACTCTTCAAGGCCTTTCATTTGATACCTTTATTGCTAGGTTTGGAAACGAACTTTTATCCGCCTTGTTTGTGCGACAGCTTTGTGAAATTTACGTCAATGTTACCAGGTTCATAGTGCTCTACTCACCAAGGCCTTTCTTTCATTTGATACCCATATTGCTGGGTTTGGAAACTAACTTTTATCGGCGGTCATGTCGAATTAGGTCAACGTGGCTAGGTTCATTAGGTTCTACTCTTTAGGTCCTTTCGTTCGATATCCATATTCCTTGGGTGGATCGAAAAAAAGTGATCCGCCATTTTAGACATTAGGATCAAGAGTCCCGTACGCGACTCTTGATCTACGATCTACGCGTAACCCAGAATCATTGCAGTCAGATATTTTGTTTAATTATCAATATTAATCAATTACTTTTAATAGATTTAAATAGATGAAAGAGTTTGATTCCTTAGTCATAATGTCTGCAAAAAACATATAACACCTTTCAAAATACCTTGAAAAGGGTATTGACTTCGCTTCACTTTTCAACATTCCTAATATTTCAAAAATTGTACCGATTTTGTGATATTTTTTTTTTATAAAACGTCGCCCCACACTATCATTTTTTTCTGTGTCGTGGGTGCAGTTACAAACATAGAATATCACGTGCACATACGCCCAGACCGGAACAAATTTTTGTAGGCCATACAAAACATTTGTCCCATACGCGAATCGAACCCGCGACCCGTTGCGCAGTAGGTGATCACTCGACCTCTGCGCTAAACGTGTCGTCAAAATTGGTCAAGAATTAAATCAACCTATCCTACTAATTTTATATTTGTGACGTGATATTGTCTTAAAAATGCTTTATACATTGGTTATATGGATTGATCCTTTTGCCTTACTACCACGGTAATACATAAGAAAAAGGCAATTGAAACTTCTAAAGAACAATGGCCAAATTGGACCTGGCTATGGGCATAAATCAAATGTATATTAAAAGATATGCTTTTATGAGTTAATTTTTAAAATGTAACTATTAAATCTTAAGAACTTCGAGTTTCAGAGAAAATAATGAATTCGTAAAATCAATTTTCTCGCATATGAAATCGTTATATAGTTTTTGAACGGTTTTTACCATAGATGATAGATCTTGAAAATGACGTCAAGTTCCGTTTCACATTCTCGTCTAAACATTACATCTTCGCGCTTAATTGAAAAAAAAATATTTTTTCAAAAAAAAATACTTAACAACATTAAAAATGTGTTTATTTTTTGAGAATAGTATTTTAACTTGCTGAAACGGATAATACTAAGCAAACAATGCATAATTCAAAGTATTGGTTCTTTTTTGGTGATTTGCGTGTAAAGGATCGTCATTGTCGAAATCGAATGACAGTGACAGTGACAGTCTTTCATTGATTTTTTACACTTTACAGTCAATCTTTGCGTTAGTAGGTACTGTGCGATTTTTTATTCTCCTTTGTGCTGTGTTTTGACCCCTATATTGTTTCACGGACTCTGATATCACCTGCTTCTTACGACCATCTTATATATTGATAAAAATATTGTGTCTGACTGGAAGGGAAGCTATCAAAGAATATTGTTGTAGTTGTTTGGTAGACTGGAAAACAATTGTGTGCTGTGCCCGTGTTATGACTATGACTGTGGTATATGATACCTTGGGCGGGCCAGCACCAAGAGTATACAATAGCGGTACCAGCAGGTTTTTTAGACAGTGTTGTTATAAATATAAGAGACTACATTGAATAAATCTTTAGAGAATCAGTGTTTTATTTCTAAACATCATTATTGTTACATATTCGTATATTAATGAAATCCTATTAAATATTATAGGTTCACGCAACGTTTCTAATTATTTTAACGTAACATAGTTCTATGCTTACTGAAGGATTAAAAAATATATTGCTCTCCTACTCCTAACCTAAAACGGAGTGGCTATTCAGACCCCTATCCTTATATCCCGGGTCCCTATCCTTAGATTATAGAAGTTGATTACTATTCGGACCCGATAGAATCGTAATCGAAAAATAACTTTAGGATAAATTAAAAACTGTCGGTTAGGTAAGGTAGAAATTGTGACCACACACAGAAACTTTAATAAAACTGCATATTTCATGCTCTGGGTCCAAATAGCAATCGACTTCTATAGGGATCCGGGTCCGAATAGACTCAGCCAACCTAAAAAAGGAAAAAGAGAATATCTCCAATTCCTGAAGTTTTTAATGAATTCTTGAGCTATGAGACTAATTCAAATAATGGTAGGTCTCTATTGAATACAAAAGTAATGATGCCCATGGTTATTTAATATCAGGTCCAGCTACTATGGGGTTTTGGCCGATGTTCTTTCTTCTTGGTTGGCGAAATCCAGATGAGCACCGCCATTAACAGAAATGCTTTAATTTTTCTTTGCACTATGTGACAGACTTGTCAAAATAATTTCACATGCGCATGTTGATTTTCTATATACGCATTGTTCAAAAATTTTATATTTTTTCACAAAAAATTAAAAGTGAATTTAAACAAATGAAATTATGCCTAATTGTTCTTCCGAGAAAATTCTAAGCATTGTGGTGTAAGCCATATCAAATTCTGTCCAGTAGTTTCGGAGATCTTTCCGGACAAACAGACAAACAAACATTTTTTTTAACTATTCTATTGTGTTCTACTGATGATTTTAAGGCAGGTCGCCTTAAAATCATCAGTAGAACGCGTGTATTTTTTTTCTTAATATTTCTCAATTACAGATTTTTGTACCCCTATGATTGTATTGTAATATATTATATAGAGATATAATAGGGTCGAGAACGCAACCCACCTATATTAGCACCCCAGTATACAGTATTACTATTGGCACCACTAATTAGTATAAAATTTTTTATACTAATTATAAAAATCACACAAATTTTAAATTTTTAACACAGTGAATTTAATCTGGTTTTAACAAACATAGAACACCACTTATGTTATCAATAATCAAGTTTATTGAGAAATTTGACAAATCGACAAATCGTGAGAAACTCGGTTAAAATCTTTCCATATGTAGAGTAAAATCGTACTGATATAATATCGATTGTCTACACTTTTCATAACTATATTAACTAGATCGAACGCTGCATGTGTTATAGATTATGTTTTTGAAAGCCATATTGGTTTGGAATTATTATATTTAATTTACTAAAGAAATCACTGCATGCGGTATATGCATGATTTTTCAAAAACCTTCGATATTGTGGACAATAATGTTGTATGTCTATGATGATTCACATCTTTGCATCCCTTTTTTAGAGATACTTTTCCCAAATAAATTTTTAATTTATCAGGAATTTTCACTGTTTGAAGTGAAAAATTCATAACAAAGCAAGAACTTCACTTTGCATGGTTTTAATATCTTTCTGCATTATGTGAGTCATTCTAATTGTGAGTTTTGAGCGATGATATTATCCTTCATTTTGACCTTCAGATATTAATATACTATTTAATATCTTATTTTTTAATGTTTAATGATTTTTATTGTCCTTAATTGTATTATCACTACTTGTTATTGCTCATCATCATCAAAAAAATCATTAAGTGTCAAAGGTATGAGCAAAGGGTTAGTCATTTGTTTTTTTTTCATTTATTTATCCAGTAACAAATTTTACATAACTTAAGTCTATAACCTACCTACTGAAAACCCGTACAATGGGTTTATGTGTAGACGGAGGCGTATTATGGATTTTGATACAACTCAAACTACAACTATGAATCTATAAATTATTTGTTTGATTTCTTATTATGGTCCATGTAGACTACTTGCTTGTATTTTTAAATAGCTTGTTGTAGTTAGCATAATTTGTACAATTTAGATCACTTTATCAGCATAATACCTCTGATGTAGCGACATTTTAGTTACACTGCTTATCTTTAGACCTTTTGACTTCCATTTAATTTTATTTGATGAGCGAATCCTACTTTTTAGGGAAACATATCATTGAATTCATCAAATACAACGTTCAGATCATTTTGCTTATATATCTGAAAATTTTAAACTTCCAAATCAGTTTTTAAATTAAATGATGTTCTCCTACGAATATTGTTAAAACCACTTTCTGTGTATTGTGGCATATACGCATTTACTTTTCACTTAAAAGTTACTTTTAAGTGTGATGCCAATACACAAAGGAAACCAACTCTTCCTTTAATTTCTTATCCCTTGAAGTATATCGTACCCCACCTGCTCGTAAGTTGGTGGCCCGAATAATGTAAGCGACTTACTTAACGTAAAAGGAGTAAAGTAAAATTTTTAAATGTATAATTAGAGTTATTATATTGGAATACGTATAGTTGTAGCAACATAAGCCTCTGGAGTGGCCACAGACCCAATGCTTTAGGGCAAGGTGAGCATCGCGGACACATGAGGCATCGGGCTTAGTTGGCAATAATCAGGTAGTAGCGGCAGCATCTTCAAGCAACCAACACGGAGAAAACAATGTCCCTAAATTCGAAAGAACTCCGAGGTGGAGGAGGAATTACGGTCTTAAGATCAGAGCAACGGCCGACCGCTTGAGACGGAGCAATGTGGGAGCCGCCGGGCGTGAAAAATAAGTCTGAACGGTTTTTTTAATTTGTTATCCCTAGAATTAAATATCGTACCCTCACCTAAATATCCAGAGCTAAGAATTTGACAAAACAAAGAAAACACAATTTCTCTTCTGGGCAATTAGTAAAAAAGCTGTCCCAAGAATAAATTTACAAATTAATTCAGACCCACTCGTAGCAATAAACAAATAATTAGAATTGTAAATTAAGTATCTCATAATTTGGCAAACTCATCACTGCTTTTTTCTTGTTAAGATATATGTAATTAAATTTAAAATATTCCTTACGGCAAGTTATTTTCAAAAATTTGCTTTAGCATTAATAAACTCTTAATTTATTTTCAAAGGTGAATTTTCTTAAAAAGTAATAAAAAAATTAATAACTTAATGTTGTTTTAAAATTTTTATACATTTTTTAAACATTTTTACCATAATTTATTTTATTTTTAACAAGTCAATTTATATTATTTTCATTAATAAAACCGTGTACATGTAATTTAAACTGTAAATAGAATAGTAAAAAATTCATAACATATTACATTACATTATTACATATCACCATACAATTAATTTATTTTATTTCTTTTTTTTAAATATAATTTTACTATAATATATCAACATTACTATCTACCTATATACAAAAGGTTCAAATTCGTTTCTATTTCATTATCATAATATGTTTCATAAATAATTTGTGTAGGCATTTCAATAAATCTCTGAATGTATAGTTTTAAGCACTAATATTTCTATAGTTTTTATATCCATCTTACATACATTACACTACTTTTACATACATACTTTACTTATATTGGTCAAAATTATTCTCACACAAAATTACCTAAATCCATTTCTAACTACAAAAAATGTATTTAATTTAAATAATAATGACATATAGAATAGAACTATCTATTGGCCGCGACTTCGTCCGCGTAGTAATTCTGTTGCTACCTGACATGTCTTAACTAATATTCTATCTTTCTATCAATTTTCAGGTACAAAAGTCTAGGACTTCATATAAACTTGAGAGATCTCTTAGTTCAGCCCTGTCAGAAAAATCTTTCTTATAGCTAATGTCTCCTCCTCATAAACGCTAAACTTGCGAAAACGCTTAGACCTCTTTAATCCGGCCTTGGCGCAAAATCTATTCTTAGTCAAACGTTTACTAACTATTGACTACCTCCCTGCCAAATTTCAAGTTGCGAGTTTCACAAACTTGCGAGACCTCTTAAGGTAGCCATAGACGGGTAGTAGGGTGTACAGACCTGACAGGTTTGCTTGTACAGTTGGATTTTATAGGTATACCGGAACGTGTATGTTGCACAACTGTGAAGGTTTCTACACCTGTTCAGGCAACCGAAAAAATATGAATTTTGATATTTCTTGCCCGTTGGTATACCTAAGCAGTTTAACTGTACGGGCAAAACTGAGCGTGTGTGGCGGTCAGAACAAAACAAGTAATAAACTGATTAGCGCTACAGCGTCAAGATCTGCTGCCGGGGCCATGGTGTTTAGGTGTGCAGGATAGGTTTGGAGTCCAGGAAAATCACCAAATTCACATAAATTATATATATCATATGATTTCATACAGAGCTTTCAATTTAGTTATTTTTCAGTCAACGTACTTAGTATATGACAGTGGCAATCTATCAAAAATACAATATTATACTATTATCTTTAAATTCAAATAAAACACTGTGCCTAATAGATGACAAGGAGTTCGCATACTTTAACACATGCCTTTAACTGAGGGTTTGTACACATACCGCCACGTGTATGTCCTCTACTCAGCTCAAGCATACCTGACGGGTGTAACTGTGCAGGCAAATCTATCAGTTACGCCCTACCGTGTATGGCTACCTTCAGAGCTCTTTAACCTGGTCCTGTCGCAAAATCCGTTCTTAGCGAATGTCTATTAACTACCTCACTGTCATGTCATGTCAAATTTCAAGTTTGTAGCAAAAAAATGAAGGACTTTCATACAAACTTGCGAGAGCCCTTAGACCTCCTTAATTCAGCCCTGTCACAGAATCCGTTCTTAGCGGACATCTACTAACTATATACTACCTGCCAAATTTAATATTTGTACGAGCGGTTTTCGATATTTCGTGATAAAAATTCTCGTGTCACAGTATTTGTGACCAAACTCCTCCGAAACGGCTTGACCGATTTTTATGATTTTTTTTATGTATTCACAGACCTACCGAATAAGTATTTTGTAGGCTTATTTATTTATTAATGACATGTAGAACAGGTCCGTGATGTAGAATATGTATTTTTTTGGTACGTCAGAATTTCACGCCCCCTCATCTATGTTTTAAATTAAACTTTCTCTTACTGTTAGGTTGCCTGGTAGAGATTGCCACTTTGGCAATAAGGCCGCCTTTTATTAATAAAGACTAGTTTTAAGTAAATTTCTTATTAACTGTTTTATAGCAATAAACCTGTTAATTCATTTAATCCCACACTTAATTTAAAACTCTACACTTTTAGAACCAAGTAGAGCATGTAATCACAGCCGGCTGCAGATTACAAAGTGGATTTGAAAGCTTCCACCTGTTGCGCTGGTTCTCGCGTCATCGTACATCCCGTTCCCGGAAGCTTACAGCTTATTCTTTTTGTGTGCATTTACGTTTCAGATTAAAAGATCCAATCGCCACCCCCACCATCGGCCGTTTCCGCGAGCATACGGGAAGGCTCGGCAGAGCGCCCCCCTCTGATTGGCTGTACCTGGCTGGGGTGAGTGATGACGCGTTCGAGGGAAGTTTTCACGCTGGAAAATCAGTTGTGGCTCCGCAGCCAGCCAGGGCGGCCGCGCGCCGCCTTTCCGGAATACGGCCGGACACTTCGCCGCGCCAGGTAAGATTCTCATTCAATTAAAAAGCAATCTTTGCAGCTAAGACGATGTTCGCAGCGGCGGGCCGCCATAAACTTTTGACGACAGCGGGCGAATAAAAGTGTACTTTTTTTTAATAACTACGCAATTTAGTAATATTCCTCCAAATCTTTTGATTATTTTGAGACAGTTCTTCAAAAAAGTGATACTCTTATTACGAGAACTTTTAGAGCCTGGTCTTTTTCTGTGACTTTCGATATTTTAAAAAGACAAATTTTAACAACTTTTTATTACTTTTTTTAGTTTAGACTTCGAGTTCGGCGAGAACAAACTTCAACGTATTACTTGGATATATGTTTCAAAACAAATAGATTAATGTATGTATGTCTTAAATATTAAAAATAAACCTCCGGAATCTGTTTATTTTTTCGTACTCTTTTAAAAATAGTGTAACAAAAGGCAAAAAAATAAGGCGTTAAAATTTATTTCTGTGTTATTATTTTTTTAAATCATTTTACAATAACAAAACCAATCAGGCGCATATCTATACGGGTTCATAATCATCATCTTCGCCTGTCCCGTCATCTATTTAATTGTAATTCCTACCTTCGTAATTAATTTGAGTTACTTTTGGACACGTTTCTTGGTTGCAAATTAATATCATTCACATGAAGTTTTTATTTTTAAATGATCTTCTTTCAATAAATTTATTAGATACACGCAAAATTCAGTAGAGGCCTTCCTTAATACACCAAAAACAAAAAATACCAAAAGGTTATTTAATAATCGTACATTGCCAATCAATTTACTTACGCCTCAGTGGGTAATTATTATTCGCGCACAGGGAATTTTGTTGATATTTTTCCCATGTCAACCCCTACCAGATAGCATATTAATCTTCAAAGGATTGCAAATTGCCGATTCATTTATAAAAGCGAGCGCTTTTACCTTTATAAGTTTCGCAATCAATATCATATCCACGCTTAACATAATATATTTATTTTGTACCACCAAATTACATTTATTTTCTTACACACAATGAGTAAGAGCCAATAAAATTACAAATCTCAACGTATATTCAATAAACACAAATTATGCTTGACTCATTAGGTTGGCGAGTAATGAAGTGATATTATTTTGTAGATATAAAGAATTGAATTTCTTTTCTCAATTTTGATTAAAAAATAATCTTATTGAAAACAAAAATCGACATGTAGGTGATGAAAACTTTTAGTTGTTTATTAGTTGGACCTGCGATTCTATTCTGAAGCAAAATAAAAAAAAACTATGTACACAGGGTCATTAGCTATCTAATGAGCTTATCAAATACCTTCTTATGTACCGTACCACTCGGTAACAAACATCCATCCATTACATTTATAAATATGAATGGAATATTAAGAATTGAAATAGGTGCAACCTGTATTTTACCACATAATACTTAATTTGTAACCGGCAGATTTTTAGCTCGAGCAAATCCATATTAGCGCTAGACATTTTGCTATCAAATTGTTTTGATTCTGTAAAAAGATAATGAGTAGGTACCTATTGTATTACGAACAAGAACAAAATGTATGAGGGTCTATATTGTGGTATATAATTTATATTGAGCTCAAAATATGTCGCTAATAATATCAAGCTGTTGAAACATTGTTTAACAAATAAAATAAATAATAAAATAAATATAAATAAATAATAATAAAATTTAATTTAAAGATAATTACTGCCAAAAAAAATATGATAAAGATATGTTAAAATATTTTATGACAATTTAGTCAATCTAAGAGTATAGATTTAAATCTACTAAATATTGGATTCGTATCTGAAATTTATCACCATACCAAAACTTGTAGAATCCGTAAAACTATTCACTCATTTAGTACGACTTTGCGAAACGAACACATTTTTCTACAGTTCTGGGGCCTTACCATAATCGCTTATAGCAATGTTAAAACAATATTGAAACAGAGACTAGCTCTTGTTGCGTATAGCGCCATCCCGCTTTTAGTGCTGTTTTAATATTGTTTTGGGCGATCATCGTTAGGGGGCTGATCTCTTTAATTGTACTATGAATTTTACGAAAAGCGATCATGATGCACCGGTGCACAATTTTCCAGTCAAACCAGAGGTACTTGGCTTGACATGGAACGGACAGGGTTAGTTTTGGCTAAACAAAAAAAAAATCAATTTAAAATTAACAATAAAACTACGTTTACAGAATCGTTCAACTGTATTTCATACACCTCAAATGTTCGCGCCGCGGTGACAATTAGCGTCCCACGTTGGGCGCCAATAGTAATCTTATAGCGCTTTGGCTTCCTCTAGCTATCTCTTGGGGTATTTACTGACTAGAAATTATTATACTGGGGCAAATTTATAAATGTGGATCGTTGAATTTCTTTAGAAAAATTCCTTTTCAAGACCATGCAATATAACCTTTTTTGTAAATACAGACAATTTTTTTTTTTACAAAAAATCAAATCGACTTCAAAAACACCACAAAATCATAAAAAACATTTTACACCTTTTTATTGAGTTTAATACATGTGTATTAGAATTTGAGCCAAGGCAAACAACATAATAACTTAAAATAAAACTCCTTTCGCTCAAAACAGTACTGAAAGAATTATTGCCGAATTCCTAAGGTAACAGAAATCTCCCATCACCAGCTCATATTATGATGACTATTAGATGCAAATACCTGAATAACTTCAGAAAAAACATGAAACACGTTGGACGTGCCAATGAAATTTAAGGGTTTCCTTCAATTTTCCTGGAATCCCATCATCAAACCATGACTTAATGACAATGGAACCACTTCGGGAGTATACTCATTCGATTACAAAAAAAAATCGACCCACAAATGGCCAAGTAATCGATGAACATACATAAAAAAATAGATAAAGTCAAACACAAAACTCGAAAAATCGAAGATTTTTAAATTCGATTAAAAAACTATTGAGCGATGCTCCCGTTATAATTGTTCATGATCTATAACATTCTTTTCAATAATAGCGCGAAAAAGAAGCGCGTTCGCGGAGAACAGACAATCCTTAACAGATTTAGTAACATAGAGAAAAAAAAATATTATTGATTCCTATATAGTCACAGGCCTACTCTTCGATTGCAAGATAAATAAATAGGGACCTTACAATTTGTTACCATTGACACTCGACATAGGCTCGCGATTCTTCAAAAACAGTGAAAAAACGCTCGTTGTTTCACTGAGTGAATAAAAAAAATTGGATTTGGAACATGCGCGAATATACGGATTGTAGTAAGGAAAACGTGCAAAGAGGTTGCACACTCTCGCTATAAAAACGTACTAAAAACCACCAAAACGTAATAACTGTTGCAAAAACTGTTCTAATTTTACAATTCTTTTCTAGTTCTTTTCTTTTCTATTGTTCTTTTATGTATTACCCATAATAAAATTTGATTCATAATCACAAAGTAATTATTTTGTCGCAGTCAATGATAAAAGTAGAGTACCTAACACGTGAAAAAAAAATGATCCGCTCAGGATTCTATTCTGAAATCCTTCGCTCCTCTCGGGATACAACTTAGTGCCTCGAAAAGAATTCACCTTTTTTCACTTGTTGGGTAATCTAATATTCAAGCACTAGCCACTTTGAATTAGCAGCAGCAAATAACATTCTAAATTTGAAGGATTTACAACATATTTTGTTGACTTTCGTTACATGTTTGACTTTCAATTATAAACAATTGAAAGTCAAACATTGGGTTTTTAAAGTAAATGTGGAAATACACTCCCGGACACCTAAATCGAGCCACCTTGCACTTTTGGATTATATCATCTATAGCTTTTAAATAGTATTTGAACAACCAAAAAATCTTTATGCAATTTTGTAGCTGACATATTCATGTTCAATCTGATGTGCTGATTATGAATATGCCAGCCATGAAATTGCATGATTGCAAAAGTTATTGGTGATATAATCCAAAAGTGCAAATGCAAGTTTGTTTCGGCTAATGACGCACTGCGTGTTTTTATTTTACTCGCTTTCGCGATATGGTTTGATGTTAGTATGCACAAAATTACATACACTCAAACCGATTTGCATGAAATCGATAAGATAAAGTTGGTACCCTATGATTTGACTGATCTGCAGAGTTAAACGCGCATTGAAGCTTGTCATGTCTATTTTTCTTATCTTATCCTAAGCTTGTCATAAGTATCTTTTAACTCTATATTTTATCTATAGTACAATCTTTATCACTTCACATATACAAATATATAAATTTAACATACCGTATTACTCATCCCATCTCTTTACTAAGTATTTTATTTATATTTACGTTCACTATATCACACTCTTTCAGATGCCTAAGTAGAAGTACTACAGCTTAATGATTAATTTTCTTTTTTTTTCTGCATAATTATCACTGTGTTTGTGCTCTTATTTGTATTTTGTTCTTGTTTGTTTCTATCTTTATGTTATGTTGTAGTATTTGTAAAAATAAATATTTTGAGTTTGAGTTGCTTTTTCATGCCTTGTTGAATCAGTCCAGAAATGAAAAGATTTTGTGAAGAATCGTAATTTGTGTGATAAAAAGGGGTTTCTTTATGATAATCGCTAGTTAACATCGTAGAGTTTGAGATCAAACACTACAACAAATGCTCTGGAGTGAAACTTGCCCATAGAAAAGTAATGGTTACTGTTTGGTGGCAGTCAGCGCCAGTTCAGACTTGTATAATTTATCTAAATCAGATCATTGTTAGTAGTACATACGGACAATGTATGACACTAGCTCAAATCATTTTGCATCGAAACAGCAAAAATGATGCTCATACATGTCGATGCTATGCAACAGTATCTCAAATAAAATGAAATATTCAGCAATCGGGCTTATCTCATTTTCTGGGCTCTCAGCTATTAAAATTGTCAAGACAAGCTCATTCTAAAATGACGGTGTAACCTGAGGATTATTCTAGGTCGATGCCATTGCCTTTTATCATCACAGCTTATATACGTCCCCACCGAGAGGCTCGAGCCTACCATAAGTTGGGGTGTTTAGGCCTTAGTCAACCACGCTGGCCCTGTGCTGATTGGTCGTATTCACCTCTGAATTTCTTAGCAAATGTATGCAGGTTGCCTCTACAAACATTAAATTAAATGTTAAATAGAATTAATTTTAAAAATGGCTTACCGAATCATTCACTGTTAAATATCCTAAGCAGCTCATTTTTGCCCATTATTTGGATTTTTTAATTTTTCTTAATTTATCGTACAATATAATAATTTAGCATTATTTTAAAGTAAATTACGTTTTATGATTAAAACAAAATTAGATCTTTTATTATGTTAATTTCTGAATATCGTTTAATTAAAAGTTTAAATATAAGACCTATATGTATTAATGTATTTGGATTAAGCCTTTTATAGTAAATAAATTTTATCTTATATTATCTTAAATCTTTAAGAAAATATATCATCACTTAATATTTTTTTTTAAACATTTAGTTTTATTAATACGAGTAAGTTACAAAAAAATATACAATAAAATTAGACAATATTCCACAACTTAAAATTATACAGAAAACCTTTGATTAAAAACATTTTATTGTGCTTGCATCTGCAGTCAAACTAGTAGACATATAACGGCAACGTTCACATAATTTATTTAAATTAAAATTGAATAAAAATTATAATAATGCTAATGATAAATAATAATATTTTCCAGAAAAAATATAAAGTAGTCTGTATGGCCGATCCCCCAAATGGTTTCGCACATTACTACTATCCCCACCACTCTGCGCTGAGCACAGTGATCACACTCTCGCGCAGGATCACATTAAGGCAATAGCATATTTGTACAAGATCTTGGGCTGGGCTCTAGGCCATTTACGTGGGCACGGCCCACCTGGCTCCCCTTCTATATACGCCGATGATAAACGTGTAGTGTTGGAGCCGTGCCGCATCCGTGCCGTATAAATTTGCCATGACCCTAACATAGCTACTATTTTCTATAAGGTGTAGGTACTTTACAAACATGGCAACCCGTTTCAGGGTTAACCACTATAAGCTCAGCTATCTTTTCAACCGACTTCCAAAAAGGAAGAGGTTATCAATTCGATGCGTATGTGTGTTTTTTGTGTGTATGTTACGCGATTACGCCACCAATTGTGGACCGATTTTCAAAATTATTTTTGTATTCGATAGACGATACTTCTGCGGTGGCCCCATTGTCACCAAAGTCAGAATCTGATGATAGAGTTCCAGGAAAACCAGTCAAACGTGTTTCATGTTTCTTCGGAAGCTATTCAGGTATTTAGGTCTGGTAGTCATAAACCGAGCTGATGATGGAAGGATCCTTGACTTTAGGAGTTAGAGGTTTTTTTTAATACAATAGGCACGTATTGACCTTTTTTAAATGCAAAAGGTACATACCTATTGACACTTTGTCGTATACTACAATTAACCTTTTCAAAAGATAAAAATATTTTTTTACAATGAATAAAAACTGACTTCAAAAACACTGAAAAGAAAATAATATAAGAATAGGTACAGACAACATCACATATCCATATTGAAGACGGTGCCAAATGATTATCTCCTAGAAAATCTTAAAATTTGGCACCGATTTTTTTTTCAATATTTAAATGTGATGTTGATTTTTATATTTATTATTTTTTACTTTTCAGTATTTCAAGACGGTTTTTATTTTTTTATGAGACAGCTATAAAATACTGTATCAAGTCTTCCAAAATTAAGTATCTCTTTTCTCGCGTTTAAAGCTATAGGTTCTTAAAAAAAATAACAGCTGATAATATTTATTTTTTCAAGCTGCAGGCCTATTACCGATCTCACCGTTTTCAAATGATACCATATGAAATAATTTTGCAAAACGAGAAATAAGTCTTTCGGTCAGATTTTTGATCATTCGTTCATGATATCATGATGACAACATTGAAATTATGCCAAAGGGATGATATCATTGGAGATCGGTAATACGAAATGAAGCATTTCATGACTTCTTTTTCTCGAAATTTATACCATGTCATCATACGATAAAAGATCCATAATAAAATCTGGTCCATATAAAGAATCTTATTTTAAACCGTCACGTGATAAATGCATCGTTTTTGTTCTTATTTTGAATTTATGTATTGTGTCTAAGGAAATAAATATTTGGAAGCTATTGTGCTGTGCGAACAGTGCTAAAGTTCTGAAACTATAATCCTTCCTTTATGTCACAAACTATAATCCTTCCTTTATGTCACACACTATAGGCTACTGCGAGAATAGCTAGACAATGGATGCTGACGGCATTCAAACCGCATAATTTCAAACCTTGCATGTCCAATATAGATTGGCGAAGGTTATACCAGTGTGTGGCTTCAGGTTGCTCATTTTCAATTGTTCATTTTGATTAAATACTGATAAGAGGAACACAAAATCAAAACAGAGTTATCATTCACTATTTAAAAAATATTTTTAAAAAGTAGTATTGTAGTAAAAATTTGCGATTTTATCCCATAGAAATATCTTTAATGAAAAATATTTTGCTGTGGATGTTCATGAGATCCTTATACTACAGTAAAACCGGTTTTTGAGGTTACAATTGTTATAAATTGGTGAACCAATAGGCATAAGTAACAAAAGGAGCTAGTCCTATTTGTTTTTTGTCTTATAAACTTCTTAAAAAATCGCGTATATAGGAAAAGATTGTACAACCCTGACTTTGTTAATATTTTCCTCTTAATAACCTTTTTTTGGTAAGGGGAAAATGTTTTAAGCAGCCCTCGTGGTCGAGCCAAACCACGTGGGTACGTGGGGTTTTTAGTGGGCCTACCCACTAAAAACCCCCCAGCAGCTCCTCCTTCCGTCACGAGACAGGAGAAAGGGGACAACAGCGAGGCCTTGTTCCCGCTGCCCCCTGTACGTGAGTAATCCGTTGCCGGACTCACGCTACGCCATTGATATTGACCTTTGAGATCTGGTCGTCAAGAATTGTTATTTCTTCAAACTTTTCTTTAAGATACTGAAATTCTATTTCCATGACCTCTATATCTGATGCTGTTTCTAATTCTTTATAGGATCTATTAAATACTCCACGAGTTTGTGTTCGCTTACGCTTCAAGTCGTCGAATTCCGATTTTGTCGATCCATCTGATTTTTTCACGGTCGCCATTCTGTTGGGGATTCTGGTTACTATAAATATCCCTAATAGTTCTAATTATTAGAAATTAAATATTACAAAACTCTTATCTTCTTTATTCCATGTTCATTGGTTCGTAACAAAAACGTTGCCATAACAACGAAAACATATAGCCATGTCATAAACAATATCCAATTCAAAGTATTAATAAAACTACCAGATCCATAGAATATTATGAACAGTGTGTTTATACATTTTTTAACATTGCCAGGAACAACAGTCTTTAGAATTCTTATTCGCAGATTATATATGTGGTTCAAATGTGTAAAGTTCTACTGTAGCTACTTATACTATAATTAATGATGGAATCCACCATCGCTAGATAATAATATAGTAATTGTTTGATATGCGTATATAAACGATCTTGTTGTTTGATATGGGAGTTTAAATTTTAAAAAATAAAAACCGACTTCATAAATACTGAAAAGTTTAAAATAATCTACGAATAGGTACAGATAGCATCACACTTCTATACTGAAGTCGGTGATAAATTTAAAGACTTTTTAGGGGATCATCGTTTGGCACCGACTTCAATATAGAAGTGTGATTTTGTCTGTACCTATATTACTTTTCAATGTTTTTGAAGTCGGTTTTGATTTTGAGCAAATGTATTAAAAAATATTTATAATATGGTACCTATACTCGCAGATTTAGTTTACTTCGAGTCTAGATATTTAAGAACTCTAAAAAGCGTTAAATTTACAAACAAAATAATAGTTACAAAACAATGGCAATTAAATAGAGAAGAGAATTAGGCGCGAGTCAACACGGCGTGTAGTGGTGGTTGTTCTGTCCACACAAAGGAATAAGGTCATTTCCGCATATAATCATGTCGATCACCCCTTGCCCGCGTTTGGTAATGAATCAACAAACAACTCGGCTCACCGGAACACCAGCGCACTTGACAACAAAGGGGAAATTGCATCTTTTCACCCATCAACCCAGTCATCTAGTAATGAAGCACTCATAACGCTTTGTTTTATATTAAGCTTACACTACTCGTGCTCAAAGCCTTATTGGAGATATGCTCGTTCATGATAATGGCACAATATAGAGAACGATGGTATTTACATTTTTGCCGACCACTTTGAACTATTGCAAAGAAAAGCCCTGTTATATATAAATGATGTAACTTCTAATTACTAAATTTATTAAATTGATTGAATGAATTGAATTGAATTGATTGAATTGTGACATCACTGTATGTACAGTATTATTGACATGGTTGCTAATGAATCATTATTAGCAACCATGTCAATAATACTATAATGACATTAATTGTAGGTTTAATGCATGGACTTATAAATCCATGGTTTAATGTAAATCCTTTAATGTATTTTGTTTTGATTACTATTTTGACATCTTAGTACCTTGAAATTATTACGAATGTTCTTGGCAAATATTTTTTTATCACTTTGTTTTGACATTATTATAATTTACTCTTGTATTGACATCATATAATTAGCGTTTTGTTATTATTGACATGTATTAATAGCCTCAGCATAATGACGCTTTGCGACAACTGTAAGTCTGTATTACAGGTGTCGTGTCATATCAAAATGAATCAGATTTTGAGGTTAGTTAAAGTAATGCTTTATTTCGTTAGAGCAATACATATTTCTATACAATTATTAAAATAATAATTATTGCAATCAATCAAAGAAATTTATTATAACCACTTAGTAAAGAACAAGAAATCTCGAAATTATAAAGCAAGTCAAAAACACAACAAACCACCAAGCGACAGCGCGTAAGTAGTCAATTGACGGGTGTTAACTTTTTAAATAATTGTGAAAGAAGTTATGAAAAACATAATTTATACAAATAAAAAAATGTCCACACCTACATAAAATCGACTCAATTCCATTCAATCAAGCAAAGGTAACAATAACCATTTGTTTATTTTACTTCATTTGGTTTTGTTTCTGAAAATACTTTTGAATATTTTTGATTTGTCCGTCGAATGCATATATGTAATGAGTATTATAAAACATGTATATAATTATGAAGTAAATCAAATCTTTGTTGGTCGATGGGGCGATTTTCGACATTGTCCTTTACAGTTGTCCTTAATATGCTCTGTAAAACATTTTTCCTTGTCCAATTTCATAATTCTAGGTTAACGGGAAGTTCCCTAAAGGTATCGATTCCATTGTGAAGTCACAACATAATAATATTATACGACATGAATGAACGGTCATATATTTCAAAGTCTAAGTCAAATTATTTATTCGGTATTTCGATCGCGTTCACTTAAAAGTTTGCATCCTTCACAGCTTTTATTTTTTCATAGAGACCGTAGAGCATAGTATTTCATACAAATGTCAATTTGATATCTCTACGCTCAGAAGAATAACTAAAGCATAGAAACCTAGCAAAAATAGCTACTGAACTTAATATATTTGACTCACTTTGACATTAGGCGCTGCTAATAGAAGTTAGACAGAGACACGTATATGCAAGATGTTTCGAAATTTTGTAGGTCGTCACTAATTTTCGCTTGTCAGTTCTTCTCCCAGTGATGTCGTGCTCACTCATCACTCACCTAGTTTCAACGTCGATAATTATATCATGTAGGTATTTAATAGATCCCTAATACTAAAATGTCTTTATTACGAAAAATATAAAATAAATAATTAAGGGTAGATTTTCTTATGTAACTTATCCAGCTAATAGCTGCTGTGTCTCTTTGGTATGGTCAGGCTGGCCGTTCATGAGACTAAAAGCGGGAAGTGCGAGTCAGACTCGCCCACCGAGGGTCCCGTATAAAATTGTAGGTTATACTTTAAATAGAGACTAAATTTTTTATGATTTAATTACAAATGTGGAGTTTGAGATTTTCCCTGACTTGTAGTGTAAGACTATATAACTTCACAAATTTCATAGTTCTAGCTAGATCAACGAAAAGTACCCTATACATTTTGATGCCCGTGAGAATGTCGAAATATACGTTTTTGGCGACATAAACGGCCGTACCTTTTTTTTTTAACTTCGATCGAAGTTTGATTTTTCACATCTTCAAGGGTAGGCTAGTTCTACACTAACAAGTTCTAGTTTGTTAGTGTAGAACTGAGTAATTATATGGTTTTAATTTCAACTCGATACTTTCACGCGTTTCCAAGATAGTCTTGACAGACAAACGGAAAATAAAGTGATCCTATAATGGTTCAGTGTTTCTTTTGAGGTACGGAACCCTAAAATTTGGACTATTTAAGTGACGGGTATTTCCCGTTATCTAAAATGTTGGAATTTTTCTATTGCAGAGATTTACAAATTCTATGGGAAGGAAATCGAAGACACACTGCTTTTATTTCATCGCTTAGATTTAATTCATTTTTTATCGCATCGCTTAGAGGTACTTGAGGTTAATCTCATATTTAATTTACTTACCCGAAAATTTAACCCTCATGGATTTTGAACCTTGGATAAATTCGTGAATGCTAAAACTACTATTTGTACATATGCTTGGAAATTAAACTAAAAACATTAACATTTGACCATAATTTATTGTTAAGACATTTTTCGATAGATTTATTACGCTTGGTGTGCGGCCGGGCTTAGAATGTAAATTTTCCGAAGGCGGCGTTTTAATATTTTACCTTTTTGACTCTTTCAAGTTCTTTTCTTGATCTAATATTTTAATTTTTAATATATTAAAAAATCATCTGAACTGGTTGTTCTTGGCATCCGTGTCAAGGATTCCTTAAAGAAATAGTTAAGAAATTAAATACGTTTTTATTTTCATAAATAATATTTTAGTTTAAAGATTTCCTTTCATTAAATAACTTGACTTACGTCATGACGTCTCCATTTCATAGTTTTACTACTAAGTACATACAAAATTAGTCTGATGGAAAATATCTGGAGCAAAGACTATGCTTTCTTGGACTCCAATTTCGTCTGACAATACACTTTATCCATATGTTTTTATACATTGTCTTTAGGAAATCTGTAAAATAAAAATATCGACAAAATTTGACAACACTACGCATGATCAAGAAAACCTCAAAGTAATTTTCTAAAAATCGCTAAAACATAAAAGTGAAATTAATATTACGTATTGTTTTTCTACAAAATGATTCAGAGATATTTCATATGTATATAAGTGTACTTATTAGCTCACATTCAAGTAACAATATGAGAAAACATGCCAATTTAAGGTCAATAAATTTTGATTATTTTCCTTTCGCGACGAATGAGACTTGCAGCCCCAAACTACACAAGACATTGTGTTACGGAGTGCACAAACACACACTATTTGTAAATACCTAAAGAATTCTTGCTTTCTAATCACTTAAATATTAATAAAATATCATCAAAATATTACTAACCACGGGACGCACAAACAATTATTATACGAACAATTCAAATAGTTCAAACTCGGATGGTCTATCTTCGATACAAGGTACTATAGAATTTAGCCGTGTTATATATTTTTAACCAATTTCAATTTTTAACCAAAATGACAATTCAATCAATTCATCTAGTGACCACCTTGTGATATGCCAAAAGACAAATAATACTCATCTCTTACACTTACACAGTTTTGTGCCGTATGATAGAAAGAGACAAATAACACATAATGAATTCTTATTTTAATGTTCCTTCTATGCTTTAGTTGTTATTCTGAGTCTCTACGCATTCCTGGTGTAAAAGGTCTTGACAAGACAAACGTAAAACGTGAACACTTTATTGCACACGAAACATACATAAACAGAACATAACAATATAAGACACACAGTAACAATAGGCGGCCTTATTGCTAAGGTAGCAATTTCTACCAGGCAACCTTGGGGTTAGGGAAAGTTCATGCTAGAGTAAGTGACGGGAATAGTGCTATATAGTTCTAAGAAATATACGTTACATTATAATTAACATGTACACAACAAAAAGTTTTTAAATACAAAAATGTATAGGTATATACAGAGTATAAGTGACGGTGTCCCTATTAACAGTGAGTTCAGACCATGATCCTAATTTGAATCCATGATCCTAAATTTTCCGATTTTCTTATTATTTTTTTCTAAATTTTCTGGTGTAATATAACGGAGTTAACGTTTACAAATTAACTTCTATTAAAAAACCACAATAAATAAGTACACAAAAAATAAACATCGCAACGTAAATCGTATAACATTTCCATCATACTGCGCGCGGAATCAGCTGTTTGGATCATCGAACGTCAACGCACCGGTGTGTGAGCGGAACAAAAATGATGCCGGCACGCCATACATTGCGTAACATAAATAAAAATTAAAAATGAAAACTCCTTTTTTCGCTTTCAAAGTTTTTCCGAGAAAAATAAACATCGGTAAACAAATATTAACACTGGTCTGAACTCACTTAAAAGAAATGGGACACCGTCACTTATACCAGGTACGATAAAGTCACATAATATGATATGTGACTTTATCGTACCTGGTACAGATGTAAATATATTCATACATAATATCTATACATGTATTTATTTATATATTTATATCCCTCTATAAATAAAATAAAAACGGATAACAACATGACTATTATTAGTTGTTTTCCAGCTTGAGGAAATGAAGATTTTACTTAAATGGGTTTTTATCTTGAAACGGCTAAGTATATATTCAGATTTTTGACATTAATAAGATAAAACAATTACTTTATTAAATTTTCTGATATGCTCTTGCATTAAAAAGCCTTTTATAATAATAAAAACAAAAAAAAATATTACTAATATAATCTACTTATTACACTCAGTCGCCGACAGTCAATTATACCAACTTATATAGACCCCGTCTAATACTCCATGTTTGATCTGTATTGCGACATTTTCTATTTACTTTTAATGAGTTTTGACGATTTCACAACTTCTGCTGATTCGAAACCAATCAAACTTCTTCTTGTTAGCCGACAACTGGATAAAATTTCAACATAATATACATCAAATTAAAAGTAAACATTAAGTTTCCGGCGTTCGTAAATTTTATTATTAGGAAATAAATGTCGTAGATATACCAAGAAATATAGGTATATTTTTACATCTTAACTTTCTGTCGCCAGGGACGTGATATGATTAGGTAGGTAACTAATTTTTTTTTTTTTTCAATAATCTATTTTAAAATAATAATATTTCCTTAATCATAATAATTATATGACAATAATCAAAGTTATAATTAAGCCTCGTATTCATGGTAAACATTTGTTAAGCAACAGTTGATCAACATTGTTGATGAGCGGCTAGAATGTTGCTGGGAACTTTGTTTAAATTAATATAGGTTATTTATCCACACGCCAGTTTGCTTTAAAATGTTGCCCGGGGAAGTAGTGTTGTTGTGTTCTCCGTATCTGATCTATAGGATTTCTAATAAAAATTGCACTATTTTATCATTGTTCCACACTAGTGCCATGCTTTAAAAGGGTCGCAAACACGTCCACAGTCCATACACGTCAACAATAGGCTAGATGACAATTTTTATTTTACTTTAATAGAAGCTCATTCATTATTATACGAATAAGCTTCTATTATACACCGTGTCCAATAAGTTCGCATACAATTTCAGACCTCAATAAAATAAAAGTACGAATAGTTATGGTAAAATTGAAAATGTTTTATTAAAAGCACACTTAAATACTATATTTTACAATTGTTTTTTTGGAATAACTCCACCTTTAACTTTTTTTACTAGCCTCAAACGTTTTTCGAAGGAGTCAAACGCAGCACGCACCGCTTCCATTGGCATCTCGTCCCAAATTTTCTTAATGATCTTTTTAAATTGGTCCAGGTTTGTGATTTTATAATCAAGTGTTTTCGAAAGCATGTAAGACCATACGATATAATCTAATACGTTTAAGTCTGGAGAACTGGGTGGCCATTCAGTTTTCGCCAAAAAATCGGTCAAATTAGCGTGACACCAAGCTTGAACATCGTTTGCAGTGTGTGATGGAGCTCCGTCTTGTTGGAACACATAATATTCATCCCCAAACATACTTTTCAAGTTAGGGGCAACAATTTTCTCCAAAACCTCTGTTTTGTAGTATTCAGCATTAACTTTAACACCTTTTTTGATGAATACCAAAGGCAGCTTACTCCGCTTACAAACTGCACCCCACACCATCACGGAAGGTGAGTTCTGGAACCTAGGAACATTTTTGTCACTCTCCGGAATATCTTCTATCTTTGCTGCCCATAAACGATCGTTCTGGGCATTATGAGGTTGTTCTAACACAAAAAGTTTCTCATCAGAAAAACTTAATTCGTCCCCTGCGTGCCTAGCGAGTAGTGTGTTGCATCTATCTACTCTCTTTTTTTTGTCGCTTCAGAAATGCCATGAACTTTCCGTTTTTTATAGGCATGACATCCAAGGTCCAATTTCAAAATATTATGTACTGATCCTCGTGATATTTTTAGATCAGCAGCTAGTTTTCGTATAGAACGGTGTTTTTTTCTCCGAATTCGCTCTCTTACAATTTTTACAACTTTATTAGTTCTGGCTGAACGAGGCCGACCGGATCTTTGTCTGTCTTCCATTGAGGAGGTTTCGTTATACCTTTTGATGGTAGTATAAATTAGATTGTGTTTTATTCCAACATGTTTTAGAGATTTGAAAATTGCACTTGGGCTATCACCATTACAAAATTTCTTAATAATAATTTCACGAAAATGCTTCATTGCGTTCATCGCTGATTAAAGGATATAATATGCACAGATTGACGTTTAAAATGATAGTGTTTTGTTTAGGTCAACATACTTTTTAAACTGAAATAAAAACTTTTTGGTCAGCGATCCGCATTAGTTTAGTGCTATCGCAAAAAGATTTGTATTCGAACTTATTGGACACGGGTTATATAACAGAAAGAAAAAATCGGTTTTCGAATAACTATAAAAAATTAAACTATAAGGCATTAAAGATTTTTCTCCATCTCTTTCTAGCAAAATGGCAATTTACAAGGAGTTTATATGGCCGTACTCAACAATGACGTCACGGTTGATGTCGGATCTCTCTGTCTAATCGCCTTCAAAGCTTCTCTAATGTATTTCTAAGCCGATTTTAATTCTAATTTCACAGGACTGCATCTTTTTCCACGGTATTTTAATATTTAATAACAAGACGTAAAAACTCGTCGGGCGAGAACTTGTCAACATGCCGTTCTCAACTCTGCAACACACAGTGTTGCCAGCAACATGATGACAGCAATGACCGTGCCATAGGCTCGCACAGCCCGGGTAACTATGACGCTCTGCGGACGTCACAACAGGGCCACCGTACGAGGGGAGGAGGCCACCGTACTCCGCCCATACCGGGGCTCCATATAGTGCCATCGACCGTATCACCCCGTGATACAGCCGACGGCACACAGTGGGTCGAAAGAGTAATATGAGCGACATAGAGGTTTTTTTTTGACAAATCGTATTTTTTTGGATGCCGATCGATAGTCCTTGAGACACTCGTAAAGATATGTTGTATAACATTTTTCACTAAACCTAATAGTTTGGCCATAAAAAAAAATTGTGTTTTTTTTTGTATGAAACAAGACCTAAAGTACTAAATATCTCCCAGGAACTGCTTGACCGTGCCTTATAATGATTTAGGTTGGCATAAGTGCATTGTGTACTAACATCCTAATCTATTTTTAGCTGCTCCAAACAGCAATTTTGCCTGTTAAACAGTTCGGAAAAAAAATATTTTGACTATTTCTATTATAGGATTATAATTACAATTCTAAGAAAAAGCGTTGATTAGGGTACTAGGAACTAATTACGTAGTTAGTCTACATTATTCTGTACTATCAGAATCTTTTAAAACCTTTTTTTGTTATCATCGGATGACTTTAAAGTAATAATGATGTTTGGTCATTAGGATATTAATCCTGTTAAAAAAAGCATCGATTAGGGTACCAGGAACTAATTACTTAGTTAGTTTACATTGTTCTGTATTTTCTTTTAAACCCCTTTTTTTTTAGAACCGGATGACTTTAAAATAAAAATGATGTCAGGTAATTAGGGTATTATGCGAATAACAGAGATGATTTGGGGCAAGAAAACAGAGAATAGTGGTTCTAGAAAATAATAATATAATTTCTACAAAATAACACACATTTATAAATATTTGTTTAATAGTAATTAAAATATAAAATAAATGCAAAAATGTTTAAAAACTTAGGTACAATGCTAGCTTAAAATATAAAAAAAAACTTATCTAAAATTATAACAAAACAAATATTAAACAATATGTACAAAAAATACAAAGCTTAAATTCTACAGCACCAATGATAATATTAGAGCTTAAAACAAGAATACATAATAAATAAAACACATTTTACGTTTTTTTTTATGAAGAAAGAAAACAAAACAAGTAAAATATTCAAAAAGAAATTACATACAAAACAACATCAAATGAAACTACCTAACTTATTCACTATCGCTAAAGTTATCCTGTAGTGAGTCTATGTCCATAAATCCCATTTGATTTGGTTCGGTAGGGAGAAGCATCAGAAGTTCAATGGTTCGAGAAGGAAGAGGCATCCTAGTCTGTTTTGCCTTTCTTGGCCTTATACTTGTTAGCACTGGATATGAGGACAAAAGAAGATTGTGCAAAATATCTTCATTTGTCGCTAAACGGCTTATTTTCCCTTCTGAAATTTCTAAAATCTTTATTACAAGCTTCTGATGCTTCTTCCGAGAGTTCACCAATAGGAATCATACCAAAATGCTCGATTATATCGCTACCATGCATTAACAATTTATGAACACTAGATGGCATATAATACCATGGATACAATTGTACATATAAATTGGCTGTTTCGCGACAAAATAAAGAAAAGTTTGCAATATTTATACGTTCTCCAGACGCAATTGCTTGAAGAACTGTGTGGAACCGTTCTATTAAATCTTTATCCAGCCCTGTTATGCGTGCTGAAGTATCTGCATTAAAAAAAAATCTTCTAGCAGTGTTTCCATCATTTGTGGTACCTGCTCCTTGCTTAACAACATCAATCAGAAGGCCACATTCACTTTTAAAATCTTCTTGAATTTGTTTTTTCTTTTCATTAAATTTTTGCTTTTCTTCACCCCTGCAGCTCCATTTTTTGATCTCCATGCGGTATGCTGTAAGAAATAAGAAAAAATAGATAAATATTCAGCGGAATGGCAAATAAATTTACCACACGGTTCCAACTCTTAACAATACTTTGATTTAAGATAAGTCGGCAAAATGTGTGACAAAAACTACAGTATTAAATAAAAGAAACAAAAAAAAACATTGCATAAAAAGTATACTACTTACCAATATAAGCATTCCATGCATCTGATCCAAGCATGTAAAGATGACAGCCCATATTGGTACATATTCGTGTTTTTTGATCTTCGTTCCACAGAATCCAAGTCGTTAATGTCTGATGGTTTTGCCTTACAAATATCACAAGCTGATGTTGATGTCTTAGACAAGTAAGAAGTAATCTTGCCATCGATCATGGTCATTAACAAATGATGTTCTACATTAACTTTCTTGACACTTGTAAGCTAAAGGGCATCTATCTCATCATCTATTGATTTTTTTACACTTTCGACGGATAACTGATTTTCTTTCATAAATTTAAACATAATTGGTCGACAATAAAATGTTGATGAGGGTCTATCGCCCTATTTCCCATACTGCAACACCATCACACAATAGCCTAATAGGTACTAAACTGGCCATAAAAACACTTGAATCGTCTATCAGTATTTTTCTGTTTATAGTTACTCTGGCCTGCAGCTCCATCATAACCCCACTTGCTAATTAGTTCCCTCCTCCTCGGTTAAAATTTTGTCTTCTTTTGCTGGGTAACATTCTAATTTAGCTAGTTTTATTTTGTGATATGATGGGTACAATTCCGTTCCTTGTTCACTGGCAGATTCTCTCAAGCCACTTTAATAATTTTAGTGAAACTAGTATAGCCAATGCTTGCATGGGAGAATATGTTGTATCTTTACTAGTCTTGTTATCTAAACAGCTCCTCACTTTTGCAATGTCTTCTGGATGTTCTGTCAAATGCTTAATTATCAAACTTATTTCTTTGTTTCCACTTGTCTTCAATGATTGTATTGTAGCCGCGTTTAATTCTTCTGGAGAATAAGACTCGCTTATACGCGCTACACGTCTTCTTTTCTGCTTCGAGCTTAGTTCTTCAAACGGTTTCCTCGGGGTAAAAGAAGAAGTGGAAGCACTATATTTTCCTCTATACTTGACGGTATTTCTTCTACATTTTCAATAACTGGATCAATATTGTGCTCAATATTTTCTTCATTTATAATTTGTGGCGAATTAATTGGGGTTTCTAACCAATCTCTGTTCCTTCTTAAAAATTGGGGAAATGATCGATGGGATTTTGTCCACCTACTATTAATATTAGCACAAAAACACTGGCAAAACTTTTTTAATTTAACACTGTTTTCTTCCCTTCCCATTTTCTGCATAAGATGATCATATAACTTTTCACTGTCTGTCAAAGATTCTAACGTTTCCCTGAGGATTACGAATAAATCTAAATTATTTACAATGGCCCCCATTGTAATCGTAAGTAATAGATCGCAATCAAGTTTAGTGTTACTGGTAAAGTTTCACTGCACAAACTAGTTTTTAAAATGAATACACCTTCATTATATAACAAAGTTCTAGGTTACTTACCCCCAATCCCTAAACCATTGTCTCTTTATTCGCATAATTATTAATATCCTAATGACCTGACATCATTATTTTTTTAAAGTCATCCGATGATAACAAAAGAAAGGTTTTAAAAGATTCTGATAGTACAGAACAATGTAGACTAAGGCATGTATTTAAATCGATATCTGTATATTCCCTTTATTCGAAAAAAAATATCAACGTCCCACCAAAAATACTGAATTGCACACTAAATTAAATCAGATTTAGTATACTGTGTAATGGTATTTGCAGAACTTTTTAAAGGAAAACCATCACCTAATTTACTTTTAGGAACATCGTTTCTTCTAAATAAAACACAATTTGAGGTTGCATTAGTATATCGCATCCTTATATAAGGTCACTAGTCACAAAAACTAACCTCAAAATTTGCAGTTTCCACAAGCAATAAGTATGCATATAGTCGAGAATACATATAAAGTCGTTTCTGGTGCTTCGCCGGCCGCTGCCACGGCACGCTCGCTTCGCTCGCTCGGCTCGCGCGCTTGGTTCATGTTCAAACATACGCTCCTCGCTTCGCTCCTCGCTACCTATTTCTGACCCGCCTACAGTTTCTACATACGCTTTGATGTTTCTAAACAGTATACTAAATCTGATTTAATTTCGTGTGCAATTCAGTATTTTTGGTATGCATTCAGTTAATTAGTGGAGTTACCTATTGTGCTGAAAAATTATACAGATGTGCATTTAAAAATATCCCGTAGTCTAACTACGTAATTAGTTCCTAGTACCCTAATCGACGCTTTTTCTTAGAATTGTAATTATAATCCCATAATAGGATTCAGAGTTTTAGTACACCCGCTAGGGTTGGCGGGTAGAAATCTCTTATAGAGATAAGCTCACCCTTGTACATTTTTCTTCTTTGTAACACCTTTTCATTTAAATTTGTGTACAATAAAGAATACAATATAGGATTAGTCAAAATATTTTTTTCCGAACTATTTAACAGGCAAAATTGCTGCTTGGAGCAGCTAAAAATAGATTTGGATATTAGTACACAATGCACTTATGCCAACCTAAGTCATTATAAGGCACGGTCAAGAAGTTCCTGGAAGATATTTAGTACTTTAAGTCTTGTTTCATACAAAAAAAACACAAACTATTTATGGCCAAACCTTTAGGTTTAGTGAAAAATGTTATATAACATGTCTTTACGAGTGTCTGCAGGACTATCGATCGGCATCCAAAAAAATACGATTTGTCAAAAAAAAACCTCTTTGTCCCTCATATTACTGTTTCGACCCACTGTGCGGCAGGCCAATCCTGGGCCTCCCACATTAGGGACGACCCACCCAAGTGCAGTTGCGGCGGCGCGCACAGCCGTGGAGCGAGGAGCTTAAAATGCTCCTCGAAACTCCATCGGGGGTCCAGAACCAGGCCGAGGTACTTGAGATGCGCGTCGACCGGTATACGAACCCCCTCCACTCGCTCCCCCCAGTAGTATGTAGGTAAGAAAGATTCTATATACATATATTTATATATATGTCAAGTAAGTTTTGATAAATAAAGAAATTATCAGCAGTGCATTTAGGCAAAAGTTATTTATGCTTTGAGTTGAAATAAAATTGGTACAATCAGTATATTTGATGTACAAAAATTATTTAATTGATGAATACAAATTGATAGGTGATATGTTTTTTATACGCATTAAAAAATATTGGAAAAATACGAGCTTATAGTAGGTATGTAAGAAAAAAGCCGTAACTTTCAATTCGTAAAGAACATGCCATCACCAGCTCATCAACCTGAGGTAATTACTACCACGCAAATATTTGAATAGCTTTATAAAAAACTTAAACTCGTTGTACATTGTACGTACGTTATAAGTATAAGTACCTATTAAATTTGAAGATTTTCTTTGATTTACCTGGGATCTACCATCAGATACTGATTTAGTAATCGGAGGACCACCTCGGGAGTATAACTCTTACAAAGGTAAAAAATGAGTCTATAATATTCAAATTAAAACTCAAAAATCTTTATTCAACATTGGTCTTTACAGGCACTTATTGACGTCAAAATTGGGAGATTCTTTTCGAGAAGAACAGGCAAGAAACTCGAACGGTCAAATTTTTATATCTCCTCTTTTCTATTGATAGAGCAATCAATGAACATACTTATAAACAGTCGAACAAGAGAACATCCTCCTTTTTTGAAAACAGTGAAAAATAAACAATTCAAAACGGTCCATTCCTATTGATTCGAAAGTAGAATTTAAAATGATCATTGTGCATATTTATTATTTGCTTTTTACTGAGATACCATACCTTCTTGTATAAAGAACTTTTGCGTAAAAAAGTATGATGTTATTGTATCTAGAGCAGCTAAAACATTAGGATTTATAAAGCGGACTACAAAGGACTTTAAGCAGAATGACAGCAGAATCATACTATTTAACTCACTAGTTCGAAGTACGTTAGAGTGTGGTAGCGTAATATGGAATCCTTTATATGAAGTTCACTCGACCCGTTTAGAGTCTATCCAACGTTCCTTTACTAGGCACTTGGCATGCAGGACCCCTGGGCTCAGCGGTAGGTGTGCCGACGAGGACAGACTTTGGTTGTTCTCAATGACTATGTTGGCACACCGCCGGAGAATGTTGGATCTCACTTTCTTGCACAAGTTCTTAAATGGTGAATCTGTATGTCAGGATGTTCTTGATCGTGTAAGCATTAGCGTGCCACGCTTGTTTTCCCGTCGCTGTTTTCCGAGATATTTCTTTAATGTCCAAAAAAGCAGAACCAATGTAGGTAGAAATGCACCTGTGTCAAGAATGGTAAATACCTACAATAGCTGGCATAAAATTTTTGATATTGACATTTTTCACGACAGCTTGCGTAAATTCAAATTTAAAATATTGCAGACCCATGAAAATAGCTATTAATTATTGTAATTGTAATTGTCAATCGTATTAATACATAATGTTATATAACTTGTCCTTTCTGTTTTCTTTTTGTTTATCCATTTTTATAATGTAAGATTAAGATTTTAAAACTGTTGTAAATTAACCTTTTGTTGTAATGCTGTGCATATTTATTATAGTTATATGCACTAGGTATGTAATGTGGAATGATATATACAGGATCATTTTTAAAATATCAACAACCTCCCAGGGGCTGATTCTAGTGCTCAGATGCAGCAACTTTTGTATGGGATCAACATCGATATCTCAAAAAAGACACTTCTCCATACAAACTAGGTTAGCTGATCGAGACTTTAGTATGGGAAAGTGGATTTTTTTTTGCGATTTCGATGTTGGTCCTATACAAAAAGTTGTTGCATCCTGAGCAATAGAATCAGCCCCTGGGAGGTTGTTGATATTTTAAAAATTACCCTGTATATTTCAATGTACTGTGTATATAATGTTGATGTGTCAAAATAAATAAATAAATAATTGTATTAGTATGCTGCACTGTGAACTGAACAGTTGAACTGGGCTTCAAAACGAGACGGTAATGAAACCGTAAAACGCTCAGTGAATAGGCAACGCTAGCAATAGAAACGGTGATCGGTCGATTTGCATCCAGCACGTCTATTGTGGCGTCCATCAGACGGGCGGCGCTGGCGTCGAGAATCGTAACACGGCCTGTCAACGTCGTGCGTGTGTGCAAATGTACTATGCCACTCCACGACTTCGCTATTCCTACCACTCCCATCTATCGAATGACACTCGCTCGCTCTATTAACAGCTCGAACTGGCGTAATTCCATTCAGGTCGCACTGAAAGGCAATGTCCATTGCAACTGTAACGACAAAGATATTCTTGACTTTGCGTCACCCTCATGTGCTAGGGATGACACTTTCGTAACGAAGAAGCTGACTAAATGGAAGTCTTTTTTAATCGACTTCTAAAAAAGGAGGTTTCTCAATTCGACCGTATAATATGCTTTTTTTATGTTTGTTCGCGGATAACTTCGTCGTTTATGAACCGATTTTGATGATTCTTTTTATATTCGATAGAGGATACTCCAAGGGTGGTCCCATGGTCACAAAGTTAGGATTTTATGATGGGATCCCATAAAAATAGAGGAAAACCCTTAAATTTTTACGTGTGTCCAACGTGTTTTGTGTGTATGTTACGCGATTACTTAGTTTTACTTCTATATTGAAGTCGGTGACAAATTTTAAGACTTTCTAGGAGATCATCGTTTGGCACCGACTTCAAGAAGTGTGATGTTGTCTGTACCTATTCTTATATTATTTTTAACTTTTCAGTGTTTTAGAAGTCGGTTTTTATTTTTATTTTATATTTTTAGTTGCATAGTTTTACATTTATGACCTGACACTTTCGTAACGAAGAGACTAGAACTTTCTTTTCAACAGTAGGAGCGGTTCTATGTTTGACCGTATCTACCATTTTTTTTAATGTTCACAAATTATTCTGCTAATTGTGAACCGATTTTAAAAATTATTTTCGTATTGGAAAGAGTATACTCCTGAGGTGGTCCATTATCACCAACTTAATATCTGGTGATGGGATCCCGGGAAAATCGAAGGAAACCCTTTAATTTCATAGGCACGTCTAACATGTTTCATGTTTTTACTATTTAGGTATTTGCATCCGGTAGTCATCATCTCAAGGATTCTTCCATCATGCTGTGCTAATGATGGAAGGATTCGTGACTTTTAAGAATTAGGGGTTTGTTTTTTATATAATAGCTACACATTGACTCCTAGTTGTTTTAATATTACAGAAAATTTGCCAATTTTTTTTTGTTTTTGAAGGTATAAATATCTTTTAATAATTGATTTAATAATAAATAATTATAGGTTTTTTTTTTTTGAGAAAAAAATGGCAATTTGTGCCTTTATCCAGAAAGGAAATGGGGGACTACATTTGTTTGGAAAAAAGGCCTGTACTGTACAATTTCCTCTTAAGTATTTGGAAGTTTTCTTTAAGTTCATGTTACTTATACAGAGGTACGTACACTGAAAAGCTATCAGTCGAACATAGTAATATAATGTATAAGTAATTAAGTTAATTTTGCGTTTTTAAGTGCCTTAAAATGTTTGCTTTACTTTTTTGCGGTTGTTTTCTTTTATTGAAATTTAGCTATAGTAGTTACTATTTCGTGACGAAAGTATCATCCTATGGCATGAGTATTTATAATGCTAAACTTAGGTACAACTACTCAGCATTACAAATATTTATGCACGAGTATACAACGTAATTTTATTTATCAAATTTTTAAGTTTTGTCTGTCTTAAATTTTATTCACTCTTCAGAAATCTATAGCCGCTACAACCCTATGATTGACATAATACCCTACACGGTATATAAAAGAATCATTGCAATTTTTAATATTATTCACAAAAAACTTATATGCTTTGTGTGCGCCCAACGTTAAGAAACAATATACATATTTCAAGAAAAATATATCTATAACATATTATATGTTACCTTACACCTTTGACAGTTCCTCGGTGCGATCTTTTCTGTGTATTCATCAGTTCAAAATTGTGTCACGTAGCGGGAGGCAAAATAAAAGAAGCTAAAGGTGGACCGACGACCTGGTGAAGGTCGCGGGAACCCGCTGGATGCGGGAGACGCAGGACCAATCGGTTTGGAGATCCCTGGGGGAGGCCTATGCCCAACGGTTAACGCAGAGGTCGAGTGATCGCCTACTGCGCAACGGGTCGCGGGTTCGTTTCCCGTACGGGACAAATCTTTTGTATGGAATACAGAAATTTGTTCCGGTCTGGGTGTATGTGCATGTGATATTCTATGTTTGTAACTGCACCCACAACACAGGAGAAAATCCTAGTGTGGGGCGACGTATAAAAAAAATGTGTTTTGTGTTTTTTTTGCCCGTAGCCTCCCGATATTCGAGAATGGCCTGATTGAAAATTTTCGCAATATTAAAAAAACCGGCCAAGCGTAAGTCGCACATGAAGGGTTCCGTAGGATTTATGACGTATTAAAAAAACTACTTACTAGATCTCGTTCAAACCAATTTTCGGTGGAAGTTTGCATGGTAATGTACATCATATATTTTTTTAGTTTTATCATTCTCTTATTTTAGAAGTTACAGGGGGGGGGGGGGGACACAAATTTTACCACTTTGGACGTGTCTCTCGCGCAAACTATTCAGTTTAGAAAAAAATGATATTAGTAACCTCAATATGATTTTTGAAGACCTATCCATAAACACCCCACACGTATGGGTTTGATGCAAAAAAAAATTGAATTTCAGTTCTATGTATGGGGAACCCCCAAAATTTATTGTTTTTTTCTATTTTTGTGTGAAAATCTTAATGCGGTTCACAGAATACTTATAGTTTCGGAGAAAAGTGGCTGTCACATACGGACGGACCGACAGACAGACAGATAGACATGACGAATCTATAAGGATTCCGTTTTTTGCCATTTAGCTACGGAACCCTAAAAACCATCGCAAGCTCGTAGGGATCAAAAATTGACGTCACAACCGTCACACGGCGTACGCCGCGGTGCCGCGCGACGGAACAAACGTAACGCGAACGGACAGCCACGATACAGCATACGATTACATATTGATCGATAAATAAACAAACTTGACGAGATTCTTGTTTATATTCAGTACAGATAACCAAGATTCGATAGCAATATCTTAGATGGTATACAAATAGATATTGCAAGATCAATCAGAAATACCGGAGCGTACATACACATTGTTCTAGAAAATGTCGCTCTACTTTTCGTTGATTTCGCTATTAGTAAACTGTGGAAGTATAAAGACTTTTATTTTCTCCTTTCTGACCTTGGCCCTGATAATAAGATCGACGCAATATTCTTAAGCTTGGCTCCACACTTATCTATTTACGAGTAAGTATATAACTTTTTATAGTCCCTCGTTTTTCATCTTTGTCTATTTCTTATAAGTGAAAATCGTGTTTTTTTTTAACTTTAAAAGCCCATTGATCATAATGCAGCACTGTATGCTAATATAAATGTGATATGTCTGTTATTGTGTCAGGACAAATATTTCATAAAGTAACCAATTAAACTGTATTTCTAAAACAAGGCATTGTGTGAGAGAGAATAAGCGTTCGCTCCTTTATGGGCCCTGAGTACATTATGATTTTTAACCGACTTCAAAAACACTGAAAAGTTAAAAAATAATTTAAGAATAGGTACAGACAACATCACACTTCTGTATTGAAGTCGGTGCCAAACGATGATCTCCTAGAAAGTCTTAAAATTTGGCACCGAATTCAATATAGATGGGTGATGTTGTCTGTACCTATTCTTATATTATTTTTAACTTTTCAGTGTTTTTGAAGTCGGTTTTTATTTTATGTAAAATATTTTTTATTTTTAAGTTTTTTAGTAAATGAAATCTTTTAAGTGAAAGAAACCCTAATTTAATACCGTTTAGCGTTTCCCTCGATTTTCATGGGATCCCATCATCAGATCCTGACTGACTTGACCCTAGGAGTATACTCTATCGAATACAAAAAGAATTTTGAAAATCGGTCCACACCTGGCGGCGTAATCGCGTAACATACACGGAAGTCGGTGATAAATTTTAACACTTTCTATTAGATCATCGTTTGGCACCGATTTCAGTATAGAAGTGTGATGTTGTCTGTACCTATTCTTATATTATTTTCAACTTTTCAGTGTTTTTGAAGGCGGTTTTTATTTTTAGTAAAATATTTTTTATGTTCCTTATAGTCCGATGCAAAAATGTTCACCTGTAAAAAATAAAATTGATTTATAAAAGCCTAAAATGGATTTATAATCAAAAACTATAAATAACAGTAAAACCGAACCATTATGCGGTGATCCAATATAAGGTAGGTGTCTCTAGACGCCTCGTTACATTTATAAAGTCCGCAGACGAAATAACGATTATGAGCGTTCACGGGCGAGCGGGCGGCTTACCGCCGACCGCTTAACTTTGTAAGTCTGCCACAATTACTCCTCGCGCCTTAATAAGACGGCCCGTAGAAACGTCCTGAAGATTTTAAAGATTTGAAGGCATAGCCTCCTCTGTAATGGAACTCTGCAGCATGTGTGCCTCTATTAATCCCTTCTATAAAAGGCAATTGTGCGTGCCGCTAGCGCCGTGGCTCAACGAAAAATACGGATAGTAGCTTTACAGTAAGCGTGGCTTAAAATTTTGCAGTGTCGTTCGTGAAAAAAAGTTTATACGATAAACTTGTTTAATTTATAGATCTGTCGGGAGTTTACCTTGAAATAAGTATGAAATATTAATATTTCATGTTTTAGCAGATATTAGTAATACAAAACCACGAATTATTTTGTATATAACGTCCGTTGTATTTGAAATACATTACTTGTGTGCTATTTCAGGTAAAGTGTTACAATATTTGAAAATAACTGATCATGTCACAAAATACCTACAGGAATTCATATTATTTAACTTTATATGCATCCTAAAAACAAGATTCGTCAAATCCGCTTAAATATCGAGAAAATTTGTCATGATATTTCGAAGTGACCACTTTATTCTCACACCAGATATTATAAATGTTTGGAGACATCTTCAGAATTGGTCAGACTGTCTACGCCTTAATGAACCGGTCAGTCCTTTGTGCGCGTCTCGACATCGACACCGGCGCTACACCACATTTTGGTTTTAACGATATCTCGGTTTCATCCTCAAGATATTTCGTAATGATCATTAATCAGAAATCTAACAAGATTGAAATTTGAGAATTGTAATTGTTATTGAGTTCTGTAGTTGAATCTAACTCAATTTACCCACAAAAACCTACATTTGATACATTCTACCTCACACCAGCTTCTCAGATCATAAATTTAAAAAATCAGAAATCATATTTACTAACCTCTATAGTGGGAAAGCACAGTGTAACAGAAGTTAAATCCTTCAGTCTCAGGACTCGTGTGCAATTTTCATTATCCCCGAGAAACCTCTCTTTATTGCTTGCGGAACGAAAAAAGAGAAGACAAAAATAAGTCCTTTCGAGTTTTTTGCCTATTCTGGAGGGGCTTGTCAGGAATACCGAACAAGCTATGAGTCAATTTTTTTAACCATTATACTTATTTGCATACATCTTAATTATGGTTTTAGTATGTGCACAAACAAGAATTAAATGAGTTAATAACAAATGTCTTAGTTAACTAGTCATTTAATTACATTCTTGAATTTAGACCTTGAGTCACGAGGGGAAGGTATTACGACTTTTCCTTATCACACTGGCCCCGTTGCTTGGTGGGGATCGCCAGGCAGAATCTAGTGCATTTTTTTCACCGTGGAGCACGAGCAGACGAGACTGGTTTGAATCCCATAAGCTGTCAAGCCCCTTACACTCCCATAGAACTGCAAAACACAACATTTTAAAAACTGTAATAGGCGAAAGCCAAAAAAATCAAATACAGATTTTTACCTACCCTCCTTACCCCTCAAATAAAAGCCACATGCTTATTTTTCGGAAAAATAAGCTTGTGGCTTTTGTCTAAGGGGGCTGATCCGAGTAACTTAACGGGACCATACAACAAGGTTATAACAATATTGAAACAAAGACACCGATATTGCAGTTCCATTCATAATACAGATTGCGCCAAATATCTAGCTCACGTCACGATTTGCGTCGCACTGTCGAATAATTGGTATAATTTAATTAAATTCGTTATCTGTCTACATAAGTTATAATGATAGACTAAATAAGTTCTAGGACAAAAGTATTTTATGTGCGCGAGGAATAGGTACAAGTATCTACAGAGGAGACCTTATACGTATTGTGTAAACATAAATTTTGCATGCCGACGTCGGCAAATCGTGTGTACCCTTCCTAACAACATACGTGACATCTAATTATCTGTATTAGTATGATAATTGTATCCACGATTTGAGCAAATAAATATTATGATTATTATTATGAGACAACTTCAGAGCGGACTAGAAGTGAGGCGTATTCTGTACTGTTTTAAGCATGGTAAGGGGGCAGGCTATAAGAATTGAAACATTAATATGAACATCAAATCTTCCTCTGCGTTTCTTTTATGTCCTGGTTACGGCTTCAACATTGTTAAACGCCCATTTCCACCAATATTATGAGCAATTCAGTTTCAACATTCAGATAAACACTCTGGTTAGAGGGAATCGTGTATTCTCTCGAACGCCTCTGTTTATGATTCACGCAACATTTGAGTTATTTAATCGTTTATATTGTTTTCGACAAAAATTTAGGTTAATAATCACTGCTTATAACTCTTTTTGGAACACGCCATATAGATATCACTATTCTATTGCCAAAGTATAGAACGACTAAGTAATTTGTATGTTTGCTTTTTGCCGTTTTCTGTTAAGATGTCTAAATTAGATCCCAACACCAAGTTATTGAACAGCGAATACTTTGACTTCACATCGTAAAAAAATTAAAACAGTTGAAATTTCGCTCGGATTGGATAAGTCGATGGCCTATGTGGTACTGGTCATGGCGCCCACGTTGTATGATGAAGACGCAGGTCCGATGTGAAATTTTCCTCCTATTGATTAATACTTTTTCTATTTTTCCATTACTTACTATTTTAATTCCCGAAATTCCCGATCTACCGCAAATACTCTTAATCAAATTAATGATGTTGTATTCTCATCATGTTATATTTTTAAGCTATTTTTCTCTTTCAGAATGTAATGAAATAACACAACGTAGTTCACTGGGAACTGAGGACAATTGCGTTCGACCCATTGGTCAAGTCTCATTTCTGTCGGCTTAACAATACATCAACATAATAATGTCAGCTCAATACAGCATTCCTGTGAGCCGGTTATCCTTTGGCAAATTTAATTTGCGTAATTATTCTAGTGGAACGGCCGGCCGACCCGGGCTTATGAACTGTACAAATTCAAAGACTATGTAAATAACCGCGTAGTTTGTATTTTGTAAAGCCACGCATGGATGTGCATTCCGAAGGAGTGGGACGAAATGAGGCGTGGTGGGGAGCGTGCGACGCAACTACCGGAAATAATGTCAAAGCCTTCATTTCATTGTTCCCGAACGGCGCTCGGCAACGAAATGAACATTCTTTGCGTGCATTGTGCACTGATTTTAATTGAACGGAACTAATGGACCGCGCACAATAAGCTGTCCTTTTAATGTTGCAATTGAAAACAATACTAGTCTGTTTTGTGACAGTGCGATGTGTATGCGTGCGGCTCGGTAACGTTCTAGCGTTCCAGCGAATATTCGCTATACAATTTCCTGTTCCCGCGTACAGTGACGGGATTCAAATGTTTAGCAGGATAAAGATTTTTTTATTTAGTCGTATTACAAAATAACTAGCCAAGCGAATGTCGGACCACGCGCAATGTACATAGAGTTCCGCACTATTTTTATTATTGAGGCTGTTATTTGCCATTTCTTTTCCGTAATTTCCCATGATTTGTTAGTCTAATATTTACTACCTGTTTTACTCAACTAACAACTTTATACAACTTATTTTCAATAGAATTTGAACGAAATTCTATTTCACCAAAGAACATTTTATAACATGGTCGACTAGAACTGCGAATTTTTTCACGTATCCATAAACAACCATTTAGCTGGCAACTAATTCTCTAAAATCTGTCATTTAATTATAAAATAATATGGATCCTGTTGTTTCTTGTGATATGGTGAACTGATACTTTGTGATGTTAACTCTACCTTAAAATGTTTAATGTTATTTAATAAATATTTTTATTGGATAGAAGTTTGATAACAAGCAGCATACAAAAACAATAAATAGAATACTAAATCTAAATAAATAATGATATTAATTTAAACAATCATAACGTGATAAAATGATAATTATTACTCTTAACTTGGTTTCAATTCCAAATGATTTAATGAGCTATGATTGTTTCTTATTCAAACGATCATAGTTATTTACCAAAGAAATAGTAATTTTCGAATATCGCTTTTATATCGTTTCAGTATAGCTTTAATTTATTCACACAATAAAATATTTCAAGTGACAGAAGATATTAATATATCATTGTAATCGTCATAACTATATCCCATTGCAAAGTAAACTTTGCCAGAACAATTTGTTTGCCTATTTTGTACAAATCTCAAATAAATATTAACCAAGAAAATCCAATAGATACAGCATACATTTTCCATGTCTCATTCAAGGTACACATGAATTTCGTATAATTTATAAAAACCTATCAATATAATAAATGTAAGTTCACGATACTCATTAATAACTCCCAAATCAATAAAAGCGCGGTTATTCAAAATGCGGTAACCAAAATCCATTTTGTGAGTGTCTTTGATGAAGGTATGTCTGCAGTGTAAAGCATTATCTATTTACTGAGGAGCCGACCCAATTTAGTCTCGAACTCCGCTATTACCCGGACCCTTCGACAGCACAATAAAAATGATTTATAGAGCCGAGAGATCGCCAGCTCAAGAATATAATACGACTTTATTTATTGCGAGCGAAACTGATAATAAAGCAACCGGGTGGCACAATTTTTAAACAACTATTTATTCTACGAGATTGACGATCTCTGTTTTGAATTATACAAGTAGCACGAGGTAATCTTTAGAATAAATTTACAAAAATATACAAACTCTACTAATCTTGTAACATTAATTTACTTAACAATATACTGAAATACTTATTAGTTATGTACTAGGATTGCGATTGTTGCAAATATCAGCAACAGCATCAGCATCCGCGGATTACCAAAATAGCCCTTGCTGGTTTTTTCCAGTACTAGGTCTCCCGCCGTAGCTTCTTTGACGTGCAAAAGTGATTAATTGATAATCCAATGTGAATAAGCGATATTGAATTTGAATATCAGCATTACTTTTAATATCAGCATCTGCAACACTTGACGCTGATTTTTAATGCTGACATTCATGATGTAAGGTATTCGTTGAAGGCAACACAAGTCAGGTGGAGTTTTAATAAACAGTTATACCAAAAAGACTTCACTTGCGCGCCGTGTTTCCGCATTCTATTGTTTTGCAGACAATAATTCAGTATCATTGTGTTTAAGTGACGTGGGTGTGTAATAATAATAAATCAGTTATCCATAAGCCATACTAAATTCATAAAGACCCCAACAATTATTAAGTATAACTTGTCTTTTATTCATAGCAATGCCTATATCACGTTTGCTTATAATATTATAGAAGGATATGTTTCATTAAAGTAATTTATTCATATCAGCATCAGCATCCACCGATATTGATCTAAAAAATCAGTATTAGCATCAGCAACAACCATGGACTATGTACTGCATGTATTAACTTCTATAAGGGTAACTAATAATGAAATGCAATATTTTCAAACACTACACCCAATTTTAGAATTAGCTGAAATATAATTTGGTCAGTAATAAACAATAATAAGGTTCACGTGCGGCATTCCTCAGCAAACTATTTAGAAGCGTTATTAAAATGTTGTAAAAGAATGCGCCGAAGACTGACGCGACGCGTGGCCGCTGTTATATTAGCCACATATTTGCGGCTGGCCGGCATGGGCATTGGGCCGCCTACTGAACAAACTAATCTGAAAATTACACACGCCCTCCCCTGCGATCTGCTCGTTCCCCCACAAAGCTCATGAAGCGGTAAACTGGACAAAACATTGACAAACTACAGTCATAGCTTTTGTTTGTGTATAGGTGCCTACTCACACTCTTATTTGATGTGTTAACCAAAGCTTCAAACCCTCCCCTTGTGAAGAGTAAGATTTCGAAAATTTTACCAATTGTTTTTGTTACAATTTACACTCAAGTAAAATTCAAAATGTTTACTATTCTTTTTTTAAGAATTGTAACTAGATTAATCAAAATATACATCTTAAAACCTTCCTACCACTGTAATAGATAAGTTAGAAATTGCAGGCGAGACACTATAATTGGATTTGTCACGTTAACAATGAGATAGGAGTATGATGCTTGACTTCAATAAAGATGAGAGTTATGATAAACATCGCCTAATAGTTTTAACATCTTAAAATATTTATGAGCTTTTTCCTGGAGTAGAAAATCCTTCAGTGAGGTCGAGATATTAATTTGAGGCGAGCAATAAAAGGGCAGCGGCGTCTCGCGCGCGGGCGAGTCGGGCGGCGCGCGCGGCGTCGACTCTATCAAACGTCGCCATATAAATTTCCTTTATAAGCGCATCTTCAATAACACCACAAAAGAAACCTTACGAACTCCATCTAAGGCTCATAATTTTGCTTTCATTACACGAGTTGTGCACTTTCGCAAACGACTATAAACAAGAAAATAAATTACAATGATATGATTTACCTTCCGTACGCTTGGAGCACACAAAAAGAGAACTTAACCCGACCCTCACAGAGCACTAAGTCAAGTCGCTGATACTCCGGCAAATACAATTTTTGGCAATTGATTTTACTTAGAAGATTAACGCCGCGGCTTTAGCCGTCGTCTCATCCGCCGTGTCGTAAAATGTTTGCGAGCCTTGTTCAATTAAATTTGGCGACATTATAACGATCTCTGAAAGCTCATTTAAAACGAGCACGGCGCACAAGCTTAGCTTGGTAGTTATACGTGTTTAATTGCTTATTTTTAGCTATCTCATTTCCATATTTCTCGATTTATTACTTAATGGCTGTAACTTACATATTTCCAAAATCTATATAAAGACCGACACAATAATAGTACCTAACACAAAGCTTAAAAATGAACGTGCGAAATAGGTGAATTGCAGAGACTGACTAAAATCATTGCAGACATTACCGTTTACTCCCAACCCAGAAGGCATAGAATCCTCCACTATGAAGACCAAGAAGGCTCCAGCGATACCTTGAAATAACAACGCGCCATTAGAAAAGCCGTCCTTATCCTCAACAAAGCGTATTGACTTAAAGGTCTTAAGGCCCCTCACTTAATGCAACACACGGACCGTACATTTGTAGCATACTATTTCTGTACAAATATAATGTGAATGCACACCTGCTGAATGGCTTCATCGAACGCCGTTTTGTATAGAGCTGAACGCGGCACGTCGAACAATCATTGTAATTTGCGGAGAGATGAACCGATATGCGCAGGCTATTTCTAATCGATTGCAATTGTGATCGGCTTGTCCGGCACAATCCACTAGTGGCTCCATAAAAGTTGCACGCTACTGATACCTGGAGGCTCCTACGATACGAATTTCTCTCGCCGGCTGTAATAGCCCATCGCTGAGCTTATTACCCGACGCCATCTATTGAGAGCGGCTTTGCAGGGAAATCCCGAATAGCTTGTAGTCGACACAAAGTTAATAATACCTGAAGCTTACTTTCTGCCTTTGTGTTCAATATTGCTATCGGCCAGTTCGTTGTTCGAACATCGAATATAATCCATGTCCACGTTTTTCCGACACTTATAGTTTTGTGAGCTTATTTTTCATGTTAAACTGTGAATGAACACCAAATATCTTAAGTGAACAATTCTTGATTGAATTAAATTTCCTCTCTACACAACTCGAAGTTTGTTACAGAGGATCAAATTGTTAAAATTCTTTACAAGATCACGCTGGACTTTGTTTTTGTTTAATTAAAAATGTTGAGTCAACAGTATAAATTAAGTTTTCATAGGAGTTCATAGCGGGCTTATATTCCCATCGAGCTCTGACTTAGCGCAGTGAACGAAGACTAAATAGCTACTAATTAAAGTGTTTCCAAGTTCGGCACTTGTTGGTTGTCGCGGTTAGGAAACGCCATCTCGGTACAAACTTTTATCCGAGCGGGAGTTACTTGCAAACTAAGGAAATAGCCGCTCGACTCGACAACCACTTAACTTGACGTATGCTCTAATAGACTGCACAGCTTCCTGAGGGTGGAATTAAAACCAAATTGTAGCCCCCGGCCTCAATTTACTCCCTGCGTGATCCCGAGCCAAATAATACGCTTATTCGTAAACAGTGGACATTTCTAAGCGGATACAATTACAGACGGCAAACCTTACTGACCATTATGTGGAAATATAAGCTTTAACCAGTAAAGAAGAACTCCTATTATTGAAGTCTGCCGACAATAGCCTTTTGAAGCGCCTTATAATAGCCTGACTGCAAACAAATTTGAATATAGACTTGCAATCTTGATAATATTTTATATCGTATTGGAATTTTAGTGCTGACCTTATTTCCTCAAGATCCTATCCTTACTTGCATGAATTTATAATTAATTAAAATTTACTCATATACCTATGTAGTTATTCATATAATGTATGTCTATTTCGCGAATTAATCGACCATGACAGACTTTCTTTTGTCTCGTGTATATAGCGTAGGTAAAATGAAATAGATTATCATATTACCGTGTTCCGAAAGAAGACTCTATAATACTTACGCATGCTTATTTTTCCTTGGGCGTGGATTGGTTTCACGCGGACTTTCCTGTATGCTTAAAATATGGCGCGTCATCTTCTCAGATCCTGTTACTCGTTTGTACAGATCTTTTTCCCGGTGATTTAGTGGGAATCATTATTGTAATCAGATACTTTGCAACGCATTTGAATTTGATTTCCTTAATCAAATAATAGCAGAAAATTTCTTATGGCCGCTATGCGCACTTAACAAGAAATCATTGCGATCGAAGCTTAGGTTTGATCAAAAATCAATACGTGTGTGTGAGGTAAACTCTAATATTAATCCGATTTTCCTACACACGCAATATTAAAACGTGTGGCAATACCAAGAAATATCACTATTAGTTTTTAGCATGGATTGGAGTTCAACAATCGGCGACCATTTCACTTGTATGGATCGATCAATGCTGTTTCGTTACAAATACCTGAATAAAGCATTTGCCACGCAAACGTTGAAAAAGTACGCTAAAGCTGAATATTTACTTTGTTATTTCCCCTTTATTCTATTTCTATTTGTTCTCCATTGTTTGCATATTTAAATATGTGTCAGAGATTTCCCTTCCCCTGTAAAGAGGATGATAAAAGCCTGCAATGTCAACACAGTACACAAAGTAATCTCACTGTCTTATTCTTTTTTCCGCGCGCGCTCGTTTACGTCGCGGAACAATTCGGCTATAGCGAAAGTTTGGAGTTTTGAAAATTGAATTGACTTATCCCGTACAAGTTTTAAATTATGCATTTATGGTGCGACCAGCTCTGCGACTCTGAGTCGAAACGGCAATGAGATGACAACATATTACGTATTGGCTATCTTTTGGAACGGCGTTTTTATGGATAAAATTATTATCAGAGACTGTATTTGTGCTGTCATTATGAAGGCATTTTCATCAATATTTATGTGTAACTGTACCTATAGGTACACCTAGTTTTACATTTTATAAATACGGTGCTAATATTTGATCTAGGTAGGTATATAAATTGTTCCGATTTCTACGTTTTTTTTAATTAAACTACTAACAAAGTTCGTGAATATTAAATAAAACTCTTGTACTGAATATGTTAATACAATATAAAATTTATTTGTAATACTAATAGTAAAGTTAACACACCAATCTTCGTGAACCATAATGAAAAAATAATTTCACGAAATGAAAAATATGAATCTATTTCATGCATATTTTACTTCATTAGCAGACGGAAATGAGAATTTTCGTCGGCATATTGAATTACCGTCAAATTTAGAGCGGCGCAATTAATCAGTTGATGCAAATTTTTAAAAATAGCTCGACAATATCCAATTTAAGTTTAATTTTCGAGCCATAAACTCGGTTTGGCTCCGGGAGCTCTAGGCCGGGTGAGCCACGATGACAAGACTACGAAATTGCAGCGAACATTTTTATCCCTTTGTATTGTAGTTGGAAAATTTAAGAGGATCCTATTAGTCTTTGTAATTTTGTAAACCGTTTTGATTGTCCGCCGCTGAAACTCGACACGGTCGACTCACTTCAGTCTGTGAACAAAATTTCAACTTCAAGTGCGCTTCCAACAAAACACTTTGATTATTCAACGATAAGAGTAACTCAGCTCATATTTTGATACCAGAGCTTGAAAATGTTGAATGCGTGGTAAACTATTTAAAGGTGATCTGGTCGCACAATTCGCATAATAATAATAATAATATTCTATTAACAGAGGCTCATCGCCATTAGAGTAAAGATATTTAGGAAAAAAATACTATTATTAATATTTTACAAGTTTTTATAGTAAGTATAGCTTCACATGTCCAGGTGTTATGATGAAATCATGCAAATCAAATTTGACCCACTTACCTATTTCCAATTGAGCTGAAATTTTGCACGCATATTGTATTTCGCGTGATAGTGCAATATTATGATAACATGGAGCTGATCTGATGCTGGAATATCAGAACTTCACAATAAAACAACACAAACCCATCGAGTTTGGGCTCGTTTGATTCGTATTGAGGAGTACTTTGATTCTATAGCAATAAAATATTGTTTTAAAAAAAATATTTTCATTTTTCATATTAAAGTCTGTGCCAAAATTTTACCTATTTCCTCAACCAAAGACCAAAGCATTACATTTTTAAAACTTCGGTCGAGATCGCCCTTAACTAAGATTACCCTAAAAAGTAAGAAAAGTATCAAAATCTCGCTGTATCAACATCAGCCACCGGTCGAATTTTAAAAAGAGTGTAAGCTGCAGAACTATGTATCTTCGACATACTCGTAATTTGTCAATGAATGATAAAAATGGTAGTAGTTTTACTAACCACAACAAACAAACATTCAATTCAATATTGAATTCCTCGATAAGGGCAGTTTTCAATAAACTCTAGTATGGTTTTCATCTAGGTATCGTATAATGTAAACTAGTAATCATATTTTATTCAGAGAAAATTGAAATTAAAAAGCAGCATAAAGAAAATGGCAAAAGGCGGTCAAAAGTACTGATGAAAATTTTAATCCTTGGTACAAAATGGCTTCTCGGATCATGTCCCTGTCTTGCTCACAAGTTCAAAAGATAAATTCATTTATGTTCTTGTAAAAAGCCATACGGTTTCTTTCCAGGAGTTGCGAAATTAATAAAATGTTATAGCAGGCACTCTATAAAGTGACTAACTATATGCGAGTAGGTAGTATTAATCAAAACCTTTCTATGGCGTAAAATACATTTATCCATCAATTTAGTTCTTCATCTTTATAAAAATAATGCAAAGTTCTTAGTTTTCAACAACTTCTGCAGGTGGGGGCAGTCTCTGTACCTAAGAAGTCATCTGCGCCAGTACGTCTCTTACCAATTTCTGCTGCAGGGCAGCAGTTGTTAGCATTGCTGCATTCCGGTTTGAAGAGTTAGATGGGCATAGAAATTGGAGACTGTATCTGAGTCATCTGCGCGGGTACTGCTTTCTTACTTACTTATTTCTGTCGCAAAGTAGCTGTGCTTGCATTTGTTCTGGTTTCGGGAGTGAGACTATACCTACATCTTATGTTATTATTTATTACTAGCTGTGCCCGCGATTTCATTCGCGTGGATGTCCGAAAATATCACTATCGTGATATTATATAGCCTAAAGCCTTCCTCGATAAATGGACTATCCAACACAAAAAGAATTGTGTTGTGAAGAAAATTGTGCAATAGGCACTTACAGCAATTGTCCCCTTTCTTATGTTTGCATGTATGTTATAGCACTATAGTACTATACGATCTCCTTACAAATTCATAATAAGTGTTCCAGTTCATGTCTTTCTAGAGCCAAGCCATCCTCAGAGAGTGCACCCACGGAGTAAATACAAAGTCCAAATATGCTCCGTCCGTCAGTGAACCCTGCCAATCAACGGACAACGCTGTGGCAATTTCCACAAACTCTGACGGGTCAAGGGGGTAGGAGATGGTCTAGTCTCCCTTTTTAAGAGATTCCCATGCCTAGTAGTGGATGTATTGTGGCTTTGAAAATATACCTTTTCTTGATAATATTGAATAGTCCAAGACTTTTTGGAAGTGATAGATTTAACCGCGGCAAATACGTGACAGACTCTCCACAAAATTTACGAAATGGTGGCTGGAAGAGGACTTAATGTTGAATTAATTGATTTTCTATTATCAAGATCAAGTAGGTAACAGAAAACATCTAACAAGTCCAGAAAGTTAGGAGTCTTAGAGTAAGACAAGGTATCGTGTACCAAGAACGGTGCACGAATGTGATGGTGGGATCACGGGACGTGTACTTAATTCGGTGCACTTGACAGGTAATGTGTTAAAGTTTGATTAGTTCTTCCCCGGACATACTGTATAATGAAGTTGTCGTTTTGGGAAGTTGTCATTTTGGGAAGTTGTCGTCTTGGGAAGTTAGCATTTTGGGAGTTGTCGTTTTAGGAACTTGATTTTAAAAGTTCACCATTTGGGTTTTGACACAGTTGTCGATTTGAATCTGAAGGATATAAAACCAAGATTTCAATAAAAGAGATTTTAAGATTGAGAAGATACCTAATTAAGGGTCCTAAGGTAAATACACAATTGTGATTATACAAAATTTCAAGGGAACCTAATAAAATTCTCCTAGTTGCCTCCTCATCTTTGAGACGATGAGGTTAATATTACGGCGATATATATAAAATACCGTATTAGCGCATAAATTTCAGCTGCTGAACCAGGATTAGTAGGTACTAAATAAGAAGTTGGATTCTGTAATACTTAATAAGCCGTCGCATCGTTATGTTACACGTGACTGGTGCGACGAGCTGCAGCGTTTCGCATTTAAATATGAATATGTCGGCATCGCTCGTGTGCTAATAATGTGCGATTTTTCCGCGCACCTGCTCGCCCGCTAACGATGTTCGCGCCTTCAGGAATCCGATGTGTGCATCGGTACAAGGCAGTTAATTAACATCGCATTACACGCGTCTTGATCGCTAGATAAAATGCATATAGCGTATTTTAGGAATACCTAAATAGTTTCTTTACCCGTTGAAGTTGAATCACACTTTAGAAAATTGTTTCAAAATTTTTATGCGTTGAACTGTTTATATACCTTTTTGTCAAAATTTGTGCGAATATGCAGCGCCTAGACGAACCAAATCGGTTTATAATAAGGCATTAAGTTATTTAAATTCGTAGTTAATTTATACAAATAAATTTAAAAAGTGTGATCGATATTTCATACTTAAATTCCGTTAAGCATTCTACATCTTCTAATATATAAAAATCGACCGACCTCCTCCGAAACGGCTTGACCGATTTTTATAAAAAAAATTATGTATATTTGGTAGGTCTGAAAATAGGTCGTAGGATATTTTTATAGCCCTACGTGATAACGGTGGCCCTCTCCAGTGTTTTTTTTGGAGAATTGTTATAGCAAAACGTATTCCGCGGGCACGGTCAGTATGTTATACATGCACGCATTTATTTACACCTTCTCATACATACAAACATACACATGCGTACTCACTCTTTTCTGTTTATACGTTCACATACACACACAGAAATTCCAGAGGGCATTGATTTCAATTGAATTGTTTTGTCCTACCTGAGCTGTTTTGTTATTAATTTGTTTTCAAAAAAATCTAGGATAGCCTAGTGTGTGTTGTTAAGTAATGTACAGATATATTCTTATTAAAAACTGAATTTATTAAACTTAGTATTGGTCACTATTCGTGTTTTACAATCCTAAGCTGGAATTGTACTACAAACCTTGCTTAAAGTTAGAAGTTTAAAGTTAACTTAAGCATGACCCTGTTTAACTTTTTATCAGTTTAAACGATGACTATCTTTAAACAGCTATTAAACAACACTTTGTGGCAAAAAACACCGAATGAAACAAACATCTGTTCTCACAGTCCCCATTTTGCATCTAAATCACTGTCGTCTAAAGTGAAAAATGAAAATAAATCAAATACACCCACCTCGCAACATCAATAAAGTAATTCCAGCCAAAGGAAGCAAGAAGATAACCTACTTACTGATCCGGCGTATTCTATTTGCCTGTAATAATCGCGATGACAATCTTATATTACATAAAAGATTTGCCCTCTTTCGATCGAAATGCGATTTTCTCCCTTCCCAGTTATTGCCGGGTCGTCTCGAATTTTTTCGCTATTCAAGAGCGAGCGACACTACTATACGAAATTTTTGAATGTATTCAAATGAATATGAAATTTTGGCGCCACGGAGAATGCATAATACCTCAGGCGTAAAGAAGGGGGCGATTAGGGTGTCTTAGCGATTGAGACGAGTATCAGGACGGTCATGGAGGAGGCGGTTATCAAAACAGTGAATTATAAGATAACTGTCATGATATTGCATCTCCAATTAACCCACTTCCCGTCGCTGAAACGAATCTGAGTATTTTTGGAATCTGTACTGTATCAAACTAAGAACAGTATTCAGCATGAAAAGATAGTAGGTATATCAATCTAATAACTTGCAAAACAATACATCAATTAACCTTTAACGATCGCTTATCACCAATTACTAAAATATACGTACGCCAATCAACACATTCCTGAAATAGATTGATGGTAAATATTCCCAGTAACTTAAACTTACAGAAATGACATTTTAATCTCTCCGTCGCCATATCGCTACCGTATCAAAACATACGTGACATCAATTACTAGTCTCCATGTCTATTGTGTGTAATAGAATTAGGCCCTTCGTCAAACAACCGCTCGTCGAATTGTGATAATATGAGTACACATCGAACAATCCGCTAACACTATTCAAACAAAACTGGGCCGATGGGTTCGGGCTATTATGATGGTATTGTTGCGTGTGTAATGTAGGTCTGCATGTATGTATGTATGTACAGGCGCGGCGTGACAAGGCGGCGAGATAACGCTAAACAGAGAATTCGGCAGTCGGCGTCTCGTTTGCAGCATTAGCCTCGGGAATAAGTTTGTTCATTACGAGCGGGAACAATGGCGGTAGGCTCGACGGCAGCGGAGGAAACGTGCGCCGACGCCGGTACAATGGGCCCGCCCGCCTTATCACGCCGGAACGCGTCGGCCGCCGCCGCCCGCCGCGCCCTGCCGCGCCGCACCCACTTGACGTATGAGAGCTGAATAAATGGGAAAACTTTTAGCGGCTCCCGTCATGGGAGAACGAACAATTGGTCATCTGCTAAGCGCGGAAGACGTTGCTTAAACGTGTTAATCGAGCGGTACAGCCTGACAGATGTGTATTGTTAGATTAATTGTTACCGACCTAGTTTTGGGATGGACTGCGTCATTTCAGCTTATTGTTTCATCATAGAATAAGGAACAATTCATCATTTGAGTTATTGTGTACTTTCTGTTTAAACGATATGCACCTTCACCACAGGTGGTGGTTGAAATCAAAACCATAAGTACTGTTCCTGGTTATTTTATTAGATAATGTGACTGTATTCATAAACATACTCGTAAGATTCTTGTAAGGTTTCATGTGTTTTAGGTCTGTTGTATTCCACATGAATGAATCCGACTCAAATCTTAACATAATAATAAAATAAATAATGGAATTGATACTTTACTTTAATTAAGCTGCGTACTATATTATTTCCATTAGTTTTTGCAAGTAACGAAATACGAATGCCAAAACTGATTAAAAATCTTTTATCAATATTCGTTGATAATAATTGCCTTGGATCATTATGCACTTCCAAATATCTATTCACTTAAATAATAGCTGCATTTTTATTATGGAAGAACACTGGAGTATCGTTTGTTTGCAAAGACATTCGCTAATTAATTGCTCAGCCATTTCTTAATTGAGTAAATATTTTTCTTAAAAGGTTTATCACGTGTTTTGGAAAATCATATTATATCACAATAGGCATAGTGTTACTTTTGTGGGACTAACTTTTGTGTACCTACTCAAAAATAACTGTAGGTACTATTAAGTACTTAATAAGCAAGTAGGGACTAATAATATTGTGTCCCAAACGTTTGTTTGATGAGTTTTACAGCCCTGGAATAAGCTTGCAGGATATTTAAGACAAAAATATTTTTTTCATCCCCCCATCTCGGAAAGAGTATTTTTGCTATAGTCCAATCAATGGGGCATTTGTAACCCGAAAAATTCTTCTGCCTCTGAAATTTGGCATGTGGTGAAGATTTAGGTATCTTCACCACAGATGACAGATGTACAATAATCGAACAAAATTTATAATGGGAAGTTAGGTATTTTTACCTAAACATGAAAAACGCTTATAGCTCTCTGTGAATATTTCCTCAGTTCGAAATTTTATTTTTGTATACGTACGTATGTAGTTAGAACAAGTATGTAAAGTAATCCAAAATTTTTTCGATTTGAGTGATGCACTAAATTGAACTTTTAACATTTTGCGCAATAACTTCTATTGAAAAATTGCTCTGCTAATTTTTATTTTTTAATATGGTCTTATTTCCTTAAATGAATAGGTTTGTTAAGTAATCCAATAAATTTTCCTTTTTAAACATTTTTTTTTTATTTTTGCTTAATAACTTGATGTGAAAAATTACTCCGTCCATTTTTATACCTTTATAGGTTATATGATTTAATATTAAAACAGAATTATCAATAATCCAACACATATTCGAACGTTCATATATTTTTTAAAACATGTTCGCTATTAAATAGTCAATTAAATGGCGCGACCCGCAAATGCAGCATTGCCGGGCGATAGTGAGTAATGAATGAGTATGCGGGCCGCGCTTCGCCTAGGCACGCATCACAGATTAATACAATAATAATTACAATACGATAATATTTCATTAGGAAGGGCTTTAGATTAGCAACCCACGATTTGGGGGGTGGGGGGTGGAGGGGGGGTGGGGAGGAGGGGAGCTACCCCCGTACCGCTCCCCCCTCTCGGTAATGTGTAGTTTTCGAAATATTAATTTTTAAATTTTTCTCAAACCTAACAACAAAATGTATGGCAAAAGGTTGGATTGTGTATTTACTCATGTTTGTGGCCCACCTAGAACCTATTTAAGAATTAGAAGATGTAAAAATTGGAAGATCAAAGAATTAATAATATGATTTCAGTGGTATAGGTTCCCATAGAATAGTGTGACGCTGCGCTCGCTTCGCTCGCTCCGCTACACATGGTCATGTATAGCGTATTGTAGTCGTCCATGTGTAACGTATTGCTCAATGCTCAAGTAGCGGTTTATTCAAACGGCGAGGATACGCTCGAACATTTTCGACGTTTCGTTAAGGTGCTATTCCGATCTCGGCTGCAGGCAGTACTTACAGCGAGCATATACAGCCGCCTTGCGTGCTGCCTGCAGCTGCTGTCGGTATTGGTTCCGAGGCAGGCTGCAAGTGCTGCGGCGGCAGCAGGTGGCGGCCAGTCGCTTCGTATATTTGAAGAATGTCGGACGTGTGGAATAATTGTGAAAATAATTTAATGTTATACCTTTTATTAGAAGAGGAAGAGGATGACGATGACATGTTTACATTATTGACCAGTCAGAAAACACAAGCCACGCGTTCCCATAAAATGCAGACCCATTGATGGAAGTTATTCAATACTAGTAGTGACTTCCTAGGACTTGTCTAAACAGGTCGGAGTGTCGTAAATGCGGGCGTATCGACGTGCGGCCGCTGCACTACTGGTCTGCAGCCGGCGACGATAGCAGGTTGCAGATTCATTTGCAGTCGACGCCCGGCTGCACGTGCAGCTGCAGCCGCGTTCAGAAGCTATTTCATACAAATGCATATAAACCAGTCGTGCACTTGGAGCCGCTGCAAGTGCTGCCTGCAGCTGCAGCCTACAGCCGGGATCGGAATAGCACCTTTAAGCAGAACGATGGGCCGATATCCTGACGGAGAATCAGCTGGCTTGGCTACTTTTCTAAGAAGAACAAGTCGCCCTGTCTGCCAATTATTTGAAAATCTTCCTTCAGTGAGGCATTTATGCATGAGCTCCCTAAACCGAGACTTTAGTGGAGGTAAAGCTACCACCAGAGTCCGTCCAAGGACGCCGTCTGGTCCTGGTGAGGTCTTTTTGGCTTTGAGCCTGCTTCATACTTCCCATTCGTGATGGTCGGAATGGAGGGCAACGGAAGGACCTCCCTTGCGGGAATCATGCGGGGTGGTGTAAAACCTGAGGAGTTCCGAGGAAAAAGAGTAGTGATCACCCTGTCAAAGAAGTCTGGCTGGAGAGACTCCGTTAATGGTGGGGCAAGTGTCTGAAGCTTGTTTTAAACCATACGATATAGCCGTCCCCACGCGTCTTGGTTTAGTCTTTCCAACAACTCCTGCCATGCTTGATTTTTGGCTTCCTTGATCGCAATCTGTAGACCCCTTTAGGCAGACTTGTAGGAATCTAACAGACTGGATTCAGTCGTCTCGTCCCATGTTCGTCTGTGGCGGGCGTGCAACCGTTTTGCCCTAACACAGTCCTTTCTTATATCAGAGAGTTCTCCGGACCACCAGTAGAGAACGGACGATTTTTTGGAGGACTATGCTGGACTCGAGGCATAGCTGCATCACACACTTTGGTGACCGCGTCGCGCAGCCAGTCTGCCTCAGCATCGACCCCCTCGAACGATAGTGAGTTCGCAAGCCAGGCTTGTGCCACAGCTGACTCATTAGTAAGCTCCTTGTCCATCCTGGAGATGGCCCAGCAAGGAAAAATGGAGCCAGCATTCCTTCCGTGACCCGGCCAATCCGCCATTTTTAACCGTGGGAGAGCCATGCTTCGGCACGAATGGGCCGGCTCGACCGGAGTGATACCATGGTCTCACAGAAGACCGGCGTGAAGCAACGCTTGCGTTGTGTTTCGTCGTGTGAGTGAGGGTACCGGAGGCCCAACCCCCTACCCCCTTATGATGGCGCAGTTAAATAGATTGTTACCCCAGGAGGGTACCAGCTGCGCTAGCGTTGGAGAATCTCTCTGGACGTCCACTTCCAGGACGCAATATACCTGGGCGTGGACGCCTAGGCCGCCCCTCGTATTCTTGGGGGGGGGGGGGGGGGGGGTTTACTACGCCCACGCGAATTCTCGATGTGGAGAGCCAGGAACCTTTAGTGTTGGATCTTCTGCTGACTTCTCACCCCGACGGCTATCTCATATCTATCGGCGCTCCTCTTGGCTCCTCGGATCACTGCCTCATTAGGAGTACGTCGCCGCCGAGTCTGTTGCCGATGTGGTGTTGCAGGGTATTGAAACTTTCATTCCATCCTCAGTTGTCCCCATTGGTGGCAGGTTCCTTGGTTTGGTCAATCTTCCAAAAAGGCTTCTCGCTGGAAGCAGGAAACCTACCAAGCCTGGGCAAACGCGGTGACGTCTCGGTATGAAAATACCAGCGCTTTAAAAAAGCAGAATAACTATGCCTCCAGATCCTTCAAAAGAGACATTGCAAGAGCGAAGTCGGAGCACATCAGTAGAATTGGCGAGAAACTAGAACGTCTTCCTTCGAGGTCTCGTGCGGTCTGGTCTCTCGCCAAAGCTACTCAGGGAAATTTCTGCACGCCATCCTTTCCACCACTACACAAGGATAACACATCGTTAGCCCATGATGCAAAAGAGAAAGCCGATCTTTTTGGGGAACTCTTTGCATCCAACTCGACTTTGGACGACGGGGGACAGGAACAAAAAATTGCGGCATGTATCAAATTGATGGGCTTAATTTAATTTAAAGTTTAATTTCCCCTTAGAAGAGCATTAAAATAAAATTTTGTTTTTACAATGTTTCTTTACTCGTATTAGAGTTAGTTTTGTAGGTATTATTATTAATTCTTATAATGTGGTGCAAAACGAAGTAAAAGTAACTCCGAGCGGTCACGTGAAGATCAACTACGCACAAATTGCGTGATGCATAAGGTACGCACAAATATAAATCGGCATACATCATAAAAAATATATGAATGTTTGAAAATTTGTTGGATTATTGATAATTCTGTTTAAGTATTAAATTATATAACGTATAAAGTTATAAAAATGGACGGAGTAATTTTTCACATCACGTTATTAAGCAAAAATCAAAAAAATATGTTTAAAAAGGAAAATTTATTGGATTACTTAACAAACCTATTTAAAAAAATTAGCAGAGCAATTTTTCAACAGAAGTTATTGCGCAAAATGTTAAAAGTTTAATATAGTACATCACCCAAATCGAAAAAATGTTGGATTACTTTACATACTTGTTCTAACTAGTACATACGTACGTATACAAGAATAATTTCAAACTGAGGAAATATCCACAGAGAGCTATAAGCGTTTTTCATGTTTAGGTAAAAATACCTACCTTCCCATTATAAATTTTGTTGGATTATTGTACATCTGTCATCTGTATTAGGTATCATCACCACATGCCAAATTTCATAGACGGAACAATTTGTCGGATGTCTCCATACAACGAATGTCCTCGTTGACTGGACTATATTTGAAGCCGTTTTTATCCGCTTGAGGTTAAAGTAAATTTGAATTTAGAACATCGCGTGCACTAGGTATGTGATTTCAAAACATCATTAAACCTATTTACTTCCATCTCCACGGTGCCGAATTTATCATACAACTTTTAAAAAATTTGTTAAAAACTCAGATTCTGAACCTCCTTGGTGTACTTTTGTCATTAATTTGCTTTGCGCGCGCCATTTTGTTTTCACGTCGTATTGTTATAAATAAGAAACTTGAAAACAAGTAAAAAAAATGAAAATGAGTGATTCCAGCGACGAAGAAGTTTATTTTAATGTTGTAGTAAATATGTACCTAAACTGAAATAAAAGTATCTTGTGATTGTTTGCATTTAGTCATTTCCTCGCTGAGGGGGGATGAAAAGTTACGTGTTGCAGTCGAGTGCAAAGATTTTTCACCTTTTGATGTCCTCGCTAACGCTCAGGATTCTAATTTTTCCTTCGCTTGCTCGGTCATCAAAGTTAAGCACGCGGTTAAAAAACAACTTTGCACTCATGTATAACAAATAACTATTTATTGCAATTAAGTTAGCAAACAGGCAAACTGCTCCCCTGATGGTAAGTGGTAACAGTCTCCTATAATACATGTGGCTTTTGTGAGATTCGCAGCGAAACTGCAACCCTCACATGAACCACAGTGTACGTTGCCAACTTGTGGCATCAGATGTAAAGTCACGGCACCCAGTAATGTCACTGCTATATCTTACCCTTCAAACCGGAACACAGCAATCAAGACCAAACCCAGCGTTCTATGAGACTAGCGCTATATTTTAATTTAAATAAATTTTTTATCTTTCCTATAAATGTTTTGTTAACCATAGAAATTACATAACAATGTTCTCTTACAATAATAAGCCTACAAATATCTAATATTTATGTTAACTGCGTAAACAAAGCTCTCCATTGGGATTATTGACTTAATTGGCTGCTATTTCTCTTCTCTTCTTTTATATAAATAAAATAACAGGCCTCTAAACAAACATAATTGGATTTCTACTGTATTTTAGTTATGTGCATAAGATAATTTTGGAATAGTTTTACATTATACATTTATACAATACTAGCTTTCCACTCACAGCTTCGCCCGCATTATGTTTGTTTGCCCGTGGGAATTTTATGTTATCCCATAGGAAAAATATTTTGTAGCCTACGTTAATCAGGGATAATGTAGGATTCTAAATGTGAATAAACTTTTCAAATCGATGTAATAGTTTCGGAGCCTATTCAATGCAAACAAACAATCAAATCTTTCCACTTTATAATATACAGGGTAAATTTTGAGGTACCGGCAACCTCGCAGGATTAGATAGCAAGCATCATTAACTACAACGTTTGTTCTACGACTTTTAATAATTCGTTAGATTTTACTGTCATACAAAAATACATATTTATTTAATATACCTCTAGAATATTTGTAACTCTACGCGCACAGCGCGCGAGCGTAGCGTTGTCATCCGTCTTCGTTTATAAATGAAACATAGACTTATCAATGTCACGACAGTGCAATAAATAGTTGAAAATTGATTTTTGTTCAATGTATTGAGTTATCTTCAAACTCGTAAAACAAACATAGTTAATGATGTTAGCTATCTAATCCTGCGAGGTTGCCGGTACCCCAAAATTTACCCTGTATACATGTGTTAAATACTATTGCAACACAACACTTCGTTTCCTTTTCTAGTATTATGGTTAAATTATCTTTCTGAGGATACGTTGACGTTGATTAAGTATTTTTATTAAAAACACTTAAAACATCAAGATATTTGACAAACTAATAAAAAATAGTTTACCTGTTACATAAGTGACAAGGAGATTCTGTGCCAGAGACATCTACATGCGTAGGTACCTTACCTTTTTCTGCCGCTAAGCAGCGGAGCTTGTGCTGTGTTCCGGTTAGAAAGGAATCGCAAGCAGTGAAATTACTGGGAACTGTGACTTGACATCTAATGTCACGAGTTGGCAACGTGCATTATCGACCTTATAAGGGTTGTAGACTTACAGGGAACACATGAAAATGTTGAATAAATGACTGGAGGGAGACTCTGTACCAGGGTCGTCTGCTTAGGTACCTCCGTCTTACCTATTTCTGCCGCAAAGCAGCAGTGCTTGCATTGCTGTCTTCCGGTTTGAAGGGTGAGATATGGCAGTGAAATTACTGGGTACTGTGACTTTACATCTGGTGTCACAAGTTGGCAACGTACAATGTGGTTCTTGTGGGGGTTGCAGTTTTGCTGTGAATCTCACAAGAGCCACATGTATTATAGGTGACTGTTACCACTTACCATCAGGTGGGCAGTTTGCTTGTTTGCCAACTTTCTGCAATAAAAAAATGTACTGGAGGCGACTGTGGCCATTTACCATCAGGTGGGCAGTCTGCTTGTTTGCCAAATCTGTTGTATAAAAAAAGTAAATATTGATAAACAAAAATAATTGGTCATGGTTATTTATGTTTATTTGTTGACTAACTTTATCAGTTGAATTTGTATTGATTTTATCTTGCTTTGTTTCTAATGTTTATTAGACAATAAAAATGTATCAAGTATTTGATAAACAGACTAACGGCCTATTTAACAGTGAACAAATCAATGAAATTTATGTATTTTGAACGTAATTCCTTTAAAATATATAACTTCAATCCATGTATCTTAATTAAAGTTTTACATGTACCTACATTGGTGTAATACTCGTAGTCCTCGAAAAGCTGTAACATCAATATTAGTATCGCTTGTAATATTTTACAGCTCGGACAGCAATTCAGCATGTTTACATTTGGTGATTCCTGGGCAACATTCTTTGGATCAGCGAGAACTTGAAGATATGAAGAATCCGCACATAATTCGGGTTTCGCGACAATGTAACCGTGTCAGTCTGGTTCGTTGTCGACGAAACCTGCAAAGTGTGCGGTGTACTGCGTCCGGAGATTGGCGACTTCACTGCCAGGAACAGGCACCTGGAAAATCGAAGCGAACTATTTTCAAGCTTTGTACCTACATCACAAATGTTTGATTATTTTCTTGTGTATTGGTTTTTATTGGGTTTCTATATTTTTATTATGTCGTGGCCCAGATCGTAAAATTGGCCACTTCATGATGTGGCCAACCATTTCATGAAATGGTTGTATTTCACGAAATGGCCAAAATCTTTTGGCCACATCATGATGTGGTGTGCCCGGATCAATGAATGATCAAACGTTTAACGATATGGACAACTATACGTTTGGTTACTTTATGATATAGCCAAAAATTTGGTAATCATATCGTGAAATAATTACATTACTCACCGCTAGAGGCGCTAATATCATTTTGTTTCGGTGATGCATCATGGCGGCGAACAAATTTTTCGATAAATGAAATCTGTAGGTTAGGTTAGGTTAGGTTAGGTTAGGTTAGGTTAGATATTGTGGGGGTGCGATGTCAGACAACCTCCTTGTGGTGCACCCTGGGCAACCCGGCAGATTCTCTGCCGCGGGCTAATAGTCTGACGAGAGGACCCCCATATGGGGCGTGGGATGGCCGGGTTCAACCCGGCGGGCCACTTCGTGTGGCCACCCGCTGCATGCGGGGAAGGGCGAAGTCCCCTCTTCTTGTGATAAGAAGAGGTGTGGCTCTCGCTGGAAGCCGATCCCGGCGGCTACCTCTGGTGGTAGTAGGGACGAGGCGAGTTTCTCGCCATGGCGCTTCGCGCCCGTTGGGGATTTCCCCGAGCTTCGGCTCACCCGCGCGGCGGTGGATCCAGTGGGATCTGCCGTCGGGCAGCCCGTTACCCGCACTGAGCGGGCCGGGGGCCCGGCGCACTGAGCGTCGGGCCACGTGGAAGACAACCACAGTAAAAAACCAGTTGCGGGGTGTAGAGCGGCGCAATTCGCCGCTCCACAAAGCAGCAGAGCCAGGCGGAGAGTCCGGCAACGGACATGTCACGGGCAGGGGGTCAGCGGGAATAAGGCCTGGCTGTTGTCCCCTTCCCTCTGTCTTGTGACGGACGGAGGAGCTGCTGGGGGGGTTTTTAGTGGGTAGGCCCGGGCCGGGTACGGTCTGGGGAGTCCCACATATCCTCGTGGTTTGGCTCGACCACGAGGAATGCGTAAATGCATTTTCCCCCCTCCCAAAAAAAAAAAAAAAAAAAAAAAGGTTAGATATTGTGACCACATACAGCGGAGCGAGTGATGTGAGCGAAGCATCAAACTGCATGTTGCATGTTTGCTTTAACGCTGCAGGCTTGTTTCATGCTTATTTGGGATTTTTGTTCAGCCTTAACGATATGGCCAAACATGGATGAACATATCATTAAGCGTTGACGTTTAAACGATATAGCCAGTTTTAGTTCATGAAATACATCCATTTCATGAAATGGCCGGCAACATCATGAAATGGTCAGATTTACGATATGACCACGACATATACATATCATTTTTTTAATCAACTTTCATATGACAGAAAACTTTTTCCACTATTTTTAATATTAATATTTTAGTATTGCAAATTTAATTAGTATTGCAAAACCCGTTTGAAAACAAAAATAAAGTAAATCTTATCAACCTGGTGCACCAGAACATTCAAGGAATGTTAGGCAAGGATCAGGAAGTGGAATTATTCTTGAACTGTAGTAATGTAGACATCTTTTGTGTAACTGAACACTGGCTTAAAAGTTATTAGTTCATGTTTAATTTCAGCAATCATCTGGTTGGTAGTTCGTTCAGTCGAGAAAAATCAATTCGTGGTGGTTCTTTAATAATATTAGATAAAAAGCTGAAATTTAAGGATCGTAAGGATATTGTGTCTTTCGATTGAGCGAACAATAGAAATAGCCTGCGTGGAGCTGGACCAGATTATTGTATTAAGTATATACAGGCCTCCTTCAGGATTATATGACCTTTTTGAAGATACTATGGATGAAGTATTGAAAAAAGTGTGTAGTTCCACAAAACAAACCATTGTTTGTGGTGATTTTAATATTAATTTATTAGAAAATTCTAGTTTATCTATTAGGATTAAAAATCTGTTTTGGTCATATAACCTTAAAAATTTATTTTTGGAGCCAACAAGAACAACTCAATCGTCTGCCACATGCATTGACAATATTTATACAAATATTGTTCCTTTAGCAAGAAGAGTTTTTAATAATTTAGAATCTGACCATTTTGGGCAAATTGTTACCATTCTACTTAAATGTAAACGCATGGAAAAAAAGAATATCACTGTTGTACCAAAGACTGCTGGTCGCTTAGAACGGCTAAAAAATAATATTGGTATTAAATTAAATAGGTTATGAAGAAAATCCAAATAAATTATATGAAATTTTTTTTTATACATTTTGTTCTGAATTTAAAAATATTTTTATTCCAAAGACTATATCGGTTGATGGCACTTTAGCTTTTAGTGAATGGGCTACACCAGGTATTCACAAAAGCAGAATAAAACTTTTTGAACTTTACAATGAACGCCCATTCAATACTAGTGATGAATTTAAACTTTATGTAAAAACTTATTCTAAAGTGTTCAAAAAAGTTTGCAAGCTTGCTAAATCTAATTATTTAAGTTCAAAAATAATAAACAGTAATAATAAAATTAAAATGACATGGAATATTATAAATAATGAAACTGGAAAAGCTAAAACTACTAATAATCAATATTGTTTGAATGTTGATGGTAAGAAGGTAACAGTTGACACAGAAGTAGCTGCAGAAATTGAAAAGTTCTTTACTGATATTCCAGTCTCAATCACAAAGTCTTTGGATTCATCCCCCGCTATTGCTGAATCTATAGTGAAGGATCATGTTAAAGTTTGTAATGATAAATTCGAATTTGTACACATTAGTGGAATTGATATAACAAAGTCATTTAAAACTTTAAATAAAAAGAAAACTGCGGATCTGTGGGGCAATTCCGTTGATGTTACTAAATCCGTAATTGAAACAATAGCTCCAATACTTGCTAACATTTTTAATTATTGCATTGACTGTGGTGTATTTCCTGATCTAATGAAGCTAAGTAAAATTATTCCTTTACATAAATCTGGTAGTACATCAGACCCCAGTAATTTTAGACGTATCTCTGTGCTACCTACTTTTAGCAAAATTTTTGAAAAAATAATGTTGGAGCAAATGCAAAGTTATTTTAATAGGAATAATCTTCTACACTGTAAACAATTTGGTTTTAGGAGGGGTCGCTCAACAACCGATGCTGGTGTTGAGTTAATACAACATATATTCGAAGCCTGGGAAGACTCACACGATGCGTTAGGCATTTTTTGTGACTTGTCCAAGGCATTTGGTTGCGTTTATCACGAAATCTTGATCAGAAAATTACACCACTATGGGTTTCGTGACACTGCACTAGATCTTCTAATCTCTTATCTAAGTGGGAGGATTCAAAAAGTAGACATCAATGGAAAAAGGTCTCAAGGTTCTGCAGTTAAAATGGGAGTTCTTTTTTTTTTTGAATTTTCTTCGATTGATTGAATATCTGATTAGGTCTTCTCAGTGAATGGAAAGCTGTCATGCATTGTGGAGTCATATGGTCGGCCACCCATTTTGCGAATGGGATACAGTGTGGGGACCGAACTGATCCCGGGATGTAACGGCCCTGCCCGCCCCCTCAAGGGGGTTATAGTTCGCCCCTCGGAGAGGCCAGCACGGCAGCCACTGTCTAATAAGTGTGTGGTGGTGCTCCGCGCCAGACAGTTGTATCACGTAGTCGGTATAAAATAAAATAAAGTAAAATATGTCTCCTGCTAAAATAGCAGGAATTGTCACAGTATTAGGTTGCTTCTATTAACGCTAAGTCGCTGGTAATTGCTATAATTGGGTATTTACATAACAATTAATTCCTGGTGACTGCTTAGAACATCCTATTGGTGCGTGTTGAATGTCTTAAGGCTGTTGATAATGTGGTGCGTCAACTTGACGAACGCCTCCCTGCTCCCCTTCTTGGCGCTTAGTTCGCGCAGACTGTACGGCTGCACACCCAAATTACTGCACGCTAACTCGTGCTCCAGTCTTGCCGTGCCGAATCGGACGCACTCTGTTAACAGATGCTGAGCGGTCTGGATCGTTTGATCGTCGCACGGGCATGTGTTATTGTCAATTATCTTGAACCTGTGAAGGTAAGCCCTAAACGATCCATGACCGGTCAGCATCTGGGTCATCTGAAATGACCTAGGCACAGTCGTGTTAAACGCCGCAATATCGTTCAGGCCTGGGAAAAGGGATCTGGTGTACGACCCTCCATCCATGCTCTCGTAGCGCTCCTGCCAGATGTTACGGCTCTCGGCCTTGGCGAGTTTCTTGATATAACTGCCTGGGTACGCGCTGTAGTCCGCAATGGCATCCACCGCAGCAGCCGCCTTGGCGGCGAGGTCAGCCGCCTCGTTGCCCGCGATCCCCACATGCGCGCGCATCCAGCAGAATCTCACTGCCACGCCAGGAGGCAATGCATGGATGGCCCCATGGATCTTGGCCACGATAGGATGCGCGTTGTCTCGCTGCCCGATTGCGTCCAGTGCAGACTGTGAGTCGCTCAAGATAAGATTGCCGGGTCTATGGTGTTCACCGACCATCTCGCACGCCCGAAGTATTGCCAACAGCTCCGCCTGAAACACAGTGCACACGCCATGGAGTTTGAGCCGCTTGGTGGTAACGGTCGGCCGGTTCTCCGGGCACACCATGACGCATGCAGCCCCGACACTCTCGTCCTCCAGTTTGCTGCCGTCAGTGAATAGCTGCGCAGTTGATTCTGCGCACAGTCTATTCACCTCAAGTTGGTTGCTGGCCATGCTGTATGTTACAGCCACGCGCTGTGCTGGATGGAGGAGTTGGTGTGCCGGGGTGTAGGTTTCCGGCTCGAGATCTGCCGGCAGATAGCGCGTCCGTCGACTCAGCCTAGCGCTCTCGACAATATGTCGCTCGCGCACCTTCAGGTCGAGGGGCGTATATTGAGCCAGCGCAAGCACGGCGTTGGTGGAGACAGTGCGGTAGGCTTTAGTCGCACGAAGGGCAAAGCCTCTTTGGAGAGTAGCGAGCTTTTTCCTAATGTGCGTTTTCTCCGCCGCGTGTCCCCACACGCCAGCAGCATAGGTGACTGTGGGCTCAATGACCTGCTTGTATATGCAGTCGAGTGTTTTTGGTGAAGGTGCAGAGCCTCCTGAAGATGCGCTGAGTTCTCTCCACGACGTGTTTCACGTGCTCGGTAAAGAGCAGTTTATCGTCCAGGACGACGCCCAATATCTTGAAATGCGGGGAAAAGGGCACAGCGTACGACCCCATGACAATTTTGGCGCGCTTAGCCGTGGGCGAGAATGCCAGCGCTCTGGTCTTATCCTGACCAAACGTTAATTTTACGCTGTGACCCCAGTCCCGAATCATCTCAAGAGTCCGGTTGACATTGGACTCCAGCTGCGCCAGTTTCTTGCTGGCTACCAGCATGCTGGTAGCCAGCAAGAAACTGGCGCAGCTGGAACGGCAACCCTCGGGCAAGTTGATCCGCAGTAACTCATCGAGCAGGATGTTCCACAGGATGGGTCCACACGCCGACCCCTGGATGCACCCCTTGGTCATGCCCTTAGAGACTCTAGTGCCAGCATAGTCAAGAGTCACTTTTCTATCCCGCACGTAACTAGTGATCAGCTGCAAAATATTACGAGGGCACTCAATTCTCATAAGCCACTAGTGAGGCCAAGCCAATATGGGAGTTCCGCAGGGTTCGATTCTTGGTCGTTTTCTATTTCTTATATATGTCAATGACCTTCCTGATTTTGTACAGGACAGACATGAGATGGTATTATTTGCAGATGATACTTCACTTTTATTTAAAATTAAAAGAGGTGTGCAAATTAATGACGATGTAAATAATTCTATCTCAAGAATTGTTCATTGGTTTAATGTGAACAACCTGTCACTTAATGAAGGGAAAACAAAATGTATAAAATTTGTTTTACCCAATGTCAAAGAGGTTCACACCACTGTAAAAATAAAGGATATAGGTGTTGACCCTGTGGACACCACAGTATTTCTTGAGATCACACTTGATTCTAAGCTGCAATGGGGCCCACATATCGATAAATTGTCAAAGAGACTTAGTTCTGCAGCTCACGCTCTGTATGGAAAATACGTCAACTGACTGATATTGATACAGCAAGACTTGTATACTTTTCTTACTTTCATAGTGTTATGTCGTATGGTATTTTGTTGTGGGGAAATGCTGCCGACATTCAGGTTGTTTTTGTACTGCAGAAAAGGGCTATTCGAGCAATCTATAACCTTAAAATGAGAGATTCTTTGCGAGAAAAGTTCAAAGAAATTGGTATTATGACAGTAGCGTTGCAATATATTTATGAGAATCTAATAATGTTCGTAAGAATATTCATGTGTTTTGTAAAAATAGTGATATTCATTCAGTTAATACTAGACAAAGGAATATGTTAGCTTTACCAAATAACAGGCTCCAAAAAATTAATAATTCTTTTAGAGGCCTGTGTATACGTTTCAACAATAAAATCCCAAGTTGTATACAAGAACTTAGCTTAAACAAATTTAAAGTTGCAATCAAAGATGTACTTATTAAAAAAGCATATTATAAAGTGTCTGATTACATGACGGACAAAAAAGCTTGGGTTTGAACTCTCAATTCTAATATTTAACAATGTATTGCGTTTTGTTTCAAAGAAACGTTCAGTGAGAGCAATTTATAAGCTAAGTTCACGCACTTCTCTCAGAGATAGCTTATATAATGTGAATTAACACATATATTCTTGTAATGGAAGTTGAGCTCAAACTTTTGCTTTGAGGTCAGCTTCCAATTGATGACTCTGTAACAAACCAAAATTGTAAATGGCGATTTAAAAGAGGAGATTAAAAATTTTGACCTTTCGAATTTCTTGCCTGTTCTTCTCGAGAAGGCTCTCCCAATTTCCGAACAGGTGTAGAGTCAACTTTTTTTTTCATTCCTACTTGTATTTGCAGACATCTTGAGTATATTTAAGATGTATGCACATACAAGGTTAATATAATTTCTTTAAATTAGATTGTTTTGCTTTGTTTTGACGTCAATAAGTGCCTGTAAAGGCCTATGTTGAATAAAGATTTTTGAATTTGAATTTAATAATTAACATAATAAATTAATAACCACGTAACGTTTAACGTATATTTATATTTAAATTGGGCGCCACCTACTCCGATGCTAGTGTTGACTATGTGTAGTGAAGGCAAATTTTAAAATTTATCATTACTATTTCATTCAATCTCCAAATTTTCCAAATCATAATAATGTCAAAAAAATTGTCGACGGAAAGTGCTTTGCTGTGTCATAAGCAAGCTGTCACTTTCTACACGGAGCGCATAACGCAAATTAATGCTTGCTTTCTTAACCTTCAAGGCATTTGACCTGGATTCCTACGATGTACTTTCAACAAAGCTCAAGAAAGCTAAACTCCCAGGAGAAATCATAAACATCAAGAACTTGTACCGAAATCAGGTCAAAAATCGTATGATGGGAAAGACTAGCCTTATCGGAACCGTACGGGTTGGAGTGTGGCGTAAGGTAGGGAGTTTGAGCAGAGAACATAGAGAAGTCTTTCTGTGTTCTGTGGGTTTGAGCTCACCCACGCTCTTCAACCTGTAAGTGGATGAAATCATAGGCGACCTCAGCGGCACCAGAGTTGGGTGTTATATCGATGACAGAAGTGTTAATAATAGTAGTTATACCAATGACATGGTGCTGCTGAACGCGTCTGTGTGTTGTTTGAAAAGGCTGGTGGCTATATGTGAAGCTTACGCTTCAGAGGCATAGATTGATATTTATAAAGTTAAAGAAAGGTCAACTCATGGTCTTTGAGGCTGGAAGCAATCGATCAAATCTTCTTCTTCTTTTTGGCTTGGTGGCGTTTCCCTTTTGGATTTCGCCAGAATCGAGTTTTATGCTCAGTTTTCGTTTTTCAGATGGATGGTAATGCCCTTGTAAGACTCTGCTTTCTTGACATGGATCGTGAAAGTACAATGATCGACCAAATCGAAGACCGCTTATTTTTAGCAGACTTCAAAAAAAGGAAGAGGTTCTCAATTCGAGGCGTATGTTTTTTTTTGTGTGTACGAGTATATTATGGGGGCACAGTCCACTAGCGCCGCCATTCGTTTTTTATTAATTATGATGAATTAAAGATATTTCTACAAAAAATAGCACAGTCAGGAACCAATATAGATAATTCAAATTTATATTTACGTATTTTGTACAGATTAACCTTATAGAATAGTCGAAATCATAATTGTTGCTTAAAGTGGCCACTTTTAGCAATAATTCTGATTATGATTATTCCTATACTTTTAATCTATGCCTGAATAGCTTCCAAAAATCTAAAATATCTATATGGAGTTCTTGACTGTGCGATTTTTTGTAGAAACGTATTGAATTCATCATAATTAATAAAAAACTAAAGGCGGCGCTAGTGGACTGACTGTGCCCCCTTAAGCGATTACTCCGCCAATTATGGACCGATTTCCAAAATTATTTTTGTATTCGATAGAGTATACTCCTGGGGTAGTCGCAAGGTCACCAAAGTCAAGATGTGATGATGGGAACCTATGAAAATCGAGGAAAACCCTTAAATTTTATAGGTATTTACGTTTGGTAGTCATGAACCGAGCTGATGATGGAAGGATCCTTAATTTTAGGAGTTCGAGGTTAGATTTTTAAATACAATAGGCACATACTATCAAGTGAATTTAATACCAGCTCACCGATGGTGAACTGGCTTTAAATTCACTAAAAAATATTACCTTAAAAATTATTCACAAAATATATTTTTAATACTTCACAAAAAAATTCACTAAAAATATTTTTTACAACTGTGAGTGAGAACGCGTGTCCAATTCTAAATATCTTAGTCATATTCTGACATTGAAAGGGAACGGCAGAGCAAACATAACTAATTACTGTTTACACCAATTTTGTGGTGAAAGAATGTGAAAACTGATCTAATTGACTTTTATAACGATCTAAGTATCCTAATATATGTGTGTAGTGATAAAGGTGGTGATTGTACCGGAATAAGCTAGAAATTGAGACCGAAATCTAATTATTTATTCCTAAAATAGTTTTCCCTCATATGAAATGACTATTTTATTAATCACTAGCTGTGCCCGCGAACTACGTTTCGCCATCAAAATGCTTAACACAGTATTTAGGTTTTTCCTTCATTTTATTCCATAATGATTCAACTTTATTTTGCCTTTCTTGAGCAGCGGCCATTTCGAAATTAGGACAATTTTCGTAGGTTCCTAATGCTCTAGGTACTCTTCAGGGCCTTTCATTTAATACCCATATTTCTGGGTTTGAAAAAGAACAATTATCCGCCTTTTTTGAGCAACGGCCATGTTGAATTTACGTCAATGTTGCGTTCATAGTGCTCTACTGATCAAGGTCTTTCATTTGATACCCATATTGCTGGGTTTGGATACGAACTTTCATCCGTTTTTTTGAGCGGCGACCATATTGAATTTTTGCGATTTTCCTAGGTTCATAATGCTCTACTCTTTAAGGCCTTTCATGTAATGCTCGCATTGGTAGGTTTGGAAACGAACTTTAATCCACCTTTTTTGAGCGGTGGCCATGTCGAATTTACGTCAATATTCCTAAGTTCATAGTACTCTACTTCTCAAGGCCTTTTTTGGCCTGAATTTTTATTCGCCTTTTTAGAGCGGCGGCTATGTTGAATCTCCATCAATGTTGCTAGATTCCTAGTGCTTTAGTTTTCAAGGCCTTTCATTTTATACCCATGTTGCTGGGCTTGGAAACGAACTTTTATCCGTTTTTTAACAATGGCTTTTAATCCGTTTAATCCATTTTTTAACAATGGCTGGTTTTTAATTATTAAGATTGAAAATTTAACCTTTGTAGTGTCAAACTCAATAACTGTTAGCAGGTAGAAGAAAGTTTACTTAGGCTTTTATACCTATATATATATATTTTATTTAGTTTTATATTTATATATATCATTTAATTTAATGGATTTATCCATTAACTATGAATTATTCCAGTCGTGTTCATCTTTATCCAGCTCAAATTCAGACAGTTTTTTCAGTAATGATGATGAGGCATTGGATGTTCAGCTGCATAAAACTTTTAGTAATGCTACAAAAAATTTCAACTTTATTCATATTAATGCACAGAGCATACCAGCACACTATCCAGACATGCTGACTTATCTATGCAACAAAAACATTCACGCTATTCTTGTGTCTGAGTCTTGGCTGCACCCTTCACTGCCCTCAGCTTCCTACGCTCTGCCAGGTTTCCAGCTTATCCGAAATGACCGTCGCAGTTCTTCCCACGGTGGTGTAGCCATTTATCTTCGGTCCCACATTCCTTTTTCTATCCTTAGTAGATCTCCTCAGCCCCCACCCGCAAATACTGCGGAGCATCTATTTCTCGAAGTTCGTTTGTCGCACTGTAAAGTCTTTCTCGGTGTTTATTACAGCCCTTCTTGTGAGATCGACTATTTTGCATGCCTTGAACAATTACTAGAAGACTATTCTTCGGTATATAATCACAGCATAATAATGGGTGACTTTAACACCTGTTTGCTTAAGCAAAATACTCGCAGTGAACGACTTCAATCCTTAGTTGATTCGTGCAATATGCACATTCTTCCCCTTAAACCAACTCATAACTTTCCCAACTGCCGTCCTTCACTTCTTGACTTTATAATGGTATCCTCTCTTGATCATGTAATTGAACATGGCCAATTCACTGCTGATCAATTTTCATGACCTCATATATTTAACATACCGTGTTCGTCCTCCAAAACAAAGAGCTTCTACTTTAATGTTGCGTAATTTTCATAATATGGATCTGGATCTGTTACGCAATGAGGCCAAAATATATCGATTGGTCGGAAATAGGTACTCTTGGTTGTGTAGACGAACAAGTGGCACTCTTTAACTCAAAGATTACGGCTCTTTTTGACACTCATGCCCCTATTCGTTCTGTTCGCATTAGACACGCTCCTGCACCATGGCTGACTGACGAGGTCCGTGAGCTAATGGATAAGAAATTGCGGGCAAAGACCTAAATACAAAAGAAATCCGTCTGATGCGAACCGCGAGCGCTACAGGATGACACGGAATCGCTGTAATACGATGATAAGGGACATTCAAAAACGCCATATACATGAATCCGTTGAAAATGATAATCCCGCCAAGATTTGGCGTTTTTTTTTTTTTTATGTAAGGCCCGGCAAATGACCTCCTCCCGCCTGATGTTAAGCGGTGAAAGAGGTCCAAATGAGTTGACAGATAGAGTAGGGACGACATCCACTATCCTACCTGCCCGCCCCTTGCCGGCCTAAAAGATGCTTTTTCACACCTCTTTTGAAGGAACCCATGTTGTAGGATGAAGGAAACACGTGCGCAGGTAGAGAATTCCAAGTATGGGATGAACGACAGAAGAAGGAATCTTGGAATTTCTTGGTACGGTGTGAAAAGGAAGATACAGTGTAAGGATGACTCCGAAGGCCCTTACGCGTGTTTCTGTTAAGGAATGGAGAGGGAGGGATAAGGTTAAAGAGCTCCTCAGAGCATTCCCCATGGAACATTCGGTAAAAGGCGCTAAGAGAGGCGATGTCACGACGAAGTTGTAGAGGCTCGAGGGTGTTAGTTGCCTCTACATCGCCAATTATTCGAATAGCGCGACGCTGCAATCTGTCCAGAGCATCGAGGAGGTACTGAGCGGAGCCGTCCCAAAGGTGCGAGCAATATTCCACGCAAGACCTAACCTGAGTTTTATACAACAGGCATAGTTGGTCCGGCGCAAAATACCCACGCACCTTGTTTAGGACACCGAGTTTCCGTGAGGCAGCAGTTATAACGGATTCGATGTAGTCTCTGGGGTTCAGATCGCAGCGAATGTTCATTCCGAGCAAGGTGATGTTACTCTGTGTGTGAAGGGTTGTGCCCTGAAGAGAAGGAGGGGGGAGGAAAGGTGACCTTTTCGCCGAGAATACGCACACCTGTGTTTTCTTAGCATTGAACTCGACAAGATTGTGGGAACCCCATTCGGAGATGAGGTCCAGCGTCTTGTTGAGCTCAATGATAAGATTCTGCCTCTCCTTTTCAATATTGCCACGAGCAGCCCCTGAGCTTCCGTGATATCCCCCATGCACTGTACTGTCGTCTGCATAGCAATGTATACTTCCCAAGGAAAGCATGTCATTGATATGCAGAAGAAACAATGTTGGGGATAGAACGGAGCCTTGTGGAACACCAGCATTCACTGCCACGAACCGCGAAGCGCAGCCGTCAACGACAACGCGAATTCTACGCTCGTGGAGGAAGCTGGCAATCCACGTACAGAACTGAGCGGGCAATCCGTATGCCGGAAGCTTGGAAAGGAGAGCCTTGTGCCAGACTCTATCAAAAGCTTTGGCGATGTCGAGACTAATAGCCACAGACTCGCCGCGCTTATCGATAGATTCACCCCATTTGTGCAAAAGGAACGCTAGAAGGTCACCTGTTGACCGTTTAGGACGAAACCCATACTGACGGTCATTAAGCAACGAGTGACCTTCGAGGTAACGGATCAGCTGGGTGTTAAGGATCCTCTCCATGATTTTACACAAAATGCAAGTGACGGCTATAGGGCGATAGTTAGCCGGATCAGAACGATCTCCCTTTTTGGGAACCGGCTGGACATTGGCCTCTTTCCAAGATTTCGGCACACAACCAGCAGAGAACGACAGACGGTATAGACGCGTCAGGACCGGAGTCAACTCCGCTGCACACTTCTTAAGTACAATCGCAGGAATGCCGTCTGGTCCACTTGCTTTTCGAATATCAATCGACTGTAGCTCCGCCCGCACATCTCGCTGTCTGATGCGGATATCGGGCATAGTGCTGCCACAATGGGACAGTGTCGGAGGTTGTGCACCACAGTCATCGATACGGGAATGGGCCGCGAAGAGTTTTGCCAGGAGGTCGGCTTTCTCCTGCGGCTGATGAGCAAGTGAGCCATCGGCATGTCTCAGCGGTGGCAGCGAGGGTTGGCAGAATTTTGATTGCACAGCTTTGGCCAAGCGCCAGAAAGAACGGCTACCCGTAGGGTGCGCTAGCTGTTCCTGACCCACTTGTGCAATGCGCTGAGCATCCGCTCTAATGTAAGCCCTCTTACACAACTTGGTGGCATTATTATAGACTGTTTTCAGTAGGTTAGTATTGGGATCCCTAGAAGCTCGACCTCTCCAAGCGCGGTAAGCTAGCTGTTTGTTTTCAACAGCAGAGGCACACTCGCGATTGAACCAGAGGTTACGTCTCCCTCTACTGACGAGATTGGAACGTTGGAATATAATATTCCATTCCTAGTCTGATCTCGTCAGCAACAGAGGTAGCGCAGGAGTTCGGATCCATCCCACTGAAACAGCGCTGCCACCAAGGGACAGACGCGTAATAATCCCGCATACCGTCCCAATCTGCTGACGCATAGTGCCACAGACGGCGTGCTGCGACCACAGGCGACGGTCGCGACGCCTGAGGCACTGAGACGGATACCAGGCAGTGATCTGAAGATCCTAGTGGAGCTCGAATCACCACCTGATATCCGTCGGGGCGATTTGTCAGCAGAAGGTCCAACAAAGAGGGCGCTTGACCGATAATATCTGGTACCCTGGTGTGCTGGGTAACCAATTGTGTCAGGTCGTGCGTGAGAGCGAATGCGTAGGCAGTCCTACCCGCATGGTCAGTTTTAGAGGAACTTAACCACAACTCGTGGTGAGCATTGAAGTCCCCTAAAAACACCAGCTCGGCGGAAGGAAATTGCTCCTGCGCGTTGTAGAGTTTGAACACAGCCTGTATGTCAATAATTAACCTATATTAACAAATTTTTATATAGTCTGTAATAGAGATTGGAGAAAGAGTTTTGTATTGATTTACGTGATTAAATTCGATAGTAAAACTGTGTGTATTATTAGTAGAAAGAAACCCAACATTTTATGGCGACGAGAAGAAAAACTAAGAAAATAATGGCGTTATCCGAAATCAACACTTCATTTGCGGAAACTCATTTCGATCCGCATAGTGACCCGCAGAATTGCAGTGAAAGATGGAGAATCTGGTTAAGAAATTTCCAATATTACATAGAAGGGCAAACTGGACTTGATGCCAAGCAAAAATTATCACGATTATTACACCATGCGGGACCGGAGGTTCAAGAAATCTTTGAGGTCATTGACAACAGTGATATTAATAACGGCAATGATGTTTATCAAAATGCGATAGAAAGTCTCAACGGGTACTTTATTACAAAATGCAACTTATCATACGAGCGAATGGCATTTAGATCCATAGAAATGGATGACCAATTTGTGTTAAAGTTACGAAAAAAGATTAAATATTGTGGCTACAATGATTCTGAGGAAAGAATTCGGGATCAATTAATAGAAAAATGCATCTATCCAGAGCTCAAACGTAAATACCTTAGAAAGGGAGGTGACTTGACATTGGACCAGGCTTTAGAATTAGCAAGATTATTTGAATTAGAGCAAAATTGGGAAAAAATAAATATAACAAATAAAAAGCAAAAATTGGATGATTCGAGTACAGGAGAAGTAAATAGAATTATGTATAATATACAAAAATGCTACAGATGTGGAAAAACAGGGCACTATGCAAATGATTCACAGTGCCCAGCTGCTAAAGTTATTTGTAATAAATGTGGATTAAAAGGACATTTCGCAAAATATTGTAAAACAAAAAACAATTTGGAAAATTCGATCGGAAGCAAGAATACAGATAGTAGCAAGAAAAGGAAGAGACGTCATATACGATATGTAGTAGAAAGTTGTTCAAATTCAGAAAACTCAGATGAAGACAACAGTGATTGTGGTAGTGCTACAGTGAACACAATATTTTCTGTAAATGCAATAAATAACAAGTATGACATTATTGTAGATGACAAGTTAACATTTGGATTTATCGTGGACTCAGGTGCTTGCATTAATATAATTGATAAAGAAGCTTTTAAAAAGTTATTAAGGTCAGAAATAGATGGTAAGTTAAAAGTTGATTTTCCGCAGAAATTTTGTACCTATGGAGGTAAGGAGGTTCCTAAACTTGGCATTTTGAAAACTATTTTATTTTCTCCAGATACCAATATAAAAGTTCAAGCTAATGTTTTAGTTTATGATGGATATGGCCCTTCTCTTCTCAGTGCAGAAACTTCATCACAATTAAATTTGTTAAGAATCGGCCCAATTAAAGATAGTCAGTTAATTAATAATGTTGAGAGTGTACCCCCTTATGTAAAGATGTTATCATTAGTAAATATCCAAGGCTATTTTCAGGAGTTGGCAAACTTAAAAATTTTAAACTTACAATTCCTATTGATTCTAATGCTAAACTTGTTGCACAACCGGTTCGTAGGTTACCATTTAACATGCGTGATATAGAGAAAAGACTTATTAATGAGCTGATTGACTCTGACATTATTGAACCTGTAACTGGACCGACACCCTGTGTCTCTCCATGTCATATTGTGCAGAAGAAAGAGAAGAATCAGTATAGACTCGTTGTGGATATGCGTAAAGCTAATGAAGCTGTACTTCGTGAACGCGTACCCTTACCTACATTTGAAGAGTTGCTCAATGATCTTAATGGCTGCAAATACTTCTCTTGTTTGGATATTAAATGGGGCTATCATCAGCTAGAATTGGCTGAAGAATCTAGATTCATCACTGTATTTAATTCAAGCTTAGGACTGTTCAGATATAAAAGACTCTTCTTCGGTATCCGCTGTGCATCAGAAATGTTTCAACGGATAATAGGACAACTACTTCAGGGCATAGAATGAGTAGCAAATAGCCAAGATGATATTAGGATTGGAGGTAGGACTAGAGATGAACATGATTTGAGATTGAAACAGGTATTAGATAGGTTACATGATAATGGGCTAACTTTAAATGAAAAAAAGTGTTCCTTTGGAGTCACAGACATAACATTCCTGGGTCATCATTTATCAGCTGCAGGTATAAAACCTACTACATCTAGCAAGCAGGTAATTCAAGAATTTCGGGCACCACAAAATAAATCTGAGATTAGAAGCTTTTTAGGTCTTGCCAACTTCTCTGCAAGATTCATACCAAATTTTAGTACTTTATCTGAACCTTTAAGACACCTCACTAAAAAAGACATAGACTTTATTTGGGATTATAAATGTGATCAAGCATTTCAGGAAATAAAAAAGCTTATAGCGACAGCCCCTGCATTAGGATTCTATGATAAAAATTCTCAAACCACACTTGTCACAGATGCAAGTCCAGTGGGAATAGCAGCAGTTCTAATTCAACACCAGAATATTGAAAACAAATTACAACCAATTGTCATTAAATATGTTAGCAAAGCATTATCTGATACTGAAAAGCGTTACTCACAGACTGAAAAAGAGGCACTTGCAATAGTATGGGCGTGTGAAAATATGTACATGTATCTAATGGGCAAACAATTTAATATTATATCAGATCACAAACCTTTAGAAATGATATATTCTACTCACTCCAAACCTAGTGCAAGAATACAAAGGTGGGTTCTTCGTCTACAGCCTTATACATTTCAAGTTATATACAGACCTGGTAAAAAGAACATTGCCGACCCACTCTCGCGATTACTACAGATTGACAACAAAAATATAAATACCACAGAGGATATTGAAGATCAAGGATTTGGTGGAAGACAGGCTTTGGTGGAAAATTCAATAGAAGCAGTAACTTTAAATGAAATTGTACAAGCTACACAAAACGACCCAGAACTTAATGATGTAATTGGAGCTATTAATAGTGATACATGGGACAAACATTTGAGAAAATATGAATTAATTAAAACTGAATAATGTGTTGTGAATGATATACTACTACGTGGAACTAGAATTATCATACCAAAATCTCTAAGACCAAGAATATTGGAGTTAGGTCATGAAGGACATATTGGAATAAACTCTATGAAGGCTAAGCTTAGATGCAAGGTGTGGTGGAATAACATGGACAAAGACATTGAATATTGGATTGACACATGTGAAGGATGCCGGTTGGTAAAGAAAAGTCAACCCGAACCTATGACGCCTACAAAACTACCCAGCAGAGTGTGGCAGGTAGTTGCAATTGATTATCTTGGACCACTACCATCAGGACATTATCTCTTATTTATAGTCGACTATTATAGTAGATATTTTGAAGTAGAAATTTCAAAGAACCAGACTGCTGAAAATACTATAAGAAAGTTAGAAAAGATAATAGCAAGTGAAGGAGTAATGGAAGAAGTTGTTTGTGATAATGGGCCAGCTTTTAGAGATGAACGTTTTAAAGAATTTTTAAGGACAAATGGCATTATACTCAGGCATACAACACCTTTATGGCCTCAAGCTAATGGTGAGGTAGAACGTCAGAACAGAAATGTTCTGCGGAGACTTCGAATAGCACAAGCTCAAAGGCTTGACTGGAAAAAGGAATTACTTGTATATTTATTTGCCTATCGTACGACACCTCACTCAACTACAGGATTGCCACCAGGCAATGTATTTAGAGGAAGAAGTATTAGATCCAAAATACCTGAAATTTTGTTAGAACCTACTATAGACGATGAAGAAATGTGAGATAAAGATAGATACAAGAAAGACCAATCTAAAGAATACACAGATAAAAGACGAAATGCTAAAGTATCAGATATTGTCCCAGGAGACAGGGTATTAGTTAAACAAAAAAAGGAAAATAAATTAACAACTCCATTTTCAGCAGAACAATATGAAGTTATATGGAAAAAAGGAAACTCAGTTGCTGCTCAGTCAGGTGATGGTAAAGTTATTAGAAGAAATTCAAGTTTTTTTCAACGTATCAAAGATAGAGATTTAAGAGAAATTGGATTAGATAACACAGAATTGGAAAAAGGAGAAGGAAGGGAAATGGGAAATGATCTAGCAGAAGAAGAGTTGGACAGGGATAAAACACAGGACTTAACACAAACTTACCCGGACATACAAACTAAAATTAAAAACAGGACTGACAAAAATAATGACTTTATTGATTATGACAAACCAAGTAATATAAATTGTAAACCAAGAAGAAAATGTAAACCTCCTGCTAGATATCACGACTTTGTGTTAAGTTTGATTTTGGACTGTATTGATTCTAATTACGAGTAGTTGCTTTCAAATATTATTAATGAACAGTTGAAGTTAATTGTTAAAATTATTACTGAGATAATTAGATTGTGTTAGAAATAAGTACCAAAATTGGGAATGACTATTACTAAATGTATAACTTAAGTTTCGAAGAAGGAAGGTAACTGTAGAGTTTGAACGCAGCCTGTATGTCAATAATTAACCTATATTAACAAGTTTTTATATAGTCTGTAATAGAGATTGGAGAAAGAGTTTTGTATTGATTTACGTGATTAAATTCGATAGTAAAACTGTGTGTATTATTAGTAGAAAGAAACCCAACACGCGTCATCTGCCACCCGACTTAGGTGTTCAAAAAGTCGAGTTGTCTCCAAGTCACCACGGTGGGAACGATAGACGCACACGTAGACACTGCAATGAGTGCCAAAATCAACGTGTACCACAAGGAGGGAAAAGGAAGGTTCCTCCAAACAGCGCAGGCGACGGCAACAAACGTCCGCCCGGACGAACAAGCAAACACCTGCCTTTGCCTTGAAGGACTCCTCAAGAGCGTAGCCGGGGTAATTAAGGTAGCTTGTATCGGCCGGGCAGATAATTTGCGTCTCTGTCAAAAACAGCATTGCTGGACGGGCTGTCTCGAGATGGTGGTGGACAGCCAAGAGGTTAGAATGGAGCCCGCGGATGTTAGCGAGCCCCACCTCGAATAGTGGTGTTTTGGTGGGATAGTGCACCGCTGTACGACCAGTCCTAATATTGTGCGCTGACATGTTTGTTGGAGTGAGAGGTGTGAAATTGAGGTGTCGTTGCAGCGATTAGCATAGTTTCTCAATAAGCTAGGGGTTGGTAAGGCAAAAAACAAAATAAATAGCTCAGATATTGATATAAATGCTTTAAATGCACATTTCGCTTCATCGCACACTATTGATGCTAACATTAAAAACAACACACTCGAGAACCTTTCATCGCCACCAATTTCCTCATTTCAGTCTTTTCATTTTACTCAATTTACTGTGTGTGGTGTTAAGAAATGCGTACTTAATATTGCCTCCAATACCAGTGGTAGTGACTGCATTAGTCGTAGTATGATCGTTCCCTTAATTGATATCCTTGCACCTGTTATTACCGATATCCTAAACAAATCCATTTCCAGTAGCATTTTTCCCGCAAGTTGGAAAGAAGCTAATATAACTCCACTACCTAAAAATTCAAATCCCGCTACCTTTTCCGAATTCCGACCTATTTCCATATTGCCTTTCCTACTTAGATCATTTAACCTATGGATGCGGTACGCAACAAATCGCAGTATACATTTTTCTGCCACTTTTCGCAGGAGGCGAGGTAAACACGCTACGCACACTACGAAAATGTTTACGAACACACACTATGAAAATATTACCCTACAATGACAAATTAACACACACACATCGACAAATTAACGTGTATCTACGCAATCCCCACCACAAAGAATTAATGACCCTAGTGATGTGACACAAAGAATGAGTAACTATTTGGGTCGTCGTGAGTGAATGATTGAAATGTTACAATAAATTGTATTTTTATTACTATACCCTGTTCGGCTAGAGTTAATAAAAATACAATGAAGACAGTGTTTCTTAAATTAGTACAAAACGAGGCCTGCTAATTATTATTAAAATGCTTTAATTAGTTTTTGTGTCAAATACAGCAATTTCACTTGCTATTTAGCTGATCGACTGAAATAAATATATATTTTCAGTCATAGGCGTAGGTATAATGTTTTGATGGGGGGGGGGGGGGACGAATTTATATTTTCAGTTAAAGAAAGACAAAAGACAGTGAGCGCTCCGATGCGTTATCATAATTTTTATCAGCTCTCGGGGATGCTATGTTTGATGACTATCGATCCAAGATGGCCGCCGCAAGAAAATGGTGGATTACTTATTTTTTCACAACTCTCTTAATATGTGTATCAAATGAAAGGGCTTGACTAGTAGAATACCACACACTATGATAAATGTAACTGGTTTATTTACATTAAAATACATCAAGTAATTAGTCACGGTCAAAGTAAAATAAAGGTCAGTAAACAAATAACAGAACGACACTCCGGAGTGCGATCAAAACAATGACTAGTGTGACTTGACTTGCGCCACGCTTCTATCTGAACCCGTCGAAACAAGTTAGCGCGGGGTGCAGTGGGAGGGTGGGGGTCTACCGGGAATGTCTTAGATGTTTTACGTGAGAATTGTTACTACCAAGAACTAATTTCTGATTTTATATCTACATAGTTATAAACATGTTTAATAGGTAGGCACTTTTTCATTTAGCTTTGCTCGTATGGTAGAAATTTGCTATCTCGTGCAAGTAAAAAGCACGAGGTGGCAACTTACTGCCATACAAACCAAATTAGCATTTTAGAAAACCTTTCATTTGTGATAGGGCCCAACGTGTTATAACGCTTGGGACGATATCGGGCATTTTCCTTTAAGTTGCACCAAAAAATGTGAGGTAAAGTAAACATAAAATTCCTTGCTACACGTATGTGGCGTTAATTTTACCATTTTAGCTTAGTAGATGTTTACTACTATGAAAGTTTTTACCTGACCTCAATTACAACATAAAATTTAGAGGACGTTATTGACATTTTTCTATCTGGAGTAAACTTACATTGCATTTTGTAAAATACCAATATAGATTATTTAATAGGCTTAAAATCAAGTGAGATGCAGTCGAAAAATTGTTTAGAGTAAGTATGTATATTGTATGGCCGACTTAACCATGAGGTGTACGGCCATTAAATAAAGAAAAAAAGTATATTGCATAGAAAAAGATTTTTTAAACTACAAAGCAAAGTTGAGCAATATAATAGGTAATAATCTTTTTTTTTGTTCTATTATATTACACGTGAATTTCTATTTTAATTTTATATCTGGGTAAACAAACTCCGGAGTGAATGAATGATAAATAAAAATATTGTTGATGATAGGTGAAATAAAAGTTTTATCTTCTCTGACAGCCTTGTTTTATTTCACTAATGAACTGGAGATTTACAATAAACTTAATTAACTTAGAGAGAGAACACGACATCTTGTATGACAACCCGTACCAGAGAGCCACAGACGAGAGAAACTCTATAATAAACTATTGGTAGCGTTCACACTCTATAAACGTTTTATTGACTCATTCACAATTACAACACCTCCCCTCAATAAAACATTTCATACAAGTAGCTACTAACAATCAATATATGATAAATCAATAACCTATTTTATCACTCAAATAATTTACTACTAAACTCCCTAAATAAAATGCCCCCTAAAGACTTGGTTAACAAATCTGCAATTTGCTCTCTTGTTTTAATGTATTTCAAAGAAATAATTTTACTGTCTATCTTTTCTTTAACAAAGCTAAATTTAATATTCAAATGCTTAACTCTTGAATTTCCAACTGCCATATGGGCCATTTTAATTGCAGATTGGTTATCCTCATACATGACAATAGGTCCAATATCTATACCAAAATCATTAAGAACAGCTTTCAACCAACAAGCTTCGCTTGTTGCAATACTCAAGGCAACAAATTCAGCCTCTGTCGATGACAGGGCAACTGCCTGCTGTTTTCTGGAAGCCCAGATCACAGTTGCACCAAAAACTTTGAAACAATATCCTGTCGTGGACCTATGATCATGACTACCACCCCAGTCACTATCAACATACCCAACTACAGAATCATTTACATCTCTGTAATATATTAAACATAAATTTATTGTACCTTTAACATATGTATCTTAAGATATTTAATAACAATTTGTACAACAATGTACTGGCACAACTCTGATAACGACTTAACAAATTTAATACAGAGCACAAATCAGGTCTAGTACCCATTACAGCATAATTTAAAGTTCCTATTAGTTTCCTACACTTATTTTCTATCTCTGTACTCTCTGACTTCTCTCTTTTCAAGACATCAATTTTGAAATTCTTATATAGGTAGAGACAATGATTTGCATTCTGACATACCATACAATTTCAATACTTTCATTAAATAATCCTCCTGGCTAATAGTAGTATACCCCTTAACACGATTTTGTTTGATATCTATTCCAAGAAATTTTGTAACAGGTCCCATATCTTTCATCTTAAAATTTTTACATAAATTATGTGTTAATTTTGCAATATCATTCTCACAATTTCCAAAATATAAAATATCGTCTACATACAATAATAAGAAAGTTTTGGCACCTTTTTCACACTTTGAAAATAAACAAGAATCTTTATCTGATTGTTTGTATCCCATAGATAACATAACATTACTGAATGTTTTATTCCAATACATAGGGGCTCTTTTTAAGCCGTACAGTGATTTGTTTAGCTTAACAAATTTACCACCAGCTCCTTCTGGCAAAGTCAAATACAATTCTTCTTCCAATTTACCATTTAAGAATGCTCCACTGACATTCATTTGTTTAATTTCTAAATTTAATTTTGTTGCAGCAGACACAAAAATTCGAAAGGTATTAAGTCTAGCTACTGGAGCGTAGAGATCATACTCATTATCAAAATTTTGCTCAAAACCTCGAGCTACTAGTCTCGCTTTAAAACCGTTTTCCTTCTTCTTAAAAACCCACTTTGTGCTAATTACTTCTTCGCCTTCAGGTATGCTGTCTATCTCCTCCCATGTCTGATTTTCTTTTAATTGCTGTAGCTCTGAATCTATAGCCTCTTTCCATTCTTTTGCCTCTGATGATAACATAGCTTCTTTATAAGTTAAAGGTTCCTCTCCCAACACTAGACATCCCAAATCATAATCTTGTAGGTGTCTTGGCTTGACAATTTTTTTTTTTTTTATTAACATAAATTTACGAAATAAAAATACTTATAAATTAAATTGCACTGATAAACCCCAAACGGGTTTGTTCCAGTGCCACTTGTAGTTATGTGGATAGCAAAAAGATTACTTAACACTAAGCGGTAAACACACATAAACAGCTCCTATGACTATCTTATACCTATGCATACACACTAGCTACTTGTGCAGCGCACCCGCATGCACCGGCCGGCCGACCGGTATTGATGCGCAAGGAGGGGATCGGACACGATACAGGCTGCTCCACTATTTCATACATATTCTAGTCACGCCTTCATCTCTACAGAGTCGGCAGAGTGTGTATAAATAAACACCTGAATAATAATAAATACAAAATATTAGAGATAATTTTAGGAAGAATCGCTTATTTGTTCTTGAAAATATTTTTTTAGTACGCACAATATATTTTTTGGGTTTATTTGTTGTTTTATTTCTTTAGGTAAGTTATTTATAAGTTCTGGTACAATAAAATCTGATCTCCTTTTACCGTAAAAGTTAGTATACCTAGGTTTTTGTAAAAACTTTTTTTCGGACCGTCTTGTTTGATATCTTGTAAATATTTCTTCGTTTTGTATTTCCTTTCTGAAGTATTGTTTTTTCAAAATAATTAATTTGTATAGGAGATGTATGGGTAAAACATTACAGTGGTTAAATAATTCATTTTCATTTTGTAATTTATTTTTAATTTTAGGTGGTACTATTAGTTTTAAGAGTCTTATTTGAATTTTGTAAATATCGTCTATGTAAGTTTGGAAAGTGCGACCATAGCTTGTAATCCCGTAAGACATGACACTTTCGGCAAGCGCTAGGTACATGTTACGTTTTATATCATAAGTTACCCTATCTTTTATGATATATAGTTTAGCCATGAGTGCACGCTCTCTCCGTCCACTTCTACTTTGGCTCAAGAAATCTGGAGTATCATCTATTTCACTAGAATCCTTTTCTATATTCTGAGTATCATGCTCTATTTCACTTCTACTTTGTATGGACTCTGGCTGAGAAAGTTCTTCTTCTACACCAATGTATTCATTTTGCAGTTCCGGATTTTCATGTAAAGGTAAGTCCAACAATATTATATTTTCTTTCTCTTTTTCTTCACTTGCAGACTGGTCCATCATATCTTTTGTCTTCTCTGTTGTAAATATTATATCTCTTTCATTCCATCACCTACTATAACAAATCGATTGGACAATTCGCTCAATGACTTAAATAAAGATTTGTCTGATGACATGTGCTCACTGGCACCACTATCAATTATCCAATTATGTACATCACTACTGACTGTCATAACACTTGCTGTAGCAAGAAAAGCATTACTTTTGTTATCAAATTGCTCACCCTGTTTGTCATTTCGCTTAGGACACTGGTTTTTAATATGACCTATTTTGTTACACACAAAACACTTTCGCATGTCTTTACCACTTCTGCAATCTTGTTTCACATGCCCTACTTTGCCGCACTTAAAACATTTTTTATCTCGCACACTATTTCCTTTTCTGATAAACATAGCTACACTATCACTTTCACTCTTTGATTTAATTCTCTCTTCCTCCACAAGTAATCTGGATACAAGATTATTATAAGTTTGATTTGCTGAGTCAACTGACTCCCATGCAGAAATGAAGTGTGAAAATCTTTCCGGCAAGGACATTAACACCTTAGTAATCACAAATATCTTCGAGACTTCCTCCCCTGCATACTTCAGTTGACTTGTCATTTCCTGTAGCTAGCAAAAATGTGGACATGTCCATTCCTTCTTCATATGAAAAATTGAAAAACCTTTGTTGAAGTAAGTGTACACTTGTGGTAAAATTTTGTTCATATACACTCAGGAGCTTACTTCACATTTGTGCTGATGTTTCACAGGTGATAATGTGAATCATAGCACTCTCGCTTATCCTACTTACTAAAATACTTTGCGCTTTGGCGTCCTTTTTTTGCCAATCTTCTGTTGCCGCCTTTTGCGCAGTCCCATCTACCACAGAAAAAAGATCCAAGCCTCTCAGTACTACTCTCATTTGGAACTTCCAAACACTCCAATTCATTTGACTTAACGCCACCACCCGAAATCACTCCGAGCTGATCCATTTCAGTTGATGAAGGCTGAACGTGCCAACGCCAATTTTTTGTGAGTACAGCACCACTCCCCAAGCACCCGTTGAATTTTGAGACGTCAAGCGTCTCAAAATCACACGCCGCCAAAATAACCACGCCAACTAAAATGCTGCTGTCGAACGACTCCCGATTTTATTTCACCAAAACAGAGTTACGGAAGTCTGGGCCCATAACCTGTTGATGATAGGTGAAATAAAAGTTTTATCTTCTCTGACAGCCTTGTTTTATTTCACTAATGAACTGGAGATTTACAATAAACTTAATTAACTTAGAGAGAGAACACGACATCTTGTATGACAACCCGTACCAGAGAGCCACAGACGAGAGAAACTCTATAATAAACTATTGGTAGCGTTCACACTCTATAAACGTTTTATTGACTCATTCACAATTACAACAAATATGAATCAGCATCATTCACTCACGTTGTCCCAGCACTAAGCAATAATGCCCGTGTCACAGATAATATAATGCCCGTGTATTGTGTTGAGCTACCATCGTACCATTATATTTTTCTAACGTAACGGCATAAAAATACTTCAAAATTGTAAACAAATGAAACACGGTAATGTATATTTTATACTTAAATGTAATAGGAAACGCCATAATCTCGAAGATTTGAGTAGCTGGATCACCTTTTGCACGAGGAAACTGCACAATTAACCATTTTTTGGAGCTCTTAGTGCGACACGAAAACGACACCAAATGGCAGCGGCCGCGCGTCAACTAGTTTTATATAACGTATATGGTCATATGGTCAGCGTAAATTGGCAGAGGGGTTCGCCCAGCCTTGTCGTCTCCCGTATGAATGCTCTAAGCTTTCCTATCCAAAGTCCTGGAAAAGCTTGTTCACGAACAATTAGTCAATTTCCTACATCGTAATAATCTTTTGAATCCCTACCAATCTGGTTTCCGCCCCGGTCATAGTACGACAACGGCACTTGTTAAAATCACTGACGACATTCGTTTTGGTATGGAAAACAAGGAGCTAACGGTGTTAACCCTGCTTGATTTTAGTAATGCGTTCAACACTGTTGACTTTGATATACTCCTAGCTACGTTACGTTCTCTTAACATATCTCCGCCAGTAATTATAATAATAATAAGAATAATAATAATCATCTTTATTTATATCTTCACAATGGCTTCACAATGACATTATAGGTACATCTTATCTAACAACTACGTTTAATTTAAATGACAAGCCAGAGTGAGAGCGGAACTTGTACTAGGCAAGCCTGTGTGACAAAATTCCGGCCCTCCACCCTCTAGGATTAAATCAAGACTAAGTATAGGTACATATTACATTATTATTTATAGAAAATTTTTGGAAGAAAAAAAAAAAATAATAATAAAAATGTCCATGTGGTGTATGATATGTTTGTGTGAGTGAATATGAGTGAACGTGTGCGTGTATGTATATGTGTTTTATTGTAAGAGAGATAGTGTGTGGGTGTGTCAGTGTTTGCGCCTGTCAATGTTAGAAAACTGAAAAGTTGGGAAATGTTGGTCTAACTCTTCATCATCCCCTCTCCTCCCTTCCCTTAATCTGAAACATAAGAGTGCAGCGACAAAGAGAGGGAGGAAGGTGATAGAGAGAACTAAAAAAAAAAGGGTTTATTGTAATTATATGCTATGAATGATAAGGAATTAGGTATATGATTTTAATTAGGATTCACGTTATTCTTTCTGCACCATGATTTTTGATGAGTTTTAAGTAAATTTTCTGTTTCTTCATATGATTGAGAGTGCAAGAATTGAGTTGTCGCTTCTTTGCATTTATAGCGAGATTTAGAATAAATGCTAATTTTGTTATAAAGAAAAGGTCCAAGGAATATTTGGTGTCGTTTTGCGTAGGGTGAAGCTCTATCGCGATTTCGATATATAATACTATTATTTCTTCTGTCACTATGTGTGACAGGATTATATTCTGTTTTTGCATGAGTAAACAGTATTGACTTTAGTATGAACAATTGTCTCACAGATAGGACCTCAGCGTCTTTGTACAGTTCGGACGTTGGGTATCTGAAAGGTTTTTTAAGCATGACTTTGAGTACCGCTCTTTGTGCCCTTTCAACACCAAGCATATAGTTCTTATAAGTACCTCCCCATGCTGAAATACAATATGTTATTAGTGATTGACACAAAGCGTAGTAAGTTGATTTTAAGACTGAAAGATCAGCAGCAGTTCTTAGTCTTCTAAATATAACTATAAGTTTACGAATCTTTTTAGTAAGTTGGTCAATTTGAAATTTCCACGATAATGTTGAATCTATATATGTTCCGAGATATTTAAAAATATTTAAGTGCTCAAGAGTAAAGCAACCACAAGACAAATCATTGCTGTCATATTGACATATATGCGCTTTAATTTTCAAATCCTTCGGTTGTGACTTTAATGTTTTAGTGAATGTTAAATATTTAGTTTTATTTATATTAAGAGTAAGGAAATTATTATTCAGGGAATGCATAACTTTTCTGAGACCTGCTTCTGCCACTAGTGTAAGATTATCCCAGGAGGTATCATGGAAAACAAGAGCGGTGTCATCAGCAAATGCAAAGATTTCACCATTGTCAAGTTTTATATTGCATATGCTATTTACATAGATTAAAAATAGAGTAGGTCCCAATATGCTCCCTTGCGGTACACCGTAAGTGAGAGGATATGTATCACTTATTTCATTACTCACTTTGACTCTTTGGTTTCTTTCTGACAGATAGCTTTTAAACAAATTTAATGGTGTACCTCTTATACCAATTTGTTCTAGCTTTTTCAAAAGGATAGATAATGACACCGTATCAAAGGCTTTTGCCAGGTCTAAAAATATAGCTAAACACTTGTTATTTCTTTCCAGATTTTGCACAATATATGACGTAAGATCAGTCACAGCTTGTTCGGTGGATTCGCCTTTAATAAATCCATATTGTCGGTTTGATACAATTTTATATTTTTCAAGGTATTTCGTTAATCTTTCGTTTATCAGTTTTTCTAATATTTTCGAAATACAAGGAAGTAACGATATTGGTCGAAAATTACCAACATCCATTTTATCTCCCGTTTTGAAAATTGGTTTTATTAGTGCAGTTTTAAGGCACTTAGGAAATATTCCTTCATTGAAGCTAAGATTACAAATATGGGTGATAGGAAAGGCTAAGGCACCAGCACTCATTTTGAGAATTTTAGTGGGTATCTCATCTATTCCAGATGCATGGCTATCTTTCAATTGCATAATCATAGAATAGACTTCATCATAATTGGTGTCTGTTAATAGGAATGAATTAGGCATATTCGTTTCCTTAATGAGTAAGGGGGATGTGTCTATATTTTTCGGAACTTTTTCTGCTAATTTTTTACCAATGTTTGCAAAATATTCATTGACAGCATTGACGGAGTCCTTATTATTTGTTTTAAGCTTTAAGAGTTGATTATGTTCTTCATTTTTTTTACTTTCTATTTTGGTAATGTCTTTAATAACTGTCCATGTTTGTTTTATATTATTATGGGCATTTGCAAACTTCTTTTTATAGTAATCTGTTTCAACCTTTTTAAGAAGGTCGTTACAAAAAATTCTGTATCGTTTATAAGTTGTGCTTAAAGTTTCATTATTTGGATATTTTTTCATAATTTTATGTAATCGATCGCGGTTTCTAATACATCGTAGAAGTCCAGGTGTAACCCAGGATTTGATTATCCTTTTTCGACTCGGTATAGTTTTAACAATAATGTTATTGCTGATAACGTTAGAGACAATCTCAATCAATAGGTTTGTTGAGGAATTTGGATCACTGCATTCTAATATTGGTTTAAAATCTTGTTTTTTAATTTCTGTAGCTATATTAGGGTAGTTTATAAGCTTATATGTATTTGGCCTACTCAAGTATTTTTCATTTCTTATGCTAAATATTGTTGAATAGTGGTCCGTTATTGTCGTCATCAAAACAGCTGTTGTTGTTTGAAGTTCTGATTTAATAATGATGTGATCAAGACAGCTTTGTTCTCGGGTTGGTAAAATATGACCAGGAAGGAATCCATGAAAGGCAAGTAAGTTTTGATAGTCATTTGATTTAATTGTAGATTCCAAAATATTTATATTAATGTCTCCTGTGATATATACATTTTTACAATTACTGAGAGATTCCAGAACGCTGCCCAATGAATTAAGAAAATTTTCAATATTGTTTTGTGGAGGGGGTCTATAAATCGCTACTATACAAATATCATTAGGCAATTTTATAACTAAACAATTTGCATCAGCAAATACAGGTTCTGTCACATCAGCAGCTATTGAGTCACGAATGTAAACAGTAGTGCCCTCATTTTGCGTCCTACAATTTACTGTATAATAGCAATTAAAGTGTTTCAAGGTGGGGGGATTGTAGTTATTCTTAAGCCAGCATTCAGATAGAACCAATATATCTACATTAATATCAATAGAATTCAAGAGCACATTAATTTGATTAAAATTGTGATTAATGCTTCTGATATTTTGGGAAAGTACGACTAAGTGATTGTCATGCGGTAGTTGATTTTTTATGTCCAAGGCATCGCATATGATGCTTTTCGCTGGGTAATAGGTATCAATATCTGCATAAACTTCAGCATTTAGCATCATTATGAAATATTAATTTGTGGCACATAAAAAGGGTTGATTTACAGACAAAAATATACAGGGAATAGTTACTATTGCTCAGTGCTAAATGGGCACAAAGAGATTCTATATTATAGTAAATGGGCCACGCTTGGTGTAGTGTATAAGGAGTAGAAGATTGCCTTTTCTGATGCGTCATATTATAAAGTGAAAAAAAAGAATCACCAAAATATCCCATACATTCGCAGTGTTCTAAGTAGTGGATTTGCATCCATGATAGTGCACAATAATTTAGAAAAGATTCAAATATGTAAAATTCAGTAGTACGCACTTGCAACAACCCACACTCAAACCCGGGGCAATCGATACTGCAGCCAAAAACGCTAACCACTGTAATAGGCTGTCGCACAACATATCTCTTTCAAGATGCAGTACACTGCCCAAGTCATAATTTAATTTAAAGGAAAGACTAAAGTTACTCCATCACGCAATGTGAGGTATTCCATCACAACAATATTGACATTTTTATGGTTTACATATGGCTGGATGTTAGGTTGATATAAAAATCTAATAGCCTGATGAACAACAATGCATGAAGTCAGGTGCAGTATAAAATTAACCAGTGAGTGAGTAGTTTCACAACTAAACATTAGATCAGAGATTCCCATTTTACAACACAATACAAGCACAAAAGAGAGACAAACAAAGCCCCCCCTTACTTCCATAAAAAAAGAATATTGGGAGCATATTATTAAAGACTCAATACTTATGTATTCAAATGTGACACCTCTCATATACAATAGCATGTGAAATAGAATTAAGAACACATTCACCTTTAGGCGATATAAGGTCACTAAACAAATAATGAGGTTTTTACTTACATTTCTAGCTATACTATTAAGTGCATTAATTATAACAAGAAACAACAAAACCCAAAAACATGCGCATCCAAAATGATTTCTATACCACAGTCACTGGTTTGCTAGATTGGACAAGTCACCTTCTTCTCTTATATGAGCATACGGAGCACCCTCAGTCTTCCGAATAAAAATCCTTCCTCTTGTTGTCCAACAAAATTTAAAATCGTTTGTTTTTGCGAAGTTCCGGGTTGAATAAAATAGTCGCTTTGTTTGGGGTGTAAGGTTTTCACCAATATATACGGGTCTTGTCGGGCCTTCTATTTTTAGGTGACCCGTATTTAATTTGTTATTAATATGTAACTTATTGAACTTTTTTACGGCGTTAATTATTTCCTCCTTCAGAATCACGCTCGAAAGATCTGCGACTATAGGTTTATCCATTTTGGTTCTTGAGTTGGTGCGGAAAATATCCTTAATATTTAACTCTGTCATTGGTATGTTTAAGAGTCTACTTGCGTTTAAAACAACAGATTTTAGGTCTTCTTTTGATTCCTGATTTTGGATTGGAACGTTCCTAATTTCGATGCTCGAAATGCGCTCTAGTCTTTCCAGATTTTCAATTTTTGTTTCAAGAGCCTTGATGTATTTCATATCTGATTGTTTGTCTGTCTCCAATACAAGTAACCTCTTCGTTATCTCATCATATTTGTGCGAAAGAAAGGAAACAGTGTCTTGAAAGTCAGAGTTTTGCTTTTTAATTTCCTCCATGGTTTTTATTATTGTCGAAAATTGTTCATCCTGTTCGCGTTTGAGGGTTGTAAACATTTCCAGCAAATCATTTTTGTCAATGGGATAGTCTTCACCTTCAGCCCTCTTCCGTTTGCGTATCGGGTTTATTGTATCCGTCTCTTTCGTTGTAGAAATATTTGGCTCAGAGCCATAGTGTGAGAGCGGGATAGGCGTTGTCGCCGTCGGTGAGACAGCTGCGGGAGGCGGGGTACGACGCAACGGCATTATAACCGGTTTGACAAGTTTAAAAATACGTCAGAAGTACCAGGCGCAAGGAGTAGAAGCGATGTATTATCGATGGTTATAGCCACAGACTACTAAGCAAGACGTTGTAACGTTAAACGCGGTCTGCGTGCTCCTAGCTGCTTATGCGCTCCTATTATTTGGTACCAGTTTATTCTTTAAAATACGAAGAAAATAAATTTAAAAAATTTGCAAAAATTAAGTATAACACGACTGCACTTCACGGCGTCCCAGGGGGAAGGGGGAATTGAGTGGTTTCAAAGTTACCTGTACGGGCGTCGGCAACGGATTCGCATTGATAACGATTTCTCGTTATGGTGTGATATATTTGCTAGCGTGCCGTAGGGTGGCGTTTTATCCCCACTTCTTTTTTCAGTTTTCATAAACTCAATTACTCTTTCTATATCTTCCTCTTATCATTTGTATGCAGACGATCTCCAGATCTACACTCAGGCGCCAATAAATGATCTAGCTAAAGCGATTGGCACTAATAATAAAGATTTGAAACATATTTCGGACTGGAGTCAACGTCATGGACTTCTAGTTAACCCAAAAAAGACACAGTGTATCATTATTGGCAGTCCATATCAAGAGTTAATTATGATTCCTTACCCGATATTAATTTCGACGGGTCAATTATTTGTCTAAATAAAGAGGTAAGAAATTTAGGTGTATATTTCGACAACTCCCTTTCCTGGCTCAAGCAAGTGTCAGAGGTCAGCAGGATAGTGTTTTGTGTGTACAGTTCTCTTAAGCGCTTGAAAAATTTGCTTCCGACCAAAACGAAAATTTCGTTAGCCCAGTCCCTGCTTCTTCCTATTTTGGACTATTCCGATACTTGTTACCCTGATTTATCCGTTACCCAGTTGAACAAATTGGAGCGATTGCAGAACCTATGTATACGGTTCATCTTTGGGCTACGAAAATTCGATCATATATCTTACTATCGCTCCAAACTTCAATGGCTACCAATAACTCGTCGAAGAGACTGCCACATCCTTTCCCTTCTCCATTCTTTGCTTACCAATCCACATGCTCCTAATTACCTCAAATCCCGTTTTGTTCTCCACTCCACAACAATAAATAGAACCTTACGTTCCTCAAACGACCTGTCTCTAGTTCTCCCACCTCATTCCTCAATTTTCTATGACAAATCTTTTACGGTCAGAGCTGTTAGGCTCTGGAATTCCTTGCCGGAGACCGTAAGGCGTGCACGTTCGCATGACTCATTTACACGAGCCTAAAAGTCATTTTTTGCAGCTGGAAACTTAGTGTTCTCCATTATTGTTTTTAGTATTTTATTTAAGTATATGTAATTTACGTAGTGTATGAATAGTATTATTTAGTATGTAGTATATATAGTTTATAGTCATTGATTTAATATTAAATAACAAAATATAATGATTGTTTATTTACCCGTCATAATAAGTTTTAAGTTAGCTTTCCTCTAGCAGAGGTGGCGTGGTAGAGATTGCCGCTTTGGCAATAAGGTCGCCTTTTGTTTAAATTGTCTCCTTTAAATTATTGTAAAATTTTTATTTTAGAAACAATAGAGATATTCATTCATTCATTCATTCTTAATTTCCTAAGGATGAATGTCTCTAAGAAGTGTCCATTAACACATTTCTTATTGTCTTTATTAAGGCGACGCCACTTATTTTACTGTTATAGTTGTAGCACTGACTCTGCAATGTACTAAAATAAAAGTTATTTTTTATCACTCCACTTCATTACACTAGATCGGACGGCTTTATCCGTTTGAGTCTTCTATTTTATTTGTGTGATCAAGAAGCTGGACAGCCTCCACGTTCATATGTTTTTTATGGTCTTTTCTGGTTTTGATATTCATTATGGTGAGCTTCAGCGTGTTTTTTTATTATTCTATCAACGAATTCAATTTTAAGGTCCCGGTGACATTAGCGATACCCCTTAGCACCTTATTCTGAAATCTTTAGAAAATACATCTGTTGGTCTAAGCAGTACAACCCCAAAGTTGATTCCATAAGTCCACACTGGCATGAGGACTTGCCGATATAACATTTGTTAGCTATTGCTAAAGAGGAGTCTCTTCCTATTAGCCAATACATGTCTCTGTATCGTAAGTTAAGCTGTTCTCTCTTTTTCTTGACGTGCCCCTTCCAACGTAGTCTCACATCAAGAGTCATGCCAAGATACTTGGCAGTGTTCTCGTATGGTATAATTTGTCTGTTAATGTAGATAGGGTGGTACATTTTACGTTTGTTACTTAAATCGATGTGCACAGACTTGGATTCATTCAATTTTATCCTCCATTTCTTTGTCCAGTCATAGATCTTCTCTACAGCATTTTGGAGTTGTGCTGTTGCTTCCTCATAAGTATCACCAATGCCCATGATTGCAGTGTCGTCAACAAAAGTTGCGATGGTATTATTTTCCAGTTCTGGTAAGGCCCGAACCTAAAACACTACCTTGCAAAACACCAGCTTTTATATGTTTCAATTTTGAGAAAACGTCTTCATATTTAATTCTAAATACCCAATCTATACTATATAAAGCTTCATATATGACTCTAATATATCTGCGAACTGCTCAGGAAGCATTTTCTGTAGTTTGTCTATCATGCCATACTTTGTCAAAGGCCTGAGCTACATCCAGGAATTCTGTTGAGTATACCTTTTTGTCCTCTAGGCATTTTTCAATTATGTTAGTGATTCTGTGCACTTGATCAATCGTCGAATGTTTTTCGCGAAAACCAAATTGGTGGTTTGGTATTAGCTCCAAATTTTCTATCACTGGCTTCAGTCTTTTAAGTAATAGTTTCTCGAACAATTAAGACATTACTGGCAGTAGGGATATAGGCCTGTACGATGAGGTTTCACAAGGCAGTTTCCCTAGTTTCAGTATCATAATAACTTCTGCGACTTTCCACAGGGCTGGTACTTTAGCCTTAGAAGCATTTATAAAAGTTGATATCATAACTATTGCCTTTCTATGAAGTTTTCTGAGTATTTCTCCTGTTATTAAATCATAGCCAGGGGATTTCCGCGGGCTGATATTACTTTTAATTTCATTAAAGACTTCTCTCGGGGTAACTAGCTTAAGTTCTACTTGTTCATAATTGTTTTGTTTTTCTGGAGCAGGCTAATTTACATTTCCATCATTTGGTTGGAATATTGCCTCTAAGTGGTCTTCGCCTTAACATTAATTCAGGCTTCGCCTTAACAATAATTGTTGCTGCTACTAGATAGCTGACTCAGTGCCTAACTAGGTTATTGCAGGTCGGCTGTCAGGCCCCCCATGGGAGCTCGCAGCCCACGTCCTCGCAGCGGCTTACCGCGTCCGTGTAGACGCTCGGGACGGCGACCGGCGTTTGGCGCCGAGAGAGGGCCTCCGCCTTGGAGGAGGCTACAGTGGAGGCGTTTCACCTGTGGTTTGAGCAGCTCGAGGAGCTAACGGGTTCGGCCTCGGTCTCGGACACTCTGTCCAGGACCGTCAGGGCCATGCACTCGTTCCTCACCACATGGGCGAACAGGCACCACGGGTCGCTCTCGTACCACTTGGTACAAATCCTTAGCGGCCATGGTTGCTTTGGCCGCTACTTGCACCGCATCGGACGAGAGGCGACCCCCAAGTGCCACCACTGTGGCGCCCAAGAGGACACCGCGCAACACACCTTAGCGGTGTGCCCCGCCTTCTCCTCGAAGCGCCGTGAGTTGGTCGCCGTCATTGGCGGCGACCTCTCCCTCCAGAACGTGGTCTGTGCCATGCTGGAGGGAGACGGGACATGGGACGCGGTAAACTCTTTCTGCGTGAACGTGATGGCGCAGAAGGAGTCGGCGGAGAGGGCCAGGGAGGAGGATCCCATGGCTGATCCGTGCCGCCGTAGAAGGACGGGGCGGAGGAGGCGGAACTACGCCCGCCTTCTTCCTCCTGACGGCAACCAGCGGGGCCCTGGGTTGGGAAGCCCGGGCCCTGCATTGCATCGGTTGCCGCCAGTTGCTGATTCCCTGGATGCCCCGGGGGATCACCGGCCTCCCCCTTTTTGGGGGTGAGAGGGGCTCGCCCTAGGCGAGCAGACGCCGACGATGTCATGGATGTGTTCATCCGAGTTCCCATGACCTTGTCAGGTAGCGACGCAGCCCTCCTCGGCTTGTCCTCTTCGTCCGATGACGGGGAGGATGCGGCGATGATGGACGTGCTCGCGCCAAGGCGTATGTGAGGGGCATCGGTGGGTTTTAGTTGGTAGGCCGCGGTTCCTGGTTGGCACTCTGCCCCCAGGGGCCGCGGAGAGCCCGACATAACCCCGCGCCCTCCCAAGCGCGGGGTATGTGTAATGTATTACCCACCGTAAAAAAAAAAGGTCGGCTGTCAGGCAGCGACGTGACGTTACGATGCGTTGCACAACTAATCTCAGCTAAAACCTGTTAAAGATAATCCTGGCCATCTGCTTATTACATACTTGTCTGTGGTTTATATCTCGAAATGAAAATTTATGTTTTGTCATGTCGTTCTTTACTATCTATCAAAAAAGCTATGTTATAGTTTATACTACAAATTAATATAATGACTAGGTTGTGAGTGAATAAATAAAAGTCTCATGATGTTCTCTAAAATTCTATGGATTTATTTACCCTGCTAACAAAACCGAACGATCACTCAAATTGACATAAAGTATTTTTTTTTGAAATTTTAAAAAATTACATACCTACATAAAAACCATAGTAAATATATGGATTCTGAACATGTTAAAAGTTCACAGGGTTTTTGTTACACACTGTATAATATGCAAGTGATCACATGTAGCGTGCATGCGAGCATACAGCATGCAGGCAAAAATGCAGCATACTGGCGTGAATGCAACATACAGGTAAGAATGCAGCGTGCAAGCAAGCGTGCAGCAAGCAATCGAGTATGCAATATGCAAGCGAGAATGCAAAATACAAGCAAGTAAGCTTGCAGCATGCGTGGTCTCTGTCATGGCTCCGGCGCTGCGGAGCTATGGCGGACCCATGCGAGCTAATCGCGCAGATAGCTACTCGTAGCTTACACTCTCCGACACCTGCTCCTGAGTCCGTGGGCCCACTCTAAATAACAAAGCATTTTAAATAATTATTAATCTCTTATTATTACGTTTACGAAAAGAAAACTAAGCAAAGGGATAAAGCAGTGTCTTATGTCACGGGTGTAGACTTGAATCGCGGGCGTAACGAAGGACTCGCTTAACTTCCGAGCGCAGCGAGGGTGTAAAATAATTAAATCCTGAGCGCAGCGAGGAATTTAAGACAAGGAGTCCTGAGTGGAGCGAGGAATTTAAGCTCACCCAAGACAAAGACTGCTTTAACCCCGAAGAAAATACTCTACTTTTCGCACCACCTGTGAGAAAATAGAAACAAATACGTAAGAAATACATTTAACATTCGTCCTGCGTGCTACTAAAGGTTAAATTGATAGGGTCCAGCAGCTAATCGCAACGTATCGTAAATCGACGAGTAGACTAAGACTTTATTTATGACGTGACGCTCGGGGTTCTATATGGCGCCCGTGACATAAGACACTGCTTTATTCCCTTGGAGCATAATTTACTATAAAATAACTATTCGACCAAAAATATTTTCGAAGTAACATGATTCAAGGCGTTGTTCAAATTGAATAAAAAAAACTGCGAATAGTGTTATGGAGAATAAAAATCGATATAATTTATTGCGAATAAGTCCAATTATATTTTTGTAAAATGACTTTGCGAAAGTAATAGGGGATTTGAAAATTGACGTTTCAACGTACTGACCAATTTGAATAAAATTAAATCTTCATGGTGTGAGATTTTTTACTTGCTGGTCTTGTTCCAAGGATATCAATGTGGTAGAAGAAAAATGTTTTAATTGGGTAGGCGTTTATCTCGATTCTTCAAAAAGGGCTTAGATACGAACGATTACTTGGATAAGATTTTAAATCTGTAGAAAGAGTCATAGTGGCCAAGTTATATCTATAGCCTATCTCTAACCTGAAAAAATAAATTTTATGTTGTTTTCTTTAGATAATGTCTACTAATATTATAAAGCTGAAGAGTTTGTTTGTTCGGTTGAACGCACTAATCTCAGGAACCTACTGATTCAAACTGAAAAATTATTTGTGTGTTGGATAGTCCAGTTATCGGGGAAGGCTAAAGGCTATATAGCATCACGCTACGACCAATGAAAAATGTTGCAAAAACGAGAAAAATATTCCTTTTCAGAGTTTTCATCGCGTGCGCTGCGTAAACGGTTAAAGTTACGCAAAAACATGTTATTTTCCCACATCCACGCGAACAAAGTCCACGGGCATAGCTAGTAGCAGATAAATCATTTCTTTTTATGATTACAGATTAACCAATTCATAAGCAAATGGGGAGAAGGGGAGACGCAACTCCCTCTAATCTCGGTGAAAGCCGCAGCACAAAAACAATAGCAATATTGAAAACATACTTATTATGGGCATCTAATAACTCGCCTCTGGTTAAGAGACGAGTGCCTGTTGTAGTCCATTTGCACACTGTGACGCTTTGCAGGCTGCAGGTACGTTTTTAACTAAAAATATTGAATGTTAATTTGCTAGAAATGTATTTGTGTCCAAAATCCGAAACGGCCAAGCGCACAATATCGTCATCATGACAGCCACAAATCACCCACTGCTATAGTCCATTTTTTTGTTAGTCAAAGTGATTTCACATGGCGAGTATTACCAGCTTTTCACAAAAGAAAAAAGTGTTGTTCCAAAAACTCGAGTAGGTACATTCGTTTATTTGCCTTCAATAAATGACTTATTATTTTACTATTACCTATATAGGTGCATATAGGTAATAGTAGTTTTCATACCACCTGCTCGACAATGTTCAATTATATCATCATCTCCCAAGGGAGATAAAGTGTTTTGAATTTGGAACCTAAAATTCGTATGAAAATGTAGCATAGATACTTAGCTTAGGAAGACAAGGGTACTACCATAAGAATAACTAATAATACGAGTATAGAAGCGAATCTCCTTTGTTGGTGCGCCAAATGCCGCTATTTGCATACCTACAGCGCCCTTCCCCCTGTAACGCCCCGCAGTAGTCTGCGGACGCCGCTAGGGTCACCACATGGACGTATGGTTACCACTTCAATATTTTTTATATAGGTACCTCCATATTTTACATTAAATGAGAAACTGAGCATACACCGAGTCTTATTGATTTTGTACTTCAAGTGTAGCGAGCGAGCGACTATCTTTAGCAATAGTACGCACATTTTTAGTTTTTTTGATTCCGCAGTTATACTTAAGAACCTGCCTATTTTTGATTAATTGAGCTTAATCCCTAGGTACACTTCGAGAACAAAATCATTAAAATGTTTCGAATTTCGATGTACAAAAATGGTTTGTAATTTAGGTATCGTACCTACGTTTATAGTCCAAGAGTTGAAGTTATGAATGTACTAATGGATAAAACCTAAGCTCACTTTTTACTATCAGACCAACATTTTCACTTGAAAAAAAATCTGTTGTTTCATAATTTTAATCAAGTATTGATTTTTTTTCTTTTTTTAAAAACGTCACCCCACACTAGGATTTTCTCCTGTGTCGTGGGTGCAGTTACAAACATAGAATATCACATGCACATACGCCCAGACCGGAACAAATTTCTGTAGGCCATACAAAATATCTGTCCCATGCGGGAATCGAACCCACGACCCGTTGCACAGTAGGCGATCACTCGACCTCTGCGCTAACCGTGTCATCGAGTCGTGTCGTCGATTGTATTTAAATTTTATATGGAACAGTGACAAAGGTCGATAAAAATATATATAGCAGTACCAAAGTTTCTCATAATTCAAATTATTCCTGACTTGACAAAAAAAATCACATACTTACAGAGTTTCAAAATTGCACTAAGAGTACAATGACAACTTTAGAAACTCGATACATTATATTGTATTAGCTTTGACATGTAATGAATATTACGAATAAAACGGTATCTGTAACTAGGGTAGAAAAAGAATTGTAAAAGGAATAAAATTTGAGTTTTTCATAATATTGTAAGTTTTGCCCAAGGGGGATAGATGGCGTTACTAGTAACTTAAATTAGTTTTTCTTCTTAATCATGTTACCGAAGAAAATTCATAGAGGGCGTTGATTCGTTTCACATTGTAAATTTTTAAAGGTTTTGGAAAACAGAGATAAATAAAACAAAATTAACATATTGGCTACGCATCTATTAAAGCTACCTACTAAGATCAGCCTACGAGCATTTGATATTCCGCGCGTATTTAATTTTATTTTTTTAAGTACCCTTTACTAACCCATAGTGTTATATAATTCTACCTCCGTTATTTTTATTCATTCAGCAATCATACTTCATCCATTCATGTACCTAACAAACAAAAAGGGTTCTAATTATTAAAAACACATATCATCAAGATTTCCGGGTTTTATTTACAATAATAATAAGACTCGCAAGTGTCTCGGATTGAAGACATAATTGGCGACCGTGACAGGACACGAAATACGAAACGAAATTTTGTACTGCAACGTGCCAAGTTGACAAGAAGTTAACGGCGTTCCAGAACATAAAAATCCAAAGAAGAATTGTGCCAATAAATACACGAACATTAGCGTCAGGCTCACAGCAACAAAGCATCATCTACTAATAGACTTTGTCAACGCCGCGCCGTGTATGCAGATTTCTTCCAAAGAAGTTAAGTGTCCTTCCTTCTTTTCCTTTAATATTTCAGACTAATTTAATTAAAATTGCTTCTACTGTGTGTCAAATTACAGAAAATATTCATTAAATAGTTGAAAACATTCGTATATAATGTAAGTATTGACAACAAAATTACTGCGTCATCATAGGTCAGCAAAGGTTATAACGCATTTTGAATTGCACTTTGTCATAAATCTTATGAAATTTTCTTTCTTAAAACGATTTGTTTCTTATTTTTTTTAGCAAATTAATGTATTTATTATTATTTTTTTGCTATTAATTGTGATCTTTTTTAAAAACTCATAGCATAGAATTATAATTTGGTAAACAATTTTTTCTCAAAGACAAAAGGCGTTCACTTTTGATACAAACAGTGTAAATAGATTTTTTTTCGCGTTTTTTCTAGTAAACAAGTAGGTATTTTATTTCTATCGTTCATCTATTCTTACGGTAATTCCAGGAATTTCGGAACTCAATCTTGACCGATACCTACGGCTGTACCTTGTATCGATGCTGTACATAGTCGGAGTATTTCCTTACTGTTGCCGTGGAGACCAGAGTGAGGTTTAATAAAGGACAATCAAACCCAAAAGTGCAGCTAAGTGGAAAAGTGTTTTCAATTTAAATTACCTTTTATTTAATTTGTTTTTAAGCGTGATTTAAACATTTCTATTTCTGTTTTAACATTCACATTTTTTTTAATTGTTGAGAGACATTTCAACAATTAAAAAAAATGTGAATGGAAATGATTCAGATAGATCTATGGCAAAACATAAAGAATTATATTCCAAACGTAGCTCAATCAAGGGACAGATAACTAAATTTAAAAATTATTTATCAAGTTTGAATTCAATTGAATTAACCAGTCATGAACTCGCTAAATTAACACTTAAACTAACAAAATTTGAGTGTTTATCTACAAACTTTGACTTACTTCAAACTGAGATTGAGGTTATCAATTATCAAAATTTGGATTTTGAATTAAATGAAAGAGAAACCATTGAACATGATATTATTTCATGCATGGCAACGGCTAAAGGTATTATCGAAGATGCCTCAATCCAAGCTGATGTACGTCGCAAGTCATTAGCGCCTGGTCTATCCTGTCATCACCACGACGCTGAAAATCTTGGATTTAAGCTTCCGCAAATACAAATTTCAAAATTTGATGGAGCATATTTTCGCTGGCTTGAGTTTCGTGATACATTTCAAACGGTTGTGCATAAAAACGACCGCATTTCTGATATTCATAAATTCCATTATCTAATATCTTTTCTTGAGGGAGATGCGGCACGAGTTATATCTAATCTTGAGGTGTCATCATCAAATTACAAAGAAGCTTGGTCACTTTTATGTGAACGTTATGACAACAAAAGGTTGTTAATTAATCACCATTTATCTGCATTATTCAGTATTCATCAAATAACTTGTGAATCTGAAAGATCACTAAGATATATTGTTGATCACGTCACAAAAAATTTGCGAGCGTTGGCTAGTTTGGGTCAACCTACTGACAAGTGGGATATTTTGATTATATTTATGGTATCGTCCAAACTAGACAGCTCCACAGTAATGAAGTGGGAAGAATTACGCAATTCTTTTGATGATGTCCCCACTTTAGTCCAGTTTCACAAATTTTTGATTGATCGTGCGGATGTATTGGAGGCCTTAAATCGTAATAAGTATAACAGTAATTCTAGAATGTTGAAAGCCCCATTTCGCCCCCATCATCCGCCTCATTCACAACACATACATATACATTCTAATAGTAAATATAATACACAATCAAATGCAAAGGATTCCTGTATATCTAAGTCATTTACTAGCACTAATAACACACATGTTAATAATAATACGCCCTATAAAATAATTTGCATTATTTGTTCTGGATCACATCGAATATTTGAATGTGAAACATTCAAGAACAAAAGTGTTGATCAAAAGATGGCTGATGTTAAAAAATATAATCTATGCACAAATTGTTTGCGTCAAGGACATGATGTGTCTGTATGTCGTCTAGGGCCCTGTAGAGAATGCAATCAACGACATAACACGTTATTGCATACTTGTCATAATTATACATCTGGTAATACTGCTTCTACTTCGACTAATTCACCCCAGATAATAGCCACATTTTCCGATCAGCACACTAATCAAATTATTCTATCAACTGCTATAATTGAAGTGTTGAACCCGTCGACAAAGCAAAAGGAGACGGTACGCGCCCTTCTTGATTGTGGTAGTCAATCTTCTTTTATTTCCACGAAACTGAAACAGAAACTACGTTTACAACCAAATAAAACCCATGACATTAATATTATTGGCATAGGCAATAACCTATGTAGCAAGGTTGCTGAAAGCTGTACGATAAAGTTAAATTCATTAAATACATCATATAATGTTACCCTATCCTGTTTGGTGCTTGACGAACTGACAGGAGAAATACCTAAAATACCTATCAATATAAACAAATTGAAATTACCTTCCCATTTAATATTAGCTGATCCAAATTTTAATACACCCGCATTAGTTGACATCATTCTGGGTGCTGATATCTTTTGGGATATTCTTGAATTTGGACAATATTCCTTAGGAGATAGAAACCCAAAACTAATTAAATCAAAATTAGGCTGGCTAGTCGCCGGACCCATACACGCAAGCTGTTCCAAATATATTCAATGCAATACTTCAACAATTGCTTCAAATCAAACATACAATCCTAACGATGATTTCAATTTATCTAAATTTTGGGAGATCGAAGAGCTTCCACAAAGGTCTATTTTAAGTCATAACGATAAACTTTGCGAAGAACATTTCATTGCTAATACTAAACGCTTACAATCAGGTAGGTTTTCTGTTAGACTGCCGTTGCTCGACAGTCCAGATCGTCTAGGAGATTCATATGAGCTAGCTAAGAAACGTTTACTCAGTCAAGAGAAACGATTTCGTAAAAATAACAAACTTAAGCAAGAATATACAGATTTCATTAGGGAATATAAACAACTAGGTCATCTTTCAGAGTCTAATAAGCCTATGCCATTTCCTAATTATTTCTTACCACATCACGCAGTATTTAAAGAAGATAGCGAATCGACGAAAATTCGAGTAGTGTTCGACGGCTCTGCGCTGACCTCATCAGGCTTATCTCTAAACGACATTATGATGGTAGGTCCCTCTTTTCAAAACAATCTTTTCTCTATCTTGATAAGAGCTAGGCATAACAAATATTTACTCACCGGCGATATTGAAAAAATGTATCGTCAGGTCGAAGTACACGAAGACGATCGTAACCTCCAATTAATTTTATGGCGAGATAATGAATCAGAATCTATTAAAACATACAAGTTAAATACCGTCACTTACGGGACCGCAAGTGCGAGCTATTTAAGCACTCGCTGTTTACATCAAGTAGGAGAAGAATGTGACGACGAATTAATTAAGTTTATCATTCAAAATGACTTTTATGTTGATGATTTAATAACTACTTCTAATAGCGAAACAGAATTACTTAAAATTCAAAGGACTGTTACAGAATTGTTGAAATCAGCACAGTTTCCTTTACGAAAGTTTAAGAGCAATTTATCTAATTTTCACAAACATACAAATCAAGATTCAAGAGATAAACTTATACTAAGCGAGTCTTCAAGCACACTTGGTATAGGATGGGATTCATCAAATGACACTTTACATTTTCTTAGTAAAGATGAATCCAATTCCAATACTAATTATGTATGCTCAAAACGATTTATAATGTCAAATGCATTCAAAATTTTTGACCCTTTAGGATTACTCAGTCCATGCATCATAATACCAAAAATGCTTCTTCAAAAATTATGGCTTTTACAAATGGGCTGGGATGAAGCCGTTCCCCAGGATGTTAGGGCTTCTTGGGACGAATTTTCGAATAATTTAAAACATTTAACTAATTTACAAATTCCAAGAAATGTTTTTTGCAATGATCCAAAATACATAGAATTTCATATATTCAGTGATGCATCTCAGTCTGCATTTGGTGCTTGTTTGTATGTTAAATCCACTGATAATGAGGGCAATATAACTGTAAATCTACTAAGGTGTCACCCTTAAAGACAGTGACCATTCCTCGGTTGGAGCTTTGCGCCGCTTTGCTAGGTGCTCGTTTAGCCAAAAGTGTTTGTGAATCCATTAAATACAAACCTTCACGCGTAATCCATTGGTGCGATTCAAGCGTAGTATTAGCGTGGATACATTGCTCACCCAGAAATTTAAAAACATTTGTAGCCAATCGTATAGGTGAAATCATAGAAATCACTGAGCCATCTTCATAGCGATACGTACCAACTGCTGAAAATCCTGCCGATCTCATCTCCAGAGGAGTAAGTCCTAATCAGCTTGCATCATTGGATGTTTGGTGGCATGGGCCTAAATTTTTAACGATGGATGAATCCCTATGGCCAAATTTACAAAATAAAATTCATAAAAATGACTTACCTGAAGTTAAATCCCATTCAACAATTATAGACTCTTCTTCAATAATCAATTTCGATGATTACTCATCCTTTACTAGACTACAAAGAATATTTGCATACGTTAGACGATTTATATACAATATTAAAAATACAGCTTCAAAACGAATTGGTTTTTTAAGTAACGATGAATTAAGAGATTCCTTTGTTAATCTCTGTTGGATAGTTCAACAAAAATGTTTTATTAATGAATATAATCTTCTGAAACAAAATAAGCCTTTATCAAATAAATGTAAAATTTTATCTCTATCACCTTTTTAGACAATCATCAGTTAATTAGGGTAGGTGGTAGGATTCAAGCATCTACTTACTCGTTCGACAAACGACATCCTATTTTACTAGACTCATCACATCAACTAACACAATTATATTTTCGATTTGAACATATTCGCCAAATGCATGCTGGACCCCAACTTCTCTTAGCAACTGTAAGAGAAACTATTTGGCCATTAAATGGACGACGTCTAGCTCGTCGTGCAGTACACAACTGTGTCACATGTAGACGTTTTCAGGGTAAAACATTATCCCCTTAAATGGGAAATTTACCTCCACAACGTTTGACACCAGATTACCCATTTCTATCTGTAGGTACTGACTTTGCAGGACCATTCATGATTTTAAACCGAAAGGGTCGTGGCTCAAAGCTCATTAAATGCTACCTCTGCTTATTTGTGTGTATGCGCTTCAAATGCGGTCACCTAGAAGCAGTTGGTGGTCTTTCTAAAGATGATTTTATGATGGCATTGCGAAGATTTGTAGCTCGTCGAGGCCAGCCAGTGGAAATATTCTCCGACAACGGCCGAAATTTTATTGCGACAGCCAAAGAATTAAGTTTATTTTTGAAGTCACAATCTAACTCACTTTCAAACTTTGCTGCACAAGAAGGCATAAAATTTAGTTTTATACCGGCATACTCACCTCACTTTGGTGGCATTTGGGAATCTGGTATTAAATCCGCAAAACATCACATTAAACATGTATTAGGACATAGTCATCCTACCTTTGAAGAATTGCAAACATTATTTTCACAAGTAGAAGCAATACTAAACAGCCGACCCTTATGTCCCATGTCTTCCTCGCCCAACGATTTCTACCCTTTTACCCCAGGGCACTTCATCATAGGAAGACCTTTGAACTCGTCTCCAGCACCTTCACTACAAGATTTTGAGCCATTCAAATTAAGACGCTACGAACGATTGGAGCAAATTCGACAACATTTTTGGCAGCGGTGGCAGAGAGAATATGTCTCAGAACTCCAGCAACGCCAGAAATGGATAAAAGATAACACATCTGTTAATATTGGCGATTTAGTCCTCATAAAAGAAGAACATTTACCACCCTTATGTTGGCGACTTGGACGTGTTACCAAGACTTATCCAGGGCCAGACGGTATCATCCGCGTCGTGGATCTCAATACTGCCTCGGGAATTATACGGCGCTCCCTAGTTCGGTTATGTCCACTACCGAAGCCAGAAGATATCGATGGTTGAAAGGAGTCTTTCAACGGGCGGGAGTATGGCTACGCATCTATTAAAGCTACCTACTAAGATCAGCCTACGAGCATTTGATATTCCGCGCGTATTTAATTTTATTTTTTTAAGTACCCTTTACTAACCCATAGTGTTATATAATTCTACCTCCGTTATTTTTATTCATTCAGCAATCATACTTCATCCATTCATGTACCTAACAAACAAAAAGGGTTCTAATTATTAAAAACATATATCATCAAGATTTCCGGGTTTTATTTACAATAATAATAAGACTCGCAAGTGTCTCGGATTGAAGACACATATTATAAAGTTTATTTTTCTTTCAAAGTATCTACTTAAAATAAAGTCATTAATAATAATTGTAAAATTTTTGAATAAATTTGAAGTCAAGGGCATGTATGTAAGAATAAGGTAAAGTGTAAATTTAAAAATATATTAGTATGTAATAAATTTTGTAAATTTAAAGGGCATGTAAGATGTAAAAATGTATGTAAGGGAACGCATCATAGTTATTGTAATAGTGAGACAAAAGATAATAAAACATTGTTCTAATGAACGTTTGTTTCATTACGATTTACAATAAAACGTCTTTCGCTCTAAACAGTATTCTAATTTATAGTTGTTCAGTAAACAGCAGATGTTTTTAATTAATATACATTTTTAGACTATATTTTATTGAATTGTAGATAATGTCTTTTGATTATTTGAACTATCTAAAAACTTGGCGTAAAATTTTGTAATTCAGGAATCGATTATACAAATATTTAAATATTCGATTATCTCACAAAAATAATCATTTTCAATTTCTTTGCGTGTAGATTGCTAATTTATGCATATGTTTGGTATTTTGTGTAAAAATATATAACAAATTATTTTTTCTCTTCTTTCTCCCCTTTTTTCTCTCCCTTTTTTCGGGGGGAAATGCGTAACCGCACCGTACCCGCCGTTGGCTAGACGGCGAGCGTGTGTGGGTCTCTGCCGACAGAGTGCCAGACCTACCACCTAAAACCCCCCGATGTTCTCCCTGCCCTTATGGGCGCGCTAAGTAAAGAACACACTGCGACTCCATTATCCATCGCTAAAACTTTGCGGCCAACGCCATTATGTATTTCAAAATTGTAATGTTTTGCTTCACCATCATCATCATCATCACAGCTCATATACGTCCCCGCCGTGGGGCTCGAGCCTACCCTATATTAGAGGTGCCTTAAAGTCAACCACGCTGGTCCAGTGCGGATTGACCGACTTCACATAGGTACACCTTTGAATTTCTTTGCAGATGTATACAGGTTGCCTCACGATGTTTTCGTTTACCGTAGAAGCTTCGGACAAATGTACATACGAAATTCGAAAAACACATTGGTACATGGCAGGATCGAACCCCGGACCTCCCGATTAGAAGGCCAGTACCAAGTCCACGACGCCACCGACCGATAAATGATAAACTTAAAAAATGTAAGTAAATGTCAGGGCTTCGGCTTTTTTATTTTTATATAGGGTCAATGGGCTGTCGTCCATTTATGAGATTTTTTCGGACAGTTGTATGAAGTAATAAATTGGTGTTATAAAAGAAAATATGCCACAAAATTGAGAAATAAAACAGATGTATTTGATAACATTTTATTCTTCGTCCTGCGTGCTACTAAAGGTCATTGGCAGGATCCAGCAGCTGATCGTATCGTATCGTAAATCGATGGGTAAACTAAACTCATACATGATAAATTATGATGTATACTGTTTTAAGTTACTAATGTAAGTATGTATAATATTTTTTCGCTTTTCATAAGATAAAATTATTGGCCGACGTGTTCGCCCTTGAAAATTACAAATCTTTTTTTTTCTATTTTAATGGTTTTCGTGATAATGCGATAATGTTCACCAAGGAAATATAAAATGTTTCAGTAATTCTGCTTGGAATATTAGTAATGATGGCACAGATGATACAATCGAATTCCCTAAACGCCTCAATGAGTTAATTATCTCCAACAACATTCATGACTATAAATTGTTACCGATCTTCCCAAGGTTATATAAGGGAAAAGTACTATTATGGTTCCGGAATAACAATCCAGATTGAAAAACGTGAAAAAACTTTGCAACGGAATTTTAATTGTTTTTCGAAGCAAAGGAGAATGAAAATATTGTGCCCAAAATAATTATAATAAGTTGGGATTTAGTCTAATAATTTATATATTTTTACACAAAATACCAAACATATGCATAAATTAGCAATCTACACGCAAAGAAATTGAAAATGATTATTTTTGTGAGATAATCGAATATTTAAATATTTGTATAATCGATTCCTGAATTACAAAATTTTACGCCAAGTTTTTAGATAGTTCAAATAATCAAAAGACATTATCTACAATTCAATAAAATATAGTTTAGAAATGTATATTAATTAAAAACATCTGCTGTTTACTGAACAACTATAAATTAGAATACTGTTTAGAGCGAAAGACGTTTTATTGTAAATCGTAATGAAACAAACGGTCATACCACTCAAACGTCCGCCACGCGAAGCGTGGTGGGTTTCAAAAGCAAAAAGTAGTATATCTCATATATCAAAGGTGCCGCCATTGCGGAATGACTCACCCCGGCGCGTGCGGGGTGTTCAAAAAATTGCGGAGAGTGACATATACTGTCTACAAGAGAACAAAAAATACGTATGGAAAGGTAATTTAATATAGAAGGAACTTATAATAGTTAATTAGATAAGGATTAATAATTAAATGAATGAAGCGCGAAAATGTTCGGAAGGCCGCGGAAGACCCGATTTATAAAAAAAAAATTTTTTTTTAAACTATTTTATAAAACTTTAAATAACCATATATATTATTATAGCCCTATTCTTGAAGATTATTTTGATATATAATAGTTTTGGGTAATATTTTTAATGAAAAAAGAAAAAAATAATAAAATCGATTAATTGCGTAATTAATTACGCGAGAGGCGAGCGCGCAACCTCAAAATTAAAAAAATTGCAAAAAATAAATTATTGTGTCTAAAATTAAATAAATAACACGTATGGAAAGCTAATTTAATAAGGAATGAACTTATAATAGTTAATTAGATAAGTATTCATAATTGAATGAATAATGACGAGTATAGTAATTAAAGTGCTTAAAATTTCAAAAATACTCACTTTTTGAAAAAAACGTTTAGTGTGGCAATATAACACTATAAACTATCATAAACCATACATAATAATGTAGCCCAATTCTTCTAGTTTATTTTGATATAGAACACTCTACGAAAATACCACAAACTATATAGAGATACTACGTATGTAATGGTAAATGGAAAACGGTGTAAATAAACGTCCTGTCGTACACTATCACACCCTTCAACACAGCAAAAGTAATACATTTTAACAAAATGTAAATACAATTGCAAATGTCACAGGTAATTGCGGAGATGTGGTCGGAAATTAATCAACGAAAGCGCACACTTGAACACAAGAATTGAAATGTCAGCCATATTGTTTGTTTGTTTTCGTGCGTGACGGACGACTGGCCACAGAGGGGAAGGGAAGGGCAGGACGAGGAGGGGTAACTGTCATCTGACGATGTAGGGCCCCTTTCTGGGATGAATAAAAAAATAGTATGGAGATTACCACCCGTGGAAAATACAAATACAGACTAAGTTAGTACGCAATAAATCTCATCGGTCATGGAATAAGAAACGTATGGATACGGCCAAGTAAGTTGGACCGCAGACTATGAAAAATTTATTTCAATCTAAGACTAAAAACAAATTGGACATGACAGGTCAACTTATGAAAGAGACTATTGGCAAAGGAATAAAGCCATAGAGAAAATGTTTTTTTTTCGCGATTTTTTTATCACGCGCGGTTTTACGCAAAGTTACGCAAAGGGAACTGGGTACCATAGTACCCAGGTCGATCGAGAAGCTTACGATTTTGGGGACTATAGTCCCCACGGACGTTTGAGTAGCAACAATGTTTTATTATCTTTTGTCTCACTATTACAATAACTATGATGCGTTCCCTTACATACATTTTTACATCTTACATGCCCTTTAAATTTACAAAATTTATTACATACTAATATATTTTTAAATTTACACTTTACCTTATTCTTACATACATGTCCTTGACTTCAAATTTTTTCGAAAATTTTACAATTATTATTAATGACTTTATTTTAAGTAGATACTTTGAAAGAAAAATAAACTTTATAATATATTAATTTTGTTTTATTTATCTCTGTTTTCCAAAACCTTTAAAAATTTACAATGTGAAACGAATCAACGCCCTCTATGAATTTTCTTCGGTAACATGATTAAGAAGAAAAACTAATTTAAGTTACTAGTAACGCCATCTATCCCTCCTTAGGCAAAACTTACAATATTATGAAAATCTCAAATTTTATTCCTTTTACAATTCTTTTTCTTGAAAACACATGAATAAAAAGAAAACGTTATTATATTTAAATACTTGTCTAGCAAAATATTTAACATGTAATGTTTACAATGAAACAAAAATTATATTATATATAGTATATTATATGTATAGTAGTATATTATATTATATATAGTATAGTATAATATATATAGTATTATATACAGGGTAAATTTTGAGGTACCGGCAAGCTCGCAGGATTAGATAGCTGGCATCATTAACTACAACGTTTGTTCTACGACTTTTGATTCTGATTGAATTCGTTAGATTTTACTTTCACAGAAAAATAAAATTTTCATTTAATATACCTCTAGAATGTTCGTAACTCTACGCGCACAGCGCGCGAGCATAGCGTTGTCTTCCGTCGTCGTTTATAAATGAAACATAGACTTATTATCAATGTCACGACAGTGCAATAAAAACTTGAAAATTGATTTTTGTTCAATTTATTGAGTTATCTTAAAACTCGTAAAACAAACGTTGTAGTTAATGATGTTAGCTATCTAATCCTGTGAGGTTACCGGTACCTCAAAATGTAACCTGTATAGTATATTATTATATTTATTATATTCTAATCAATTAACATTTAGTTTTCTTTACGTTATTACATTACATTTTTAATAAAACTCAATAACCTTTACTTTTAATCCAGTAAAATAAGTTAAAGATTTTTTTATTTTATTTAAAATGAAAAAGTCTTTTTATCTTGAAAAATGTATGCAAATACTAAAAAATACTTGAAAAATCTTTTACTTACTAAAACGAAAACTTTATTTGAACAAAGATTTACTATTTTTGTTGTTAAAAGTGAGAATTTATTTAACACAAAAGTTACAAATCTATATTGTGACAACGGTAGAGAGTATTTTTCAAATGAGTTCAAAGAATTTTGTGTTTCTAAGGGCATAACGTATCACTTAACAGTGCCATACACACCGCAACAAAATGGCGTATCTGAGCGCATGAATCGTACGTTGACCAAAATGGCACGAACCATGGTCGCAAATGCGAAGTTAGATAAATCAATGTGGGGTGAAGCTGTACTGACGGCTACTTATCTAATTAATAGGCTACCTACAAAAGCGCCATCAGATAAAACAACATATGAAATGTGGCATAGAAAAAGACCTAAAATCAGTCACATAAAGGTATTTGGTTCGACGGCTTACGTACATGATAAAACAAAAAGAGCTAAGTTTGATGAAAAGTCATTCAAAGCTATCCTAATCGGATATGGTCAAAATGGATATACCTAAGCTATTTAATGTTGAAAATGGTCAATTCTTTATCGCCCGCGATATTATATTTGATGAAATTAACTGTGTACAGTCAAGGCCGACAAATCAAAATCCTGGAATGTGTATTGAAGTTAGCAAGCTTGACAATAACGATAAGTCAGCAAAGCTAACAGACATTCAACAGGATATGAAACCAGATACAGAAATGTCCGCCGAAGTTGGTAAGCCTGACGGTGAAAAGAAGTCAGCAAAGCCAACAGGCAAGAAACACACTCTTATTTCTGATAATCAATCGGATGATATTGAGGATTCTAATTCGTCAAATAAAATAAGGCGAAGTGAAAGAATACTCAAACTGCCGGCCATCGATTATAAACGAATGGACGACCCAGATTTGTATCTTATCGCTAACAACTGTACAATCACTACCTAAGACCTATAGCGATATATCTGGTAGAAGTGATAGTGCTAAGTGGCTTAAAGCTGTAGAATGTGATCTAGATTCATTGTATAAAAATCAAACATGGATTCTTGTGACCAGACCAGACGGTGCAAATATTATTAGCTGTAAATGGGTATTTACTATTAAACATAATGAGTTAGGGGAACCTTCCCGTTAAAAGGCTCGTTTAGTAGCTCGAGGTTTTACCCAAAAGTACCAGCAAGACTATGATGAAACATTCGCACCAGTGGCACGCATCACAACGCTTAGATTCATTTTAGCTTTTGCAAATCAGCATAGCTTACAAGTTCATTATATGGATGTAAAAAGGCATTTTTAAATGGCATTTTAAAAGAAAATATATATGTATATGGAGGTTCCTGAAGGCGTTGCAGCCGGATCAAACCAGGTTTGCAAGCTAAACAAGTCGTTGTACGGTTTAAAGCAATCGTCTCGGTGCTGGAATGAGAGTCATGTTTTAAATGAGCTGGGTTTCAAAAGTTCAGAAGTTGATCCATGTTTGTATATACTTAATAAACAACGAATAGATGATAATATTTATACAGTACTATATGTTGATGATTTGATCTTATTTACAAAAAAGGAAACAAACCTAAATTTTTGTAAACAATTATTAATGCAAAAATTTGATTGACAGATTTAAATGCAATCAAATTATTTCTAGGTATACGGATAGAAAGGAATAATGACTCAATCACGTTAGATCAATCAATATACCTACAAAATGTTTTAAACAAATTCCCGACCAGACATTTGTGCAGCAATAAGTATACTCAGTAGATATCAAAGTAAGAGTAACCCAGAACTATGGAAGTGCTTATAACATCTTTTAAGGTACCTATATCAAAGGAACTGTAAATCTAAAATTGACGTGGACGTTAACATTAAGAGGTGCGATTATACGCAATTAATCACAGGTTATGCAGATTTTGATTGGGCTGGCGATGAATTAGATCGTAAAAGCACGACAGGATATGTATTCCAAGTGTTTGAAAACTGTGTAATATCGTGGAATACACGTAAGCAAAACACAGTAGCCGCCTCCTCAACAGAAGCTGAGTACATGGCTCTTTTTGAAGCTGTGAAAGAGGCAATATGGATTAAGTCTTTGTTAAATAGTATTGCTATCCAAATAACACAGCCCATTGTAATATATGAAGACAACAATAGTTGTATATGTATCGCGAATAATCCTACAAACCATAAAAGGTCGAAACATATTGATGTCAAGTACCATTTTACAAGGGAAAGCATCAATAAGAAAATTATAAAGCTAGAACAAATTTCCACAGGACAACAACTAGGTAGCTGATATTTTCACGAAGATGGTACCCTCGGTCAAGTTCCTAGAATTAAGGAATAAATTAAAATTATTATAAAATATTTTATTTCATTGTATTCATATATTATGTTTAAGACTTAGTTTCTATCTAATATAAATTAAAATGTTCCTATAGTTTTGCGCTTATAAGACAGTGTATTGGCTTAGAAGACTTGCATTTTTGAGGGGGACTGTTGGAGTTATGGTCAAAATCCAAGTCATCTGTCATAATGTCAAATCATTAAGAATAAAAGATTGTCATTGTTTTCTCTCTATCAATTTTTCTCTTGTTAATATAAAAACATATTATAATAAAAATACGATATTTTATTTAAACTCTGCGCTCATTTCCAATAACTATTTATTTAATCACTCATTAATAACCTTAATTATACTTATAGTGTAACTAGGTTTACTTACTAAAAACAAAAACCTTATTTGAACAAATATATTATTTACTATATTACTCGTTCCCTCATTATTCAGTGTTACTAATAAATCTAGCAAGGAAACTAATGTAAATATTTAACTATCACCACTACTGCTATAGACATAGAATATTATTTGACTTATAATTGACATGATAACATACCAAAAAATAAAAATCTTAATTCAGCTTCATCTATGCAAAGTAATTTCTTAGTTTGTAAGTAGTACGTCCTCTCTCGGTTAAAATTTGAACTTTTTAATTTTTGTCCATATTGGAAGTTTGAAAATCATCTAATTGAATACCTGAAATATCTGAAACAGAGTCTAAAGTGTGCGGTTTTGACAAAGGTTTTAAAAATTGAACATGAACAATCTTGGTCTTCTTAGGCTTCTTTATATCTTCTATTTCATAACAAACAGCTCCTATTTTTCTTATTATTTTGTAAGGTCCTTTATATTTGGATGTCAATTTTGTATCTGTTGGTTTACTCCATTCATATAGTACATATTCTCCTGTTTGAAATGTTTGTTGTATTCTGCTCAGATCAAATCTGCTTTTATTAAATAAATGTGATTTTGTGATATTATGTTCTGCTCCTTTTTTTGCTTTAAATTACAAATCCAGTTGGTTTTCTTTGTAAATCTTGAAATATAGTTCCAAAATGTATTTCATTTGGTGGTATTCTTAGTTCATAACTATGTCATAAGTAAAATAACATGTGATGTTTTTTTGATGTGTTGATTGCAAGTACGACTATTTCTTTAGGTGACAACAAATCCCAATCCTTATCATTTTCTAATGCAAATTTTGTTAAGGTTGATACTATTGTGGCATTCGCTCTTTCTACTAAGCCATTACTACTTGGAGTGTTTGGTGTAGTTGGTATATGTACAACTCCATATTTAGCAAAAAACTATATTCATTTCGCAGCGCTGTAAAACCTTAATTAATGAATAAACTTTTAAAATTTATAATGAAAATTATTCCTTAAAGACGGTCTGATATATTTTTTTTTTTTTGTAAAATGATCAGAAAAAAGTTATAGGTACTCGTATTAGAAATAGAAATTATTTTCTCAAATTTTCATCGTTTTTTGCTTATAACTTTGTTATTTTTATTTCTACGGCTAAAAGTTACTTGACTAAAGGTGTAGAGAATTTTATTTGCAACAAAAAATGTTTTAATTTTTTTTGTGGGACCTATAGTTTGTCAGGTAAACCTTAAAAACCATTTGCACCCCTCTTTCCAAGATAGCGGCCGTGGGACAAGAGTTGCAACCCCACAAACTGGGGTTTAACTTTACACTAACCCCTCGTTGATATCTAATAAATAAAATTGCGTCCTCTGACAAATGCAACCCAAATATAACTTTTCAATAGACTACGGCTCCGTTCTGGCCTATTCATCGCGCTGGCTGGGCACTCCATGAGGGTGTGCTCGACGGTACTTCATGTAAACCTAGCTACTCTTTTCCTATTTTTACTTTACGTACCAGCATTATGGAGTGATTTGAAAAAAATCTTAGATATTAACATTTTATGATTCATTCATAGATTTTAGTCAGAAAACCAACATTTTAATTGAACTTTTATTACAGATCATATCTTTAATTTAGCTATATATATTGGAAGAATTCATCCAAAACACCACATTTTTCTTGCTCATTTGTTTTTTCAAATATTTGATTTGATACAACTTTTTGGACATTAGCAGTACACTGGACATTATTAAAGTAATCCTGTATGGGTTACTTTTTATCACCCCGGAAAATTTAAGGGATGCTTCAGGACACATCCATTATCTATTATCTATAAATATACACGGTGTTTCATAATAACCAATAAATAATCAATACGTTCATCATCACATCATCATCACAGCTCATATACGTCCCCACCGAGGGGTTCGAGCCTACCCTATGTTAGGGTGATTAGGCCTTAGTCAACCACGCTGGCCCAGTGCGGATTGGTCGACTTCACATACATCATTGACTTTCTTCGCAGATGTTTGCAGGTTGCCTCACGATGTTTTCCTTCACCGTAGGAGCGTCAGATAAATGTACATATGAAATTCGAAACGAAAAACACATTGGTACATGGCGGGTCTCGAACCCCGACCCTCTGATTGGAAGGCAAGTGCCGAGTCCACAGCGCCACCGTTATCTAAAACTAATTATTAAATTGTGTTTAGCCGTAATGTCATTCAACCCAAAATTTTCATGTAAATCATAGACATGATGATGATACTATGATATACATGAAAATGTTGGGTTGAATGACATTACGTGTAAACGCACATTTTAATAATTAGTTTTAGATAACGCATTGATTCACTAGTTTACAGTGCATCTGAGGCCGATAAAATTTTTGCTGTTACTGACTACATATGATATGGTAATTACAAATATGTAAGTAGAATTTTGTCATCAGTTCAACCAATGATTGAGTTTCAAAAAAACATCCCTTTAAAGCTCTTCTCTTATTTGTGTACTTAGGGAAATGGTGTATAATGTACCAGCAAAAGTCAGACATATTCCTATCCCAGAAACCCTGATACCGCTCCTGTATGATGCGTAAGTCTTAATGCATACGCTCTCCTCGCTCTTCGGTCGTGTCTCCAAAATTTTCTGAAAACCTGTCTTGGTGACTATGGAAAAAAGTGGAGCTTAATGCTCCCAGAGCTTTTAATTGCAAAAGGAGGTCTTCTACAAGTTCAATATCAGTTTCAGATTTTTTGTTTCTGAGAAAGATTTGCATCACCGATACGAAAGCTGTCCATGGTTTTAATTCAAGCTAAGTGGTTTAATTTATATATTCAGTATCTTTCGTAAGTCGTCTGATTTGGGGTCTGTCAAAAATACCGGTTTTAATCTTTTTCATTGTGAGTTAACGAAATTTGTGTCAAATGTAGGAAATGCTATTCCCTTTTTTATCTAGTGCTTTAACAAACTGTTTCAAGATTCATAGTTTTATGTGTTATGGCGGCAAAATAATTATATCACAGGCTACTAGTGAATTTTGGACTATTTTTTGCCGCCCAGTCAACATATTTCCTCTCAAGGGTCAGTTTTTTCTTACTCAATGTTCTTCTTTAGCTCTGCTGTGCCCAAACACATATAAACAGGGAAACTTAGTGTAACCACTTTGTTAACGGAGAAGAATGTTCACCATTTTTAAAACAACACAAATTTTCCACTTGTGATCATTGTATTTTATTTTATTTAAGACTACCTAGATGTTATCATATTCTTCCTTTAACTTTGTGTTTTGAGCAATAGATACCCCTGGTATTGGTTTCCTTTAAGCAACAGGGATTTGGGTTGTTTAAAGAACTTCTCCTTAAACCACTCATGTCCCAAAAACTCATGAAGTTAATGTTAACTTACTAAAATACTCACGTTGTTAACGAATAAATATTCATAAATACGCATAAATGATGATAGTCAAAAGCAAAAAAAATTGAGCTGCACAAAAATTTTTGATTGGAGATTTGAAAAAACCAACAACAGACAAAAAGTTAAATTTTGTAAACTAGTGAATTATTTATTGCTTATTATGAAACACCTTGTTTAAAAAAAGAAGAAGAATCAGGAGCATGGTTGTACGCCCTTCCCTCACCTAACCTGGGTACGTTGATGGATGACGACTCTCTGCGTGTGGCGGTAGCTCTCCGTCTGGGCTGTAAGGTGTGTGAACCTCATAGATGCACCTGCGGTTCAATGGTGGAGGCTGATGGGCATCACGCTTTGAGCTGTCGTCGTTGCTCAGGTAGATTTTAACGACACCATGCTCTCAACGACATAGTCCGCAGGGCACTCATATCGGCCAATATCCCGTGCGTACTGGAACCACCAGGTGTAAGCCGGTCGGATGGCAAACGACCGGATGGTTTGACCTTGGTTCCATGGAAGCACGGCAGGTGCCTGGTATGGGACGCTACGTGCGTGAGCACTGTCGCGGCTTCGCACTTGGGTCGCACCGACCACTCACCGGCAGCGGCAGCTGAGGATGCCGCTAACAAAAAGCGAACAAAATACGCGACAATGGAGCCGCTTTATCACCTTGTGCCCATTGCAGTCGAAACTTTGGGCAGCTGGGGAGCCGAGGCCAAAACGTTGATGACAGAAATTGGTCGCCAAATTAGGGAGAACGGCGGAAACTCCCGTTCCGGCTCGTTCCTGGTGCAACGGAGCGCCATCGCTATTCAGCGTAGTAATGCTGCTAGCATCATGGGCACCTTTGCGCCGGGTTCGATTCTGGGCGGGTTATTCGATTAGTAGTTAGTAGTTATTTGACATAAATATATAAATAATGAAATTGTAATTTTTCTGAAGTAAATTTTACATAATGCCATGGACATTATAGAGAGTAATATTAAAAAAAAGAAAGTCGTGTTAGTTACACTATTTATAAATCACGAACGGCTGAACCGATTTGGCTGAAAATTTGTGGGGAGGTAGCTTGAACCAGGAGACAGATATAGGATAGCTTTTATCGCAGAAATCACCCCTTAAGGGGGAGAAAAGGGGGGTGGAAGTTTGTATGGGGAATCAATAACCGCTGAATCGATTTAGATGAAATTTGGTATGGAGATAGTTTGAGTTGTGGGGTAGGATAAAGGGTGTAAAAAAGGTGAGGGGGGGAGAATTTGTAAAGGCAATCAATAAAAAATGATTTCCACTCGGACGAAGTCGCGGGCAAAAGCTAGTTCTATATAAAATTAATTAAAAATTTTTAAAAAACCTTTAAAAGTAAACTAGTGCAGTAAACTAAACTCAAGTACTTCACTAAACTAGTGGAACTCGACGCAGAATAAATACCCTAATTCATCAACGCGTTATGTCCTAAACGCGAAATGTCCTAAACGCAAAATATCTTAAACGTAAAATGTCCTCAACTCAAAATGTCCTAAACGCAGAATGTCTTAAACGCGAAATGTCCTAAACGCAAAATGTCTTATAAAATATTATTCGTAACCTCATAATGTCCTAAATGCGAAATGTCTTATACGCAAAATGTTGTTAAGGGCCTGTGATGCGCGGTTTCCATTTCTGAGTTGTAGGGTCTCTCTACAAGGATCCAGCTAGGTAAGTAGCACCGCTGTGTCAGGTATTATTAAAGTATTTTAACAAAAAAACGGTTACAGGTATTTTTAAAGTGTGTTTGATAGATAGAATTTGATCTCGAATCGTGAATCATTGAACGCAGAGAACTAAATCAAGGAGGTACAAAGATATAACAATATTTCAATGAAGTTCTTATCTATTAATGGCCACTAAAGAATATCCGCATTTATTGATTAGTAGCTGACCCGGCGTACTTTGTATCGCCATGTTTTTTAACTAAATTACTGAAATGTATGTTTTAATTATTGTAATTTTTATATTACACAAACCTTGTCCTAACAATAACGAATACATAACCAAAAATTATCCAATTTGGTGCAGTCGTTTGAAAGTTATGGGCGTACATACATTTCGAAGATCCATTTTTATTTTATGCAAAGACATTATAAGACTAGACCGACAAAGCAAACATTTTGAGAGTATGTCATTATGCGTTTAGGACATTTATTGCTTTGAGGACATTTTGCGTCGAGTCCTGTTTTTTTTTGGTGCAGTGCAACTCACCTTTAACAAATTGTAAAGAAACACCCTTGTATTAATTTGAGTTCTTACTTTTGTATTCATTGAGTTAATAAACACTTCTGTATTTTTAATGTTTTTTTTCCTTGAGGTGAATAAAGATAAGGCTATTTCCCGTGGGATAAAGTAGGAAAATCACAAGTATCAAGCAGAGTTAGTCAACCAGGATCCCCTAAGCCGCGAGTTGCTGGTTAAGTTGTATCTTGTATGTATCTTTCATAATAATACTATCAAAGACACTGTTACAGTAAGTGGGGTGTGACCTTCAATGTTGCTCTATCAAAGATACAAATAAAGAATAATGTTTACCGCGGGAAAATGGTATTTCTCTTGAAATATTAGGTAGGTAGTCTTTTTTGGATATCCATGAATGAAATCACAAACTCACTTGCTGGGAGCAAAGGCTGGGCCGTAACAAGTATTAATTCGACAGCGTTCATGCGAAAAGTGATCATATAGGTCATTTTGCGTTTAGGTCAATTTGCGTTCTGCGTGTGGTGAGCAAATTAACGGGTCACTTTGCGTTTAAGTCATTGTACTTTTAGGTCAATTCACGTTTAGGTCATTTTGAGTATATGTCATCTTTCGTTTAAGACATTTTGAGTGTATGTCATTATGCGTTTAGGACATTTTGCGTCGAGTCCAACTAGTGCAGTATTTTTTGGATATTTCAGAAAAATTATATAAAATTAAATAGGTGAGTTATTTTTTTATCGATATTTAAATCATTCTACTACCGTAAAGAGCGTCTGTCGGCGGCGCTGTGGCCTCGGCACTGAACTATGCCCCAAGTAGAATCGGGAGGCCCACGATCGATCCTGCCACGTACTAATGTGTTTTTCATTTCACGAATTTAATATTTACATTTATCTGACGCTCCAACGGTGAAGGAAAACATCGTGAGGAAACCTACATACGCCTGCGAAGTAATTCAAAGGTGTATGCAAAGTCAACTAATCCGCACTGGGCCAGCGTGGTTTGACTAAGGCCTAATCGCCCTACCATGACTGGTCAGGGTAGGCCCCTCGGTAGGGACGTAAATGAGATGTGATGATGATGATGATGATGATGATGACTACCGTGTTCTGAAGCGTCCCTTAAATGTTCTAGGGTAATATAAAAGTAAACCTGTATTTATTAATTGTGTACATTACCATGCTCAGAGCTTGAGCGTCCTTCTGTTCTTTAATCTTTTTATCTCCTCCAAGTACGATTTTTTACGCTTTCTTTCATACAAACCCCTTGTGTTCAGTAAAATAACATTCATTTAACATTTTACATAACCAAGTTTTCTTCAGAGTTGAACATGTGGATCTCGCCACATCTCGCTTTAGTCCATTTTTCAACCCACGTTTTTTTTTATATTTAGTGAAATCTTATAGATTTTTTATTATAGCTAGAAAACTAACGTATTAACGAATCACTTCTTTTTATTATGTAATATTTTATAGAAGTACATTACACGTGATGAGATTAATTTACACGGACTAGTAGATTAGCAAAAAATGTTGATATTTTTGCATAATCATTACATGGCGTTCAATTTCAACATTCTTCAGACTCAATTAATCTTTTTTTTCGGATTGTTAATGCGAGGCCATTTCACAATCAGTAGAAGCCTTCTGCACAATTATTAAGCCTTAATAATCTATACTAATATTTTATAGAGGAAAGATTTGATTGTTTGTTTGTTTGTATTGAATAGGCTAGACTGATTTTGATGAAAGTTGGTATAGGGATAGTTCGAGACTAGAGGACGGACATAGAGTACCTAATTTTCCTATGGGAAAAAGAATTTCTACGGGAAAACTAACGCGGGCGAAGTCGCGAGCGGAAAGCTAGTGTAATAAATATAATTATACTAATATTATAAAGAGGAAAGATTTGATTGTTTGTATTGAATAGGCTTCGAAACTACTGAACCGGTTTTGATGAAAGTTGGTATAGTTCGAGACCAGGGGAAGGACATAGGGTAATTTTCCTACGGGAAAAAAGTTCCCAGGGGAAAACAAAAATAACGCGGGTGAAGTCGCGAGCGGAAAGCTAGTTAATTATAAAGCCTTGATTAACAAACTTGATTCTCGATATTAGCTTCTTATTTCCTACCCAAACTTTATATTATGGTCACTAACCGTTTTATAGGTAAGTATATAATAATAACATTTAGGAAATATTGTTAGATAGCCAAACAAAATTGGACCAAATGAAAAACAAACAAACCATACTGAATTTCATCACACTCGTATCAATTTAAAAGTCAATTCACATCGCTAGAATTTATGTTTATTTTTGAATATGCAAGTGCTTTTTTTTTAATTTGACAGGTGAACGAACACGCCTTACTCCCGTCCATTGTGTAGGGAGGGTATCGAAATTGAACGAGCGCTAGTCCATTTGGCGGTGAATATGAGACAATAACCGCCTGGCCATTCCAATCTCTCTCTCGAATATCCAAATCATTTTTCCACGATTTCACTGCAAGCGATCCGACCACCAGTCAACCGGAGATATGTAACGAGATAAGTCAATTATACATTCGATATTAAACGTTTTATTTTCATAAAACGCAATATATGACACTTTTCCAATAATGGGTTATCTGAGGATATGACCTAAATATTAGTTGGACTTAAAAATATGTTTTTAGGGTTCCGTACCTCAAAAGGAAAAAACGCAACCCTTATAGGATCACTTTGTTGTCCGTCCGTCCGTCCGTCTATCTGTCTGTCAAGACCCTTTTTCTCAGGAACGCGTGGAGGTATCAAGCCAAAATTTATATCAAATACTCAGGTCTACTGTCCCTTAGAGCTTTAAAAAATCAAACTTCTAAGCCAACACAATCAAAAGATACAGCCGTTAATGCCGCAAATTCCCGCAAATTTTAGACACTCGCAAGGGAATCAAAACCTACACGGTCTTATTACAAAACCTAGTCTAAAGTTAGTCTTGGTTTAAATGTAGTGCGCTTTCACTTGTGTCAATATAGCTAGATAGAGACAGCGTCAACTTAGTCCTAGTTTAAACCAGGACTAACTTTAGTCCATGTTTTGTAATAAGACGGACAGGGTACCTCCCGTGAACTCAGAATCTTGAAATTTGGTACGAAGAAACGTCTTATAGCACAGATATAGGAAAAATTGCGAAAACCGTAAATTTTTAGTAACATCATATAATAATAAAAATATATGGGTCAACTTTTTTATTAATTATTTTTCATTTTCATTTCATTTTCATTTTTACTTATATACCTACAGGTTTGTACGGAACCCTCAGTGCGCGAGTCCGACGCGCACTTTGTCGGTTTTTTTTCATCACACCAACGCCAGTACAAGTTGCCAACAACTGAAGATAGTTTGAAAGGGTAATTCTCATCAAAGCTCAAATTTAATGGTAACACAGTTATATTTCTTAAACCGTTTAATTTAAGAACAACTTTTATATCGAAAGATTAAACATGTATTAAGCTACTAAACAAACCAATTTTATACTAATGAGAGCAATAATACATTTTTAAAATTGATGAACTTGGTCAAAATCGGGGTGATTTTGTACGTTCGATCGTGTCACACTTCCCGTTTCAGTAATACATTTAGTTACTACATCACCTGGATTCGCCATATTTCTATGTAACATATACTAAAATCATCGTAATTGAATACACTTAACACATAATAGTTTAAAAAAATGTGTTCGTCTTTATTTTTAATTAAATACCCAATATGTGTCGGTCACACGATTTTAGATACTTAAGATTTGCGTAGTTATGAAGACTTGCTGTCGAAAATAACTATCGGAACGAGTCATAGTCTTCGATTCGGTAAAATATCAGTGGTGTGCGTATCATAGCATAATTCAGATGAAAGACTTTCACTCCGAGAGATAAAATATTGGTAAGTTTTGATTTACGTCATGCATTGCAATGCATGCAATGCGTGCATTCCAATCACTTGCGTGGACAATATTGTTCGCAAGCTATTTTAGCAATTGATATCAAAAGCCATCTTATGGAAAGCTCAAAATGTTAGAGATATTCACATTGTATGTGATATAGCTTGCTTTATTTAATCTTTTAGAAATGTCTAAATAAGCGGTATTTTCATCATCTTTTTGGCATCACTTTCGTGGCTCTTTGGACACGAAGGTGACGAAAGGCCATGAAAGTGATTTTTTAGATACGGACAACATAGTTTATGATTGTAGTTTTTTATTATTTTGCATTTACAATGCTATTTAAAAAATAAAATTTAATATTTGAAAAAAACTAGAAAAAGTCTACTACCAAATGAGACAAGTTGATTATTAGTATTTTTTCTAATATATCTAACTATTTAATTTCTACTAGGTACTTATATTCTATTCCCAAAAAGACCTGTTTCACAATCGAAAGGTAAGTTTTGAATAGCTTACTTGACAGATAATTTGACAGATGTTAAATGAAAAATATGTCAAAGAATCTGTCAAGTAAGTTATTCAAAATTTACTTATTGATTGTAAAACAGGCCTTAAGGGTAAAATTGTAATATAAAATAATGCCAAATCATCTGTCAAGTAAGCTACTCACAACTTATTTTTTGGTTGTAAAACAGGCCCTAAATCACAGAATAGTTACTGCCTAAATATACTATTGTTGACAGCTAGCCTGGCTTATCACCATTCAGTTATTCTGAAAGTAAATTAAATAGAAAGGTAAATAGGAAATATCAACATGTCTCATATTGCCGTTTGCACGAATATAAGATGAGTTATTTTTGTGGAGTATTTTTATATCTTATAAAAATTTATAGTTTTATGATTTTTCAATAATTCAAAATGTCGCAAACAGCTAAAGAACGCCAAAAAACAAAAAAGGCATAAAAATAGAGAAGGGAAAGGATAAAGGAGACTCTTATCTTCATTCTTCTTCATTCTACACTCTAAACACAAAAGCAAGAGAACGCTATCATAGGGAAAAGGCCAAAGGAGTTATTTTACAATGAGACATTTTGTACTTTTTTCTTGACGCTAAACCTTTGTCATATTTGAAGAGATCATTGTCTTTTGTAGTGTTTTTGCAATAATGTTGATTTTAAATACGTTTTTGTTTTTGAAAAGCATCTAGAAAAGTTTAATAATTACTTTTTTATAGTCAGGTTTGTTGTTATAATAATATAGAAAATTTAATTTTTTGACAGTTAAGACTTTCTAAAAAGAGCTTTAAAAAGTTAGTACCAATTGATTAGTTATGGACTCGTATGAGCGTCGGTGGCGCTGTGGACTCGGCACTTGCCTTCCAATCAGGAGGTCCGGGTTCGAGACCGCCATGTACCAATGTGTTTTTCGTTTTTCATGTGTACATCGAATTTCATGTGTACATTTGTCTGACGCTCCTACGGTGAAGGAAAACATCGTGAGGAAACCGGCATACATCTGCGAAGAAATTCAATGGTGTATGTGAAGTCGACCAATCCGCACTGGGCCAGCGTGGTTGACTAAGGCCTAATCACCCTAACATGGGTAGGCTCGAGCCCCTCGGTGGGGACGTATATGAGCTGTGATGATGATTATGAGTCAGGAACCGAGCTGATGATGGATGGAAGCTGACAAGGCTATCCCTTGGACTGGTAAAAACCCCATACCCTGCTAAACCACACTCCGTTCCTCTTCGTCCCCGGTGGAGGCACACTCGAAATCGGAGTAGCCATTCCCCGAACTGGGAACAAGCACAGAGGTGTAAATGAGCTGGGACTCGCCAAGGGAGGGTTACCAAGTTAACTTCGTTGTGACCTCCCCGTGGTTCGAACCTGATGACTAATGACTTTATGTACTAATGAGTTTTTCATTTTTCGAATTTCATATGTTCATTTTCCGATGCTCCTACAGTGAAGGAAAATCTGTAAAGAAATTCAAAGGTGTACTATGTGAAGTCGACCAATCCATACTGGGCCAGTTTGGTTGACTAAGGCCTAATCACCCTAACATAGGGTAGACTCGAGCCCCTTTGATAGGAACGAATATAAACCGTAATGATGAAGCTTAGTTTTCATTATTTGCTGCCATAAAAGACATATTGGTAAATTTAAAAATTTGCTCTTCTACTTGTAATATTACGGTTAAAAAAGGCGTTTAAATTACGCATAATAGTTATTATTTTCAATACAAATATGTGATTATATTTATTAAGTATATAAAATGATACTTGTAATTTACGTTTTTGATGTATCTTAATAAAAACTCTTTATTAAAATCGTGTTGTTTTATTTGACATAGTATTATATAGGTATAAGGTAGGTTCTGATCACAAAAAGACTGATCTGCGAGTCCATGAACATTAATTTAGTATTTGATTTTTTATTTAAAATATAATTTATAATATTTCTTAAGTTGATGAGATAATGAGTCACTTTCGTGGATTACTGCGTCACTTTCTTGGGGCCAAGAATCTTAGCCAAGAATTCTCCACGAAGGTGACGATGAGAATGGTGTCGATGGGAATTAGCCGAAAATTTTAAAAAAAGAATTGTCTTTAAACATTCGCATTTTTTAATGATTTCAATAGCTGACATTCAATATATACTCGTATCTCCAACACCATAATAATAATAATAATGAAATTTATGAAATATGTATTATACAGTTCCCTAAATTTGTATAATTTATTGTGAAAGTTGTGTTTTGATTAAATGTTTGAAATTTAAGTTATAGTCTATTACGATATAAGTTCTTTTTTCATTTATTATCTTATAAAATATAATTAAGGTTAACACAATTTTATTACGGCATTAAGAAACCACCATGGTTTTAATAAATGCTGCATACTACCTGCAACCAATGCTACGATTTGTGACATTAGTAACTATAACCACAATGAAGCTCAACAATTCGTACATATTATATATTTTCTGGTAGAAGCCTGATGAGTACAATTACATATTTATACCTTATGATGTTATTAAAAAGTGTGCCTTAAGTTTATATTTAATGTTTTTGTGCGACAACGATTTTTTAATATTTTCGGGTAGGTCATTAATGTACCGGGGGATCAGTTACTCGGCAGTTCTTTCGCCGTACATGTTGCTAGCGCGAGTTGTAATCAGTCGATGCGCAGCCGCGGCACGCGTATATACAGAGTGTTTCGTAACGTTCTTTAAAGATTCATTAAAATAGTAATGTTTAAGCATATGAAATTTAAACTGAGTACTTACTGGCAATATTTTGCAATGTTTAAAAAGACCAGATTCATTATTTATACATTTAAGCTTAATTTAAGTGCGGTATGTTGTCGTAATAGAACCAAGTGTGTATAACCAATATAGGTACGCACGTATATCGTACGACCTTTTTCAGCAAACTTGTGAGGAAAAATACTTAATAAAGTGAATTTTTGGAATAAATAACACAAATCATTGTCAATTTGATGTCTTTCCTCTCCTCTCTTCCTCCTCTCTTACCTCTAGCTTTTTAAAAATATAGTACATTATTATTACTGGCTCAGGCGGCAAGTGTAGCATTGCCGGACTCTGTAATGCATGCCTCGGCTATAATACACGCGTGTTTTATGAGCTGCTTTTTATGTATCTAAAATCTGTAAAATTAGATCCACTTTACGAGCAAGTGTGTTGAAAAATAGGTTTAAGTAGGTATGTACGTAAATATCTTACCCATCATTACTTTCTACAATTCAAACGTTCCTCTACCCGCTTTGGTAATAAGGCCGCCGTTTATCATCGCATTTGTTTTTTTTTTTATATTACAACTAGCTGTGCCCGCGAACTACGTTCGCCATAATAATTTTCAAAAAAAAATCCTTATCTCCTACGGGTATAAAAACTAGGCCTGCGTGCACGGTTGGCCCCGTGCACGCCGCCGTAAGGCCCTCCGTCTGGGGATTGCTCTGGTGTTCTCGTGCAATCCCCCATTGGCGATAGCCCGACCAACATGGTCGGGCCTGCCTGGACGCGCTGGTAGTGGTAGTCGCATTGTGGACCTACCATGCGCGCCCACAAGGGCAGGGAGAACACCGGGAGGTTTTAGTGGGTCGGCCTGGCACTCTGCCGCGCCGGGCCAACCCCACACACGCTCACCGTCTAGCAAACGGCGGGTACGGTGCGGTTGCGCATTTCCCCCGAAAAAAAGGTGTAGAAAACTAGTATACGACCTATTCTCAGACCTATCGAATACAGACAATAAATTTCATAAAAATCAGTCAAACCGTTTCGGTGGAGTTTGGTTACAAACAATGTGACACGAGAATTTTATATTACTAGCTGTGTCCGCGAACTACGTTTCGCCTTAACAATCACCTAGGGGTATAAAATAGTACATTGTTACCCCAGGGGTGAAAGTAACTTATTTAGTCCCGAGACGGTGTTTGGCGCCCGAGCGTAGCGAGGGCACCAATAGTTCGAGGGACTAAATAAGTCTTTTACCCGAGGTAAACACTGTGCTTTTCATTACGAATACAAGGAAAGTAAAAATAAAACAATGAATTAACTAAAGAAAAAACGTTACATAAATCAACAGCTTCTGTTTTAGCAGGCTTTCTCTTATCAAATAAGGCGTTAACTCCATACCTGAATCAGATGAACTCATGTGTTAATTATTAACACAGTGTTATACAAATATAATTAACAGTTAATACAAATCTCTGTTATACGGAAGTAAAACTCTATAAATGGAAAAAACAAATGAAGATCGCATTGCCGCTTTCCCGCTTATTTTGTTTTTTTTCTGTGGCCGGCCAGCTATTCAGCCATTATTTTTCATTTTCATAATTTATAAAATACTAAATATTTTGCCTAAATCTATGTTACTTTTAAGAAATAGTTGAAAATAAATTATAATAAGATCATTTAAAAAATATGTTCTTTACGAGTAAATATTATATTATTCCATTTTACACCGCGCTGTAATTGAGTGGATGTATAGAAAGTCGGAACATGGTTCAATAACAATGTGAAGAAATAACTAGTTTCTTTGTTAAAATTTGACAGCAGCTGTCAGTTGAAAGTGATTCTCCCTAGGGCTGAAAAGTATTACTTTCAACCCGCTCCTCAGGCAACTTCAGACCTACTTTCAGAGTATGAGTAATGAAAAATAGTTTACATCTCTCATGTTCGGTAAGTAGGTCCTTATTACCCCCAAATGGGGCTTGTGACCAATTAGCGCTCTAGGGTAATAATGTAGCTAGAAAAGCCCTGAGGCTCTAAGTAATTTATTGCCAGTATGATGGTTAGATGTACGCGAACTTTTTGAAATAGTGAAGTGGTTTTTTTATTACTTACCGCCCTAGGGCTTTCCAAGCTACATTATTACCCTAGAGCGCTTATTGGTCACCTACAAACCCCATTTGGGGGTAATAAGGACCTACTTACATCACAATCGAGATATAAAGCAGAGTAGTTAGCTCGGGTGTAAGCACCAATTGCACCTAATTAATATCATAGTAATTATCTCGGGCTGCAATTGATGCCTTACTGCCCTTAGCTACTAATCTATTATTACGACCTACTCTCAGACTTACCGAACATACACAAAAAATTTCATAAAGATCGGTCAAGCCGTTTCGGAGGAGTTTGGTACACGAGATTTTTATATAATTAGATTAAGATTAAACAATCAAATATTGATTCGTTCATTCAAATACCATTAAAACGTTGGTGAGTTTTCTCGTGTTTTTGTTAATTTTATTCGCAATTCAATTTCCTTTGCCACAATATCAGTTTTATTGCCGAGTATTCCACTTGGATCTGCGATAACAAACAAATCTTTGGGCCTTTCTATAGTCCCGAAAAGGCTCTCCAAGGGGTGAAGAGTTTCCCAAAGGAACTCTTACCAGATATCTTAAGCCAGTGGATTTGATTACCAGTGTTGGATTGGAGCCCTACGGTATACTCAAGTGCCAGTCTATCTAGTCTGGTCAGCGTTTTTTAGTTGCTTAGCGTACCTGCCGATGGCTAGTCGACAGGCGTGTGTAGGACTCCCCCTACTGAGTGCGCGGCATCCCGACCAAATCAACATCGATGTCCATCTTGTCCATAGTCAGTGTGATCCGGGGTCTGGGTAACCCCAATTCTCGGACCTGCAGTCTAGTCAGCCTAGCCCCGTTGGTGGTGCCCCAAGTAGACTCCACCACGTCGGCGTTTCACCGACTTGTATTGCTGAATTTTATTCTCCGAATACCAGCTCTTGGAAAATTGGTATTACTTACCTTGGTTCCAATTGTCTCCGTCCGTCTCCTCCGTAGCCGGTGGACTTCCTGAGCTAGCTCGAAGGAAGTCGCGGCTCCTGAAGTTCTGCAGTGGATCCACCGGTGGAGACCGGAGCACTACAAAGGCCTATTAGGCCACCACGACTCACACACGCGATTAGAACACAAAGCGGGCACTCTTTTGCACAACACAAAGCGGGCTTTCGCACCCCGATATTAGGTGCGCCGCGCAAATCACTATAATGCTTAATTATTGTGTATTATATTTTATGGATGCCCGGACATCATCCTAACCTAATTCAATGTCATGACATTTCGACTCGACTCAACTGACATGTCACATGCGGCCGGCCGCCAAAAAAGCTGTCACTGCACAGACTACAATGCAGTGTGCCACTCGCTCTTCCTCGAGCGTGAACATCCCCCCGCTCCGGACAGTCCCGGACTGTCCGCCAAATCAGTCTAAGGGGAGGCGAGAAAGAGTAGCGACCGCGCGCTTCAAAACAGAATCCCCAACTAGGACCTCGGCAAACCTGGGCACACCATCAGACCCTAGAGTAAGTTGGACAATGCGTCCGCGACGCCAACGTAAGGGTGGCAGGTTTGGGTCCTTCACTAACACGAGGTCTCCAACCCTCGGTGGGTTTGTCTTATCTGACCACTTAACGCGCTGTTGCAAAATGTGTAAATATTCAAGGTGCCAGCGGCGCCAGAAGCTCTGGGTAAGCTGCTGGAGCAACTCAAACCGCGAAAGGCGTCCTGGATTGACATCTCTATAAGGATACTCGGGCAGGGCGTTAAGTGGTCTGCCTATCAAGAAATGGCCCGGCGTGAGGGCCTGCAAATCGTTCGCGTCGGTAGACAACGGACATAACGGACGCGAGTTGAGAACCGCCTCAATCTTATGAAACACCGTCGCGAGTTCCTCGAACGTGAGAATAGTCTCCCCAATAACGCGGCGAAGGTGAGTCTTGGCGGCCTTTACAACAGATTCAAAAATCCCTCCCCAGTGAGGGCAAGACGGCGGGGAGTATCGCCATGTTACCCCCCTACGGGAGAGTGTGGATCCGATCTCAATATTATTTTTATCTAAAAATTCACAAACTTCTCTTATATGTCTATCAGTGCCCTTGAAGTTCGTCCCACAATCGGACCGAATTAGAGAAGGCAGTCCCCGGCGGGAGACAAATCTGCCTAACGCTGCTAAGAAAGCGTCCATGGTGAGCGCACTCACCACCTCCAAATGAACGGCTTTAGTGGCCAAACAAACAAACACACACAAGTAAGCCTTTTCAGTCTTAGCATTACGGAGTCGCGACGTTTTTATAGTGAATGGTCCCGCGAAATCAGTTCCAACTCCTAAGAAGGTCATCGATTCATTCACACGATCAGCAGGCAAATCACCCATTTGGGGCTGCATCGTCTCGGGGCGTAAACGATAGCAGGGCAGACATCGAAAGATAACAGATCGGATTATTCTTCGCGCTGACAAAATCCAAAACTCCCGTTGGAGGAGCGCGGTCAATGCATTACATCCGGCATGAGCATTCTTCACATGGCGATCAATGATCAACAATCGCACCAATGGTCCGTCCTTGGGGAGCAACAGGGGATGACGTGATTTATAAGGCAAGTTAGCGTGCCTCAATCGGCCTCCTACACGCAACAATCCTTTATCATCCAGAAAGGGAGTCAAACGCACCAAGGGTCCCTTCAATTTGGACGTCCCGGTACGGAAAACCTTAAGTTCCGGTTCAAACGCTCTAGACTGGGTCATACGCACCCAATGCAGAAGAGCATCTTGGCGCTCCTGCGGTGAGAGGACCGGACACAAATCTTTGTCCTGAGGCCGTCGACAATTTCGAATAAATCTTCTTATCCAAGCGGTCACGCCGAGCAACTTGTCCAGAGAACTGTAGCGGTCTAATAAAAATTCCCGCTCTGGAGCCGCCATAGTCTCGACAGCGTGAACACGCAAGCCCGGATTTGGGGCCTTCACCACAGCTGGTGTGGAAGGCCAAGACGGCTGTAACAACCATTCGGGACCCCACCACAGAGTGTGGTCAATAAGCTGAGGGGCTTCGCTGCCACGTGATGCACAGTCAGCAGGGTTTATTTCACCTGGCACGTGGCGCCAAATCAACGTGGCCTTCGAGGCCTGTATTTGGGATACCCGATTGGCCACAAATACTTCCAGGGAGTGGACGGAGTTCTTAATCCAACACAGGACAACCTGACTGTCGGACCAAGCAAAGAGCGACTCAAAGTCCACACTACGTCCCAGGGTGTCAACAACGTGGTTCATCAAACGAACCAGAAGAGTAGCTCCAGACAATTCTAACTTCGGAATCGTTAATCGAGTCCGAAGTGGAGCAACCTTACTCTTAGCAATTAGCAAGTGGAGCTTAACAGCTCCTCTATCATCGACCGTCCGGATATATACGACGGCTGCGTATCCACTCTCAGACGCGTCACAAAAGCCATGAAGGCTGGCCGTAAACCGTCCCTTAGGCAGTATATGTCTAGGGATACTAACACGGTTAATGTCGGGGAGAGACGACATGAAGGACTCCCAATCTCGCAGCAAACGGCCCGAGAGGGGCTCATCCCACGACACTTCGGCTGACCAAAGTTCCTGTAGGAAGCACTTCATCCAAAACACTACGGGACTAATCCAGCCATTTGGGTCAAAGGTACGAGCTACTGTAGACAAAACCAACCGTTTCGTCCAGACCTTGGGGCTTGGCAGCTCCAATCGATAGGTGAACGTGTCCTGGACAGGTCTGTATTGCACTCCCAAAACAGACAGTAAATCTGGAGTGTTGGCATTCTCAAAAATATGAGGCTCCTGCTGGTGGTCGTCTGGCAAGTCACACAAAAGCTGAGGTGAGTTGGACATCCACTTCCTCAGTTCATAACCACCAGCCCCGAGAAGAGCAATTAGTTCATCTCGCAAAATCAAGGCTTCCTCGACACTAGAGGAGCCCGTACAAATATCATCCACAAATGCATCCTCCTTGAGAACCAAGGATGCGCGAGGGTATCGTAACCGCTCACGTTCAGCGAGTTCCACAAGTGAGCGAATTGCCACAAAGGGGCTCGAACGCAAACCGTATGTATTGGTGTTCAGCTCGTAGACCAGCATGGGATCCCTGGGATCCTCCCTCCATAATATGAGCTGATATCGTCTATCGTCCGGGTGAATCACAGTCTGCCGAAACATCATCCGGATATCGGTCACAAAGACGACGGCATGGCGACGGAAGTTGGTCAATACATCACCCACCTCGTGGTGCAACTTCGGTCCAGTATGCAGACATTGATTCAGCGAAACTCCGGTAGACGTAGGAGCTGACCCATCAAAAACAACGCGTATCTTCCCAGTGGAAGGTTTCAAAACCGCGTGGTGAGGAAGAAAATTATGTTCCTCGTTTCGCCAGTCCAGTCGCGAGACCGACATGTGCCCCAGTTGCTCATATTCTCGCATGAAGTCGACATACTTCTGTTTGAGGTCGGAGTTCCTACTCATACGACGCTCCATGGACAGCAGTCGCTTCTCGGCCAACGGCCGGGAGCTGCCAAGTGAGAGGCGAACTGACAAAAAGGGCAAACGAGTGATCAGCCTTCCCGAGTGAAGGCGACCTGTATTGTTCTGGTAGAACAACTCACACTCCTCGTCCAAGGGGTTCACTCGCTTCACGGTAGGTGGTTCTTCCACCTCCCAAAACCGTTGAAGGACATCCGATAAGGTGGAGCTAACAGTTATGTAACTGTCCACCGATGGAGATGGTGGGTTATGCCTAACTGGTCCCATCACTACAAACCCAAGCGATGTAGATAAGGCTACCAGCCCACCCTTCTGTAACTCTCTCCTCTTCCCACAATACACGCGGCCTAGAACATCGGCACCGAGCAATAAGTGAATCGGACCGGTTCGGTGGAAGGAAGGGTCAGCCAAGGTCAATCCTGATGTCGCATCAACGACAGCGCGCGAAACGTGCTGTTGCGGAAGCTGACCAACAACCTTCTCATAAACAATCGCGGTAGCGCCAATTTTGGGCGCTGAAGAGAAGTGGGGGGAGAAGGAGAACAAAACCTGACCGATCGGATCCGGGATCCGCAGGTCTCCGATTCCTCGTACCGATTCAAGGTATGGAGATGTGTTCAAACTCAACTGCCGGACCAGCCAGCTGGAGGCAATGCAACCCTGAGCTCCCGTATCCAAAGGGGCGCGAACTAAAACAAAGGTGCCCCTCGGGCCCCACACCTGTACGGAGGCTGTTGGTAACAGCACCTGCTCCTGTGGGGGGGTTGCAGCCGACAGTTGGTTTAGTGAAAATCCTCCCGCATTCCCCGCAACGGGGGGGAAGGGGGGTCCGAAGAAAAATGCGTGCGCGGCGGAGGAATAGGGCGCTCAAGGCGCTCGAGCGGGTCCCAATCCGGCACGTACTGGCCCCGATCAAAGCGGCATCGGGGGGCCGGGCGGTGCCCATGATGGGCGAAAGTTGGGGGAGCCCGTGACAAACGAGGTCTCTCCATCATAGGGGGAGAGAAGCGTATCGGCTCCCGGCGTGGCTCCCTAATTACCGCGGCCCAATCCCGCGGTGGCGCCTCATAAGCGGCGCGTCGATCCCCCCCGCCCGTAGGGGGGGTGGGGCGCCCAATCCTCTCACTGGAGGGGGGGCGCCTGTCCAATCTCCGCGGAGGGTTGGCACGCCCCTCCTCGGAGAGGTGGGTGACCTAGGAGGGCCCCCGCCCGTGTGCGAGTCCCTCTCTCTCACCACCTCACGAGTGTTTCTATTGTTGAAGCACAAAAGGGGGTGATGGGCCCCTCCACAACAGTGGCAATCTCGTGGGTGGGGGCAAGCCGATGCCATATGGGCCCCCAGGCAGCGGTAGCACCAATTCCGCTGCTTGGCCATATTCCTACGCCCCTCGGTGCGTAGGCCAACAAATTTGGGACAGGCCGGCAAACGATGGCCATCCCGCTTGCAACACTTGCAAGGCATCGGCCTCTCCCTGTGTGGAGAGTTCTGCCGCACTGCAGTATACTGCTTGTACGGGCGGCGCTCTCTCCGTGGCGCTGCCCGGGTCGCCTCATAGCGACCTGTACTCGGTCCCGGTATAGGAGCCAGATCCAAGTGGTCGGTCATCCGACACTCATCCTCCAAAAATCTGAGGAGATCCGAAAAGGGGGGTAGGTAGGAGGCACTATTGCCCCCATACCTTTGTTCAAATCGCCCCTTCATCTCCATGGGAAGCTTATCGAGGATGAGGTGGAGCAAAATAAAGGACCACTGGTCCACCGGTAGATCAAGTCGTTTGAGCGCATTAATAGCGCTCAGCAGCGGGTTCAAAATCTCCTTCCTCAATGAGGAGACCCGCGATACTCGTGGCAGCCCTAAAATGGCAGCCACATGTGTGTCCGCTAGCAAGCGAACATTCTGATACCGGGCGGTCAACAAGGCCCTTGCAATATCATAACTGTCATCATTGACAGGTAGATGCTGGACAAGTACACCAGCCTCTCCACGTAAGGCAGAGAGCAAATAGGCCAATTTCTGGCTAGGGAACAGGTCCTCCCTCGAGTGGACCAGGCTATCAAAGAGGTTAATGAACCCCATCCAAGCAGCCAAGTTCCCATCAAAGGTTGGGATGTCCAAAGTGGGCAGTCTGCCCAGCAAGCCGGCCGGGGTAGGCTTGACCTCCCCGGGCGTGCACGACTCACCCCTCCGGGCGAATAGGATAGCCTGAGCCTTGTTTATGATCACATCCGCCTGTTCAAAACACTGATCATAATCGGCATTAAATTGGTCGACTGCCCGCAACTCAGCGGCACCCTCGGCTGGGTGGTCGAGCAAATATTGTTGATGAACAACAAAAAGCTGCTCCAATTCCTTCAAGCGAGCAGGTACTCCCTCATGCCGAATTAACAAGGCCTGTTCTCGGTCTGGTCGGTCTACCAAAGCGACGGCACTAGCAAACCATCTCAAAATCTTTGGTGCACCCGCGCGTGCACCACTAAGCGGGCTGACTGGCGGGACCATTTTGCACCAAAATTAAGATACACTAAAATAATACACAGACAAACAGACCGACAACCGCAGACAACAAAACAGATCGGGAGGAACTTCAAAGGCAGAACAAAATATATAAACAAACCAAAATCAAGTGTAAATGCTAGAACTTAACTAGAACAACAAAGGCATTTAACAACAGGATTTTTCAAACAAATTAAAATCAAGTATTAAGTCAATAACTTAACAAACATAATATTCAAGGGCAAACAAAACAAAATCAAATGTAAATGCTAAAACTTAACACAGCAATATAGTGTATTACAACAACAGCAAAGTCATTTAGCAGCAAAATCTGTTAAACAAATTAAATTCAAGTATAAGTTTACAACTTAACAAACAAAATATTCAAGGGCAAAACAAAGATATGAAAAAACAAACCAAAATCAAATATAGGTAAATGCTAGAACTTAACTAGAACAACAAAAGACATTTAACCTCAATTTTTCATATACAATGACAATTAGTTAAGGAGATCGGTCCACAAATGAGCTGGTAGTCGGTTTAAAATCAGCAATCAAAACCAATTAATATGTATTGCCCGTTTGGACAACCAACAAGATTACAATATTAATTGTACAATACTAATCAACCACTCAAATCTAAAAACCACGCTCTGCTACCAAGAGATGGTGGTGCCCCAAGTAGACTCCACCACGTCGGCGTTTCACCGACTTGTATTGCTGAATTTTATTCTCCGAATACCAGCTCTTGGAAAATTGGTATTACTTACCTTGGTTCCAATTGTCTCCGTCCGTCTCCTCCGTAGCCGGTGGACTTCCTGAGCTAGCTCGAAGGAAGTCGCGGCTCCTGAAGTTCTGCAGTGGATCCACCGGTGGAGACCGGAGCACTACAAAGGCCTATTAGGCCACCACGACTCACACACGCGATTAGAACACAAAGCGGGCACTCTTTTGCACAACACAAAGCGGGCTTTCGCACCCCGATATTAGGTGCGCCGCGCAAATCACTATAATGCTTAATTATTGTGTATTATATTTTATGGATGCCCGGACATCATCCTAACCTAATTCAATGTCATGACATTTCGACTCGACTCAACTGACATGTCACATGCGGCCGGCCGCCAAAAAAGCTGTCACTGCACAGACTACAATACAGTGTGCCACTCGCTCTTCCTCGAGCGTGAACACCCGTGTTATTGTAATAACTTTCCTGCCCTAAAAATTCTGCGTCGACTGTGTTGATTTCAATTACGTTTCGCCTTATAAAAGACTTCAACGCATTCTTAGTTAGGGGAGAGTTGGTTATATCGTACTGCCATTTTAATCATACCACTTCTAAATTTCCCACTTAATGGGTAATTTTTTCTACACTGGCAACACCAAATCGTGGCCCTGCGCAATCCCCCGCCACCCGCCATTTGCAATTGATGTGAGTTGACAACTGTGCGCGTGAGTGAAAAAAAAAATTTTTGTGTAGAAGTTAATCTATCTATCTATCTAGAGTTCGAGGGGATACTAAGGGCGACGGAGGGTACTCGTGTTGTGGGTGTTGATACTCGTAGAAAAATCCAAAAAGGGAGACCGGTTATCTTCGATGTCGAAACTGAAAATAAGTTGGCTGAGCAGAGCATCTCGAAACACACATCGCTGCTTCTCATGAATAGTGTACAATCTCAAAGTTAGCTAACTTTACAGGAGAGCGTTTTGAAAATTGAACCGTTAATAAAAGCGTTATTTATAAAGTTCGACAGTCGCTCTTATTTTTCAAAAATAATTCAATCCTTTAGCTCATAAAATAACTTTTTGTAAGTAAGTATTTAAAAAGCGAAGTCATGAATTTTTTTTTTAATTAAGTCGTTTTGACTTTAGCTACTTTTTTAGAAAAGAAATTGCTTATAATTTTGATATTCGATAGTTATGTTAAAGTATTAAAGCAGAATAAATGGCGTTTTGTCAATGAAACAATCATACATTTATACAGTTTTTATTGGAAAATCACAGAATCATGATAACTGACTGTAAAAAAACAATTTTCATCCTATCAATAGGCTACAAATTAACCAAACTTAAAAAGTATCAAAAACCATAAAATACTATCAAAAATATAAATCCTTCCTTTTAGTTTTTAATTAATATAAATTCTTTACATCAACGATTACACGTTTTCTGTAGGTATTGATCAAGAGTAACATAGCAACATAACACTTATTTTATAATCCAATCACGAAATAATACGGTTATGATGAATAAATTTACGTTTAATAATTACTAGGCAAATAAATTACTCGACAAAACTGTTCAATTTTGAGATTGTACGAGTATATAGTCTTTTAGAGAAGAATTTGTTGTGTTAGGTCATCCTTTTGTCAAAAACCATATAAATTTGATTTAATACAATATTACAGAGAAACTGAACTTACCTTTAGGTCGTAATTTCGTTTTTGTACACTTTTCACGAGAAACACTAAGTGTATCCTGCGGAATCTTTGACACAACTTAAGATTGTAACGTTTTTGCGCGAAAGGGACGCAAAATCGCGCCAATTTAAAACTGAACATAAGCTCCCCTGGCGGCAATTTTTGAAAGTAGCCTCTTTGGAAACTTTTCAGGAAAAAGAGCAGGCGATTCTTAGTATTTCTGTATATTTAACTTGATTTTGCAAAATTTTTGACTTAGTACATTTTTCATGAGAAGCGGCGACATGTTTGGTCTAACAATAAGTTTGTTGTTTTTTCTCATTATTATTATAGTTATGTTGATTGATCTCAATACTATAGTACAATCATGTTATTCTTATAAGAAAGTTTATAGATGTGTTGATAACATTGTTCCTTTATCACCTAAGATTTAAAAATAATGTTCCTTTATTACCTAAGAGTTAGAAATAAATAATTTGGTTGAAAATTTTACTATCTTTAATTCAGTGGTACGACTTAAACACCTATGGTACGATTTAAAAACTTGGTTGTACGATTCAAACGACTAGTCGGCTAAATCGTACCGATGGCAGTCCTTTATAAAAAAGCATTTTTAAGGATGTTAGAGTAAACGTATGGAACTGATTTCTCTGTCTTAGCAGGGCAAAATATGAAACTTTAGTTTGTATATCCATTAATTATTGTCATAGTCGAAATATTTAAGTTAAAGTAAAAAGTGGTACGACATATCCGACTCTCCCCTATATCTCCTATATTTTACCCGTTAGGGCAAAATTTATCAAGATTAAATCTCCTCTTCTATTGGTCGTAGCATGATATGACATAGCCTAAAGCCTTCCTCGATAAATGGACTATCCAACACAAAAATAATTTTTCTATTCAGACCAGTAGTTCCAGAGATTAGCGCGTTCAACCAAACAAACAAACAAACAATCAAACAAACTCTTCAGCTTTATAATATTAGTATAGATTTTGATTAAGCCCTTGTTATTATGTTTAGGTAATAATTAGGTATATTTCGTTAACTGTCGATTAGGTAAAATATTATTTAAAGCATTTGCGTTTGTGGTACCTAATTATATGGTAAATGAAAATAATGCGTTAGGTACTTAAACTAATATTACAAATCTGAATAGTTTGTTTGATTGTTTGGTTGGTTGGTTGAACACGCTAATCTCAGGAACTACTGATTCAAATAGTAAAATTACTTTTGTGTTGGATAGACCATTTATCGAGGAAGGCTATAAGCTATTAACATCACGCTGCGACTAATAGAAACTGAGCATCAATAAAAAATATTGCAAAAACGGGAAAAAAAACGTACGACATGTTGTTATTTTCCAAGATCCACGCGAACGAAGTTGCGGGCACGACTATTAGTATATAAATAACAGCAATGCAAACGACTATTATAACCGAGGATCGAAGATCATTATGGCAACGGATAGTATTTCAAATAATATTGTGTCAAACAAATAATACCACGTTTATGATAAGAGTTTAATAGCGAAACTGAAATAAGCTAAATGAATGGTCTCGTACCCACTCATAACCAAAAATCTCATAACCAATACGTAAAGGTCCCACTCATAACTGCTGATGTGAGAAGACGAAACTCATAACCAACACAACTACATAATTATGTACAGTCGCTTTAATAATGTGAAGAGAAAATAAAGCTTTTTATTGTTATTATTTATTATTATAATTATTATTAACAACATTACCATCATATCGTTATATCGAAATCCGAATCACTAGTGTCACGTGCGCCAATGATAATGTTATTGGCACTCGCAGTAAAAAGCAATTTTACTGTGAGGTTTTATATTTGAAGTACAGGTGCCGTTTTCGCGCTAGAGAGGTGGAATAGGTAAAACATTGTGATATGGTTAGTAATGTTATCTTCTTTTGAACCCTATTCATAAGCGAATAAATGATTTCTTTCTTTTCAAACCTGCAATACTCATAAGCAATACTATAGCAGGTGTAAAACTGGCATTCATCATCCTGTGATTAGACCATCGCTCAATAGAGATATTAACAGATAACCATTCCGCTATAAGTAATTAACCACACAATAGCAGACGTCTGAGATAGCGTATCAATTACACGGTGTATTGAGATCGACTGCTGCTGGGTGACAGTGCCATCAGCGGGCTAACTTGTGCTTGCTTGTAATGATAGCCAGTGACAATTCAGATCAGTATGAATGGCGTCATTAGCCCCGCTCGAAAGCGATCACCATTTGCATGGACCCTTTGACAATCAGAATAGTTCATGGATAGGTAATATGATAGATTGTACGTTGAATTGATCTCTGTTCGCATAGAATTCTGAGGGCGAAGCAAATCGTGTGTCTATTTTCCTGGAAAATAATTATTGAAATTCAACAACTTGTTATACTATCATTTCGTATAATTAACATCGTATTGTTATACTAGTGGAGTAAATTAAAATATGTTTTCACTATGCACTACTTCCACATGCATTACAATTATATTTATATCATTTATTGTAGAAATCCGATGCTTTTACGACGCTCTTACGGTAAAAGAAAACATCGTAAGGCAACCCCACACATCTGCGATCTGCGAAGAAATTCAAAGGTGTATGTGAAGTCGACCGATCCGCACTTTGCCAGCGTGGTTGACTAAGGCCTAAACACCCTAACTTAGGGTAAACTCGAGCCTCTCGGTAGGGACGTACTTATATGGGCTGTGATAATGATTGTAGAAATCGTCAAAAAAGTATAGTAATTGTTTAGAAAATATTTGCAAGCAAATCATCATTACTATTAATAACAAGTTTAATTAATACTACTGCACATTAAATTAGTCTTAAACAATCTGATGAAAATATATGAGCAGGCTGCACCGACCGGCTCCTTACCAGCGAGCGGTTGAATATTCAGCCACTGTTTGTGTGTTGCTCTGCAAAGTCTCAATCATATAAAAATAAATAAGCAACCGGTAATATTATGTTGCAGTCCTTTGAAGGGGTAAAGAATATTAATCCTTACTAATATTATAAACGCGAAAGTTTGTGAGTATGGATAGATGTATGGATGTTTGTTAGTCTTTCACGCCAAAACTACTGAATTGATCTGGATGAAATTTCGTAGGTAGACGGATCACGACAGTGATTAACATATAGGCTACTTATTTTTTTTTATAGTTTATAGGTAGGCACTTGGCCTCATCTTGCCTGATGGTAAGCAAACGTGGGGACTAAGGTGGAACGTGCCTATACTCAATAGGTGCCAAAGTACGTTCCGCGGGAAAGTAGATTTACAGTTTTTCTTTGAACTTTTAATGCGAAATATAGTTCGCGAGCACAACAAGTTGGTAATAAACCCTGTCTAAATACAGTATTTTTTTTTTGGATAGTTTTTTGTTTTAAAATTCGGATCGGATTATAAACTAGCAATTAATATAGTCATAGTTAGTGATATTCTTCAAATGTAACAATTCCTCCAAACTTTTAAAAACTTTAGATAAGGTACCTTGTCTAAGTAAAAAACTAACTTTACCTTATTAATAAAAAATGAATAAAATATACTGTCGTATAGACGTACTGAGAGCTCATTAAAATATGACCAATTTTGACCTGTCGATGTGTGCGTTCAAAAGTTACACAGGCATTTCCAATAGTCATGTATCGACTGGGTATAAATAGTGTACGATAGAATAAGATGCAAATGGTTATTAGGCATATGCACCAAGGCGACGCCGTAAATAGATAACAATTATGAAGCATATCATTTCATAAGAAGCCTTATAAATCTCCAATTTAAAATCACAAGATAACGCGGAGTTTCAAAAGCATTCAAACATACTGTTGAACTATAAGTTAAAACTGTGTTCAAACTAAAAGTCCAGATAAGGAGAAAATTAATAGTGGAAGGCACGAAGAATACAAATGTGAAAGTTCAGATAAACTTATTTCCACAATTTTATACACTTAGTTGGAAACTCTTCGCTCGATTCTTTTAAGTGTCCTGTACGTCTAAAAGTTAAAATTAAGCCTTCTACTTCATTGTTTTTTACGTGTCTGATTGTCTGGTACTATAAACTTAAAAATTATTATTGTTGAATGTAAATAATTGTAATAAATTACTAGTTTCCATTAGATCTACGCTATCCCACTATTATCTTTATATCCAAGATCTCGACTATCCCCAGATTTGTAGCCGAAGCTTTTCCTCTGGTAATAAGTACTCTGACCGCCACCGCGGTGACACGTGAATATATTATCTAGAAAAGAATGTTTTTCGGTTAAGTATTCCGTATTTCGGATGTATTTATTTCCAAAATGTTTGACAAACATTCACCGTTTGCATTCCAAGCCTTAAGTCAAGGTCACTGGTGCGTTCATTACATTTAAACGCACAGAATAACAATATTGGAATGACACTGTAAGTAAATTATGTGGTTTCGTAATGTCATTTCATTAGCAATGTATCGATATCACAATACGAAACCGAATTCTGTGCGTTTTAACGCAGCGAACGCGTATGTTACTTTACTTAGACGTTGAAACACTTACGCCACCAGCCCCCTTACCACGATCAGTTAAAACAATATTTTCACAACACTTGCTCAAAAATGACATTCTGTGCCATGTAAACCCGACATAAAGCAAGTTATTTAAAGCCTCTAAAAAGAGGGATTGAATATTGTACTTAATGACCTTCTCTCCCTAGGGATTGAATCAATTTATATTTGGAACACCAAAAGTACTTAAATTTTTATAGAAACCGAACTTATATTTGTTAGGCGCAAAAAAAAATACTCACACTCAAAAATCTTTATTCAATATAGACCTTTACAGGCACTTATTGACGTCAACAAATTACAAGAATCTATTTAACCAATAAATTAATTAAAAAATGCAACAAATCAAGATAAGCTATGTATTTTTTAAACCTTGTATGAACATACACCCCAACCATAATTAAGATGTATGCAAATACAAGTAAAATAAAAAAAAAGATGACTGTACACCTGTTCGGAAATTGGGAGAGCCTTCTCGAGATAAACAGGCAAGAAAACTCGGACCGTCTTATTACAAAACATGGACTAAAGTTAGTCCTGGTTTAAACCAGGACTAAATTGATGCTGTCTCTATCTATGTATATTGACACAAGTGAAAGCGCACTACGTTTAAACCAAGACTAACTTTAAACCAGGTTTTGTAATAAGACCGGGAAGGTCTATTTTTTGCCTCCTCTTTTAAATTTCCAACATTATAATAATATATTATTTCAAACATAACTTTGGTTTTATTAAAATATATATAGAAATGCATGTCGGAGTGATTGGAACAGTTAACACAAATACATTCATCCAACAATCACAAAGTGTACTTAATGAACGTCAGATTGTCACATTTTTTGTCAATCCTAAGCAGTTTTATCTTCCATATAGTCAGACACTTTATAAAATGCTTTTTTATAAGTACTTTTCTGATTGCAATCTTAAATTTATTTAAGGCAAGTTCTTTAATATTGGTTAGAAGTTTGTTGTAGAAACGTACACAAAAGCCTCTAAAAGAGTTAGATAATGCTAACATATTCTTTTGCCTAGTATTTACTGAATGAATATCACTGTTTTTACAATATGATTCTGATTCCACAACATATGCTCAAAAATTCATAAAAACACTAAAATAGGTTAGTATAACAATCCAAAAAAAATCTCACCATGTTGTTTACACTAGTTTACAAAACTGAAAAACCAAATAGATTCAAGCACATACAGCTACGTTTTCTGTGTAGTTTTTTCAATACAAAAGTTTCGTGCCTTTTTATGTAATATAATAATTTACGATTTTATATATGGTTTTGAATAAATGCTATATTTCTTACGTATTTGTTTTAATTTTCTCGGGAGGAGAGAGAAAGTAAGTCTTAATCTTGGGTGAACTCTCGTTCCACTGAGGACTCTAGTCTCGTAAGTCCCTCGCTACGCTCAGGATTTATTAATTTTACACCCTCGCTGCGCTCGGGAGTTAACCATAGATTCCTTCGTAACACTCTACGTATTCTACACCTGTGACAAAGAGTGTCTTTGTCGCGGGTGTAGACAAGCTTTATTCCCTTGGTTAATAATATTCTATTAAGCCACTGTGAAAGCAAAGCAACATCATACGCTTCAATAGCAGTGCCTGCGTTTCAATATTATTTTAAGGGAGCATAGGGGTGAAAGAATTAAAGAAATAGATATTTGAAAATGTATTGCTGTCGCGGTGTGCCCAAACGAGCATCAGTGGCGCTGTAGAGAGCCCGCGATCGATCCTGCCATGTACCAATATGTTTTTCGTTTCACAAATTTCATATGTACTATCGCGAGCACTTCCGCCTGACCATTTAAAAATTTATTCGCTTGAATCGTGCGGAAGCGCCGTGCTACGCCCCCTTAAGTTTTGGCCTATTAGAAAAGAAATACTCTTTTTCTCTCTAATCGGCGTTGGGGGGTTCCTCGGCGGCTCGGCGGCAGGCCGAAGAAGAATCTTTTATTTCATTATTCCGTGTCTATTCGAGGTCGACGGGGTGGGGCTAGAGAGCGCTAGTGCAAACGAAAATGAGCGTAGCGGTGATCAGGCGGAACTGCGCGCGATAGTACATTTATCTGACGCTCCTACGGTGACGGAAAACATAGTGAGGAAACCTGCATTCACCTGCGAAGTAATTCAAAGGAGTATGTGAAGTCAACCAATCCTCACTGGGACAGCGTGGTTTGATTAAGGCGTAATCGCCTTAACTAGTTAGGGTAGTCTTGTGCTGATGATGATGTGCCCGTACGGCCGAGCAGAGCGCGATGGAATATAGCTATGAAACTGCAGCTCGGACCGAATATAACTATGAAAACTACCCAAAACGATCATTTCGTGTTCCTTTGTTTCCTCCTCGACCACTTTAATTCATTTTTCATTAAAAATGAAAGAAAGGTTTTGAGGAGAATGACAGGCTTTTAAAATGAAAGAAATGTTTCTATGTTTTGCATTTTGGACATAATCTCGCCAAATATGTTTGCTACATGTTACTTTGAATACAGCGGAAAATCTGGGCATTTTTTTGATATTTGAAGGTTTCAATTTCTGTAAATAAAGAAGTTAAAAATGTTAACATAAAAACATACTAATAGAGGCCCTAGATTTTTTCGGAAAAAAATAACACGTTAAAGTAACGCCTAAAAATAGTGGCTACATCTGCGAAGTTTGCTACAAAAGCTATTATGTCTAACGCCACCAACAATGCTATATACCAATTAACGCGATTAGTTACATGTCAAAATTATTGCGGAATGGAGCCCGAGCATTAGAGCGACAAATGCTTATTGTTACTGCATACATTTACGAAAAGAAGGACACCTTTCGTAAATGTTTGGACTAACGTTTGGAAAATGATTTTTAAAAACCCAGCTTATATTTTTTACAATAGAGCAACATACGTTACTGTCATGTACAGATAATTCATTTTACAATATTCATTTTGATATACTAGTCTTTGAGGCAGACTCGCTCTTGTCCGGTTGTCGAGTAAAATCCAGTACACCTCTACTAGCGACAAAACGGTTAGACAGTGCAAAAAATTTAGCACTTAACTTTTGAAATTGAATAAAAATGCAATTTCGTACTGATTGCTCGTGTAAAATGCCCGCAGATTCGTATTCAACGGAGGCACGTTTTTCGCGGGCACAGATCCCATCATGAATAGGACGGAACGAGTCAGAGTGCATGCTGTACACACGCTCACGAGGATAGGCTGAATGCAGAGCATGCCGCCGTCCAATTTCGCGCGCTAAATTGTTCATAACGGAAGTTCATATCCGGACGTCGAGCCGCCCTGCGCTTCAGGCAAGATTAGGCGGTAATTACCATTTCCCGTCGCAGAGGACGCAGACAACGTTTGAGAAGAAACTGTTCCTCCTCAGAATCGTTCGATGGAGGATGTAAAATCATTGTCATTCTAATAATGGTATTGGATTTTGCGTTCTATATTCTTGCTAAAATGTTTGATTCAAACACAAAACATGGCTCTGTCAACAGAATAATATTAAAATAATAAACGATGATGTTTAAAATATTACGATCAAGATCGATCGTATTGTTTCTAAGAATAAAAAATACCAAACAAGACCAGAATTACTTTTAAATCAGCATTTATATCAATCGAAAAAGATTTACGAATTCTACCCATAAATGGGTGGGGATGAACGTTTTATGAAAGTCCGTTAATTTTTAAGGTTGTGGGTTTGCATGCCCGTTTTTTGTTAATTTATAGAGCTGAAATAAGACAACAATTTCGCATAATAGACTAACTACGGGAAAATATGTAATTCCGTCCGGAAAACCAAAAAATGACCGGAATGTTTTGTTTATCGTCGTAGTTTTTTACTTCGTAGCCTTAAACTTGCATTATACAAACACAAGTCATATTTTTAGGCGAGGAAATTCAACGCGAATGATTAGTATAGAATCGACTTACGGTGTCGCGACATGAGACTCTGAGAATGGATCATATTTAAACAAATATGACTTTTATAAATTATAGGAAATCAGTTTAAACCTGAAATTCCACAGGTTCTGCGTTATACCCAAGGAGAAATAAATTCATATTAATGAGCATTTTATTTTAGCCCGTTTTCGGGATGTGATTCGGGATGGATGATCAAGTCAAGTACATCCTACCATGTAACCAATTACCATTCCTTGTATAATATCCCTATGAATATCATATTTTTTCTATGTCCACTATTTATAAGTCAATTATTATTGAATTGCTAAAATCCTTTTTACTCTTATCCACAGATGCAATGCCTCGCCTCAAGAGACACGCTTTAAAGTTGAAGGGTTGGCTGACACTGGAAAGTAAACATGTGGGATAGACACAAAGAAAGTACTCGCCCATAAATTGAGTGCCCATTATGGAGTCGGAAAAACTGATTATGCAGGAATTGAGTAAAGCGCTCTCAGGGTACCTGCCGTGCGCGCGCGCCTCCGCTGCCGATATGATTGAATAAGCAAGCACGGCACGGGCGGGCCTTCCTAATGAAACATATTGAAAGTGTATCGAATCACTTAGCCGCGCCCGTGCTCCTGCACTCGCTTTTTGGGGCATGTCAACAAGCCGTAGGTGAACCCTATAAATAACATTAAGGCCGAGTCTCGTTTTAAGAGAGACAATAAATTGAATTAACTCCGCCAACTTTGATCGTCAAAGGAGAGTGAAAAAATTCAACTTCATTTTCCGGGGCATAATTTAAGGCGGCATCAGCCTGCCTTTCTTTGTGTCGCATTAGAAAATATTTACGCAAAGCTCTGCCTCAGATACCCGCAAAAAGGGAGAATCATAATTAATTCATTAATGTCGTTATAATTATGACATTTATAGCATTAAGCGTGCATTACTTTCAATCTTCCCTCGGTTTCGGTCATATTAAACGAGTTGGTCACTTAGGCGTTATTATTTAGAATAATTTATTGTTCGTGAAAAAATTTTGTATCTCTTTAATTTTTATAGGTATATCTGGTAAAGGACCACAAACAAAGTATGTATATGAAATAAAGTAGATAAGTTATTTATATTATCCTTTTTACTTTTTTACGGCCTTAATAATAAAAATTTTACTCCTTGGATCATCCTCGGATTAGTTACTCCATGTTTTGACTTGTTTTGACATATGTCAGCCGACGTGCGGAAACGAGACAAAACACGGGGTAACTAATCCGAGGATGATCCAAGGAGTATTTTTTTTATTAATAAGGCCGTTAATATTGAGGTTCTTAACGTAACACTCAATTTTACTATATTAGCAATTATAAACATTTTTCTTTTTCTTTTTTTTGACATAATATGTATTTCATAAAGATCAACAGATATTTTATAAAGAATTAATTTAGAATGATTAAATATACCCTAACCTAAATATTTGGCAAAAGCGAATAATTTTTGATTGGGTTACATGAACTAGCAACTGTAAAATTAGCTTAAGCTTTTGGGTGTTTGACCCAAAAGCTTTGAAAAGTTAGCGTTTCAGTGCTTTCAATCAAGCTGCAGTGTAGCGCCTGCCCAGTACACAACGCACAAACAGTGCGGTGGACAGCAAAGCTTTGACCAGCCCGGCGTGCCTCTGAAAAACCAGCACCTTTGTGAAATTCTTTGACGAATGACAGGTGTTAGCGATAAAGCTGAATCCCGTTCGCAGCCCTAAAACTTGCAACCTACAAACACACGAACAAAGTTGCAAACAATTAAGAAATTTATTTACTTACTAGTTCTTTTGGGCATTTGTTCCAGATAAGCGAGTTGGTAATAAAATTAAAAACACTTAGTTTAATCAAATAGTAGTTTATGAAATAGTCACATAATAGGGAGTCTTAAAACACTTGTGTGTGTTTAAAATTCGAGGTTTGCCGAGAATTTTATAGTACCACACGAGTGTTTTAACACCTAATTATGTGCAATTTCATACACTACTTTATCTACACTCATGCAATCAGTGGTTACCTAAATTAAATAAAAGACACAAAATTAAAACAAAATCAAACTCATTTATTCTAATAATTATTTACATTTTGAACAGTGCAATTGTGAAACTAATACAGAAATCTAAAACTACATACATTTATATTATTTATTATTTTAACCAATAACAGCAAAATAATGAATGAAAAATTCAGAGAAATGGCGCCAACACCAACATTCTACCGCGCATGCGCTGTTGCACGCGCCGCCATAGACAAAGTACTAGCACAAAAGAAAATTGTGACAAAACCTCCTTGGTCGGGCTTCGTCAATCGAACTGTATTTTATTGGAATTCGAGTTACATTAAAGTACTGGTTTTGTATGGCGAACCTGTATTATAATGTAATTTGTAAAAGACCAAGGGCTTTAAGTTATGCCTTTAAAATATTAGTGTTGAGTTCTTAATATTAGAATTAGAACATGAGTGTAGATAAATAAGATTAAAATACTGAAACTAAAATTTCTTTACAAATAATGAAACCAAGAACAGTTTATCAATTTTAAATTTTTGACTCAATTAGTATTTTCTTAAAAATGCTAAATGAATTAAAAAATAATTGTGTGGTTTTTTGAAACCATGACGCAAGTGAAACTTATTTTGGGATCGTAGGCATGTAACTGAAAAGGACACTAATCAAAATGGGCCAACCCTCTTTAGCGGTTGTATAAATAAAACCATTCTGTGAATGATACATTATTCTATGGGAAATAATAAAAATGCATATTATTAATATTTCCATATTCCATATTCTAAAATAAATAAATACATAGTATTACTTTATAATAGTAACATCCTGTCGTGCATGGGCTACCACTAAGAACAATCTATCATTAGTTCCATCCAAAACTGCATAGATGGCATAGCTTGTGTCAAACGAGAATGTAATAAATTATTGACTCATTTTGTAGAAATAAAATCGTAAGTAACTACTCAATGCATTAATTTAAAATAAAATATTGTTTTCGAACTAAATTCGAGAGCCTTTGGGATAAAATTATGAAATTCAAAATCGAGTCTGCTGCAAAAGCACATAAATGTGCTTATTAGTTGATCACGTCAATACATAACATTAAAAAATCCGACAATAGATGGCAGTAGTTTACGTATGATAAACGGAATGAATTTTCGATTTCGTTAATTCGGATCAGTAGGGTTACTCTTGAACCAATTTCGATGGATCGTCATTGGGATTGTGATTTTTCGTACGCTTGAGTAACAACACTAGCGCCAAATTGGATCCGTATAAAATTTAATACTACTGAGTTTGGTTCACCCAAAATTCGCACAAGACGGGGTCAGTTTGGAGCCAATGCGCAAAAATAAGCGTACGAAAAATCACAATCTCAATGCCGGTCGATCGGATTAGGTTCAAGAGTAAACCTACAGATATCAGAACATTGCTCTGCCCACATTAGCATGCTTTGGTGTGCTTTGCTTTTTCAAATATTGCTTATTTCAATATGAATGTGGTTGAAGTCTTAAAAGTTTCTCGCTAGATGGCGATGTATGATATTGATAATTGATATAAATAAAAATCAATGTATGTATGTTCGTCCTCTATGCGTTCAGAAACCATTAATCAGTTTGAAATGAAACTTTGGTAGGGTGTTTTGGGGACGCCCGTGAGGGTTCCTAGCAAAAAAATGGCATTTACGTGGCATTGCAATGCATGCCGGGTACATCAAGTAAATAATAAAACAAAATACAAACCTTTCTTCTGAAAAGAAAATTATAAATAAAAACTGATTAATAAAAAAACGAAAGTAATAAATAAAAAAAAACAAAATAATAAAAACAAAAAAATACATTACAGACTTAAAGTCCAAAGTCTAACGCATAGACCAATCCTGTCTTGTATAAAGTAATGAAGTTAAAGATCTCATCTTTTTATGTAATGTGACATGCGATAGATGTGCGTAAAAATTGAGGCGATGTAAAATAAAGAATACAAAAGGAATAAATTGATACAAGAAAAAGTTTCAGAATTAAAACCTTTAAACTTACTGTTTGCCTTGACCATTTCAGTCACCGTCACCGAGTACTTATCACGAAATCTGTAAAGAATTTCAGGAAATCTATGAAGATTTCTAAATTGAATGTTGATACAAAGTTATTAACAAGGAATAAAATCAACTTTCGCTTAACAAAGTACAAGCGATTAATACAGTTGAGAATTTCGTTCGTATAAGTGTTCTGTGGCCAAATTAGTAAAGTCGTCAACACGGTGTGTTGAACATGCAGGTTTGAATCCTGTCCGAGTTGATTTCTTTTTTCTAATTTTGATTTCGCCATTTTTCAGTTTATTACTTAATCTTTATATGAAGAAATAATGATTTCCCACCCACTCATAACTAGAAACTCATAACTGGAATATAATTTGGCGCATCATAACTGACTTGAGTACCCACTCATAACCATGGTGATAAAATATATTTTAAATTAAAAAATATTAATTTTAAATGAGTAACTCAAAACCAAACGTAAAAAAAAACAAATACCTAAACTTTTAACTAGTTTGAAGTACATTTGTGAATAATAGTCTTAGAGCATTTAGCCTTTTTTTGACCCGGTGAAATTCTAATTTTATTAGAATTTCACATAAAGATTTTATATTTACCGCAGGCAGGGTGGGGCCTGCCTGCGGTTATGTGGGACTCGCACCTACTGGGCATACCCACTAAAAACACCGGGGTGCTTACTCTTGACACTCGATTTCAGTCGCGATTTGAAATTGGAATCGAAATCTTGTAATTTGGCACTCTTGAATGCTACACTAGGGCTAAATCGTATTGATATTTGTGTGAAATTGCATGGAGCTATATCAAATCTACTTTGAGGTTTTTTCGTACTCTTGACGTTATTTTGACATTGACGTATCGAGTTTGGGTTCGTGTTTACGGTCGAATTAACACGATTACAAAAGTTAGCTTTTTGGAGATTGAGTGTGATATTGCTGTGTATTTATTAAGTTTTTACTATGAAAAATGGCACATTTAGGCGTAATGTACGATATTTTAGACAATGCGCATAGTTTGAATGTAAGGCAAAGGCGGAACTTAAGAAGAATGATATGCCAATGAAGCGTTTGATATGAGTGAGTGTTGAATATGAGTGAGTGTTGAATTTAAGACTATTTTCTTTTCGGTCCAATTCTTCGAGTCGTACTTTGCGATCTAATTATATTTCATCCCTTGACATCCCGCCTCGTTCAACTCAGTTTTTGACATACTCGTTTCCTTCTCAAGCCGTCCGGCTATGGAATTCTCTCCCTGAGAGTAGGTATTCAAAGAGCGCGTACGCTAGATTCTTTCAAATCCCAAGTTCGTAGTCACTTCCTATCTATAAATCCTTAGCCGCTTATTGTTATGTAATTTCCTTCCCTATGACACAATCGGTTTTTTTATTCCTATTTCTGCACCCCGCCCCTTGATTATCCCTTTCCAATTTTCCAGTCTTAAGCTTGCCTGGAAGAGATTGCTTTATAGCAATAAGGCCGCCTACTTGTACATTTCTTATTTTTAAGTTTGTTTTTTTTTGTTACGTGTATTATTTGTGCAATAAAGAGTTAATTATTATTATTGTTAAGAAAAATTATCATGTAAATAAACACTTATTTAACGTTATAGGTACGCAGAGATTTGGATCCTCTGATGCGCACCGCCTAATGCATTGAGACTCAGGGAAATATCATCCCATTTTTAAGTTAATTAGAGATTTTTATTTTGTTTGACGTCAATTAGTGTCTGTAAAGGTGTATATTAAATAAAGGTTATTTAGTTTGAGTTATGTGCTTGAATACTTATAATTTTGCATTTCTCATATTCGGAAAGTAGTGTTGTTTTGATCTGATTATTGGGTGGCAAATGCTGCTTCCTTCCATAGGGAGGGAAAAACTCATACAAATTACTTTCCACTTAAGGGCCGGAATGAACTTTAAAAATAGAACTGCTGTCAGCTGTGAAGAGTTTTATGTAAAATAAACTAATAAAAAAAAATGCTGCGGCCATGTGAGTTTCTAAACAGCCAATGTGAACTTAGCGCAAACTTCTTTGAGCGGAATAAGCCGCAAAAATAACGCGGTGAGTTCCATATTTAAAATTTAAAAAGTCGACATAAATTGGCGGGATACAAATCTGTTATGTATATGTGATGGAATTCAAAAAAATAGGTAATAATCTTTTATGCTAAGATTTGAATATTAAAAATGAGCTCAAGCGATTCTGAAATTTTGACACCAGATTCGATTAAAGACGAGGCAAATTGTGTTATCGAAAATCTTTCGCCAGAAATCTCAAAAGAAAGATATACTATATATTATCAATAAATAGTTTAGATAAACAACTAGTTTTATTTTCCTCATATTCGTGATGAAAAGTAGAGTGTTTAACACGGGCAAAAGAATCAATTCCTACTCGGAGTATAGCCGGGTCTAAATACCTCGGGAATTGATTCTTTCGACCCTCGGTTAACAATCTACTATTTCATTCTTTATGTTTTTATCATTGTCTATTCAGTCTCACCAGTCGTCTTTATACCTACGTGTATGAATTAATACAAAGTTGATTTTTGAACTAATTTTATACTAGGTCGTAAGTGTGACGAAAGGGGTGTCGAAACACTACCAATAAACACAATAAATAGGGGTTGAGCTATGTTATATTAATAAAAAACTTATAAAAAAACATTAGGAAACGTAAAAGTCATTCAATCAACAACGGTTTCTAAGGAACGTAACTAGGGTGTTTAAAAATACAAAAATTCTTAAAAAACAAACTCAATTGGCCTCTTTTAACATCCTCCGGCCGAAAAAATAAAAACTTTTCACTACTTGCCACATCGACACGTTAGACCAGCGGCTCGTTGACTTCTAAAGGATACAGCCGTTGAATAGCCCTAACCAAAATACCCTTGCTTGTCCGCACCCTAGCTACCCTAATTTTACCGTCTCTGCCCGGAATCAACTCTAAAATGACTGCCAAAGGCCAACAAATGCGTTTATCAGTATCATTGCCGACAAGTACGATATCTCCTACTTTGGGTTGTATAGGATTGAGCATCTTTTTCCCACGTCGAGACAAGAAACCTAAATATTCTATTCGAAAACGACTAATCAGGTCCGCTCTAAGTTTTTTCAGGTGTCGATACTGCCCTCCTAAAAGGTTTGCTGAACTTTCAATGTTCTCATATAAAACGACACCATCATTTCTTTTGTGCTGTGTTGACAAAAACATGGAAGGTGTCAATGGCTTCGGCTCGTTGACGTCATCAGAAACATAGGAGATCGGTCTTGAATTAACTACCGACTCACATTCACTAAGAACTGTTACTAGCTGCACGTAGTTCAGACATTCATTTCTCAGTACCTTCCTAAGTACACTTTTAACGACGCCTATTAATCGTTCAAAAAATCCTCCCCACCATGCAGCACTAGGAGGATTAAAGCGCCACTCTACGTTCAATAACTGACTCGCCCTTTTGAAATTTGTTGCGTTGTCACTATATATTATTTTCGGAACTCCCCTCCGGGCCACAAAACGACGATAGGCTAGCAGAAAGTCTTCCGCTAACGACAACACTAATTCCAAATGAATAGCTCGGTATACGGCGCATGTAAATAAACATATTTTCAAGCCTTCTTTTTCTCTTTTAAAAATAGGGGGCCAGCATAGTCTACGCCTGTCACGCCGAACACCTCTGTTGTATTTGTTCTAGTCTCAGGTAGAGGTGGTGGTGATTCATCAAAGCACTTTGAATCAAATCTCTTGCAGACACTGCATTTATTTACTACATTGCGTACCGCTCTCCTGCCCTGTAAAATCCAATAATCCTCTCTTAGCGTGTTTAATAGATGTTGCACACCAGCGTGTAAATTTCTTTTATGTTCATACTCAATTAAGCGGACAACTAAAGCATGACCAGAACGTAAAACTATAGGACATCTAAACGAATACACATCATTTTTATTCATTACGGGGCTCTGTAAACGGATCAAACCTCTATCTAAGAAAACTTTGCAACCCTTTAAGCACGAATCTTTCAATCCTGAAAAGGTTTCACGCTGAACTATCTTCAACAGCGCAATCTCCGCTTCTCGATACTCCACGCCACCAATATAATTACTAAGGGGTAGAGTACATTTATTACGACTATTATTTACAAAACGATATATCCATGCAATCATACGAACAATTTTATTATAATCTGAAAAATATCGAGTGTACCAGCATGGCTCACTTTCTACTTCTGGATGCAACCCTGAGATGGTCTTTAAAACAATGGGCGTTTCATTCTTTCTCAACTCTTTGCTTACTTCTTCTTCGTCAGCCACAAACGACTTATTAGGCCAAGCCTCTGGATCACTGTACAACCACTGAGGGCCTTCCCACCATTTCGATTCTATCAGTACTTCCACATTGCAGCCGCGTGACGGCAAATCAGCCGGATTGGCTGTACCAGGAACGAAACACCACTGCTCGGGCTTAGTTAGATCTCTAATCTCTTGAACTCTATTCCATACGAACCGTGCCCATTGTCTATTTCTTTTAATCCAAGACAATGCCACAGCTGAATCACTCCAATAGAAAGTAGAATGCTTACCATCATAGTCCAGCGCGGTGATAATAGACTTCATGAGACGAGATCCTATCAGAGCGGCAAGTAACTCCAAGCGTGGAATAGTATTAATACTCTTAGATTTCGGGGCAACACGTGATTTCGCTTGAACAAATCGAACCTTACACCCGCTGTAGTTACCACACGTACAAAAACAACTGGTGCATAGGCGTGTTGGCTGGCATCTACAAACACATGAAACGACACGTTTTCACTGTCAAAACCTATTAAGCACCTGGGTAGTTTTATTTGTTCTATTAATTTTAGTTGAGAGTACCATTCTAAAAAAGTGCATTTATCTTTAGTGTCCCAATCGTAACGTGCATTGCACAGATCACGTAATAAAAGCTTGGGTTTTACTAGAACAGGGCAAACTAAACCAATGGTATCAAATATTTTATGGGTTACGGATAAGATAAATCTTTTTGTCACTTTCACAGGTCCCTCACAAATACTAATATCACCTAATGAAAGAGTATCTGATTGCTTATCCCACCTTAACCCCAAAACATTAGTGTAATGAGGAGCTATATTGTCCTTAGTATACTCCCAACACCGTAGATCAAAACCGCCCGTCTTCATAATATCAATGGCCTTTTTACGAAAAACGTTTAACTCTTCATCATTATTAACACTAGTTACGCTATTGTCGACGTAAAATGATTTTAGGAGCTTACCTAAAATATTTTTTTCTTCATCATTGACGTCTTTCATCGCTTCCAACAAATGATGTTCTATTGTGGCCTCTAATAAAAAAGGACTGCAGGTTAATCCGAACACAACCCTACAGTGACGGTAAACCTTCTCCATTTAATGTAGTAGTATCTATAAAAAACTCCTTGACCTGTTTTATATATGTTTCTTTACTTTTCTTTTCTATAGGATCCACTATTCCTAGGGTATCTAATTTCCACAGGTTAGAAATACGTACTTCCGGAACCAATAAAGAAGCTACTAACAAAGTATCACTCCTTAATGAAGTCCGACTGCTTTTTCCAACCAAGGTCCATCCTAGCTTCGTTTCAATAGCCGATGCATTATCATTTAACGGTACTATGTTTCGTGTTAGCAATTTTACCATCATGTCTGAACCAATTAATAAACTTATTGGTTCTCGCTGTTCTCCTGTATCGGTCAATATTATATTGTTTATCTTTAATTGTCGTAAAATATGTTGATCAACAATATTGGGTATATCTGTACATATTTGTAATTTGTCAAAAACATCTATGTGACACATGAAAGAAGTTGTCAAACTCTCTACGGAAATGTTGTATCTATTGTGAGTCTCTGGTGTAGATGTCATACCACCAAAAAGTCCATGTTGAATTTTGGTTTGGCCTAGAGACTTGTAGTTTAATTTGTCAACAATCTTTTTCATTATATATGAATGTTGAGAACCAGAATCCAATATGCATCTTACGATCATAGTAGTTTCTTCATTTTGCAACCGTACTTTCAGCGTTTGTAGAAACACATCTTGGTGAACAGATATATTGGTAATGCTATTCATCACATCATCTTTTTGAGCTGATGGCATATTTTTAGATGGCATCTCTGCACATCAATAAAACATGTTTTCGCTCACACCATGGGCATTTTTTGTTAAATCTGCATGTCCGAAAACTATGACCAATTTTCAAACAACGAAAACATCCTTTCTTATCTCTAACTGTACTTTGGCGCTCTTCTAGAGTCATCTTCTTGGCTTTCGTACATGATGTGCTTTCGTGACTTTCATCGCAAAATATACATTTTATTTCTCTCTTGCTATCTCCAATCACCAGACTTGATGCGGTAGGAATATTCTCGTCTACTTTGACACTCGCTTTCTTACTCTTCATCTCGGATTTACTGTTTAACTGTGTAAAACCGCGCGTGGCCATCGCTAGTCTTTCTTCATTTTCTGCTTCGGATTGGAGAAATTCCATCAACTTTTTTAAGCGCTCTGATGGGTTTGATGTTGGTCCACATTGTCGTTGCCAAATTCTCAGCAAATCTTCTGGTAGTGAGGATTCAACAAGGGGATACAGCATGGGAGCACAAGCCTCTTTCGATACGTTTAGTGAATCCAGGGATCTTAAATGTGACTCTAAACTATCATAAAGAGATGTCACCTGGAACTTACTTTGAGACTTGTTTATGTTGGCCTCTACTACTAGTTGAAGGAGTCTTCTCGTATACAACTCCACTAAGAGATCTGTCCGTCCAAACCTTGAATGTAAGCTTTCAATCGCTTTATCGTAATTTTCGCTTGTTGGTGGGAAACCGTTGAGTAACTCACTAGCTCTAGAATCTGTGGCAACACTTTGTAACAAATAATGAAATTTGTCTTCCTTGGTCAGATCTTCATCTAAATGAATTTTCTTAAATTGACTCCAAAATTTTAACCAATTCGAAAGGTCTCCATCGAATTTGTACAGCTGGATTTTAGGCAGTCTGATCCTTTTTTCTGCAGAGTTTCTTACAGCTGTTGTGCCAGATACAATTTCAGATGGCTCCGATTGGGAAGCAAATTTTGTTGTTTCTACTTCTACTCGTAAAAATTGAGTTTTGTAGTTCTCCACAGTTTCTAACTCTAAACCAATTGTCTCATCATCAGCTTCTTGTTCCATCAACTCGTCAAAAAATTTCTGGTTGAACACTTCTATTTGTGAATTGTACTCTACAATCAGTTTGAATACTAACTCAGCTTCCTCAATTTGACTGTCGGCAACGTTGCCCTGATCACTCCCCTTCTTTTTGTGTTTTCCATCTTGATGTCACTTATTTATTTCACGTTGGGCGCCAGATGTGACGAAAGGGGTGTCGAAACACTACCAATAAACACAATAAATAGTGGTTGAGCTATGTTATATTAATAAAAAACTTATAAAAAAACATTAGGAAACGTAAAAGTCATTCAATCAACAACGGTTTCTAAGGAACGTTACTAGGGTGTTTAAAAATACAAAAATTCTTAAAAAACAAACTCAATTGGCCTCTTTTAACAGTAAGAGTACGACAAAATATTTTACAAAAAATAAAAACCGACTTCAAAAACACTATTGAATTCGGTGCCAAGCGATGATCTCCTAGAAAGTTTTAAAATTTGGCACCGACTTCAATATAGAAGTGTGTCCTATTCTTATATTATTTTTAACTTTTCTGTTTTTTTTTAAGTCGGTTTTTATTTTTTGTACCTAAAATATTTTTTATTTATCTTTTTAGTGAATGAAATCTTTTAGTGAGTTTTCTCTTCTTTTATCCGTTCCTCTAAATCCTTCAGGGCTTTCCTCGATTTTTATGTAATTCCATCATCAGATGCTGACTTTGGTTACCTTGAAACAACCCCAGGAGTATACTCTATCGAATACGCGAAGAATTTTGAAAATCGGTCCACAATTGGTGGAATAATCGCATAACACAAAACCGACTTCAAAAACACTGAAAAGTTAAAAATAATATAACAATAGGTACAGACAACATCACACTTCTATATTGAAGTCAGTGCCAACCGATGATCTCCTAAAAAGTGTTAAAATTTGTCACCGACTTAAATATAGAAGTGTGATGTTGTCTGTACCTATTCTTATATTATTTTTAACTTTTCAGTGTTTTGAAGTCGGTTTTTATTTTTTGTAAAATATTTTTTATTTTTAACTTTTTAGTGAATAAAGCCTTTTTAGTGAAAGAAACCCTAATATAATATCGAATACAAAAAGAATCATCAAAATCGGTTTATAAACGACGAAGTTATCCGCGAACAAACATTAAAAAAAGACATATACGGTCGAATTGAGTAACCTCCTATTTTCGAAGTCGGTTAAAAACACGTTGGACATACCTAAAAATTTAAGGATTTCCCTTAATTTTTATGGGATCCCATGATCAGATCCTGACTTTGGTGACATTAGGACCACCCAAAAGTATACTCTATCGAATACTAAAAAAAATTAAAATCGGTCCACAAGTGACGACGTAATCGCGTAACATACACACAAAAAAAACATACGCATCGAATTGAGAACCTCCACCTTTTTTGAAGTCGGTTAAAAACTCAACACAAAACTCTGCACCAGCCCATCTGGCCAGGGTGATGTGGTAGGCCAAGTCTTCATCATCTAAGGAAATGCCAGTCGCCAACAGTGGGAAGTATGTGTGTTAAAGTTAAAAAAAAGTGTTTTTTTTAAGTGTGTTAAAAAAAAAAGTGATAATGATATGTGTTAAAGTGATAACTAATTTATGAAATAATATCATATAAAAATTCAAACTACCAAATGCAAATCGATTATGAATAGCTTCAGAAAAAACATGAAACAGGTTGGACGTGCCTATAAAATTTAAGGGTTCTCTCGATTTTCCTGGGATTGCATCATCAGATCCTGACTTGGTGACAATGGACCAATTTTGAAGTAGGTATACACTCTCAAACAATAAAAATCCAAATCGATTAATAAGAACGGAATTATGTGAGGTAACAAACACAAAAATCATACAGTCGATTTGAGAACCTCTTTTCTGACTGTTAACAAAAAATAAAATTGTATTTTTTTCATCGTATTACGAAAAACAATACTCACTTTACCCATCTCTGATCACATTACATCGAACTATGTTACTATTATGCAAAATGTGCAAAATACAAAGTGTGTTATTCGCTTGCAATGTACCGTGATGTGTCACCGAGCTCGCCAGGAAATTCAATAATAATGCAGTTTTCCACACACATGCTCCAACCTGGGATGAAAACTAATAGCTGAAATACAGGACGCAACATGGAAGCTCTCTCCAATTGAGGAAACCGGTTATTAGTAGTGTTACATCCTCTTACTTGTAAGGCTTAGCCAGTTTGTAGTCTAAGTAACATAAAATTACTTATCATTTTCTAATTTTGTACATGCTCTCAGTGCATTCATTTGGCACATTTATTTACGTTGCAAAAACAAACCTTTGTTATAGTAAGTGCAAAGTAGTAGCACAGTTTTAAACTGTGGTAGTAGTAAATAGTAGGTCTAGATACCTCTTAAAACTTAGTACTTCATCACCAGGTACTGTTAAGTCACAATGAGACGCTACAGCTGTGTGATGTGCTGAAAAAAAACTAATTCTTCAATTAGTTATTTTATTTTATTCTTTATGATCCAAATTTAAAAAAAAAATTGTGTTTATTTTCAAATCATCATCATCATTTTAATATTGATAAGTGATAGTGTACGAGCATTCATACAGCATCATTTTGTTTGATACAAATAAGTATGTGTAAGTAGTCAAAAGCCGCTTTTAAAACAAAGAAGCAAAGCAGTACGTATTAAGACGTCACTCAAATGGTCGATGCATCTATGTCTTTTAAGCATCCCATCATCCGACCCCAGCATATCATACTTAGCATCTAACATCAAAACCATCATACGATATCATCAAGTGCGGACTTACACCCCATAGATAGATAACTCAAAATTATAGGATCATAAAAATATGCCACAGTCAAAAGAAAGACTAGCAGTGAAAATCGAAATACATCGTAGATAGACTAACGAAAAGTGTCGACACTAACGAAAATTGTCGATTTTTTTAAAATCACAATTGAGGTAAAGTCGTGTAACCGTAATTGCGGATCTGGGCACTGATGATCAGAGGCCCGATTCTACTAATAAGTTATAACCGAATCGAAATTAAAACCGTTGCGATCGACCAATCGGAGCGTGTATATTGACTTTCAATTGTTCGGTGACGTGATAATGTGACGTTCTGATTGGTCGATCGCAACTGTTATGCTTCGATTCGGCTGTAACTTATTAGTAGAATTGGGCCTCTGTATATATATCCGAATCCACGGATTTACATTTTCAACGATCCGGCTCACCACTTCTCAAAATAACTAATAGGACTACAGCCGTGCGAACCATTAGTATAATTCTCCCTTTTACTCCTTTTAAACAATTAATTAGCAATGTTTTGATAAAATTTTATTGTATGTACTTTGTATTTCGACTATGTATATTAAGTATATGATTATAATTCGATGGCAGACATAATGTCTACTTGTAAATATCGTGACGCTCAAATTTGTGAGTTAATTATAATGTACACTAGAGCTCAAGTGTGTTGATAATTTATTTTATCGAAAATTCAGTGAAGAAGCAACAATGGCCGTATGAACGAAGAGTGTCCGTTTTTCTTTCAACACATAGAATGAACCTTTTCTCTGACATTTCGTGATATCTGCTGTGTTCCTGAACATAAATTTATAAATGATACTTGATTTAGACGAAAATTCAGTGTGGAAGCGACAGTAGCCGCATAAACGAAGAGTGTCAGTTTTTGTTTGAATAGAAAGAACCGTTGCAGCATCATTTCGAGATATCTGATGTATACTTGAAATTAAATTCATCATTAGCTAATAATATAAAGGGTGAGTGTTTCAGTTTACAAGATTTGCTTTTTTACTAACAAATTGGTGATCTATAACTTATCTTACGACATTGCGTTAACTTTAAACATTCTTCGTCAGATTTTTGCGAAAGCTTAGAGATTAATGTGACGTTAAATATTTAAAAAATCTGTTTTACCCATTATCTATACATATTAATAAAAATGAATGTTTGCTTGTACTTTATGCGTAAATGCTTGTCGATAGTCTGATAAATGGTCTATGAACGCAATACGTGTAGTATTGCTGTGATGAAATTTTGGTAAGCATCGTTAGAAGACCCTGAGGAGGCCCGTAAGGGTTTCTGACCAATAAAATCCATATACATAAAACCTTTCGTGGCATGTTAACCCAAATACTAATAACGTTATTCTTCCTCGAATTAGTTTCTTATCATAATTTATATTGATTATAGTATTGTAAGCATTTTTATTGGTGCAATTATATTTTTCTATTTAATTGACTTAGGTAATAATTGTATATTTTTAGCTTATGACACACTGATTTGATTGATTTTTTTATTGCCTTAAATGAGAAAAATCCGAACTAGAAACGACCTTCACCCATCTGTTAAATGAATGAAAAGTATTTTATATCAAATTTAATATATTAGAAAATATATCTCTCTATAGTGGGTTGTCTAAAAAATTCCTGCCCACGTGCGATTAATAAAAAATTGATGACTTTTTATTAAATATTGCACTCATCAGTTAAACGAATATATTGAATACCAACCGAAAGTATGAAGCCTATAGATTATACAAACATTGGGTTGTATCAACGTTTGTATATTCTATATAGGCTTCATACTTTCGGTATGAATATTTTAGACAACCCACCAGCCAGACAGAATTTCTTTAGACAACCAACTCGAGATATATTTTCTAATATATTATTAAATTTGATATAAAATACTTTTCATCCATTTAATAACTGGGTGAAGGTCGTTACTAGTGCGTATCCTCTACTATAAGAAAATGGTATTATTTGACATGCCTGGATTTAAATATTGACTTAATCTTTGCCAATTCAATTATTTCAAATTTTATAAATATTCGTATGCAATACGGTGAAGCATGGTGATACTATTCAATTTATGTAATATATTTGTTTATACACCCATGTTCTGACAAATAAATCATCACGATGACTGCTTTCATAGTAGAAGTTTTTGTACTGTGATATAATTTTTTCCAATAAATTCTCTTGTGACTAAATAAGTCATGTGGATGAAATCCAATTAAATCTCAATTCCATCTTATCTTAACTTAGTAGAACAAGAATTTTCCTATCCCAATAAAAAAATCAAACAAACTCTCTACTGTAAACTCCTATTTTGCCACCTTGAGGACAGAATTTTTTAAAGACCAATAAGATGTATTGATTTTTAAAAAATACTGTCCACAAGGTGGCAAAATAACCCAATATCCGGCTAAGCCTCCATCTGGAAATTCTTGTTTCTCTACAGAGGGTTGGTTCAGGCTCAGGAGTGCCCACTTCGCCGAACAAACCCTCCTGAAGCAGGCCCAGCAGTATAGACAAGCTAGAAGTTTGCCTAAGGAGGAGTCTCCAGTTTCTCACCTCTCCGACTCGGTCCGACTTCGGAGGTCAGAGCCATATACACCAGTAAGTAGTCATTCCGTTATCTTAATCCCTGCGCAACTGGAAAGGGCTAACGAAGGCACGTCTTCTACCACCCTGCCAACATCGGAGTTGTGGCAAGATTGTTCTCTTCCCGCGCTTGCTCAGCGGCCTCCTGCGAGGTAACAATTCCACAAGATAAATGATTATGCTTATGATTATGATGATTATGAAAGAGGAGGTGACAGCCCAGTAAGCCAGTACAAAGATCCGTTGGGGCTTTGGACGCATCGCATCGTGAGATGCGTTCACGAGGGGTGTACTCAGCGATGTTGCCGGGAACACCCCAGTGATACATACTATCACTGCGGCGTTTCCTGCCGACGTGTGGCATAGTACACATAAGAAACAACCGGGCAATCAGAACCAGCTGCCCTACCGGCGGCTAAACTATACCTCCAGCCTCGAAGTATGTATGGGGCTTCACCAATTTTTTTCAAATCTATTTTAGCATAAAGATTAAGACATATTTTTGCTATAATAATACATAGACAATTTATTGTTTTTGGTAAGCTTTTGCTGCAAAATTACCTAAGGTTTTTTCTTTCCCTTTTCAAATGGGAATTGGACGAAATTTTATCGCTTAAGGCAAATTATGCTTTCGAATACGATTCCTATCAATTAGTACTTTATGCTAAAACAATTTTGTTGGATAATAGAAGAAAACCGTTAGTCCACTTGACTGCAAATGTGTTTTTTAACCTGGAAGACTCGGTCTTTAAAACTTCAAGTCTGGACCGAGCCTCGATTTTTTCCGAAACTCGTAAATATAATGAGACTGACAGCTGAAGTACGCTGATAATTCACTCAGTCTGTTGCTTTCTATTTTAATATACACACATTGTAACATCCCGAAATATTATAACGTAGGTAATTATGACATCATTCAACTGTCACATGCAATGAAAAATTAAAGCCACTTTTTGCGCGTTTCTATATGAATGTGTGTAAGCGTTTTATTAAATTGTTTGTGGCGTAACAGATGCAAATTGAGACAGATCACGACGGCGGGCGCTAACGAGAGCCGAGTGCCGTTTGGACTTAAAAAATTAAATGCGAATCTGTTTAGTGCGAAAGGGAATGAACGTTTATAGGTAACTCTATGTACTATAAAATCGAAAAAAATATTTTACAAAAAATAAAAACCGACTTCAAAAACATTGAAAAGTAAAAAATAATTTATAAGAATAGGTACAGATAACATCACACTTCCATATTGAAGTCGGTGCCAAATTTTAAGACTTTCTAGGAGATCATCGTTTGGCATCGACTTCAATATAGAAGTGTGATGTTGTCTGTACCTATTCTTATATTATTTTTTACTTTTCAATGTTTTTGAAGTCGGTTTTGATTTTTTGTAAATTTTTTTTATATTTTTAGTGCATTAAATCTTTTTAGTGTCCAAGGTCAGGACAGGTCAGGTCAAGTCCAAAAGTTAAGGATCCTTCCAACATCAGCTCGGCTCATCACTACCAGACGCAAATACATGAATAGCTTCAGAAAAAACATGAAACATGTTGGACGTACCTATAAAATTTAAGGGTTTCCCTCGATTTTCATAAGATTCCATCATCAGATCCTGACTTTAGTAACCATGGGACTACTCCAGGAGTATACTCTATCCAATACAAAAATAATTTTGAAAATCGGTCTACAATTGGTGGCGTAATCGCGTAACATACGCACAAAAAATATACGCATCGAATTGAGAACCTTATCCTTTTTTGAAGTCGATTAATTTTTTTTTACCTAAGTATTAAACTGACTTCAAAAACACCAAAAAGTCATAAATATTCACAGTTTTATATTAAAGTTGGTGCCAAATTTTAAGTAACTATATTGATTGTAATATTTTTTAAGATTTTCCAGATGATCATTGCTTGGCACCGACTTCAATTGAAAACTATGATGTGGTATGTATTCTTATATTATTTATGACTTTTTGGTGTTTTTGAAGTCGGTTAATCTTTTTGTTTGAAAAATGTTAATCTTTTTAGTTAATACATATTACAATATGAGCCATGGCAAACACCAGAATAACTTAAAATAAAACATCTTTCGCTCTAAACAGTTTCGAAAGAATTGTTCCCGAACTCTTAATCTACCAGAAAACTTCCATCATCAGGTCAGTAACATGACATAATTACTACCAGACGTAAATACCTGAATATCTTAAGAAGAAACCTGAAACACTTTAGACGTGCCTATGAAATTAAGGGTTTTCCTCGATTTTCATGGGATCCCATCATCAGATCATGACATGGTGACAATGGGACCACCTCGGGAGTATACTCTTTCGATTACAAAAAGAATTTTGAAAATCGGTCCACAAGAATTTTGAAAAGGGGAGTAATCAGCGAACATACATAAAAAATAGATACAGCCATAGAACCTCCTCCTTTTCGAAGTCGGTTAAAAAGGGGTACCTATTATACATTCAACTTTACTGTATTTATTAGTATTAGTAGCCTTTACAGGAGCGACTGAGTATCAGTACCAACCAATCTATGTTTTTTTTAATTGCTGCTAAGTTGGCGAACAAGCAAACTGCCCACCTGATGGTAAGTGTTAACAGTCACCTATAATACATGTGGCTCCTGTGAGATTCGCAGTAAAACTGCAACCCCCACAAGAACCACAGTGTACGTTGCCAACTTGTGACATCAGATGTAAAGTCACGGTACCCAGTAATTTCAGTGCCATATCTTACCCTTCAAACCGGAACACAGCAATGCAAGCACTGCTGCTATATGCGGCAGAAATAGGTAAGACGGAGGTACCCATGCACACGACCCTGGTACAGAGTCTCTCTCCGGTGAATGTAAAAAGGTTTGTTTTAGTCATATTCAATTTCATGACTCTACTAGTTATTTTAGTGTGTAACAGTGAGTGCCATCGATTGACCAATCAACAAATGGACGTTGCGCCGCAGGTGAGAAGTATCCGAGCGAAAAGAGAAACAAAATACAAAAAGAGGAACAATTTCCCCGCTAATAGTTATTGAACTGTTTTACCGCACGGACGTGCAAATTTTCATAAATTAAAGCCAATTTTGGAAAATCTGATTTTTATTGCATAAACTGCTCTAGCTATCATTGGAAATACTTGAGTAGAACCTGTATGTCAATTATGCATAGCTTATGAAAAAAAATATTGCAAATTAGAAAATAACAGCAAAATTATTTGATTGCGTTATTTATTTCAAAACTTTCAAGACTAGAATCTATTATTTTCGTTGAATAAAAGAATAAAAGTAAACATTCATTTTTATGCACATCAGTATATAAACATAAATATATATTATTAGACTAGCTGTGCCCACGAACTACATTTCGCCAAAAAATCATTGTCAAAAAATCCTTCCAGAGCAGCTCAGCGAAAATCACATAGGATATCGGCATAATTTGACCGTTTTTTAGACACGAGCGATCATTTTTCCATCAGACCTTCAAACTACCCCAAACCAAATACTTCAAACTTAGGAAAGAACATACTTAATTATTTATTAATTATTTACAAGAGGTAACATTTCGCTGTTTTAACATTAAACTCATAAAGTGCTTGAGAACGCCTCCAATCGCAATGTCGTGCGATCACGTCTGAAACCTGAGAAGTTGTAATAAAAAATGTGCGAGATCGACTCTAAAAATCCGTGCAACCATGACACAAAAATCTTTGACCACGTGGTTGATACGTCGTGCCAGGGGCGCAGCCGAGTGTTACCTAGTCAGAGCCTCCGACACAGACAATGTTGTGATCGCCATTTCATGTGTGCATCGTCTGTTGGAACTACAGGAGCTCTGGTTGCACATACAGGCGGGTAAAACCTACTTGCCTGTGCATGAGATAGCAGCTGCTCTAGGTAAGACGTTTTGTCTATATTTCAGAATTGTTTAAGCGATCGCAAAAACGATTATTTTTTCTTTTCAAGTCCTCTTAAATCATTGGATTGTGGTTGGACTTCATGTGTTTATAGAAAATGAAAACATTTCGTCATTTTTCATGATGAGGAAGAGCAAGGCGCTCGTCTTCGGTTTTGCTCCAGCTATACCTTGGATCCTCGACCTCGTGGACTGGTGCAAAATGTTTGAAAATTTCTCTCTCGAACGATACCACTTTTGGGGTGGGTTACAGATCGTTCTAGGGCAGCGCACTCACTTTTATCCTTCACAAGCACTGCAATCCAGCAGGAAAACACCTCTGGAGACCAGAGCTCCTCACAGATCATCCCAAAAATTTACTAGCACGCGCGTATTTGTGACAAACACAAACTTACACTTTACCAGGCTTAGGACTGGTTTCATTAAACAATTAAAAACGAATACTTAGGTAGGTAGGTATCTAAACCACCAAAATATGTGAAAAAGCGATTAACGGAATATTTTTTCAACTTTTTTATTATTTCATAAGTTGGCAAACAAGCAAACTGCCAACCTGATGATAAGTGGTAACAGTCACCTATAATACATGTGGCTCCTGTGATATTCGCAGCAAAACTGCAACCCCCACAAGAACCACAGTGCACGTTGCCAACTTGTGACATCAGATGTAAAGTCACGGTACCCATTAATTTCCCTGCCATATGTTACCTTTCAAACCGGAACGCAGCAATGCAAGCACTGCTGCTTTGCGGCAGAAATAGGTAAGACGAAGGTACTCATGCAGACGACCCTGGTACAGAGTCTACCTCCGGCCATTTTTTCAATATTTTCTAAGTTACATTGAACTCAATATCACATATTGATTGGGCACACAAGGATGTGTGACGCGCGCGCATCAAAGCCGCCGGCTGGCGGCCGTAGGAAAGTAGGTCAAATTCAAAGGTGCTAGCGTCGCCCGCCCTCTTATAGCCTCTGGTTACACCAAGCGCGGATCCACCGTTGTGGGCACGATGGGCATGCCCACAACCCTAATAGACTTGTGACGTCACACTTTCATGGTCTCTTGAGATCGATAGACTGATGATTATTATCCAGTGCCTTAAGAGGAAATCGTACTGTCCGTTTTTCCATACAAACGTAGTCCCCTGTTTCCTTCCTGGATAATGGCACTTGTTGCTCTATTTTTTTCCAATAAAATCAATGACCACTATAAGCAGGTTCCTATGTTTTCCTTTTTTTATTAAGTTAATTATTAAAAGAGATTTAAACCTTCCAAAACCTAATAAATCGACCTAATTTTCTGCTGTATTCAAACATCCAGCAAACAAATTGAAGAAGATTATATGAAAAAAATAAAAAGTAATTAAATCGGTCAATTTTTCGCGGAGAAAACAGAGAACTACGAAACGTATATTTTGTGTACTTTTCATAGGTATTTTCGGTCCCTGCTGCAGTTGTCCCTATAGCGCTCAGTTCACTTGTTCGGACACAGCGCGACAGCAATACATTTTACAAATACTCTAAAACAAATACTTATTTTAGAATTCTCTAGACCTTGGTGTTTCCTCTTGGACTTGGACTAGACTTGGCCGGTTCTCGGATGGCTGTGACCACAACCTTTTTTGAGTGTTGGATCCGCGCCTGGGTTACACCATCAGTATTACATCAGTTTGATCCATCAGTCTGGTATCAGTATTTCATCAGTCTCCGCTGGACTAGCGAAAATTCATGAGTATTTCGTCAGTCACTGGGTTACACGATCAGTCTGGCGTCAATCATACCAGACTGATGGATCAAACTGATGAAATACTGACAGTGTATAACCTTAGTCATACAGCGCAATTCGCACAAATAATTCCGGTGATGAATTACAAACATTCTAGAGGTATATTAAATAAATATTTATTTTTGTATGAAAGTAAAATCTAACGAATTATCAAAAGTCGTAGAATAAATGTTGTAATTAATGCTGCTTGCTATCTAATATGCGATGTTGCAGGTGCATTAAATTTAAGCCTGTATAAGTAATGTAAACTTTGGTGTAAGCGCACAAAGTATGTCAAATGGCAGCTTCGCGTATGTATCAAACGACGTTTTTTTTAAAAACATATAATAAATAATGTATATATTACTAGCTGTTGCCCGCGGCTTTACTCGCGTAGAAGTTGATCATATTTATAAAGTAAATCAGTATTCCACAAATAAAGGTTCATGTGTCTGTCGTCAATAATGACGGATTCCAGAATAACTTACTTACATACATACTGTCAAAGCGTTGCCAGATTTCTTTTTTGGCAAGTCGTGATTTTGAAACTTTTTAAGGTAAAAAAGCGGGATTCTTTCGTCGAAAGCGGGACGTAGTAAAAAAACGTATATAATCAGATGTTTTTAAATACTTATCTTTTTATTTGAGTTTTAAAATTACGTTTATGTAACAATAGATAGCAAAAATAGCCATAGAAAATGTATTTTAATAAAAATACACTTGTCTGTGCCGTGCTTTCTCAGCACGCTGCACGCACGGCAGAGTTATCCCCGAAAAGCGGGACTGAGCATGTTCCGCGCGGGACATTTAATTTTGATTTAAAAATCGGGACGTCCCGCCAAAATCGGGACGTCTGACAACGCTTAAACCCTCATAGGCCTAGAATTTTCACAAACGCTGAAACAGGCATTTACTCATTTATTCAGTAGCCCAAAAGTAAAATGTTTCTAACTTCATAAATAACGAACTTCAATACAAACGTAAAGGGGTATTTTTTTGCAAATATTATTATTATTGTAGAAGAATACGAAAGCCAACAGTCATTTATACTGATTCAATCAATTTTTAAAAACTTTTGATTTTGTTTTATGATATGAGATTTCCTACAATAAAAATGCCCGCTAAAAATGTCTGCAGTTTTTGAGTAGGAAATGAGATAATAAAACGGTCCTATATTTTGTACAGGTACTTTTAAAAATTACGGCGTGATGATCAAAACTATGAAATAAAACAAGTTTGTGTTAACTTGTCAATATCATTAATTACGTTTCTAACAAACAGTCATAACTGACAGAACCTCAAAGTCACTGCAAGCACCAATCAATATGCAAGCATAATATTGATTTGTGTTTGATAACAGTTTGGAATATAATTTTGTCCAAACAGTTAGAACTACTGGTAGGACTAGATGGAATAAAGGGAAATTAGACCTAGACATCATCAAATCGATCAGATATTGACAAGTACATACTCGTAGTTGCCTACAAGTGATATAAATTTAGTGGGCAGGAGGCACGAAAATGGCTATTTATTAATCAAACTTCAATAAGCAGGTACTAACTTAAGGCTAAGTAGCGGGTAGGTTCCTGTAGCAGCGAATACTGAAGATTTATTTATGATAAATTTGTTGTAACCTATTTAATAGAAAGAAATCATTAAACGGACTAGAATAAAATTTAAACTCCCTAAGCATTTTCGAATTTGTTATTTAATTTGTTTGTTGGAACTTCACAATTTTTTCTAGAACTCATAAAATACTAATTTGTAAAATATCGTCTTTAAGGGTTTATAAAATGGACATTTATTATCAAAAAGGATAATAAGATTCGGATTGGTACTAAATACATTTTCTTCTCACCCCCACTCAGTTTTTAGGTACTTATAGGTATTATGTGTACAAGAACTCTCGAATTGATCGACACATAAAATATACTTATATTATGTTCGATTCGAGAGTTATTGTTATGAAATATTAGATTTTTTCGCGATTCCCAAACTACTTAAGATGTACTAAAGTCATGAGGTGAGATTAAAACTACCAAAAGTGTCGTATAAAACAAACATTTAAAGAGCACTTGTCCCGACTCCCTGTATACGTAAATCACTGAAAGTTTGGAGTGCAAGGAATCGCACGGCATCAGGTGCGATACATTCACGCAAAGATTTTATGAAAATACGACTGTTGCGGTTAAGGATGCTCCGGATATCGACACTATGAGAGCAAAATCCTTTAGCATTATGTTAAGGCGGACATACTAATCGATACATAACATTCTGTAATCTTCCGCGTATTTGCGTGAGGAAAAATGTTACAGCATTGATAAAGTTTGTGAAAATAATTTTAGTGTAGAATTAGGGTGAAAATTGATAACTTAGAACGTTTTCACATTTTTTAACGATAAAAACTTTATTAAATAATAAAAGCTATCGACATGAAAGTGCGCAACACTGCGTCGCCGCCGCGGCCACATCTACAGCCAAACGGTAAACACTTTGCTGTAATCTCGAGATGAGAAAACTTTCAGTTCTCTTAATTCAGAAACTTATTCAACAACCTAACAACCTTAGAGCGGGCCGCCGCCGGACGCAAGACAAACAAACTTGCCTACTCTTTAATCTCGCTCCGTAGATACTAGGTACATTAAAATGAATTTGCCTAAAAATTTTGGATGGGAGAGGTAATTGACAAATAGCTTATTGATTTAGGTATACGTAAAGTGTATTTACGGTCAATTTTCACTAAAGACTCGTTTGAAATGAAAACCTACAAAATTCGTTTTAAATAGGGTTTATTTACAATTCCTAAACCAATATTATCTTAGAGATGGTTTAGATGTAAACTAAATAAAAAATAACTTTTGATATTTATCACAAATTAGTAGTATTTGTGAATTACTATCATAAATAGAAGCAAGTCTTATCAACCAGGAAAAATAATAATTATTAGACATAATGCAAAAAACGGAATATACATTAAAGCTAGTTTTGGATGACTCAACTTTCTGATTATACCCCTTAAGCCACACAGAATTACTACGGAGTTTAAAGATCAAATTGCGGCAGTATAACGCAGTAAAAGAGTCACATACAAACAAAACACACATATCGTAAGCTAACTCGTGCGCATGCGCCTGCATGTCTTGACAACAGCCGAATGTTATGGGGAGCAAAAATGGGAAAATAAAAACATTTACTGAAAGCAATTTGGATGTACCGTGTCAATTCAATTACCTACGCGGAACGGCGGAGTGGCGTGTCGGAGATTAGAGCAATGAAAAAATCTTCCAAGAAAAGTCCAAAGAACATTTTGAAATAATTCGCCGCTGTGTAAAATCTGGCTGTTCAAAAGAAAGGTTTGCCGCTTTTCGACATGTGCAACTTATCAGCGGCTTAAAGTAATCGGCGCCGTCAACTTTTATTCCTGTAGCTACTTCGAAGTCCAGAGAACAACAATTGTCTGTTTTTGTGGGATATTACATAGCGAACAATGCTAATCCGCGAGCTGGAGCCAAATGAAGTGGACCCAAGTATTGTAAAGGTCAGTCAAATAAACGAATAAATAAAAGTGTAGTATAGAACTCGAGTCCGAATTTTTTTGAATATTTGCGATTTGCTGTGCTGCACTTTTACGATATTGATAACTATCGATTCTTTAGAATATTCGAAATATATAAATATTACGTAAGAATCTCCTTTGCATTAAAGAAAACTTATTTTAGTTGAAAACAAAATTCACAGTGAAATCAAGTAAATGCATAAAAATGTACCATCCAGGGCAGCAAAAGGTAACATGAGTAACCTCATGTCAACTTTTATAAAATAATGATGACGGAAAATAAAATTTACTTTGAAGCCTTAAATAAAAATCAATGCATATATATAGTGAAGTAGTAGGATTGAGTTGATATTTGGAATAAAATAGCAACGTGAAGCTTGAATTTAAATGAAATTATATATTTTATTTTTAAGAAAAAATCGTGTTTACTTATTGCACGACAAAAATGGCTGTTTTAGAAACTAAATTTGACACATTTCTACGGTACCCGTAATATAAAAATTGCACTCTTAATTTAGCTTAGCAAAACTAACATATGAAATGAAAGATAAGGATTTGATGTCGTATTGCCTACGTGCGAAATTATCTGTCTGTCAACAACTTTATCTGCGCAATTTTCCTGCTAACTTTTAGTCCATTTTTATTTTCTGAGAAGAAAAAAGACTTGAATCGTGAAATAGACATATTTTTAAATTTTTCTTGTTTACCTCAACACTAAAAAAGAATAAACAAAGGGTTTTAAAGGGTTTTTTGTTATAAAGGGCTCCGTGGACTTCCGGAATCATGCCATTTTTATTTAAAATCAATAAGGCACGATTTCGGAAGTCCACGTCCAAAAATTTTAAGTAAGTACCAGTATGTAGATAGAATAGAAAAAGTTGAGAGCTTGAACATCTACAAATAATGATAGATACTTGATATTTTAGATAAACAAAATTAATAAAACTACTTCTTATTACTCAATTATTAAGGGTGTTCCATATAAACTACTATTTGAAACATGCCATCCATCCTAACAGCTCATATACGTCCCCACCGAGGGGCTCGTGCCCTTCCCTTTATACGTCTGTGCTCGAGCCTACCCTATGCTAGGATGCTTAGGCCTTAGTCAACCACGCTGGCCCAGTACGGATTGGTCGACTTCACAACACCTTTGAATTTCTTCGCCGATGTATACAGGTTGCCTCACGATGGTTTCCTTCACCGTAGGAGCGTTAGACAAATGTACATATGAAATTCAAAAAACGAAAAACACATTGGTACCTGGTAGACTCTAGCCCCGGACCTCCCGATTGGAAGGCAAGTGCCATAACAGCCACATAAAGCCAAAGTAATCACATCTTATACTGTGCTTATCGTCAGAGATTGGATGATCAATAAATGAATAACTGATTTTATTGACATGTTTCACCATTGAGAAACTCTGCACCAGAGTCGTCTGCATGGGTACCTTCATCTTACCTATCTCTGCTGCCAAGCAGCAGTGCTTGCATGGCTGTGTTCCGGTTTGAAGGGCCGTGAAATTACTAAGTACTGCGACTTGACATCTTATGTCGGAAGTTGACAACGTCCATTGGCGTCCTTAAAGAGGTTGTAGATATGCAAGTCTTACAGGAACTACGTGTACTATAGGCGACTATAGCCACTTATACCATCAGATGGACAGCCTGCTTGTCAGCCAACTTAGTTGTATAAAAGGGTCAAGCGCAAACCTACTACCAATAAAAAAAATGTTGATGACCAACTTTTATGACATTCATTGACGTAATGTTCATTTGATGTCAGGCGTGAAGGTGATGTGAACTCTGTCACTACTTCGATTATAAGCAATGATCTCAAAAACACTCCATAGTATTCAACTTTTAATTAAGATGTGGCTTCTTTACAAACCATATCACTGTACGTCATGCTAATCTTCAATTAAAAGGTTTGCTTCTGTACTGCTTTGAGATCCAGTATCTCAGTTTCAATATCACTTACAACGAAGACACCTTCACCAATAATAATGTGATATTATGCGACCATCAGATTGTAATAATTATATCAGTGGCCAAATAATAAGAAATATCGTACCGACTTCACAATTATTTTTTTGGTATTTAAATTAATATGTTTTAAATATGCACCGCGTAATGGCTATGTGGTTTCACTAATTAACTTTGTAATCAGTCAAACCATAAAGTCAAACCATCACATCTATTTAATCACCAGCGCTCAATGCTCAATGTCTTGATGTACTTCATTTTGATATTTTAACACTTTTTTAAAATAGATATACATATGAGTTTTCAGTAACTACAGCTAAATATAGAAAATTTGTAAGTAGTACCTACGGCTGTTACAAGCGGCAAGCTATCGGATATATCATTATACTTCTTAATTTTATCGTTTTTCTCTTATATGATTTAAATAAAAGCTATAGATTAAAACAATAAACTAAAATTAGAACGTATACCATCGTTAAAAAACCAACAAAATATAACTGCTTATTTCTGATATAATATTTAGTCCCGTCTTCAGTGTCATAAGTACAGCATTGTTTACAATGAAAATTTACAGCACATCTCCTTGACACATTGGTTGCAAGAACATGTCGTCTGTCCATTCAGCTTCGGACCTCGGCAGCGAACTAAGTGCCGAATCAACTGAAGCCATGGAATATTTAGTGACATCGGCAGCTAAATAGAATGAAGCGTTAAAGTTATAATGTGCGGTATTGTTTAGATGAGCCCGAGCAAGCGAAAGCCATTTGCCGAGACAGAGGTGATACCCAGCGTCACGGTGACGGACATGGATACTGTTCATGAAGAGAACGACAATGACAGGTTTGTTTTATATGCACTATGCACTTATACCTAATAATAACACCTGTGGCAAATTTCACTTACCTTGTCTTAGCTTAGGACAATTAGGAGGAGGCGCGCCTTCTCAGGTGCGCACCAACTACACTAGGCAGCAAGGAAGGATTCAGGCCCAGGACACCGACAACCGGCTGGGAGATATTACGCTTCCTACCTGTAGGGTAGGCTTGAACTAATTCCAATAGATCGTCATTGGGATTGTGATTTTTCGTACGCTTGTGTAACATCACTAGCGCCAAATTGGATCCGTATTTTGAGAAAATTTAATAATACCGAGTTTGGTTCACCCAAAATCCGCACAATACGGGGTCAATTTGGAGCCAGTGTGCAAAAATGAGCGTACAAAAAATCACAATCCCAATGCCGATCGATCGGATTCGGTTCAAGAGTAACCCTACTGGTCGCCCGGGGGGGTCACAATTGAGTAGCCTAATGACCCCTTCCTTGGCGAGTCCCAGCTAGTTTACACCGCTGGGCCTGTTCCCAGGGGGTGCGATCGGTGAATGGCTAGTCCGATCCCGAGCGTGCCTCCGTCGAGGGCGGAGAGACACCGGAGGGTTGTTTAGCCGGGTATGGGGATTTTACCCGAGACCTAGGCATATCTAAGATCTTGCCAGCCTTGTCAGCTTCAGTCCTTTGTGAATCGTAAAGAAATTCCGCAGCCCTATAAAAAGGACAATGTTAGTGAAATTGGCCGCTAGAGCCTATACTACCTAGTACACAGAACGGTTTTAGTATACCTTATAGTTGTTCGAGCTTTGAACTAAACACATTATCTTAAAGCCAAACATGTCAAACACTATATAACAGCAATTCTATACTAGTCAGTAGTTCGTCTCATCATTACCCTATTGACATTTAATTAAAATCTATCAAACTAAATAAAGCAAACAATCTTGTTGTATATATAGATATACAACAAGATTGTTTGCTTTATTTAAGAATAAATTGTGTTACAATACCTAAGTATTGTAACACAATTTATTCTTACATCAATAAATGCCCAAGCAATATTTACTTGGAGAAAACGCTAATCTTATCGGATAAGTGAAACTTTGCTTTCTTATTTATATTTTAACTCTATTCGTAAACATGAAATGATCCTCGGCTAAAAAATATCAAAGGCTTTTTTATGGAATAACATCGTTATTTTCTAGGTACTTCGCGTTTCCAAAGCATTTAATTTAGTAATGCAATTACTATCAATTGCTAATAAATAGATACTAACATTCTTTTTTACATTAATATAGTTAATACTGTCTTTTATTTGCACGGGTAGGAAAGAGATAGGTATTTTCTTTATTTATTTAAATTTTTATTGCACGATGCAAAAAAAGTACGTACAAATGGCGGACTTAATGCCATATGGCATTATCTGCCATTCAACCATTAACAGAGAATTAGTGGCGGTGCTCATCGTAGCTACGAAAAAATATGAAGATAGAGTTACAAAAAAAACTAAATTTATAAAATTAACGTATTATTTATTTTTATAATCAGGTAGGTATATAATTTTTTTTTTTTTAGATTTATTTATTTTAAGGCTTACCTAGTAAGTAAGTATTTTAGTACTTATAGGCAAATTGCTTAAATAGTTTAAATAAAAAGGTATCATATATGCATTAAAATTGCACATTTCCATACACACAATACGTAGGTACTTATCCCTAACCTGTTCCATTTATGTTGTAACAGCTTGGAAATTTGTTATATTGACGAGAAAATTTTGTGTATACATTTATTTTTGTTAAATATCATTTAATTTATACGACCCCAAATCGTTACCCTGCCTATGTCCTCCTGAAGTTTTATCTCATCGATGCTATTCTGAACTGTTTTGGATATTTTTAAATCATCTACCTAAAGTTCAAATTCAGAGTTACAAAAGCAGTGTTTTATATAATCAATTAAAAAAAACAAACAGAATCGGTCCGAGGTGCGAGCCCTAGGGAATACCAGGGATCGAAATAATTACTTAAGATTGTAAATCCATTCACTACATACAACTCGTTGCATGCGATTTCTTAAGTAGAATTAAAACCTACAAATTGAAAAGTAATCCATGTATGTAGAAGATATTGTTTAGTTTAATAGTTAGTAAAGCGTGATGCATCTAATCGAATGCTTTACTAGTCTTTATAGATTACATCAACTTCTTTTTCCGAACTCATACTAGTGATTATTCTATCCACAAACGTCAAAAAAAGATTGGTTGCTGTAAAACGTTTCTTTAAAAAACCGCGTTGCTAATCTGCCAGAATTTGTTTTAGCATGCCATAATAAATAATGGCATACCAAAGACTCAAAAAATTGAGCAAAAACAGAGAGAATACTAATAGGTCACTAAGCTATTCTATTGCTTTCATCGCCAGCTTTATGAATTGCAAGAATTACGACCTCCTTCCACTTTTTTAAGGGAAACAACTTTCAAAAAAGTCCCAAAGTCATGTAGTTTTCAACCGCCTCCATGGTCTAATAATGGCTGAGACCATCCGGGATGGATCTGGAGGTCGGTTCGATTTCCCATGGGGGTATAAGTTTTTCTTATTGGTAAGGCATCTGAGTAGCCTGTCTAGCTTCCACCGTCTTACCTAAGTTTGTCGCCATAATTACAATGTTAATGACATTGTTGTCTTGCGACAATTAGATATTCCTGAAGTGTTGAAGAGTCTAAGTGAAGCTCGAATCCATATTCGGCCTTATCGTCACTATAAGGTGAGATGAAGGCTTCCGTTTCCCTGTTGCGTGTTTAAGAAACCTTATTCCAAGTCTAACTTTACACGTAAATATAGAATGTGTTTTCCACATCCAATCGTACGGGGTGTATAAATGCATTGTGGCCACGCTACTCACTCGAAGACATCACAGGAAATGAATTACGTCATTTCAGACGGCAAACAGTCGTCATAAACAAAGCGCTTCTCCAGAGCCTAACCGTTTAATTAAAGTTTCTTTTGAATTCTTTTCCATTGTTTGCGTAGTACAGTTTATCTCAACGTGAAATCACTGCATATTTCAATTCAAATACAAACTAATTCTTTGTGCAATAATTACATTTTTCTTACTTATGTTAAGTTTACAGTCAGGATAATATTTCAAAATACCATTAAAACCTCTTTGAGTGTCTGAATGAAATGATTAAATTTAATTTTTGTGATAACAAAATTATTGTAAAACTCATTCCATTAAATTTATTTCATCTAGGTATGTACTACACATAATTACAACTTGAGACAAAGTTGAAAGTGATCATTATTATACACGCTTATTTTTTCATCACCCTGGAAAATTTTAGGGACGCTTCAGGACACATCAATTATTATATAAAAAAAATGTCAAAAAAAAAATCTAAAAATGCTGCTCTCGACTAATGCTCGATTTTTTTGAAAATTAATATAAAATTAAGTAAGCGAGTTATTTTTATGTCGTGAAGCGTCCTTAAAATTTTCCAGGGTGATAAAAAAATAACCGTGTATAATCGACACAATATGTAAGAAACACATTCGATTACATAGACATTATTGCAGAAAGCTTTTATACGATATTTTCACTTTCATTGAAAACGTTCATATTTTATTTTGTTTTATTTTATATGAAATGGAAAACAAACAGCATATATGTTATACATCACGTATGTCACAAGGACTAAATAATTACAAAACGCCTTTAGTTTTCACCAATAACATATTTAATGATTAATTTAATGAGTAATTTTAATAGCAGTAGCAGAATTTACAAACAACGCATTTTGTTACCAAAATATATTTGACAAAATACCCCTCGCACTCACGTATTTCATGTTAAAATAAATTGTCAGTAAGCAAGAAGATTTACATACATGAATAAACAAACGTGCTTAGTACTCAAGTGGTCGCAAAAATAGCTCCGAGCGAACGCGTCGAAGTACGAATATCGTTATATTCCGATATTCAAAATAGTTCGATAGGATAAAACGGAGCTTGCGAAGACACTTCCGGCGAGCGATGCACATTTTTGGGACGTTCCGCTCAAAGCCATGTAGTCCAAATAGTTCAATATAACCCAGCATTTCTTATGAATTAAATGTACAGGACGAATATTTTTGAATATCTACTTACAGTAGCTATGCATTTACTTTACTTAAAAATCGAATTACTTATGTATTCAAAATATCAATTCGAACAAATGAGTACGTATTGATTAATCATTACAATAAAGTTTAAACATTTCATTATTTTTTCCATAAAGTACTGTATTTTTTTTTCATAAAGTATGTAGGTACGAGTACGGTTTAAATATTCCATCATCGCTTTTATTTCTTCTAAAACATTTATAGAAAATTGTCAAAGATCCTGTGACTGTCTAGGTGAATTTTCAATACACATTTTTGTAGACGATTTGTCTACTCTAAAATTAACGTTATAAAATACAAATATACATTATAACTTTTTTCGTAATGCAAGTACGATGTTTTACAGTAGTGGCAGATTTAAGTGTAGATTTGTTCCCAATGGTGGTTCTGCCTTTTCATTAGAGATATCTCATGATTATATAATAGTAAGATGATATATGAGTTTGCACAAAAAATATATATTACATCCCAACGCCTTCGACACATTATAGAGCAAACTCTCAACAAAATCCATGATTTATCTGTGCAATATTATCGCGTCTGGGAGCACTCTGTAGCACGCGGAAGGTATGAAAGTCATATACAAAGAGGGATTTCGGTGCAGTGCCAGCTTCGAAAATATTTATGACGTTTGATAGACTGCTTTGAGTCGATGCAAACACCTTACATGGCGCGCCAGCATATTTTACAGAATGCTGTATTTATATAGGCCCCTTACACACAGCGACTGTTTGCAGCGATACAATCGCGCTTGCAAACTTTGTATCGCCACTGTTTCATTGTAGCTAGACGGCTAGCTACTGTCAGCCATTTATAGTTATGATATTTTCTATAAAACGGTATTTTAACCGTGATTAAGAAACGCATACTTTTTCGCAACACTTGATTGTGGATTAATTTTGTGTTCGCTCTTTATTAATTACATTAAACATTGCTATTATTTGTTTTTATTTTTTTTATTATTATGACCAACAAATAGCTATAAGATTCAATTTTAAATAAATTATAATAAAAATTTGCTAAAATTAGCAACATTTTTCATTCAAACTATCAATTATAAACTATTTTAAACGAATAAACGTTAATCCTTACATATTATAAAACAAAGTCTGTTCGCGATAAACTCAAAAACTACTGCACCGATTTTCAAGCGGCACTCGATAGTGTGATTCTCGAGGAAGGTTTTAGTATATAATTTGTTAAGTTTTTGCATTTATTTCTGTGTACATTAACCATATTTGTTGAAGATGTCGGGAAAAAATAAATTAAGGCGAAACGTAGTTCGCAGGCACAGCTAGTAAATAAATAAAATAAAAAGTCACCAAGTAAACTGATTTCATCTTAATAGGTTTTTACAGGGTTTATTTTGAGGTACCAGCAACCTCGCAGGATTAGATATCTAGCATCATTAACTACAAAGTTTGTTTTACGACTTTTGATAATTCGTTAGATTTTACTTTCATTCAAAAATAAATATTCATTTTATATACCTCTAGTGGGTCCATATTGGCTCACATCATATTCTAAATCCTATTCTTTGTCTCACTACCGATTTGTGTACATAATAATCACTTCATAATTTTATTTTTCATACTTTTTTTATTCATAAATTTTTATTACTACCAACGGAGCTCATAACAGTTAGTGATCATAATATTTTTATTAATACTGTTACTACCAAGAACCATTTTAAATACATATATTTTTTTCAGATCTTTTTCTTCATAACATTCAATGATCATATTGCTTTAATTAATAATGTTGTTACTAAGAACGTTTCCACGAGCAATGAGTATGCATAAAGTCGAGAATGCACATAAAGTCGTTTCTGGCGCTTCGCCGACCGCTGCCGCGGCACGCTCGCTTCGCTCGCTCGGCTCGCGCGCTTGGTTCATGTTCAAACCTACGCTCGTCGCTTCGCTCCTCGCTACCTATTTTTGACCCGCCTACAGTTTCTACATCGCCAAAATATTCTGTATTGTTATATTAATATTATAGTTATTTATTCGAATGATTATGAGTTTCGATCATTAGTATAGAAAAATATATGAAAACAAATATTAGTAAAAACTAAGTGTATGATTAATGATATTATGAATTTCAATGATTATGTTTTTAAATATGTAGTTTTTAATTTTTTTATGAAGAATGATCATTATGGTTTTAAATGGTAAGATGAGAAATATTTTCGGAATTCCAATGATAGGAATTGAAAAGTTATGTAAGAAAATGCGCACCCACCTCTAATAGAATGTTTGTAACGCACAGCACAGCGCACAGCGCGCGAGCGTAGCGTTGTCTTCCGTCGTCGTTTATAAATAATAAAAAAAAGACTTTTTCATTACTCATACTCTGAAAGTAGGTTTAAAGTTGCCTGAGGAGCGGGTTGAAAGTAATACTTTTCAGCCCTAGGGAGAATCACTTTCAACTGACAGCTGCTGTCAAATTTTAAAAAAGAAACTAGTTCTTTTTTACATTTTTATTGAACCATTTTCCGACTTTCTATACAGCCACTCAATTACAGCGCGGTGTAAAATTGAAATAACATAATGTTAAGTATTTAAAGAATATATCTTGTAAATGACTTTATTATATGTAATTTATTTGCAACATTTTCTTTAAAATAACATTGATATGGGCAAAATATTTATCATTTTTTAAATTATGAAAATGAAAAATAATGGCTGAATAACTGGCCGGCCACAGAAAAAAAAAACAAAATAAGCGGGAAAGCGGCAATGCGATGTTCATTTGTTTTTTCCATTTGTAGAGTTTTGTTAATACTTCCGTATAGCAGAGATCTGTATTAACTGTTAATTATATTTCTATAACATTGTGTTAAATTAATTACCACAATGAGTTCATCTGATTCAGGTATCGAGTTAACGCCTGATTTTATAAGAGAAAACGGGGCTAAAGCAGAAGTTGTTGATTTATGTAAAATCAAATTTACACGTTTTGTCTTTAGCTAATTCATTATTTTGTTTTTACTTTCCTTGTATTCGTAATGAAAAGCACAGTGTTTACCTCGGGTTTAAGACTTATTTAGTCCCTCGAACTATTGATGCCCTCGCTACGCTCGGGCGCCAAACACCGTCTCGGGACTAAATAAGTTACTTTCACCCCTGGGGTAACAATGTACTATTCAATGTCACCAAAGTGCAATAAAAACTTGAAAATTGATTTTCGTTCAATGTATCTTAAAACTCGTAAAACAAACGTTGTGTTAATGATGTTAGCTATCTAATCCTGCGAGGTTGCCGGTACCTCAAAATTAACCCTGTATACCTATCATTTGATAAAAGTCGTAAATTTTGGAAGAGAAACAGTGAACTACGTTATATATATTCTTTATATAGGTAAATAATTTATTTTGATCATGATACAAGGGTATAGTTTATTATTTGGTTATAAGATTTTTCGCATAAAAAATAATTTTGTATTTCGATGTGTAACGATTAAATAACTACATTGATTGTATGACTCTTGACTATTGTATCGGTGATAGCGACGAGTCGTCGTACTCCGACGTGGTGCGACTGCGCGAGCGCACCCGGGCGATGCTGGACACTCCGGCGGACCCGCTGCTCCAGAACCCGCACTCGCAGCCCAACAGCCGCAGGATGTCCAACGACATTGATGCCAAGCTCGTCGCGAATCTCAACACAAGGTACTTTACAACAGGGAATCTTCCACCTAAGCCCTTACCATAAGCGTATAACTATGGGAACGCACGCTGGCTCATGCTGCAGACACCCGCCCCAGTAATGCGTACTCACTGCCCTAACGGCTGCAAAATTTCCATAGTCATCGACGCAATCCTCAATACAATTTTTTTTTCTATAGTTTACAAAGGGGAATAATAATATTTTAATGATTCAGTAACTTTATAGGTACCAGGTATTATACAACAAGATTCACGATCCACCAAGTAATCAGGGTGACTGGGACTTCGACGTATTGCTTGAAGATTATATTTGAGATCATTACCAACAAATTAACTCCCATTATGTAGAGGTCGAAAATGAGCGGTTTTTTTAATTTTCTGACCTGTCGCCGAAAAACATCGAAATAAAATAAATAAGTACTAATTTCTGGGGACTAAATTGATACTTTACTTGTAAAAAAAACTCAATAAGCATTTTCCCGATCTGGGGATGGAACACGGGACTTCGGATTAGCTATCGCACTTGTGATAAACTTTCTAAGGCAATCTGGACTTTTATCTCAGCTCGTGCTCGATTGCCACTTCAATGGTATAATAAAGGTGCTTTTTCATGTGTAACAGGCGTCCGTCAGCAATAATCGCGGCGTTCCGCCGGCCATCGCAGGCGCTCGCGTTGTGCGCGGCGACACAGCGACGGTTCCTGTCCGAGCTGGCGCCCCAATCACGCACTTCCACCTCCAGCGTTCACGAGCAGTTGCCTTCACCCGCTGAGATATCTGGACAGTAAGTTAATCATCCCTTATACTAACTTATACCGATGGCAGAACCTTAAAGTTTTGAACCTTATAATTACTGAAATACAATAGTATACACGCCGCCTCTCTGTGGTTATTAACTGAGACCATCACCGTTATAATTAAAGGATCTAGGGGGTTCAAATCCCCATGGGATCAGAATTTTTCGGCTTGGGTTGTTATTCGAAGAGCTTTTGAGCCTCCTGGCTAGCTACAATCATCTTAGCTATTTATATTGGAGGCGCGGGTTGAAGTCTCGCCCGAGACGATTTTTTTTCTTGTATTTGATTTATTTTCATCATTTTTTCATCTTACCTATGTTTTTTGCCAAAATATCAATGCTAATAACCAATATTGCATTACGACAATCAGAGATATAATTGCCAATTTATCGGTTTTGAAGGAGTCAAGGTAAAGCTAATTTTTTAAATTTCCATCATTGGATTTATCGTTTCTCAACTCAACATCGGGTGAAATGAAGGGTTAGATGAAGCTTTCTTGTTGTGTAAAAAAATATAATCCTATTTTTAACGAAGAATAATTATGGATATTAGATTAGCTTATTTTTTCGACGAAAGAATACTCATAAAAATCAACTAGGTACAGCTTACAGCTGCTTACTTTTGTGACATGTTAGATTCCACAATAATATTTTATTCAAAGTCGCAAATCTGGGCGAATACTAGGAAAAGAGGGAAACGTAATCCTTTTGCAAATATCAGTAGGTACGCCTTACTTGTCATACGTTGTGAAACATAAATCAGGGCTGGCGCGTACGGCCGGTCGCGGCATCTGCGCCCGACATCGCGCGTCTTCCGACCGCACTGCCCGAGAGCCGCGTTTAAAACAACCATTAACGTTGCTCCAGTTTTCATTAAACGAACAAGTTAACGTGATTTTATTATACGAGACGACTTAACTTCGCCGTTATTCGAAACATCATTTATTATTAGTAGTAACTTATTATGGATAGGTGAGTAATATTTACATCATTTATCATCCATAGATGATAGGGTTGAAGCCTTATTCTTCATGTTATCTTCCCTACCATACTTTGTTTTCACAATGATTGGACTTCCATCCTATCATCATCACTTCATTGAATAGAGGATGATTATATGATGACTATGAAATCATCATATTATCCTCTATTATTATTATTTATGGCAATTTTAACACAACTCGAAAGTTTTGCTACGATAAGCCTAAACATGCCAATGAGCTCGTCAGACACTTAACAGGTGAATGAGGGAGCTGGGAACCCATTTACAGGTGAATCATATTCAGTTGGATAACGCCGTGCCGTCCGCATTATGCCGGCGACAATACGAGCTTCGCGTCAACACCATTCAAAAGCACACCCTTTATTTGTTAATAGACAGCCAGCCCGACAATACCTCTCTGAGCATTCACTACATACAGCTCCGATAAATGTAATTAAAATTGTGAAATTGTTAACTTTGCTGTCATATCGGGAGCGCGCAAACGTACACCTAGTGAAATACCAATGCGAATACAATATTGGTGAAACTTTATTAAGTCGATTTATAAAACAGTTCCTGGGGGCTTTTCAGACGGCATTGCGATAACCTATCTGCAGGAAAAATGAATTTGGAATTAAAATGTTGAAACTCAGGTAGCGTTTGTTTTTTTGTAATTATATTTTATATCTTTGTTGTGACTTTGTCGATCAAGTATTGTATTCGTGCAGTTTTAATTCACTGATAGTATAAACAAGGTTAAATTTAAACAAGGAAACAACCTCAGAAAAAAATCTGTAAAAATTAGATTCTGTTGAAATGAAAAACTGTAGAAATGAAATGAAGACATGGGCAAAAAGTATTTTTTATACACTTCATTGCAGTAAAAATAAGCATAACAAAAGTTTGCAAATTGGTGGACTTATCTCTAAAGATTTCTTCCAGTCAACCCATGGCAGTGGAAGTGGTCAAATGGTGAAGTGACACTAATGTGTATCGTTAACTTTAATATAATTATATAAATTATACAATGCAAACAATAATAATATAATAAAAACATATATATACAAAAATACTATATAAAACACACATATACATATAAAATATATAAATATAGCTTGATGAATATGAGTATTATTTGGAATCAAACGTTCAATTGGGAAAGGTAGAATTTCTTAAGCGGACGTTTGAACGAGTACACTGATGGACAGTTTTGCATATGTGTCGGAAGTTTATTCCAAAGTTGAGCAGCATGAAAGGAAAAAGAGTGAAAAATAAAACGGGAGTTGGTTTTAGGAAGTTGAAGCATACTTGTTATACGTTTAGGACGGATAGGAGGTGGTAATAATTGGAAGAAGGAGTTTGTGGATCTTTCAAAATTGTAAAAAGTTGAAAGGATGTGCACATTACGCCGAAGCCGAATAGGAAGCCATTTCAGTTGCATTCGAAATTTAGAGATGTGTTCATATTTACGCAGACCAAAGATGAACCGAATAGCTTAATATTTTTAATAATTTTGTAGGCGTTCCATTTTATTTAAAGACTCCTCTGTAGCATCCAAGTAACAGACATCGGCATAGTCGATAATGGGAAGAAGAAGAGATATTATTGTCGATAATGGGAAGAAAAACATAATATTATTTGCAAGCATAATATTATCTAGTACTACTACTATCTACTACTAATACTATCTAGACATCTATTTTTCGACTAACATACATTACCAACATATCTATAAAAAATCTAAAAACGGCCCCAGCTTATTTTTATACATTATGTATTGCGATTTTATTCCCTTCTAATGCATATAGTTAGCTAGGTTTTTACTTGTTCCACGAGTTATACTTTTGATTAGGCATACATTTTGATTAGTACCGTATCTATATATCGGTTTTGAATATCAGATATTGAAACTATATATTTCAATATCTATATATTGGTCGGAATCTACGGTACTCTGAAACCTAGATATACCACACAATGTCACATCGTACACATATTTTTAAATATTTCGGTTTTGAATGATATCTATGAAATTCGACCGTCGACACTGAGAATTTACGTTGCAAAACATAAGGTCTAAAACTAATTTGACATTCATTGAAAGATTATAGGTAATAAATAAATAGTTTCAGAATACTTGAGTCAAAGTAATACCATACTTTTTTGCAAATAATTAACTTTAGATTAAACCTTATTTTGTTGCTAATAACGTTCAAACTAAAACGATACGCTCATTCGTTCTGCCAACATAACAATATTTCTCGCTCGCTCATGTATATATTGTTAAACTGTGGCTCAGTCGTATCTATGTTTTTAGTCAGATTTTCGAGTATCATAGATTTTTTGGGTATATGCGTATTGTTTATTACTTGGTTATGGCCGGTCGGTGAAGTCGTGCGATATCCAATATATAGTTTGTTCGCCGAGCGATATATAGATATTAGATATTGTGCCGGTACATAGATATTGTATCTGTATACGATTTGTATCGCCCACTCCTACTTTTGATGGCTCATGAAAATTATAATTAAATTTATTACAATCTTTTGTCGTTTTAGCTACCTGTTTAAATTTATCCCGCTGTGCATATTTTTATTTTCTCACAATCACACATTCCGTAGAGCTTATAAAAGTGGGTTTAAATCTTTTTCTATCTGATCCATTTACATTACTGTAGCTTCTTAAACGGATAAGTTGACATTTGAACAGTATTTCTATGAAATTTCTAATATTTCTATAATTATTTTATTTATTTGTCAATAAATTTTATTTATATACCAAATTTTAGCGAGGCCTTGAGCAAAGCATTGTCTGCACTCTACGCCAAACTTCTGGTCGTGTTGGGATTGGCTTTTCCTGCAACGGAAGTGATCGCAAACGGTGTGCCAGAAGCTTATTATCAGGTTCATACCTACATTTGAAATAATTTGTACACGATGCTAAACTTTTAAAAAATCATTACAAAAGTTTTCTTATTTTCAGGGATTTTATCTATACCTTTACTTGGTATCAGTGTTATTTGTCATTTTCCAATACGCAAACATAATGAGACAGAAGGCCGTCAACATGATTATTCAAACATACGGTAAGATAATAACGAAGCTTAACAATAAAAAGAATATAGTCCACTCTGGGTGATTAGCTACATTTGCCTAACAAAATGCGGCATTAAAATCACATCTTGTTTGCATAATTACAAGCACAAAAGAATATTGCCTTCTTTAGTTTCATTCCACTAACGTTTTCAGCCATTCGTATAAATGTGACTAGAAATTTCCTCGGTGCTATATATACACAAATATACGTGTGTACCGGTAATTAGGGGGAATTAAAATTGGCTCTCATTTCATGGTAATTTCAGTACGTTGTTTAATTTTTCCTTTGGTTTCCGTAGATGATCCAAGTGCGGAGGAAAAAAGTGAGAAAACATCGCCTAATGGAAAAGCGAAACCCAAAGAGACAAATTTATCTCGATATGGAAGCTTCTACCTCAGACTTGGGGCTATCGGTAACATTTTATTTTCTTCTGTAACTATTTTCGTACGATTTTTTGCCAGGCACTGAAACTTATCTTAAAGAACGATCTATAATATATAAAGCTCGTTTAGATAGGTATATGGATGATTCCAAACGAAAAATCTATTACTTATCCATTGCAATTACGCTATCTACTTCAGTAATGATCTTAACATTCAAAGTTAATCCGGACTGATTCTGATATTTAAAAAGTATTGTTATTGTTCCTCTGTAAAAACAGTCAGTTTTTATAATATGGTCCTTTTCAAAGACGTTAATGTAAAAAGAATAAAGCTTTATCGATTAGAGATTATTATTGAATATGGTTAATGGATGGACGGGTTTTATTTATAATTGCTTCCACCGGCAGATTCGCCTGTATTTTTTTTGTTTTTCTCTTAGTAAAAACAATTTACACCATAAATCAACTTTTAAAAAGTCCCATTAAAATACGATAAGTAGTTTTAGTATAATCATCATCACAGTTCATATACGTCCCCACCGAGGGGCACGAGTCTATCCTAACTAGTTACGTTAGGGCGATTAGGCCTTAGTCAAACCACGCTGGCCCAGTGCGGTTTGGTTGACTTCACATACACCTTTGAATTACTTCGCAGGTGTATGCAGGTTTTCACCTTTAAACCTCAAATAGGATAATACGAAAATTCGCTCCAAAATGGGCCTATTTTTTATATGTCTATTTTTCATAAAAATAAAAAAAACATGAGTTAGAATACTAAGCAATGGGTCCAGCGGGCCTATTACCGATCTCATGATTTTGCAAATGATATCATATGATATCATAGTGCAAAACGAAAAATACGTTTTACGGTCAGATTTTTGATCATTTGATCATTATTTAATGATGACATCATTGAAATTTGGCCATAGTGATGATATCATTGGAGATCGGTAATACGAAATGCAGCATTTCATGACTTCTTTTTCTCAAATTTATACCATGTCATACGATGAAAGATCCATAATTGGCCTGCAAGTCTTTTCTCGCTCCGGCTGCCGAACCATGAGACTAAGCGCCATTTGTGCAATATCTGCGACATAACTTATTCTCTCTTCAGTTTGAACTGGAATTAATTCCTGAGTCGAGTATTTTTATGTAATGTCTATTTTACAGCATTCGGCATCGGTTCAATGGTGCACAGCGGGTTGGAATTCGGCGAATACTTCGAAATGTCTTACCACTGCAGATCGGTGCTGTCAGCGGCGACGCCAGCGCTGCGAATGGCGCTTACACTCGTCCAAATGCAGTTCATATTCCTCACGAACAAAGACATAGAGACCGGAGCTTATAAGTTGATACAAAGATTTGGCTTCATGCACATGATCGCGACAAACCTTTGCGAGTGGTTGTACGTGCTGGTTGCGGAGACAAAGCACGAGATCCATCATTTGGAGCGGTCTATGTCGCCAATAAACGGGACTCACGCAAACATCACAGAAGTTATATCACATCACCGCTGCAGGAGAGCCAATATCATGGGAACTTTGCTGCAGAACGCAACGCCTTTTCTTTTCCCGTGTACTATTGAGTACTCACTGATTTGTGCTGTCATACTATACGAAATGTGGAAACAGGTATATTCATTAAGATACACGTTGTTACTCACAACATCACATCAATGTGTCTATACGAAATACATATTATCCGGATAACATCCATTTTTAAGAAAACATGAGGCATGTTAAACCGTTAGAAGTATTAAATGGTATTGATATTTCAATATCATTGTACGTAGTGTCATCAATCTTTGTAGAAATACTTGCTACTACAAAATTGTTGAGTACCAACGAATGAAAATAATATATGAACAAAAACTACAGCATTATATGGAGTAATATTTTGCCTTTTGCTGCAACTAATAACTTTTTTACAAGCTTTTATTTAACTTGCAATGTATGTATGTTCGGGTGGAATCTTGCAACTCAATTTTGAAGCAGATACCTATCTTTAACCGATTGAGCTGAAATTTTGTATAAGCGTTCAGTTTGGATGACAATGCATGGTTAACTGTGTGACGTCATTTTAAATCCAAGATGGCGGCATACCCAAGATGGCGGATCAATTATTTTTAATGCACCCCTACAATATGGGTATCAAATAAAAGGTATTGCTAAAAGTAACTCGAAAAATAATGTGACGTCACTATTTATCCAATATGGCGGACTTCTAAAGTTTGAAAATCAATTTTGAAGTAGATATCTTTAACATTGAGCTGAAATTTTGTATACACACAGTTTGGATGAAAATGCACGGTTAACTGTGTGACGTCATTCCAATTCCAAGATGGCTGCATACCCAAGATGGCGGACCAATTATTTTTAATGCACTCCTACAATATGGGTATCAAATAAAAGGTCTTGCTAAGAATAACTTGAAAAATTAAGTGATGTCACTATTAATCCAATATGTCGTACTTCTAAAGCTAAAAATCAATTTTGAAATAGATATCTTAAACCGATTGAGCTGAAATTCTGTATAGACGTTCCGGCAAACGACCTTGCAACAATGATGCGTTGAATGAGATGAACAGACTGAGAAACGTGTCCAGTGATAACTAAAAAGAACTTTTTAGTTATCACTGGACACGTAAACTTTAACTTTAACTTTTCTAGATAAACAAGTAAATTAAATAATTTGATGTGAATAATTTTATACATTACAATTTTCAAAGTAAATACGAGTAGGTACTTAAAAGTACTCTTTTAAGTACTTTTAAGTTACTACACACAAGTAAATCTCGCGACAAGCTTTTATGTCATATAAATTGTGTCAAATGTGAAATGACGTTATAAGTAAAAGTTTTAGTGTAAAAGTTTATTTATTCTTATTAGCGCATTTAAATAAAAGCTTGTTTTTAAAAAGGTTTTTTTACATTTAATTTATTTTATCACATCTATTTTAAACTCGAGTGACATATTTTGAATCCCTCTCTGCGTTACGCTCGCGATTCAAGCTTATACTCGTATCATAAAACACTGTTGTATCCCCTTGGTTAATAATCTACTATTAAATACCTATGAATTGTTAGTTTGCTTACATTTGACAATAAGACCTATAACTGCTTCCATTTATGTAGCTCGTATAAACAATCTGCGATTTCATTTCTATAACAAAACAAAACGATATATTTAGCGTTATTGGATAACCGAAACATTCATAAATATTTAAGAATGTTATTGCAGGTTAAATGTACTGCGGAAGACTTTGAGAAGAAATTCCACCACGCAAAAGTCAAATCGCGTAACAACTCGGTCACCCCGGAGAAAATTCTACAACAATTCGGTGAGTCATGAAAGTCAAAGACTTCAGCGTACTACTAAGTCAAAGTCAAAGTCAAATTATATATTCAGTAGACAATAGTTGTACATTAAAACAGTAAATTCAGGTCTTAAGGCTACGTGTTAGTCTATACTTACTAATATTATAGAGAGAAAAGATTTGATTGTTTGTTTGTTTGTATTGAATAGGCTCCGAAACTACTGGACCGATTTGAAAAATTCCTTCACATTGAGAATCCTACATTATCCCTGATGAACATAGGCTATAAAATTATTTTTCCTACGGGAAAACAAAAATAACGCAGGCGAAGCTGCGAGCGGAAAGCTATACCTAATAATTTACTAAACACCCATAATGTTCGTGATTATTTCAGCCGGCATGCTTGGAGTCAACACACACCACGACAGCCGGGCAGCGCTGCACCACTTCTCTGTGGACTGCTCTCACGCTCACCGGGGACTTTTTGGAGGGATCCTCATTATTGTGCTTACCATCATATCACTCATCATGTTTTTCGTCTTAGCCAACAGTCCCGCTACGGTGAATGTGAGTTACTATATTTTTCATTCGACTTACAAAACTGGTTACAATTTAAGAATATTCAATACAATCAAATTAAATTGTATGATATAGCTGGATTATAAAGCTTGTGATTGTAAGTACAATATACTGTATTATGATTCAGAAAAAAACAGCTCAGACTCATAATAGTAAGTACCTATAAATTAACATTCCGACAACTTAAATATAAGTGTACTGTGAGATGATAAGTTAATATTTTAGAATTTATTTTAAACATTTTAATCTTTTTGAATTAATTTTAAGGCTATGAAACCATTAAATAGGTATTTCAAACTCAAAGCGCATCGATTTATATCATAACCGTACCCAAGTACGAACCACTCGGGGAATGGCTAATGCCGATCCCGATTGTGTCTCTATGGAGGTAGAAGTTGCTTGAGAGGGTGGTTTAGCCAGGTATGGGGTGTATACCCGAGTCCAATGGCATATCCTTGGAGCGGCCTTGTCAGCTTTCAGCCCCTTGTTGAATCGTAACGAGATTCCCCCGCCTTAAAAAAAAGGCCAAACACGAATATTTGTAAGATTCGTGACGTTAACGTATCGAGTTCACGACACGATGGCGCTAGTACGTAGCATGAAGCACCTTCGCAATCGTAAAATATTCGTACGTTTTCGATAGCCGTCCTTCGAATTTGACGATACTACTTATACGTCAAAACCTTGTTCGTGCTCGCAATCTTCATGCAATTAATGTACAACGTTACGCTTACGTTACGTTAGGAAACTTTACACAAAAGGTTCGTGCTTCCAAATTTTGTTCCAAGTACGCCCTGTAGGGGCGCTGTGCAATTCTCATACAAATACTTCACGATGACGATACGAAAACTTTAACGCAAATGTTCGTGCTAGCTCTACTGAACACTTGCGATAAAGTGGCGAATGGTGACCAAGACGAGTCTGATATACTCGTAATTGAACTGTAAAGGTTAGTACTCAAGTACCAATTCTTGAGATTATGAATAGTACTTTTTCCTAAATTTCGGGCGAATCCATAACACCATGTATTATTTTAAACAAGAACAGAATGTCACAAACTCCTGCGAGTATTAAGTTTTATTACTTCATAATAGGACAAACGCGACTCATAAGATGATAATAATTGACGACAAACAGAATAAATAATAGTAGCCTGAATTCCGAACAGGCAAGGTAATACAATTTAATATAATACAAATATATAATATAATACAAATATATAAAGTATATGCTCTTTTAAATTTATTCTAAATGTAAATTAATAACTACGACTTTCACATAACGCTAGTCGATAGTACCTATGTCAATTAGCTGCTATGATGCGTTAGTAAGATATGTAAGAATAATAAAGGTGTAGGTATGTGATTTAATTTTCGTGCAATTAATTCAGTCACGTGTTTTTCAGGACGCGATATTTGAAGTGAACATTTTCGAATTAATCCTGTACTCTATAACAATCCTCGCATGTGCTGCAGCTTTGAAGGAGATGAGGTTATTGCCGTATAAAAGAAAGACACAAGGTAAAAATCTTTTCTGTTTGTAATTTTAAATCTATCATTTACATCAGATCCTCTTTGCGTGCCATAAGCATCTGCTTATTTTATGCGATACATTAAATACTCATAAACAAAACTATACTTACCTACCTACCTATAACACAATATCGTTTAATCAAAAATTTATTCTATAAAATACTGACACAATAATAACAAATGTTTTGTTGTTATCTTACTAAGTATTTTGAACATAATCATGAAGTTAAGCTCATGAAGGAATCAGTGGTAAAGGGGTGATGTAAAAATAGACTAAGGAGACTTGACTATCGGATATGGCTAATCAGAAGCTGTACGTAGCGTACATAGTTGGTTTATAAGGAAAACTTGGGACTATTATACAGTGTGTCCCCGGATAAATGGGTGAAACTAGACTACAATTTATAGATAAAAAAAGAGATTTTTTTTTAAATTATATTGTATTTAATATAGATTTTTTATTTTTTTATTCTCTTTTAAGACCATTTGTGTTTGTAATATTGTAACTACTGCGTGGATTTTGTTCAAATAAAAAAAATGATGCCAAAAGATTAACACTGTATGGTAAATAAAAAAAGTACATAAAAGCAGTCAATAGGGAGAACTTTTTTTTCACTAATTTTGAACATAAAAGTTTTAAATTTTGACTAAATGTTTATTTTTGACTAAATTTTGACTCACTGTATAAGTTCTGTGCCCCGAATAAATGATAAATGAATGAATGAAACAAACAATTATTAGATAATCGGGATGGTCGGGATGACGTCAAAATTTTGATTGAATGTCCGTCATGTAGATTATAAAAAAATATTGGACACTCTTTTTTTTTCCCTCCTCAAAAACAAGACGCTACAATGATTTGGAATGCCGCGTGATATCTCGCCTGTGTACATTTTGTAACACGCTGTGACGCAGTGAACCCTACTCCCTAACATATAAAAATTTTTATCTCAGTAGTTTTCGGTTATTACGGCAATGGAAAATATTTGTATTTTATATTATCAGCTTATCTTGTCACAAAAATCGATGACATGGTTCCTAAAAACAGATCTTTGTATGTCTTATAGTTACAGACTTGCCCATACTGACCGATCTTAATGTGACATCCTGTATAGGTTTAAATGAAAAAATAAACATTCAGATCGTTACATTTGCACAATGTCCTTAAGGGCCCACCATCCGCGCGAGCCTGAGCTAGTTTAGGTAAATTTCTCAAGGTTCGTTTGTGTGCGTCGCTCACGCACACAAGCGCACTCGGTCGAGCAATCGGTGCGGCCGCCTAGCAAAATACCGTAGATGTTAATTTTGGAACCTCGCCCATCTAAACATAGAATTAATAAATCAACTAAACTGAGGTAATAAATAAAAATAAGCTTATTAATTCCGATTGATTTAGAAGCGTAGTGCACGATTCGAAGTTGTTGTTGTCTGTGCAGCCGTGCTAGTCCTGGACACATCGCTGCTCATCCTCGCCCAGACTGGCATGTTCGTGTACTGCATGTTCAGCCTCATCGGCAGCCACCACACGCTGCACAAGCCCAACAGTGGAGGGCTCACCGGCTTTTTTGCTGAGTTCCTCTCATTGAATCAGGTAATTTATGAGATGAAAGAGAAGTAGTGACTTCACGTCACTATTTTTGAGCATTACACATGCATATTTTTTTCATAGAAAATTACCAAGCATGAAGTCTACTCACCTGATGTTAGAAAGTGGCTTCAGTCACATGTTGTTCTTGTAAGATTCCAAAATCTGCAACCAGTACAAAGACGTGTACGTTATCATCTTCAGATATGGAGGCTCGAACGGAGAATAAAGACAACTGCTTTGGCAGAAATAGAAAAAAATTCGTCTCGGGCGGGATTTGATTTGCATCTCCACATATTCAGGGTTATTTTTAAGGTACCGGCAACCTCGCAGGATTAGATAGCTAACATCATTCACTACAATGAACAAAAATCAATTTTAAAGTTTTTATTGCACTGTCGTGACATTGACAAGTCTATATTTCATTTATAAGCGATGACGACGGAAAAAAACAACGCTACACTCGCGCGCTGTGCACGTAGAGTTACAAATATTCTAGAGGTATATTAAATGAATATTTATTTTTGTATGAAAGTAAAATCTAACGAATTATCAAAAGTCGTAGAACAAGCGTTGTAGTTAATGATGCTAGCTATCTTATCATGCGAGGTTGCCGTTACCTCATAATTAACCCTGTATAATTAAGATGGAGGTGTATATTACATTGTGCGTAAACAATCAAATTCTAGGTAAGGTTAAGAGAGGAAGAAGATAAAACTCTAACCGCTTGTACATCTCTATCTCTATCTCTATATATAATAAAATCGTAGGGGTACAAAAATCTGTAATTGCGAAATATTAAGAAAAAAAATACACAGGTCGCCCTAAAATCATTAGCAGAACACGATAGAATAGTTTTTAAAAAAATTGTTTGTTTGTTTGTTTGTTTGTCTGTTTGTCCGGAAAGATTTCCGAAACTACTGGACAGAATTTGATATGGCTTACACCATAATGCTTAGAATTTTCCGGAAGAACATTTAGGCATAATTTCGTTTGTTTAAATTCACTTTTTATTTTTAGTGAAAAAATACCATATAAAATTTTCGAATTGGCTTTAGGTAGAAAAACAACATGGCGCAGGTGAAATTATTTTGACAAGTCTGTCACATAGTACAGAGAGAAGTTATTTTCTTCATAATAATAATCATAATCATAATCATTTATTCATTCACAATAGAAAATGGTGGGTATAGTTGCAGATGGTCAGCTTTAAAAAGTTTCAACATTTTCTAGTTATACTACTATAACATGTGAATATGTGTTATAAAAATCTAAAGACTAATACTTAAACTAAACATTATCTAAAAATTCTTTAACAGAATAAAATAATTTAAATAGTAACCATTTATATAATTCAACTTTAAATCTGTTATATGTTAAATTTTTCAAATTTTCTGGTAACTTATTATAAATTGAGATACACATACAGTAACAGTTAATTATGAATTTTGTACAATTTGGCCGAACACCGCGATCAAGTCTATTTATATATCTTGTATATTTATTTGGAAATAATTCTTTTGTACTTTTAAAGAGACCTTTATTTTGTTTTACAAATTTTGCAATTTCAAATATATACAAGCATGGAAGGGGTAGTAAATTAAGTTTCCTAAAGAGAGGTTTACAGGAATCATAAGGAGCAGCTCCATAGATAGCACGTATACATTTTTTTTGACAAATAAAAGCTCTTTTAAATTCAGTGCTGTTCCCCCAGATTATGAGACCATACCTAAGAATTGATTCGACATAGGCATGATAAGCAGTTAGTGCAGCATTTCGAGAGGCTATAGTTTGTAGATTATATAAAGGATATATAAATTTATTTATTTTATTACAAACATTATGTATATGGCCTTTCCATTTTAATTCTTTATTTATATCTAATCCTAGAAATTTAATATCAACTGTTTCATGTATTGTTTGATTATTATATTGTATTTTAAGTTTGATATTGTTATTTTCTTCTAATTTATTATTAAAATGTATATAATGTGTCTTATCAATATTAGTGTGTAAATTATTATTATAATTTAGCCATTCTATAATAGATTTTACTGTATTATTAATGTTATTTTCATGTTCATCGTAAGATGTACATTTATTATCAGTTATTATAATAGAAATATCATCAGCAAATAAGATAGATTTATATTTAGTGACTGTTGGGATATCATTTATGTATATTAAGAACAAAAACGGCCCGAGTACGCTACCTTGTGGAACGCCAAATTTATTTATTTTATATGCAGATTTATAGGATTGTATTTCACTATCTTCGTTGACTTTATTAACTGAGACACACTGATGTCTATTCTCAAGATAAGACTTTATCCAATTAAGAGCTACTCCCCTAACACCATATCGTTCTAATTTTGTTAGTAATAAGTCATGGGAAACAAAATCGAAGGCCTTAGACATATCAAAAAATAGACCCGTTGTGAGGTTTTTTCATTGATACCCAGTAGAATATTATGTACTAATTTAAAAGCTGCTAGTGTGGTCGACTTTTGTTTTTGAAAGCCATGTTGTTCTTCTCTTACAATATTATGTTTATTAAAAAAATCAACTAGTTTAAGGTGCATGGACTTTTCAAATACTTTAGATAAAATTGGTATTAGTGTGATAGGTCTATAGTTTTTTACGTCTGATTTTTCACCTTTTTTGTAAATAGGTTTTATTACTGACTTTTTAAGAGCTTCAGGGAAACAACCCTTATTGAATGATAGATTTACTAAATGTGCTAAAATAGGACTAATTTCATCTTTGGTTTCCTTAATAATTTTTGTATATATTTCATCATATCCTGCTGACTGTGTGTTATTTAATGAAGTAATAATATTTGATATATCTTTTTCTGAAACAGGATCTAGAAATATAGACCTATCAACAATAGTACTGGAATTAGTTTGTTTAAGGTTAGAGTTAGGTTTATTTGTTAATTCAATAAAATAATCGTTAAAGGCATTAGCTATTTCAACCGGGTGACAAATATTTGTTTTGTTTATATGTATTTTCTCGATATCATTTATATTATTATTTCTATTAAAAGTGTTTTGTTTTATTAAATTCCATGTAGCGATACATTTATTTTTACTCTGCATAATATATTTATTATTAGACATTTTTTGTGATAGCGTGATACATTTTCTTAATAATTTAGAAAATTTATAGTAGTTCTGCTTATTATTATCATTTTTGTGCTTATAATATTTATACCTTAAATATCTTTTAGTTCTACAACTTATCTTGAGGCCTTTTGTTAACCATTTTAATTTTGTTTTATTGTGGACTTTAATTTTTATTTTTGGGAAGCATAATTCATAAAGTGTTTTAAATAAATCATAGAATTCATTAAAAGCAATATTTAAATCATCAATAGCTGTTATTTTGGAGAAATTAATACTCTGAAGATGCAGTTTGAATTTTGTTATGTTCTCTATGGAATAATCTCTTTTAAAGGTATACACTGTTTTCGGGGGTGTAATTTGTACGTTCGTTTCAAATGTTAATAACTGAGATGTTTCATGGTCAGAGAGACATAAAGTAAGTGTAGATCCTACTGCATTTTTTATATTACTTATGATATGATCAATGCAGGAATTTCTTCTAGTGGGTTCATTTATGTGTAGTTTTAAGTTATAATGTTTTGTCAAGTCTTGTAAGTTTAAAGTTATTTCATTTGTTTTTAATGTATCTATATTTAAATCTCCTGCTATTATTAACTTTTTTTTATTAAATTTTTAATATATTTAAATAAAATTAATTCTAATTTATTAAAGAATATTTCTATGAATTTTTTATCTTTTGGTGGGGTTCTATAAATGCACATAATAATAATATTCATTGAGACTAGTTCTATTGCACAAAATTCAAAATAATTATTAATAGAAATATCATTAAAGGCATGTATCTCTTTATATTGAATTCCCTTCTTTACAAGTATACAAGTACCACCACGTCTTTTATTTCTAGAATAATTTGCAGCTAAGATATAATTATTAAAGTGTAAAAAGTTGATATTATTATACGTTAAGAAAGTTTCTGTAAGACATATTATTTCAGGATATATATTTTTATTTTGCTTTAAATCACTCAAAGTTAATTCTATCATTTCCCTTTTGGAAAGAAGGCCAGCTATATTTTGGTGTAGTAATGTAAATAATGTTTTTTTAGGGACGAAAAAAGTTTTTGTTTGAAGTAATATTTTCTTTTATTTGTGTAGTGGGTTTCATTACAAAAGGGCGATTAACAGGAATATTAATGTATTTATCATTGATGTTGGTGACAGTAGGCAAATTTGTAGTATTATTGTTATTATTATTGCTTTTAGAGCGCTGCTCCTTAAGAAAGTGTAAGTAGGTACTATTATAGTCTAAGATGTCTATTTTTAGGTTGATTTGTTTACAAAGTCTCTTCAAATAGAAATTGGTATTAATGCCTTTAAATTTGGGTACATCAAGTACATTACATCGTGATAAATTATTATTAAAACATAAATTTTTAATTGAGCTATTAATGATATTAACATTTAGGAACTTATTTTGACTAACACTAAGTAGCAATACATTATCGTTCTGTAGGTGCTTAAGAGCTGCTGAAATCTCAAATAATAACTGAAATAGGTTCTTATCATTTTCTCCAACACAAAGTATTATGTGGTCATACTTCGAAGGTCTGAGGCTATAACATGTTTTCAAAATCTCTTGAGCTGTAGCAAAAGGTTTTACTAAGGACGTAATAGAGTACTTTTCAAACCGAGTATTATATCTTGATTGTATCAGTTGTGCTGCAACACCGGTACATTGTTGGCTACCTAGGATAAAAATATGTCGTTTCATCTCTGCGTACTTTTCAGAAGAATTTTCTATATTTTCAATCTTTCTGTATTCGTGGATGTTTTCTGAATTTCCTGTTCCAGTTTCTTGTTGTTTAAGCACTCTTTTAGACTGCGATGTAACTTGGTAGTGTTTAGAGCTTTTTGGTGTAAACAATTCACTGTTGCATGTTGAGGTTGAAGATTCGCATGTGTGTTTGAGTCTTTCTATCGTCAACTCGTATTCAGAAAGACGTTGTTTCATTGAATCGTTTTCAATAATCAAATTTTTCGATTTATTTTTAGACAAAGCGAGATCAAATTCTAGTTTAGATATTTTTATCATTAGTTCTTCTATAAGTCCAGTCTCGTCTTGGTGTAATATTGTGCTATTTCTGGTAATCTGGCTGTTATTTAAACTGGTTGTGGAAGGATAGTCATCATCGTCTGTGTTTACGGTAGATAAGGAGTGAAGTGAATTATCTGTAGGTATATTTATATCAATATGACTTGACTCATCAATGGAATTAATATTCGTTAAATTATTATTATGCCTGGACCAACATTTATGACATTTCCAATTTGACTTATCATCGACTCTCATTAAGCGAAATCTTTGAAAAGTTACACTTGTGCAGTCTAGATGGTAGCTGACTCTACAATCTTTACATGTAAGTAATTGCCGAGTTGTTATCGCTTTATTACATTTTCTGCAATTTTGTGCCATCTTTTGAGTATTTGGAGTATTATTTGAAGTTGGCGCCATCTTCTACCGAACTATTTTACTTTTGCAGTTTATTATTGCTATTCGGCGACAGAATGCATTTCTTGGCGCTTCGTTGTGGTAATTTTGATATTTTATTCGTAAATATTTAAGTAAACAAACAATCAATAGTAGGTACCGAACAGTCACTTCACTATGATTATTTACAAACAAAACAAAATGCACAATTAATTATTTAATTATTGATGAAGCGTTAGCCATGCAGCGGTACAGCGCTGAAAGCGCCTTGTTGTCAATAGCAAGCACGCGATGGCATCGAGGCAGCGAGCGATCCGCGGGTTGTCGTAGGTCAGTAATCCAAGCCGTTAATAAATTTAATTTAAAATGTTTTTGTTCATTACTCACGATACAAGTGGAGTCCAGAAAAAACACTAACATTATTAGAAAGGCCGTTTTAAGAACTTTATAATTATATATAGCATTTTACATAACGATTACTTTTGCTGCGCGTAACAGGCTGAAAGTACGGAGCGCAACAGAAACGGTGTTGTTACAGCCAATGTTCAATGTGGTAATGGTAATGGAAGTAAGGTAAGGAAAGGCAATGGAACTACGCCATACAGCCTGATCTTAAGTAATTTGATTTCGAAAATTAAGGCAGGAATGAAGTGTTTCACATAGTACATACAAATCAAATTTAATATTTTCTGTTAATGGCTGTGCCCAACTGGATTTCGCCAACCAAATTGTCTTTCTTATGTCGTACCGTGGTGGTAAGGCAAAAAGATCAAGCCATACAACCAATGTATAAAGCATTTTTTATGATAATACTTATCGAGTGACCATAAAATTTGTAGATTGGTTTAATTCTTGACTAATTTTCACAAAATCGGTACAATTTTTGAAATATTTGAAATGTTGAAAAATGAAGATACTCTTTTCAAGGTATTTTGAAAGGTGTTATATCTTTTTACATTAGGACTAAGGAATCAAACTCTTTCATCCATTTAAAACTATTAAAAGTAATAGATTAATATTGATAATTAAAAAAAAATATCTGACTGCAATGTTCTGGGTTACGCGTAGAGGGACGGGACGGGACTCTTGATCCTAATGTCTAAATTGACGGATCACATTTTTTTGGATCCACCCAAGGAACATGGATATCGAACGAAGAACCTAAAGAGTAGAACACATTGAACCTAGCCACGCTGACTTAATTTGACATGACTGCCGATAAAGTTCGTTTCCAAACCCAGTGATATGCATATCAAATGAAAGGCCTTGATGAGTAGAGCACTATGAACATAGAAAAATCGCCCTAAATTGAACATGGCCGCCGCTCAAATAAAACGGATAAAAGTTCGTTTCCAAACCCAGCAATATGGGTATCAAATGAAAGGCATTGAAGAGTAGAGCATTAGGAACCTAGCAAAATCGACCTAAACTCAACATGGCCACCGCTCAAAAAATGGATAAAAGTTCGTATTCAAACCCAGCAATATGGGTATCAAATAAAAGGCTTTGATAAGTAAAGCACTATGAACCTAGCAACATTGACATAAATTCAACATGGCCGCCGCTCAAAAAAGATAGATAAAAGTTCGTTTCCAAACCTAGCAATATGGGTATCAAATGAAAGGCCTTGAAGAGTAGAGCATTAGGAACCTAGCAAAATCGACCTAAATTCAACATGGCCGCCGCTCAAAAAAAAAAGGATAAAAGTTCGTTTTCAAACCTAGCAATATGGGTATCAAATGAAAAGCCTAAAAGAGTAGAACATTATGACCTTAGTAAAATTGCTATAAATTCAACTTGGCCGCCGCTCAAAAATTAGATAATAGTTCGTTTCCAAACCCAGCAATATGGGTCTCAAATGAAAGGCCTTGATGAGTAGAGCATTAGGAACCTAGCAAAATCGACCTAAACTCAACATGGCCACCGCTCAAAAAATGGATAAAAGTTCGTATTCAAACCCAGCAATATGGGTATCAAATAAAAGGCTTTGATAAGTAAAGCACTATGAACCTAGCAACATTGACATAAATTCAACATGGCCGCCGCTCAAAAAAGATAGATAAAAGTTCGTTTCCAAACCTAGCAATATGGGTATCAAATGAAAGGCCTTGAAGAGTAGAGCATTAGGAACCGAGCAAAATCGACCTAAATTCAACATGGCCGCCGCTCAAAAAAAAAGGATAAAAGTTCGTTTTCAAACCTAGCAATATGGGTATCAAATGAAAGGCCTTGAAGAGTAGAGCATGAGGTACCTACGAAAATCTACCCAAATTCAACATGGCCGCCGCTCAAAAAAAGGGTAAATGTTCGTTTTCAAACCGAGCAATGTGGGTACCAAATGAAAGGCCTTATTGACCTAAATTCGACATGGCCACTGCTCAAAAAAGGTGGATAAAAGTTCGTTTCCAAACCTAGCAATATAGGTATCAAATGAAAGGCCTTGAAGAGTAGAGCACTATGAACCTAGGAAAATAGCACAAAATTCAATATGGCCGCTGCTCAAAAAGTTCGTTTCTAAGCCCAGCAATATGGGTATCATATGAAAGGCCTTGATCAGTAGAGCACTATGAACGTAGCAACATTGACGTAAATTCAACATGGCCGCCGCTCAAAAAAGACGGATAACAGTTGCTTTTCAAACCCAGCAATAGGGGTATTAAATGAAAGTAGACCCTGAAGGGTACCTAGAGCAGCCATGCTCTAAGTGTGTTTCGCGGAACCCTAGGGCTCCACACTACCCCTAGAAGGGGTTCCGCAATAATTTAGAAAAATCAAAACACCCTCTCTGGTCGTACTTTCATTATGCTTATTAATAAAGAATACACTTTTAAAAACTATTGTTTTATTTTAGGGTTCCGTCAAGTATTTCGCTTTCCAAAAGGGTTCCGTCACCAAAAAAGTTTGAGAACCGCTTCGGGGCCTATTGGATGTTCGATGTTAGATGTTACCTCTGTTTAGTGTCCTTCGAGACCGTGATAATGCAACGATCGTGAACTTACTCACGATAACTCCAAGTTTGTGTGTTGGATGTTAGTCATCACGGCGAGTTTGCTAACCGAACTATGCCAGCAACACTATATCGCACAGTACACGTTACAAAAACGGAAGTCTCAATACATTTTAAGGCTAACCGCATAAATACGTTTTTTCGCATTCGTTTTCTGAATGCGGGCATCCGAATGCATCAAATCTATACAAAATACTCATTGACTGCCGCACACGTTCGTTTTTATTACGAACGGAACACGTTCTGTACGTACGTTTAGGCAGAATGGTAGAAATCCCGAATGAGAAGAAACGTCTGCGCTACGTTCACGAAACTCCGTATCTGTATTCCGTGATCGGATATCGAATACGGAAAACGTATTTGTACAGTAACCCCCCCATTCATGCTATACATTAACTCTACGAAAACCGCCAGTATTACGAGCGACATAAGAAAGGTTCAAAGGTCAAACAGTAAAGCTTGACAAGGAGCTTACTGTACGACCAGTCAAAATTGGCCAAGTTGTCATATCCAAAAAATATATTTTGTTGGTGTTACCAACACCCGTTATAAAATCTAAACTTTATTCGTATACAGTTCTAATTTATTAACAATTGTTTATTTTAATTCGAAACATGAATACGATAAAGATTATTCTTGCAACTGTGTAGTTCTTTCTACTGAAGAAGAATTTATTAATATCAATAATGTCTCTAAAACAATAATAATACTTAGTGTTTATAGTAATATGTAATCTATTTAATTTTGTGGACTGTTAGAAAAAGAGCATTACGAACCTACGAAAATTGTCCTAATTTCGAAATGGCCGATGCTCAAGAAAGGCAGAATAAAGTTGAATCATTATGGAATAAAATGGAGGAAAAAACTAAACACTGTGTTAAGTATTTTAATGGCGAAACGTAGTTCGCGGGCACAGCTAGTTTTAAATATAATTCATAACAAAGCTCATATACGTCCCCACCGAGAGACTCGAGCCTACCATAAGTTAGGATGTTTAGGCCTTAATTAACCACGCTGGCCCAGTGCGGATTGGTCGACTTCACATACACCTTTTAATTTCTTCGCAGATCTATGCAGGTTGCCTCACGATGTTTTCCTTCACCGTAGGAGCGTCAGATAAATGTACATATGAAATTCGTGAAACGAAAAACACATTGGTACATGGCGGAACCCCGGACCTCCCGATTGGAAGGCAAGTTCCGAGTCCACAGTGCCAATACAATGGAACAGTTTTAATTAAGTGTGATTCAGAGAAAAACAATTGATAATTTATTGGTTTCTTCTTTTTTTCAGACAATACTACAATCGTTATTTATAATTGACGCATGGTGGCGCCGCTGCAGCTCCGCAGTGCACAGGCAGCAGAAACCGGGTCGGCAGATTGTTACTTTCCTCCTAGTCGCCAACATGGCTATGTGGGCTATAAACACGTTGGAAAAGGTAATTAATGGTCACATATCTGCAGTGGAAATCAATTTTTTCCACCACACGAATAGAGTCGGCTCCCAGAAAATATAACATTACAAATATTACTTTACTATTAAATAATAAATAATTTACACTGCTGAAAAGTTATATGGTAATCCAGAGAAATGTATACATTAATTAGTTAAGGAATGCTCCAATCATCCTCAGGTACAAGATGGTGCGTAAAAGTTTAAGTGTAAATTTTATCCCCTTTAAAAAGGGAATGCTTGAATAAAGTTTTTGGCTTCTTCAAAATTAATTCATAAGAAATCCAGCAACAAACAAATTTTGTTTCAAAATTAACTTCTGTAGCTATGTAGAAAATAAAGAAGTCTATGTGAGCCAATCACGCGCGATGGTTCCAAAAAAGTATAAATGACAATTTTTGTGCTTATTTATCTAAGCATATTTTACGCTGCACATGTTCAGTAGCATTTTACACAAAAATGTACGGGGTTACTTCTCACCGAGGCCAAAAATACCTCGCGTAGGAATCAACACAAATACGTACTACGCGGCGTAATGTGAGCGGCGTAAATTACATTTACATGTGCCCCGAGGCCCTAAAAGAACTGTAAAACGTTTTATCGTTTCTATATTTCATATTAGACAAGAAGTGCCCAATACTATGTATCGCAATTTAAAGACGAGTATAATATTATGTCATTTTTATAAAAAATAATGTTTGTATTTCAGAACCGTGCTGAGTTCAGACCTGCCCACCTCGACTTCTACGGTCCGTGGGCTTGGACGATCATCACACATGTGTCGATGCCCTTAGCTATTTTCTATAGATTTCACTCGACAATCTGCCTGTTTGAAATATGGAAAAATAGCTACAAGGACAAACCTATTTATCTTAATGTGTAGAATAACAAAAAGTATAAATTAAGTAATACCTAAGAAACTGTATATTTTCAATTAAATAAATTTTTGAAAAATCTATCATAAATGTATCTAAAGTCCATAAATAAATCCCCAATAAAAAAAAAATTTTATTTAACGGTTTTTTGATGAGAAACATAATGCTAATGAAGATAATTTAATAAAAGTAAAAAAAATAATTAGGTAGGTCCTAGGTACACGTCATCACACCACTTTTCTCATCAATCTAGAGCAGTGCATAAGGATGTATGCTGTAGGATGTAGTAGATGACACGAAATTCTCAGGCATTACTTTAGATTCACGGTTACAATGGCACCCACATATTGAAACCTTAGCAAACAAACTTAGTTCGGCGGGGTATGCGGTAAAGAAAATAAGGCTTTTAACTGATGTTGAATCGGCGAGATTAATTTATTTCAGTTATTTTCACAGTATTATGTCATATGGATTATTGTTATGGGGTTCGGCAGCTCATATTGAGAGTATTTTTCTGTTACAGAAGAGAGCAATTTGCGCTATTTACAATAATTTACGGGCTAGACATTCACATAGAGAATTATTTAAAGAAATTAATATCTTAACTTTAGCAGGTCAGTTCATTTATGGCAATTTAGTTTATGTTCACAAGCATTTTGATTCATTCAATAAAATAGCAATTTCCATAATATAAACACAAGAAATAAAAATAAGCTTGCCGTTCCAACTTACAGGCTTCATAAAACTAGTGGCTCGTTTCTGGGGAAGTGTGTAGCTTTTTTTATAATAAGCTTCCATAAAGTATAAGTACCACCTTACCAATTCATAAATTTAAAGTTCATGTTAAAAAGACTCTCATATCATAAGCAAAGGTAGGTACAAACTGAGTGATTAAGTGATCATCAACTAGCTAAACTAATTTATAATAATAATACGTTATGTTTGGTAACAACATAATGTATTGTAAATACTTAGTTTATATCATTTTTATTTACATTTTAAGTGTATGTAAGCATACTGATTGTATTTTATCTTGCAATAATTATAATGACAATGTAACAAAACCAATATTGTAAAAGGCGATTTAAAAGAGGAGATAAAAAATATAAGACCTACCGAGTTTCTTGCCTGTTCTTCTCGAGAAGGCTTTTTTTTCGTTCTTACTTGTATTTGCAGACGTCTTGATTATAGTCAGGATATATGCACATACAAGGTTAATATGTTTCCTTTAAATTAGAATGTTTTGCTCTGTTTTAACGTCAATAAGTGCCTGTAAAGGCCTATGGTGAATAAAGATTTTTGAATTTGAATTTGAGTGGTTCTTAACCGATGGTCCACGGACCTCTGGTGGTTCCCGAAAGCAGCCGAAATGGTCCGCGAAGCTATCCAAAAAATAATATTATGGATATAACAAACAACCCTTTATTCATATACTCTATATTGGTCTAGACTTGGTGGTTCATGGTAAACAGATATTGTAAAATGGTCCATCGTCACTAAAAGGTTAAAAACCACTGATCTAGAGCATTGATCAAACGCGAAAATAAAATCGTGAGGCATAACATAACCTGAGTAAATATGTAAATAGCATTTACTATGATATGATTGTAAATATTTACTGGAGGGAGACACTGTACCAGGGTCGCCTGCCTGGGTACCTCCGTCTTACCTATTCTTACCGCAAAAGAGCATTGCTTGCATTGCTATGTTCCGCTTTGGAGGGTAAGATATGGCAGTGAAATTACTGGGTACCGTGACTTTACATCTTATCACAAGTTGGCAACGTCTTACACTGTGGTTCTTGTGAGAGTTACAGATTTGCTGCGAATCTGACAAGAACTACATGTACTTATAGATGACTGTTACTACTTACCATCAGGTGGGCAGTATACTTGTTTGCAAACTTAGTTGTATAAAAAAAAATAATGATATGAGCGGTTGACTGCTGATAGAAATTTCACACGCCCCTTTTTCCAACTCAAGTCCTTTCATTTGATACCCATATTGAAAGGGATAATAAACAAATTTAATCCGCCATTTTGTGGTGGCAGCCATTTTAGATTAACAATAATACTGAACGAACATAACTATATTGTCATCAGAATTAAAGGTGTGAACCAAATTTCAGAATAGGTAGTTGGTCAACAGGAAGAGGGTAAAATTATATGTTACTAGCTGACCGTATGCAACTTTGTTTGGATTATAACTAACTTTTCCCGTCAGATTTTTCCCGTAGGAGAATTACCCTATGTCCTTCCCCTGATCTCGAACTATCCCTATACCCACTTTCATGAAAATCGGTTCAGTAGTTTCGAAGCCTATTCAATACTCGTACAAAGAAACAAACTAATCAAATCTTTCCTCTTTATAATATTATAGATATAATATATAGTGTAGATAAATTTGACCCAACTACAACAAACCGATTAAAATACTAGACTTGATCGAATTAATTTATAATTTACATTGTAATGTGATTTTTACTGATTACTCTGCTGATTGAAATATACAATACGTATATGGGTATAGTGGGTATTATAAATACTAACCAATAATGGTTATAATCCGTCAATAGGCTCCTTCTATGACTAAGCTAAATGGGTTGTGGGTGGAGTTGCTATCAATTAACCAACGATGCACAAAATTATGATCTATTTGTTTCCTTCGGTTGCGAACTAAGAACCATCATATTCATGCTAGTTATATTATTTCAATAAATTACATTCCTTTAATACGACAAACTAGCGCCTAGAGCAACACAACAGCCCCCTAACCATGATCGCTTAAAACATTATTAAAACCGCACTGAGAGCGGGATGGCGCTATACGCAGCAAGAGCGGTGTCTCTAGTTCAATATTGTTTTAACCTTGCTATAAGCGATCATGGTAGGGCCCCAGGACCTACGAAGTAAATTATCACTCAGCTCTACACGTGTATTATACAGGCTGCTTCTTATACGATTTCAAGCCGAGGTAGGGAGGTGCCATACCTATCCATTAAACACCCTTGTCCGTTCAGTCCATTTATTGGCAGTTTTCTATTTTTAGTTAAGTTATTTATAGTCAGGAACGCTGGAAATTGGTTTTTAGATTTTGTTTTTTAATTAACAATTTCATTTTAATCCAACAATCTACTTTAACGCAAAAATATTTTTGTTGTAACTTATAAATAAGACTATTGTTTTTACTAGTCAAATAAATTCTTTATTAAATTTCACTAACTAATAATGGTGAAAGCCACATGAAAATCTATTATATTTTTATACGACCCTATAAGCAATGAGTAGTGCAAAAGCCACATTTTTTTTGCGACTCTCCTTTCTTACAAAATGTAATTTCTTGAATCATCATATCTTACGTAAGTTAGATGATCCGTAGCTCAAAGCAGATTTGTTTAATGAGTGTCCAGTAACCAGACGGCTCAGCTTGACTGATCGTGATGGGATTGTTAACACATCGCGCCCTTTGTCACGAGTTAATATCCACTAACAATGGATGTACTGATTACCATAATACATTATATAGACAACTACACAATTATTTCATTAACAATGATACCCTCAATATAAGATAGTAATCATCAATAAGTAGTATAATTTGGCATAATTAAAACTTTAAAATAAAGTATGGTATGTATATCCTAGATTATGTTATCCATACAATAATTTATTTCATTATGTTATTATGTTTTGTCTGAGTTTTTAAAAGTACTTCCTTAAAATTCGCTTAAACATATTTTAATAACTTACATCGATTTCAATTATTTTACTAATTTCTTGTAGCTCTCGCTGACGCTCGGCCTTGACAATAATTACGAGCCCGGTAATCCCATTCCCGCCGTGGTATGTATAGTGATTTTCTCAATAATTGTGAGGAAATGATGAAAGATGTAATACTGGAAACAAATGAGTATAATATGAATAAAAGAACGAATACATAGAGCAAAGCAAATTTAGTAGCCTAGCATTTAGTAATACTAATACTTTTTTAATTTTTAATTAGTGCAAAGGAAACAAATCCCAAACAGCCCAGTCATATTTTATGCAAAGGATGTAGAATAGAATAGAATAGAATACTTTATTTGCATTTGAATAGGGTACAACAGAAATAGATGTTTACAGTCAATTCGCTCAATCCCATTCGCCATTTTCAATAGCACACAAATATGTTAGTCCTAAAGTTAAAGTGAATTTGATTTACAATAATTGTTCTTAAGATTCATAGTTTAAATACAATTAAATAATGTTATTTATTTATTTTCTAGTAAAAACAATGTAATTTTAAAGTAATAAGATAAGGTAGATATAACATTAGTCAACCCCTATAATCAAGAAATTCTTTTATTGTGTAAAATGTCCGTTTAACTAGCCAACTTCGTAGTGTTTTTTTAAACTGATTGAATGACATGTCTTTTATTTCTTGTGGAATTTTATTATATATGATCATACTCATATAAAAACAGTTTTTTTTAAAACGCGCACTTTTTGGGACTGTATCAAGAACCAGTCTCTTGCTGTTTCTCGTGTTTCTATAGTATACATCCTTTGCTGTTTTAAAATAATTGGGATTTTGTCTTACAAATTTTGCCACTTCGAATATATAAAGGCACGGTAGTGGTAGTAAGTTTATTTGTGCGAATAAAGGTTTACATGATTCGTCTGCTTCCATGCCGTAGATGGCTCGAAGACATTTTTTCTGAGCAATAAAAAGTATCTGAATGTCTGTGCTGTTTCCCCAAAGGATGATACCATATAGCAGTATAGACTCAACATAAGCAAAGTACGCTGTAAGAGCAGCATTTATTGATGCAACTTTTGTTAATTTATAAAGTGCAAAGGAAAAGCCATTTACTTTATTACACACATTATCAACATGTAGTTTCCAGTCCAGCTTATTGTCAATATGTATACCTAGGAATTTGACATTTTTTGGATTAATTAGAGTTTGACCTTGATAATTTATATTCATAGATTGTTTTAAATTGGTAAAATTTATAAAGTGTGTTTTATCAATATTAATTTTCAGATTTAAATATTTTAGCCAATTAATTATTAATGAAATAGTTTTGTTTACGTCATCTATATGGTCCTCTAAAGATTTGTTGCCTTCCGTTGTCACTACCACCGATATATCATCAGCAAAGAGGATACTTTTATGTGGTATGATTCGAGGGAATTCATTTACATAGATAATGAAGAGTAAGGGTGCTAAAATACTACCCTGAGGAATACCCGATCTGCTTAAGCGTTCATATGTTGATCTATATCGTTGAGCCCTGTTTAGAGTATCTAATTTCTATCATCTTTAGCATTAGCCTGACGGCACAGAATAGATAATAGTACTACGTACAGAACGGCCACTCACCTCCCCGCACTCATTTCAAATACCTCGTCCTACCCGGCACTTCGTTGTAGACATCACTGACACGTAAACAAGGGCGCACGCGATCGCTCGGACGAGTAGACGCGAGCGCCGGGCGATAACAGAGACAGCGCTATGCGGGTGAAAGAGAAGGCAGTCGCTGCACTTCCCACGTCATTTCGATTGATAAGCGCGCACTCAGCCCTACTAGATTCCACGCACACATTTGCGCGTGTACGAACGTCATTTGTTTAAGTAGTAGTAATAGGTAATTGATTTGCGAACGTTGTATGGAGTGTCCGGGGTGTGCTGACGGTCTATAACCGTCCGCCTAACCATGATCGCTCAAAACAATATTAAAACCGCACTGAGAGCGGGATGGCGCTATACGCAGCAAGAGCGGTGTCTCTGTTTCAATATTGTTTTAACCTTGCTATAAGCGATTAGGGCCCCATAACATTCATTTTTCCGCGATGCAGTGATAACAATAAACATTAACTTTTGTTTACATTTAAATTTCACATACGTTGTACTGACAATCCGGTCTAGACAAGTGGCAATCATTTTATAGCGAAACAACATAACGAAAACTAATTCCTATCTAACGTAAGAATTAGCGATCGCTGTGTCGAATTGTTCTTTCAATAAAAAAACAACAAAATGGTCTTATCTAAGCACTGAAAACTGAGAAACGGAAAAGATGATTATATGATTAAAATTAATACTTTCATTTCATTTTAATGAAATTTAGCTATTTTCAGTAGTACCCATATAAAAGTTACGAAAGAACAATTCGCTACTTCATCGATTCGTTGCGAATCAATTTTTCTACCAACTTACATATCGATGACTTTGATCGATTCGCCACGTGAGCGTTTAGCGGATGGCTTAAGTCAATTTCATACATTTTGTTCTTATCGAAGTTCGTTGGAGCGTCGGTAGCGCTGTGGCTTCGGCACTGGACTGTGCCCCGAGTAGAATCGGGAGGCCCGCGATCGATCCTGCCATGTACCAATGTGTTTTTCGTTTCACGAATTTCATATGTACATTTATCTGACGCTCCTACGGTGAAGGAAATATCGTGAGGAAACCTACATACACCTGCGAAGTAATTCAAAGGTGTATGTGAAGTCAACCAATCCGCACTGGGCCAGCGGGGTTTGACTAAGGCCTAATCGCCCTAACAACTAGTTAGGGTAGGCTCATGCCCCTCGGTGGGGACGTATATGAGCTGTGATGATGATGTTGAACTTCGTTATCGTTTTTTAATTGTCACTTTTCTAGGCCCCCAGGTTCACTATGGCGGAAAGAATATATTCCGAAAATTTACCTTTTCAGTGCAATTCAACCATGAACCTGATGCAGATATTTTTGATAACTGATTCTTTCCCATAATCTGACCCATCATTTCTAAAGCTAATGAATTTTAGAGAAAATAAATAACCGGAGAAAATCTGGATTTGATTTCTAATTAATCCTGAGATTGGAGATGATAAAGAGTGAACGGCTAATGCAAGATAAGTTTCCCAGTGGGGGGAGGTGCATGTGCCTCGTTACGGGCGTCTGAAAGTGACACCCCGGCGCTAATTACCCGTGAGGACAGAATTTCCTTGAGCTTAGCTCGACCGATTAAATAAACAGAGCGGAGATAGATTACACAATTGGATATCCTGCTCACGACGTTTAAGACGTACAAAAAATCACCTGTATATTTGATTATTTTATATTAGTTTGTCCCATTAATGTATAATTTTATACGGAGTCTAAATAAGATTTAGTGAACTATCTAACAATGATTATAGCAATGATTTGTCTGTATACTGTATTGTTTTCAGAGAACAGAAACTTCAAAAGAAAATTCCTAGATTTCATTAATGGAGTTGTTTAAAAATTCTACCTATCGTACAAATACTTAAATCGTACCTGCGTAAAACATATATTATGTTTAAAAAAATATGTTGGAATTACTTTCATTGTGAATCAAATTATACAACTATAATTATGTTTTGTGATAAAAAAGTAAGACAAGCATAAAATACAAAAAATATTTACACAACTTTCATAACAAAACGTTAGTTCTTTATTAAGCAGTATGTTTCATATTACCTTTTTTAATGACATACCGGTAAACAATTTCATTCCATATTGGTTAGGCGCGCCTAAAAAAATGGATAAATGGTCGCGCGGGTTCTGGGGCTCTACCATGATATACAAGTATAGCAAGCTTAATACAATATTGAAACAGAGACACCGCTCCTGCTACGTATAGCTCCATTCCGCTCTCAGTGCGGTTTGAATATTGTTTTGAGCGATCATTAAGAAATTATCACAGTTAATTAAGAAAATAAAATTCGAAATAAATTCAATTTTTAATTGTATTGGTGAGCACATTTAAACATTATCAATATAATCAAATTTTAAACTTCTTAAAATAATTCATAAATTTTAAACAAGAAAAAGTAAGTATTTAGTTATGTACGCTCTGTACGCTATAATTTGACAGACTCAAATCATTGTGGTTACTGTCATAGTTTTATGGTACTTAGTTAGAGCATTCAGTCTTGGTTTTTCTGCCCTTGGTGCTTAAACCGTTCATAACCGAACGCTTCTCGCGACCGAATTTCTAAGCATAACACTTATTTATAAAGCTACCTTGAAACGCAACGCCATAAATTCTATTTAAAAAAATAGCCTGCTCTGGGTTGTATGACACCCCACGCGCCTATTACTTATGGGTTAAGCAACTCTCTCCCATTTTTGTCTATCAATCGACAGCATAAAAAAGTGATTCCTAACGATATCCTCATTTCATTTATCCCTTCCATGATCCTCCTCACCAAGCCTTCGACATTAGCTTAGCATGTATGTCGCTCTAATTTTCTAAAATTATAATGGTTCATTAGCCCAGTCACGCATCATCACTAATTCTTACGTACACATAGTATAGTTTGCACGTTATGTGCAAACTTCAAATATTAGCACCTAAACGAGTATTTCAGTCGATAGGCAATCACTCACGTGAATATCCACATCATACGCTTCAACAAAGATATCTTCAGACATCAAGAAACCTTTGTTATGAATTTATTATTGCTCGCGATCGATTAAATTTCATTATAGAGTGCGTCAGAACAACGTAAAGCATGAAAAATAAAGAGAAACCAAATATGAACGCTGGAAAGGAGTGGCGGGAAAGGTCCGAGCTCCTGGCAGTGCCTGAGGATGAAAGGTGAGTCGCAGCAGGCGCTTCATTAAAACCAACTATTAGACGATAAGCGCAAACAAAACAACGTCGCCGTTACGTTATAACAAGCGACCAACACTCGTTTGCTTTTCGTCCGCCAAGGTTGGTTTTCAGCGGACTATTTACGTCATTAATGGACTGCGTTTGGTTCGATTGCTACGTCATCGTGTGTTACATAAATGCACAGCATAAATGTCGTAGTTCACTAGTTGTTTTAATTAGTTAACGTTCTACTTTGTAGCTACTTCGGAGAACGCGTGGCTGGATTACGGGAAACGATATTTTAATGTTAACGAACACTTCAGTACCTACGCTACATTTAACACACGTGTCTTTTGTTTTAATTTTTTTTTTCTTATTATAAAGTGCGAAATGTAAAATGCGACACAAAAGACAATTAGGGTAGCACAAAAAATTTATATTATGTTATTTTTATATTAAAAAACTTTATTTTTATTTTATTTACTGCATAATTTGACTGGTACTGCCACGGATAGCTTGGTGAACTACCAACCACTACTGAAAATCACGCATTGATTAATAATTTGAGATGACCACAGACTAAAAATAAACAGTTTCAATCTTGTTTGAATATAATATAATACTTACAATTTTATTTGTTTTCGTTGTTTGTGTTCGTTGAAATATCAACAATAAAATTCATGGATCGCTCCGCGCGTGATCTGTAATACTCGCAGCGTGCGCGTGAAATGCGCAGTTCGTGCGCGTAAGGGCGCTTGCGCACTTATACGTATTCGGTTCGTGTTCGATACGTGAAAAATTTATGTCCTAGCGTTTGCGCACTTATCGGTATTCGATTCGTGTTTGAGACGGTTATGCGATAAGCGTTAAGATAGCAGGATCACTTCCTGTTTTGAAAAACCCACTGAAATTTAGTACTCATTTGGTACTATTTGATACCAAACATTATAATTTTGGTACCTTCTTAGTTTAGACAAAATCCGGCTTTCATTATCAAAATGCCGGGATCATGTATTAAAACTATTTGATGTAACAGATTAAACCACAATTTAGTATCTACCTCCAGAAATTAAAAGCAGTTTCTTTTGAAATTGAATATTTAAATTCTAATGGCACAAAAAAATTAAGAAAAAAAGAACAAAAATGTCTGAAATATTTTGCAAAAAAAACAGACCAATAGAAATGTGCGACCTTATTGCTAAAAAGCAATATCTCCCAGGCAACCTTGGGACGAAAGAATGAGACAGCATATTCAATAGGGGAAAGGGTACAAAACTAGGACTAAAGATTTTGTTTGTTATATGGAAAAGGAATTACAAGTAAAACTTTCCAAAATACGTCATGTTCTCCCTTTTTAAGGGTTCCGTAGCCAAATGGCAAAAAACAGAACCCTTATAGATTCGTCATGTCTGTCTGTCTGTCTGTCCGTCCGTATGTCACAGCCACTTTTCTCCGAAACTATAAGAAGTACACTGTTGAAACTTGGTATTCTGTGAACCGCATTAAGATTTTCACACAAAAATAGAAAAAAGCAATAAATTTTGAGGGTTCCCGATACATAGAACTGAAACTCAATTTTTTTTCATCAAACCCATACGTGTGGGGGATACGTACCCGTATCTATGGATAGGTCTTCAAAAATCATGTTGAGGTTTCTAATATCATTTTTTTCTAAACTGAATAGTTTGCGCGAGAGACACGTCCAAAGTGGTAAAATGTGTGTCCCCCCCCCCCCCCCCCCTGTAACTTCTAACATAAGAGAATGATAAAACTAAAAAAAATATGATGTACATTACCATGCAAACTTCCACCGAAAATTGGTTTGAACGAGATCTAGTAAGTAGTTTTTTTAATACGTCATAAATCCTACGGAGCCCTTCATGGGCGAGTCCGACTCACGCTTGGCCGGTTTTTATTAGATGTCTTTTTTTCATATTTTTGTATGGCGATGGGGACAGGTAACTCGTTAAGAGCGTGGTCTATGGACGATTAAATTGCTGGAACTACCTTAAATACTTTATCTGTCATTTGGAAAATCCTTCATTTCACAAACTTATCCAACTACCTGATAAGCGAGCTCGCCGCAAAGGAGTCCTCTTGTGCAACAATAACATCGAAACTAATAGACGTAGAGAAATAATAATTTAGACATCGTTTTGTAGAAGAGCTCAATTAGTTATGCAATGCAAACCCAACCTTGCAATCTTAACCGCCTTGATTTTATAATATCCTAAAAAAACCTCTGAATCTGCCGTATCAGGAATCTGCCCAAACCGGAATCTGTCCTTAAGCGAATAAGCGAAAAAATCTAAAAAAAATTTGACAAAATATCATCCTTTAATTTAATCCTGTGTCAAAATGTATGGGGATTGGGACATGTGTATGTTTGCTACTAGGTACTAATAAGTAGTTAATATTATTAGCTATTCAGGGCTGGTAAGAGCTCGGTGGCCTAGTTGGTTAAGGCGTCAACACAGTATGTTGCAGGCGCGGGTTCAAATCCCGCCCGAGACGAGGTGTATTCTTTATTGGTTTTACTCGTTTTTCATTTTTATTTTTATTTTATAAATTAACACTAGAATTTTTCTCCTGTGGCGTGGGTGCAGTTACAAACATAGAATCTCACATGCACATACGCCCAGACCGGAACAAATTTCTGTTGGCCATACAAAATATTATTTATTATATTTATTTAGAATTTTAATGAAAGTGCAAAGTTCTATATAAAATAAGTAGTAGTTTTCTAATTCTACCTCCGTGAAGTGGTACAGTTTTATTATTTATTGATTTTATTCGTGTTTTAATTTATTTTGCATTTTTTTAAGAAAGGCAAAAGGCTATATAAAGAAAGAAATTGCAGTTTTCTAATTCTTTCTCCGTGAAGGGGTAGCGTCGGTGGTGCTGTGGCCTCGGCACTGGACTGTGCTCCGAGTAGAATCGGCAGGCCCGCGATCGATCCTGCCATGTACCAATGTGTGAGCTCGTGCCCCTCAGTGGGGACGTATATGAGCTGTAATGATGATGATGATGATGAAGGGGTAGAATTTTTTATGTGTAAATAATTTATTTTTGTCCTATAGCGAGCATCCACGCCATGTACTACCGAGACTTAGCGTCGTGCCTCCAGTGAGCGAAGGCTCCAGCGTGGAACACATACCCGCGCCCAAGGGTCGGCGTCTCTCCCACGGAGAGTAACTATCACCACACTAAGTATTCCCATCGCACTATTAGAATGAGCTGTTTAAATTATATAATTAAACCCGATAACCATAAATTAATCGATAGGAATAATTCTAACGGTCTGTTCGACAAAATCGAAGATGCAAATTTTTGTGAATAACGTTAAGAAATAACGAATAACGATATAAGCTATTTACATTTTTAACCGATTTCAAAAAAGGAAAAATATTCGACTAATCTTTTTATCCTACCTAATACCTATTGCCAAAAAAATTTAATACTAGATAGGTACTTGCTATAATTATGTTGCGAATGCATGCATGAGAATATGGTCAAATTGACAGCGGAGATAATTGAATATTTTAATTAAGCCAAACCAATTAAATGGTAGTTATTTCAACTACTATATTGTAGCATATTAGCAAGCGAATAGATAACAGCTTAAATGTAACTGTTTCATATTTAGATAATTAAGTTGATTAATTGCTCTCGTATTTCGCATGTTGCAGTGAATCCATGACTGTGGTGTTGTCGGCATTTTACGCGAAACTACTGATAGTTTTAGGTGTTGCTTTGCCAGTGACCAGCACTATACAAAACGAACTTTACACAAACATTACATCAGACGTGAGTAAGCCATTGTTTGTTAACTACTGACCTATCATTGAATTTCACATTACATCTACAGTTAATTTCACAAATTCAGCAACTGCTTACTTTGCTACTTTAACACTTACAATTTGCTACTTGCTAACGGGAATATTTTTTTTCTTTTGATATGTTCTATACACAGTTTAGTCAAAATAGTAGATTGTCCCCTCGGGAAGAAAGCAACCGATTACCAGCGAGGGAGTAGTTTGTTTGTTAAACTCCTTGAATTATAATTGATTGTGTGTGAGAATAATTGACAAAATTTGTATTTTGACAGCACTATTGATCTTTAAGGATCACGTCAGCGTTTATTTCATTGATATGTGTCTATTCATTCAAGAGTTATAACGGTTTATGTACGTCAGGTCCGCAACAGAGGGTAAAAAAATTAAACGGCCCCTAAAAAATACAAAAAACACATGTTTTTTCCTTTTTTATCACTAAAATGACTCTCTTTTGCCCTCTGACTTGTATGTGCACTTGATGCAGAAACACACTGTATTTAAGGTCAATATCGCCTAACATTCTTGATTCTGTATAACCATTATAATGTTTTCAGATGTTTACTATGTATTTATACGTAGTTAGCATGGCGTTTCTTACTTACACTTTCTACCATCTTCGGATTGCTAAGATGAAAAAAGGTATGTTTATCTTTCTGTAAATTGCTCTTATATTTGGGTACGTATACTTAAATGGTCAATGATTCAAATCGATTATGGTTAACTATGCTAACCATGGTTACCTATGCTAAGGTTTAGCTTTAGGAAAATTTGGAAAAAATGTTTCGCATTTTTCCGAGCTTCACTTAAAATTTTAAAGAGTCTAGAGGAGGTCTTTATGGATACCTCCATAAAGAGGTCCATAGAGAGGTCTTTATGGATACCTCCATAAAGACCTCCTCTAGACTCTTTAAAATGACTCTTAACAAATACAAAAAAAAAGAATTAATAGAATCAATCCTACTGCTAGCGTTCTTGAGTTTTACGCTTAACAACATACCTACTCATTTTTAATTATCCATAATTATAATTTAATCAAAATATTAAATATTCATTAATGAGAAAGATAGTAATCGAGCTTTATATAGTATATATATAGGTATTCGCATCTTTTAGCAGACCAGCAGGCCTATTCTTTAACTTCGGTTGGTAACTACGAGTAGAACTGTCATTTTTGGAGAAAACTTAACATCCATTACGGCTATCATGAACGCCACCATAACACATAAGATCACTAAACTAGTAATGGATATAAAGTTTCTTTCAAAAATTACAGTTCAAGTTACCAACCGTACTTAGAATAGGCCTGCAGAGGATACAAGAGTGGTCTGCGCGAGCACATCTATCTTGCCTATTTCTGCCGCAAACCAGCGGTGCTTACATTACTGGTTCCGGTTTGTAAGATTCACCACCATTCAACCTTTACAGATTCTAAAAATAGATATTTTATATAACTCCGATTTAATTACAAAATCATATTATTATTTAAACTGGTAATACCAATCTCAAAATATGCTGACAAGCATACGATAACGGAGAAACTATACCTAATAAATTGTACAATTCAAATACTTCCCTTTATACGTCTGTGGTTAATAATTTTTTTTTCTCTACACCATACAAAGCCCGCGGCGCGGCCCGCGGCGCGGCTCGCTCAGAATTCAAACATATGGCGTTGTATGAGTGCGTTTACGGAGAAGCGATTTTGCACGCCTTTGCTTGAAATGTCTCCGTAAACGAGGCCTAAGAACTATGATCTTATAAGCACATTACTTAGATCATTATGCTCTAAGGGACATTATAGTTATATAGATGAGAAACTGGTGTCGGCGGAAATTCACCAAGAATTATACATATTTTGTCTTATTTATGGCGAAGATCTAAATATTACTTGCTAACTACGTCATGTAAATGGATGTTTACGGATTTTATCGGAAAATCATATACTTACTGATAATACAACTTTGAAATTGTATATAAATACCAAAAAAGAAAACTGTAAGCAATTCGACGCTCGATGATACTCGTAGGTATACAAATTTAGATTTTTGTTTAAATTAAAGTGAAAATGTGGTATTATAAGAATATGCTATTATGAGAATATGATGTTTTGCGATTATGATATTTTTTTTGATAATATGATATTTAGAGACTGAGCCATTTAATGGATGCATACAAATCGGTCATTATAAGTAAGATGGCTATTGAGAGGGAATTTGCGGTTGTCGCCTCCTTCTGCTGTTATCACAAAGAAGGGGGCAGCAGAGAGGGAGCGGGGAAATTCGCAGCCCACCTTCCATAACCGCCCTAGGTATGGCCAGCGCACTAGGGTGATGCTCGTGATTATTGCTTCCTTTGTCTGGATATCCGTAGAATTGGGGCTGCCTAGACCTCGGATCACCCTGACTATGGACTTTGGAGAAGATACACATCGAGGTTGGTTTGGTGGGGATGCCCCAAGCTTAGTAGAAAAAGGCTCACACACGCAAATGGACAAAACCAAAAAAAAAAGATTGCACTTTAAAAATAACCCGATTTTAAACTGAACTTTACCCTTATTTTTACCCATTTATCTTGTCAGGCTAGTAATTGACTATACCGATCTCTTATTACATTTAAAAACGTGTAGACGTAGACTATACAATAATTCGTCTGTCAAAAACACTAGATTCCAGTGTATAATCTGATTTATAATTTTTAGAAATCCTCAAACGCACGCGTTACGGCAGTTTCTACCTACACATGGGAGTAGCTGGCTTCAGCGTCGGCTCCATCTTGTACTCGTGCCTTCAGTTCGGCGGATACTTCGACCTGGAGGGCGACTGCAAGCTAGCCATTGTAGCTGTCAAGCCTGCCTTGCGCATACTCTTCATGGTGGCGCAAACTGTGTTCATATTCTCGTATACGGATGTAAGTAAATTCCTTAATATCTTCTTGAGTTAACTTATACATACACTATATTCTTTATTGTACACACATTTTCAAATGCAGACATAGTATATAATATAATAAACATGTACAAGGGTGAGCTTATCTCTTGAAGAGATCTCTTCCAGCCAACAAGTGAAGTGAAAAATTAAGTAGATGCGGAACGAGGTGTACATTTATAAATTACCATACCTACTACTATTAAACATGCACAAACACACACACCCACACACACACTCACACACACACAGTTATAGTATATATCACTATGAAAAATTCGAGAGCAGATACATATTGTGCCTTGGTGAGAGGATTGGTTTTATTTTGATTTTATTTTTGGTTTTGATGAAACACATTTATTGTTATCATACAAATAGGTCGGTCTCGTGTTGTCTAGATAGCACTGAGACTACACTATACTAATAACTACATCATAAAAATGACTAGGTATTATTTTGTCTAACAGACATCCTATTTGACATAAGACCATCGGACATCTTTTAGGCTAAAGACATTCAGACTGGGCTTAGCTCATCTCTTGTGTAACGGCTAGCACAATTTTAATAATCGGCCAATTGAGGTAGAAGCAGTATTACATTGGTTTAACTTTGACGACCGTAAAGTTAAATGGGGAATGGCCAGCCTTTTTCCTATTCAATTTAAGATTTGCGCATACATATTTGGAAAATCTCTTCTCTTGTCTTTGTAAAGCTTTATCTTAACGGGTAATAGACTATTATATTAGCTAATCAGAAACTGTGTTAAATACAGGGTGTAAAAATACGTATACCGAAGCCCGCGCCTACGCATTCAGACCACTAAATAAAGCAATATAACTAAAAATTAAAGATGTGAAACGAAATTAATTTTTAGGTTTAAAAAAACAACGACAATAAATAGGCAATGTAACGCGTGCCCGCGCCTGGCTTGCGCGTCCGGATATCGCGTCGGTGGTGGGTCAGTGAAAGTGCGTGTAAAGCAAGACTAGTTTCCCGCGCAAGAGATTCCTTTTCAGTCATAAATTTTGTTAAGAAATACAGATTTCTTCGTAGATCTTTCTTTGGGCGAAAATTATCGCGAAATTATGGCGAAAATTATAATATTATTATTAATTATATAAATAGGCAAACCAAAATTAACTGCCACCATCACTGTATTTGAATACTCTGCTCTTTACCAATATTATTTTAAATAGCTAGCGGATTGGGGCGGAATGCGCCAGTTTTATGCATCGTATCCTTGGCGCACTTGCTTTTCTTCTGGGGATTCTTCGAGCTGCGCCGATGGTATAGTGGAGATTATTCGTCTGGGTATGGAATATTTCATTCCTTACTCTGACGTCCCAAATGGCACCGAAGCACGTCCCTGGTTCAATAATGAGCGCCGCCACGCCGAAGTCCAAAAGCGGGCGGCATACCAGGCTTGGGCTGAAGCCCGACGATGCAAAGCTCCAAATACCCGTGACCTGAAGAAAGCCTATAATAAAGTTGCTAAGGCATGCAAGAAGCAGTTATGCCGGGCAAGGTTTGCTCATTTCGGCCGCATTGGATCAAAGCTGGCCTCATACCCAACGGGCAGCAAAGCTTTCTGGTCCCTGGCCAAAGCAACCGAAGCTAACTTCTGTCGACTGAACTTACCACCGTTGTTGAAACCTGACGGCTCATTGGCCCATACGGCAGAAGAGAAAGCAAATCTTTTTGCCTCTCTTTTTGTTGAGAATTCACGTTTGGACTCTGCAGGAAAACCTCCTCCAACTCTACCTCAAGCTGACTGCTCCATGTCAGCAGTTCACATTCACCAAAAAGAGGTACTTAAGGTTCTAAGAAATCTAGACGTGAATAAAGCCAGCGGACCTGATGGCATACCGGCTATTGTCCTGCGCAATTGTGCGCCCGAGTTGGTTCCCGTATTGACACGCCTGTATAGACTGTCACTTGCGACTGGAGTGGTTCCCAAGTCTTGGAAGCTAGCAAATGTACAACCAGTACCTAAGAAGGGTAGTAGAGCCGATCCAGTTAACTATCGACCTATCTCAATCACGTCCATGCTGTGTAAATGTATGGAGCGTGTTCTAAACAACCGTCTCCTCGCATACCTTGAAGATAATGACCTCCTCAGCGACCGTCAGTACGGTTTTCGAAAGGGCCGGTCAACGGGAGATCTTCTCGTGTATGCCACACATATATGGGGAGAAGCTATTGATGGGCACGGCGAGGCTCTCGCAGTCTCTTTAGACATATCCAAAGCTTTTGACAGGGTCTGGCATTCTAGCCTGTTAGGCAAGCTTCCATCGTATGGTCTACCCCAGAACCTCTGCAATTGGATCTCGAACTTTTTGAGTGAACGTTCCATGCAAGTAGTATTAGATGGCTGCTGCTCCGAACAACTGACTATTGATGCTGGAGTTCCTCAAGGTTCCGTACTTTCGGCAACACTCTTTCTTCTGCACATCAACGACTTGTTGGTGCCTGGAACCTTCGGGTATGCCGATGACACCACAGTCGTTGATAGATATGTCCCCAATGCAAAGGCCAATAAAGAGGAGATCCGGTCTTGTCGGGAGTCGATGATGGATCGTTTGAATTCTACACTCCGGGCGGTCTCTGAATGGGGTGACGCTAATTTGGTCCAGTTTAATACTAGCAAAACGCAGGCGTGTTTGTTCTCCACTAAACGGAGTCCTTTCTATCTGACTCCGACTTTCCGTAGTATATCCATACCGGTAACTGATCATCTCCACCTACTTGGTATGCAAGTAATTAACAATCTCAACTTTGGTAGTTACATAGAAACCGTTGCCAAAATTGCAGCTATGAAGCTCGGCATTCTCTCCAAGGTCAGGCGGTACTTCACACCGGAACAGTTGCTCCAAATATATCAAGCACAAGCTCGATCTTGTATGGAGTACTGCTGCCACTTGTGGGATGGGTCTGCCAAATATCAACTCGCGGCCCTTGATTCTATTGATAAGCGTGCTAAGACCCTCATTGGTGACACCAAATTAACAGGGGCCAAGCTTCAGAGCCTCGAACATCGTCGTAAGGTGGCATGTTTATCGGTATTTTATAGGATATATCACGGAGAGTGTGCGTTGGAATTACATGAAATAATTCCGGCTTCTCCTTTCCATCTCAGGGGAACCAGACGGCGGCTGGGGTTTCACCCTTTTGTCATTGATTTCCAATTAAACGCACGAAGCGATGCGCTTCTTCATTCATATGGCGAACGCAGATTTGTTCCCTGAGCAATATAACTTGGAGTTATTCAAGATAAGAGTGAATAGGCACCTTCTGGCTAGGCGTGTCCCATCTTCGGCCTCATCATCACTTTCCATCAGGTGAGATGGAGGCCAAACGCTTATCCAGCATTCATAAAAAAAAAATACATACGGAACACCGAGACGTATTATCTCAAATGGCACTAAGTTCTCTGATTGCCTGGTATTCACCAGGCAATCAGCAGATTTTGAAGAGAATCTCAAAGAATAAACAGTAGCAGATTGTTTATTTTTAAACAAAGCAGTGCGATTCGATGTTACTACATGTTACACATTCTATTATTTTTTTTAAACGTCGCTCCACGCTAGGATTTCTCCTGTATCGAGGGTGCAATTACAAACATAGAATATCACATGCAGATACGCCCAGACCGGAACAAATTTCTGTAGGCCATACAAAATATTTGTCCCGTACGGGAATCGAACCCGCGACCCGTTGCGCAGTAAGCGATCACTCCACCTCTGCGCTAACCGTGTCATCTATTGATTTAAAGGTGTTTTTTGATGAGCTAACCAGAAATTAATACCAATTTATTGGCATAAAATGAAAAAGTAATTAATAAAATGATAAATTATTGTTATAAAAATAAAAAATAATTAGTATTTTAGTAAAGTATTTTTATTTGTCATCGTATTAAAAACTTTAACATTATACTATTACTTTTTTTGACTAAAAAGCATTTTATATCTCTGGTAAAGAAGCGCAGGTACAAATGTTTTGCAATTTCGACCTATCTGAAAAATTATAGTCTATAATTTACATGAAAATTTTGGGTTGAATGACATTACGTGTAAACATCTAGAGATGGGACATTTTAATAATGAGTTTTCGATAAGGAATTGATTATTTATTGGTTATTATGAAACACTGTGTATAAAAATCTCGAAAAAAAATGTAACTTTAACCTTGAATATCTCGGCAACTATTAGTTTCATAACCATGGTCTAGAAGACAAAAACTATACTGATGATGGGAGCAATACGTGAGTTTCGGCTTCGGTACCTGTCTTCTTACACCCTGTATACAGGGCATCCTATGGCGATGCCACATGAAGGGAAAGTACATTAAATAGTAGATGGAGATTTTACTCAAAGAGGACTTCACTTCAAATTTAAAAATAATTCAAACTGCATTCATATAGATTATTTTAAGAACTCGATAAAATTAAGAAAATTAACATCCTATATTGTTATAATATCGATCGATAAAGTTGATCACTGGAAACAAATCTCTCTAACTAACATTACCTCTAAAAGTTAAGGATGACCTTTTTTTTCGGGGGGAACTGCACACCCGCTCCGTACCCGCCGTTGGCTAGACGGCGAGCGTGTGTGGGATTGGCCCCACTAAAACCCCCCGATGTTCTCCCTGCCCTTATGGGCGCGCATGGTAAGGTCCACGCTACGACTATACCAGTGCACCCGGAAGTTAAGGTGAAGGGAAAAGGCGAAGTACATTACAAATATTTTTTTGTTAATTTACGTTTTATTTACTTAAATAATCGCCTATCTGAACCGGGAATGATCCCGCCAGTTCTCAAAAAATAACATTTTCCATTTTAATGACACCGTTGGATAAAGTCGAGATTCAACCATAAGGCTAAGAAACAACCAACTCTAAGTACGTTATCTATAAAATGTGTTGAAAACCATAATAATTACGTAACACCATAATGTTATGTAAAAAATTCGGAATGTCTCTAATTGGGATGATGACTGAACTATGATTTTCACGTCTCGTCATAAAATAAAAATCTCGTAAAAAAGATGCAATAATGTGAAATTAGAATTAAAATCGGTTTAGAAATACATGAGATACAAGCCTTTTAAGCTGTTAATTTAGAAGCGATTAGACAGAGAGATCCGACATCAATCGTGACGTCATTGTTGAGTACGGCCATATAAACTCCATGTAAATTGCCGTTTTGCTAGAAAGAGATGGAAAAAAATCTTTTACATCTTATATCTTGGTTGTCTTTATAGTTATTCGAAAACCGATTTTTTCTTTCTGTTTATTATATGAATGAGCTTCTATTAAAGCAATAGTTTTTTTTCATTCATCTAGCCTATTACGTTACGGTCAACGAACGAAAAAAACACATGCAGACAATTTTGCTTTGCGGAACTAAAAAAAATATATTATTCCCCGTGATCGACTATCGATCGGTATTATAAAAGTATAGAATGTTTTTTTTTCCAAATTTTATCAGGTTCGATTCCCAGTTCAGACAGGCGATTGTATAAAAATCTGGCAAATGCAGTTCAGATTATTTTTAAAATTAAAATAAAGTCTTCTTCCAATAAAATATTCCATCTATGGTATTAAGATAGTTCCCTCCACATGGCTATGGCATCGCCGTAGGACGCCCTGTTAATATGATCCTACCTACACCATTAGGTGCTATACAATAATATAAATATCCACAATTCCACATGCAATAATTCCAACCAAAGAGCTTATTATGATTTTCATTATATTTATTTAAATGACCGCTGTCCTGGATAAGCAGAGTGGGAGATTGATCAAGTCACCATTCTAGCAAAGGTTCAATTTCCAGCATAAGGTATATTGTAGATGAGATGAGGACGATGAAACAATATAGCATGGAAAATAAATCTGCAAGAAAAGTATAATCAAAGCTTCAGCTCGCTTTATTTACCAGGTCATTTCTATTTCAAACGCAATAAAGCTACAAGTACTTACTACAAACATTTCATAATGTCCAACGATGAGCGAACAAAGCAATGATAAATCTAAATTCTTCTTTATTAATCGGAAAACAGTATTACACAGTAAAAAAGCGGATTAGTTTTCTTCTGTTTGCCATATATCCAAAAGCTTTAAAGGTAGTGGTGATTTATGCAGAAATCCTATTTTTCTTTTTTTTTCTTTTTTTATAGTGGGCCTAGCAAATGACTCGCCGGTTACACACCGGTTTTTAAAAAAGAATTAAGATTTTCAAGCGAACTATGAAATCGTTCATTCTAAGATTACTTTCAGACTTAATTTTGCTTACCGACCGAACCCGAAAGTGAATTTGCGAGGCTTCGCGCTCGCTGCGATCTCACATGTTCGGTACACGAGCTGCGAACGACTGTCGTTTTGCCTCATCTACTCTTTTGTTTTATTTTGTGTACCGAAACAATTTTGTTTTTATTTTATTTTATATAATTCGAACATAATATTAAAAAGAGAATGATAATAAACCGGTAATACATACGATTTCTTTTTGATATTATTTACGACGTAGTTGATTTGAAATAAATAAATATAAAGTAGTATTTATATCAAATCAACTCCTTATTTCATATAGTATGTACAAATAATTTATTTGTAATAAGGAATGATAATTTTGTTATATTTATTATTAATATCAATACGAAATGTGAAGAAAAAAATACATATATGTTTGAGCTGTGAAAAAATGATAGTGAAAAATTATATGGAATTTACTACACATAAGATGCTGTGGTCTGAATTTTTTTTTAAAAATCAGAAAAGACAAACATGACTTGTTAGGAGAGAACAGGGTAAAGGGAAAATTTTGTTAAAATCGCATTTATCAACAATTTTATATTTTTTAATTAGATGCTCTTACATTGATTATCGAAATATATTTAAGCACATTTATAATCAATTTGATATTCAAATTTATAAAGGTACAATAACGATTTTAAAAAAAAACCTTAGACGGTCCCATTGCGGGTAATGCGGCTAATTGACACATGCGGGTAATGAAAGCATATTTAATGCTCATACGGGAAATGGGAGCCATAATACTTACTTATTCCGACATATTGAACTAAACATAATTACAACATTAATATTTTTTTGTTGTTGTTTTGTTGATGTTGAACAAGAAGGAATTTGAAACCTTTTTGTGACTGGTTGTTGTCTTCTTGCTTTTAACACCTTATCTTTGGTCCGAGTTGTTCTACGTGACATCTGAAATAAAAAAGAAGATATATGTATCTAAAATGGCTATTTTGGGTAACGAAACCCATGCTAGGCTACCATTACCCGCTGACCACCATATAGAAAAGTAATAACAGAAATATGGAATTGTACTGTCAATCACAATTTAACCATTATGGACTTGTTATTAAATGAATATAGACATGTAGTAAGCATAAACATAATAAAATAAGAGTGTAACTTCATGCTTATATTAGCACTGGCAGTCAGCAGTTTTTTATAAGTGTGGAGTGAAAAACACACAAATGTCCCTTGTGACTTATCGCATGCCACTAACAGCTCGCGTTCGACAGGCATAGTTACTCAATGATTGACGGAAGTGGTCGAGTACTTATGATCGTGCAAATGTACCTACAATCCGTTTAATCACCTTCGCTCTCATTACCCGACCGCTCCCATTACCCCACGCTCCCCTACTCTGTAAAATACATACATATTACCTAAAAACTAATCTTCCATTTTGACAGTGAAATAATTTTACAAGAGGAATAACTACTTATTATTCAAATACCTTCAATACCCGGACATATTTTTAATAAATAATCCAGTGTAAACTGGCCTACTAATTATATTTTTTAAATAAAAACTCATTATGGTTGACTTTTTTCATCCACGAAAAGATACCTTTATTATGCCCGTTTCGGTTTTGAACAAATCTGAAACCACTTTTTCATAATTCAGCAAGTTGTAAAACCGTAATAGGCATTTATTTACATCTCCCCGGAGGTAGTTGGTGGTGGAAAAGTTGCCGCCATGATGTTCCGTCCGACGGAAGCCCGTCTGATTGAATTCCCTCGCCCTGAAACTACGGTACCTAATCGTTTGGATGTTACTGAATCGAATTTGCAACGCTAAGGGTCTTGAGTAAACATTTTCACTTCAGAAATGGGGAAATACATTTTTGTTGTGCTTTTAAAATTGCAATAAATCCCATAACAAGATTCCTACTTTTTTTCGCTTTTTGTGCCACATGGTGATCAACCGCACTATTTACAACGTTATAACCAAATCCAAAACATTTCCACTCCCGTATATTTTAAACTTTTTTAACCGACTTCAAAAAAAGAGGAGGTTATCAATTCAGTTATATTTTTTTTATGTTTGTTACCTCATAACTCCGTCATTTTTAAACCAATTTTCAAAATTATTTTTGTATTCGATAGAGTATACTGCAAGGGTGGTCCCATGGTCACCAAAGTCAGGATCTGATGATGGAATTCCATTAGGGTTTCTTTCACTAAAAAGATTTCATTCACTAAAAAGTTAAAAATATTTTTTTTTTTACAAAAAATAAAAACCGACTTCAAAAACACTGAAAACTTAAAAATAATATAAGAATAGGTACAGACAATGTGACACTTCTATATTGAAGTCGGTGACAAATTTTAACACTTTCTAGGAGATCATAGAAGTGAGATGTTGTCTGTACCTATTCTTATATTATTTTTAAGTTTTCAGTGTTTTTGAAGTCGGTTTTTATTTTTTGTAAAAAAATTTTTTACAACTCAAGGTCAAGTCGATTTCAAAACATATGGAAAAGGAAACGATTTGGCTTTGCGTAAAAGGCCCTGTCACAAGATAGACGCTTGGGTACCATTTTTGTATACGTAGGTAGGGTACCACTAGAGTCACCAACCGTCCCGTGTCAGGCGGGACGTCCCGTTTCCAGGGCTCAAATAATGAATCCCGCAACACTTCTGTGCGGGACGCCAATTGTCCCGCTTTTTGGTAAAACCCATAAATTTTTGTCTATCGGGCCGATAGACAAAAATTTATAGGATAATAAAATCTAATCGTGATTTTGCTCAGTTGATCAAAAATAAAAACTAATCGTGATTTTGCTCAGTTGATCGAGAAACGTGCTTTAATTACTGATTAATATTCCTATGTGGTGTTATAATAATCATTTTGTAGTAGCAGAAAGTTTATTTTGTTAATTTTATTTTAAATAAAACTAATTTAATTTATATTTCGTTTTTGTTCGGTTCTGCACATTTGTAGGCGGTCCCGCTTTTTTTGGCCAAGTCCCGTATAGAAATTTCTAATATCCCGGATAGCTGTGAATGGGAGTTGGCAACTCTAGGTACCACGCTTACGACTGGATGATCTGGATTACAAATCACTTGTGTAATGATGACTTCGCAGCGCAACCATTTTGCTAAACAATTACATTTTAATTGCAAATTTTAATGCAAAATGCAATTGACCAATTCATTTTTAACCATTTTGTAAACATACTCAATTTCAAAAATAAACTTTTCATACCACCTGCTCGACAATGCTCAATTATAACCCCCTTAACTTTTTTTTTATGTATGACCCGGCATACCGACATCCACTATCCTACCTGCCCGCCCCTTGCCGGCCCAAAAGATGCTTTTTCACGCCTCTTTTGAAGGAACCCATGTTGTAGGATGGAGGAAACACGTGCGCAGGTAGAGAATTCCAAGTGTGGGATGAACGACAGAAGAAGGAATCTTGGAATTTCTTGGTACGGTGTGAAAAGGAGGACACAGTGTACGGATGACTCCGAAGGCCCTTACACGTGTTTCTGTTAAGGAATGGAGAGGGAGGGATAAGATTAAAGAGCTCCTCAGAGCATTCCCCATGGAACATTCGGTAAAAGGCGCTAAGAGAGGCGATGTCACGACGAAGTTGTAGAGGCTCGAGGGTGTTAGTTACCTCTACATCGCCAATAATGCGAATAGCGCGATGCTGCAATCTGTCCAGAGCATCGAGCAGGTACTGAGCGGAGCCGTCCCAAAGGTGCGAGCAATATTCCACGCAAGACCTAACCTGAGTTTTATACAACAAGCAAAGTTGGTCCGGCGCAAAATACCTACGCACCTTGTTCAGGACACCGAGTTTCCGTGAGGCAGTAGTTATGACGGATTCGATGTAGTCTCTGGGGTTCAGATCGCAGCGAATGTTCATTCCGAGCAAGGTGATGTTGCTCTGTGTGTGAAGGGTTGTGCCCTGAAGAGAAGGAAGGGGGTGGAAAGGTGACCTTTTCGCCGAAAACGCGCACACCTGTGTTTTCTTAGCATTGAACTCAACAAGATTGTTGGAGCCCCATTCGGAGACGAGGTCCAGCGTCCTGTTGAGCTCAATGAAAAGATTCTGCCTCTCCCTACCAATATCACCACGAGCAGCCCCTGAGTTTCCGTGATATCCCCCATGCACTATACTGTCGTCTGCATAGCAATGTAAAGCTCCCAAGGAAAGCATGTCATTGATATGCAGAAGAAACAATGTTGGGGATAGAACGGAGTCTTGCGGAACTCCAGCGTTCACTGCCACGAACTGCGAAGCGCAGCCGTCAACGACAACGCGAATTCTACGCTCGTGGAGGAAGCTGGCAATCCACGTACAGAACTGCGCGGGTAATCCGTATGCCGAAAGCTTGGAAAGAAGAGCCTTGTTCCAGACTCTATCAAAAGCTTTGGCGATGTCGAGACTAATAGCCACCGATTCGCCGCGCTTATCGATAAATTCACCCCATTTGTGCAAAAGGAACGCTAGAAGGTCACCAGTTGACCGTTTAGGACGAAATCCATTCTGTCGATCATTAAGCAACGAGTGACCTTCCAGGTAACGGATCAGCTGGGTATTTAGTATCCTCTCCATGATTTTGCACAAAATGGAAGTGACGGCTATAGGACGATAGTTAGCCAGATCAGAACGATCTCCCTTTTTGGGAACCGGCTGGACATTGGCCTCTTTCCAAGATTTCGGCACACAACCAGCAGAGAACGACAGACGGTATAGACGCGTCAGGACCGGAGTCAACTCCGCTGCACACTTCTTAAGAACAATCGCAGGAATGCCGTCTGGTCCACCTGCCTTTCGAGTATCGATCGACTGGAGCTCCGCCCGCACATCACGCTGTCTGATACGGATATCGGGCATGGTGCTGCCACAATGGGACAGTTTCGGAGGTTGTGCACCACAGTCATCGATACGGGAATGAGCCGCGATGAGTTTTGCCAGGAGGTCGGCTTTCTCCTGCGGCTGATGAGCAAGTGAGCCATCGGCATGTCTCAGCGGTGGCAGCGAGGGTTGGCAGAAGTTTGATTGCACAGTTTTATTAATATATTTTAAGTTTTTATAATGTTTCAAGCTTTACTAGCTATTAAAATAAAAATGACCATCCAACAAATTAAAATATCACTCCGTGGTATTTACCATCTGAATAATACCTGTAATGCGGTGGGAATGTTTTGTTCGTATCACTCCATTTCCCTCTGTCTCTCTCTCTCACTCACTCTCTCTCGCTCATAGACTCGTAATGTAGGTTATGTCACGTGCGATTGCGCCAGTTTACAGCGTTGCCAAAATGCTACTTTTGTTACATTTTACGTTACTTTTGTTTGACCCTTTCATGTTACCTCCATGTTGCACGACCCAGAATGTTACTTTTAAGACCAAGACTAACCTACCTACTTGTAAGACTTAATAAAAAATAACAAAAAAACATTTAACCGCCTCCGTGGTCTAGTGGTTAAGACCTGGGTGTTGATTGGGAGGTCCGGGGTTCGATTCCCCACGGGGACAGAAGCTTTTCTGCTCGGTTTGGTTGGTGGTAGGGCTCCTGAGTCCACCTGGCTAGCTACCACCGTCTTATTAAAATATAGATACTTAGATGCTAATAATTTATATTCTAAGCAATACTTCTTTAAAATCAAAACGTACATACCTAGATCTTCTTTATATCTACAACAGTTCCAAAAATTATAAAAAACTAGTGGGCCTGGCGGACGTTGTCCCGCCCGATTACAGCGCCACCTACCGGGTCCAACTGTACGTTTAAACCTTCCTTGGACCTATTCAAATACACACAGAAAATTTCATAAGAATCAGTCGAGCCGTTTCAGAGTTTTTGCGAGACAAACACACAGCGTTTCATTTTATATATAAGAAGAAGATTGGGCTATGTTTAGAGGGAGAAAAGCGTTATTGCTTTTTGTATGAAAATTTACAGCTTCACAATCCTCTTAATTTAGTTTTCTCTGTCTACGCCGCGCGCCGTAGTGAGAGTTGTCTACGACGTAGATATAGTCTATCTATCTATGTTATCGGAGTCGGTTTCCGCACTTAGTCATTAAAGTGGACCATTGTACGGGCGGCCGTCACTCCAGCCAGCCCACCTCCCTCCAGAAGTGTATGAGATCTCCGAGTCTGTCCAGAGATTCTGTAACAGAATTGGGAGATCCAAGGGTGTTTTTTCGTATTTCGGTGACACCTGTGCACTCAAGGAGCACATGTGACACCGTTTCCTCGGCCCCTAAGCATGCTCTGCATAGGGCGCTATCTGTTATGCCTATGGTGTGGAAGTGTTTGTTTAGTGAGCAGTGTCCAGTGATGGTTCCCGTCACCAGCCGCAGACTGTTCCTGTCCAGACGCAATATGCGTTTGGTCAGTTTGTTGTTTAGGATTGGCATGGCTTCCTTTGACTGTCTGCACCCTGGAGTCGAGAACCAGTGGTATTGTGCTTGTGTGCGGGTGAGCTCTTGCAGCCATCCGCGAATCTGGCTGAAGGGAATTGGTACGATGGGCTCTGGTCCGAAAGCCGTTATGTCGGATCCCCTCCTAGCCAGCTCGTCGGCCGCGTCGTTGCCCAGTGATCCGCTGTGTCCTTTTATCCATTGTAGTGTCACTGTGTTTCGGTTGGAAGTCACAATTCGTTCTAGCACATTGTGACATTCCAATACAAGTTCCGAAGTGACATAGTTTTTGTTTAGGGATTTGAGTACCGAAGCACTATCAGAGACTATGCGGATGTGAGAATCCATAATTCCTTTAGATTCTATGGCGAGGGCCGCCAGGATGATACCTACGCATTCCGCTTGGAATACGGTGTTGAATCTACCTAGCGGTTTGGATATCTTAATGTTAAGCTCATTTGAGTATACGCCTGCCCCGGTTCCTGAGTTGGTCTTGGAGCCATCAGTGTATATTCTGAGCTCTTTTGGGCCTGAGTAATCGTGTGATTCCTCTTCGAGCTGTATATTATAGTACTTCTGGAAATTGAATCTCTTCAGAATCCTATCATTGGGTGATGTCATCATCGGGTGATGTTTGGTCGCTTGTTCTTTTATGCGTATGTGTTTGATTCTGGGGTCCTTTCCCAGTGTGCCAGCATTGTGGAGTCTGAACGCCGCTAGTGCTGCCTCCTCTTTAACAACTAGGTGCAAAGGTGGCAGCCCCAACATAGCTTGCAATGCGGCTGTGGGTGCGGTTCTCATACTACTAGTGATAGCCACGCAGGCATTTCGCTGTAGTTTTTCTAGTGCTCTTTGGCCGTTTGCCTGGTCTGTCCTGGGCCACCAGACTAGGGAGCCATATGTTATAATTGGTCGAATAACCGTAGTGTATAGCCAGTAGGTGGCTTTGGGACTAATGCCCCAGTTTTTTCCAAGCAGTCGCTTGCATTGCCACAGTGATATACTAGCTTTTGTGGTGATGTAGTCAGTGTGTTTAGCCCAGTTCAGTTGTTTGTCCAAATAGATGCCCAAGTATTTGGTCTCCGATGTTAGGCTTAGGGTGGATCCGTAGAATTTTGGTAATTGCAGATTTGCTAGTTTCCTCTTTTTGGTGAAGAGGACTAGCTCTGTTTTTGTGGGGTTAACTGTTAGTTTGTGCTCCTTGCACCAGTCCTCTACTATTTTCAAGGCTTGGCGCATGAGGTTGCACAGTGTGTTTTCGTGAGTGCCATTTATTATAATGGTTATGTCGTCGGCGTAGCCTACGGCGAAGAAGCCTTTGTCGTTTAGACGGTCTAGAAGGCTGTTCACAACGAGGTTCCACAGTAGAGGCGAGAGGACGCCTCCTTGTGGGCATCCTTTCGCCACGATGGCTCTCGTGGTGTCATTCACCGTGACTTGTATGGCCCTCTGCCTGAGCATATTGGTGATCCAACCGCACAGGGTGGGGGCCACACCATGTCTTTTAAGGGCTATGTCGATGCTGTGAAACATTGTTTTATCGAAAGCGCCCTCAATATCGATGAAGGCAGCTAGTGCAGAGCCTTTGTGTTCTATGGCGCATTCAATTCTGGAAGTCACGCTGTGTAAAGCGGATTCTGTTGATTTTCCTATGGAGTACGCGTGCTGTTGTCTGTGTAGTGGTACCATGCGTAGAGGTCCATCTCTAATGTGTCTATCGCATAGTCTTTCGAGGGTCTTTAGTAGGAATGATGTTAGGCTTATAGGTCTATAGGCCTTGGGCTGTGTGTAATCGGTTTTTCCGGGCTTTGGAATGAAGATAACTTTCACTTCCCGCCACGCTAGGGGAATATATCTATGTGCGATACAGGCTCGGTAGACTTTCTCCAGCCATGGGGTTAAGGGGTCGATGCCCCACTGCAGAAGCGCTGGCAGAATGCCATCCAGGCCTGCGGATTTGTATGGTTGGAAAGACTTGATAGCCCACATTATTCGGTCCCTTGTCACTATTTCGTGGGCTATAGTCCAGTCGTTTCTGGTTGGTTCCATTCTTATGTCGTCTGCCCAGACCTTATCCTTTAAGAGGCTGCAGTCTGGGAAGTGCGTCTCAAGAAGGACCTTGCTGATTTCGTGGTCTGATTGTGTGAAAGTGTTATCGGGCTTTTGCAGTGCACCAAGGCTGCGATCTTGGTCGCTAGATAGGATTTTCCTCACTCGGGCAGCTTCATTGTTAGATTCGATAGATTCGCAGAACTTTCTCCAGGCTAATCTCCTGGCATGTCTGATTTGTTTTTTGAAAATGTATTGGGTTTCTTTCCAATCTTTTGGTTGCCTCGAGTTCTTGGCTCGGTTGAATTGTTTACGTAGTTTTACTCTGAGTTTCTCAAGTTCGGCATTCCACCATCGGTTGTTTTTACATTTGGTGTACGGAACTCTTTGTTTACAGCATTTGTGATAAGCTTCTGTGATGTATAGTGTCAATTTTGTCACTATGTGTTCTATTTGTGTGGGATCTGTTATGGTTGTGCGTGGTAGATTTCTAGCTATCAGGGAATCGAGAAGACGCTTGTAGCCAGGTATGTCTGTCCGACGCGGATTTCGTTTCGGGGTGGGCTTTTTTGTGTATGCTGTTATTGTGAAACGAATTCTCATGTGATCTGAGCAAGTGAGTTCGTTGGATACTCGCCAGTTAGATATAAGTTTTACTGCGTTATCTGTGCCAAGCGTTAGATCAATAATTGATTGTCCCCGGGCTGTAACCCAAGTGGGTTCCGAGCCCCGGTTTACTATATTAAGGTTAGTTGAGAATAAGTAAGTAGATAATACCTCTCCTCTGGTGTTTGAAGTGTCGCATCCCCAGAGCTGGTGATGAGCGTTTGAATCGGTGCAGATAATGAGATCCAGTTTGGCGCCCTCGCAGTATTCCACAAGGTCAGCCATCTCTTTCGGTGGGCAGTTTTCATCGTCGCCTGGCATGTACACTGAAGCTAGTACTATGCCAGGGACTTCTTCAGTGTTCTGTAGTCTGACAGCCGTCAGATCTCTGGAACAGAATTGCGTGAGTGTCGTGATCGGGATGTCGTTTGGTATGTATGCACAGGTTCTTGGCTTGTCTGTACTGTGTGTGTTTAGGATTAGCTTACCTCCGATGTTATTAAGGCCGCATATTCTATTGTTCCTGATCCACGGCTCTTGGATCAGTGCGATTGTTCGGGGGTTTGTCTCCAGCGCCCTGCGCAAGTTGGCCGTGGCAGTCTGGCTATGCTGGAGATTGGCTTGTCGATTTCGAGGGGGTTAGGCGTGAGCGATGGTGGCACGGGAGAGGAGTTAGTCCGATTCATTGGAATCGTCCTCCTCCTCGATCCTATGCCTACCATCGATCGGCGAGGACGAAAGAAGCCGATCTGTCCACCTTGGTGATGTTGGTGGTGGGATGTCAGCATCTGCATCCTTCATCGCCGCCCTCGCCATTTCCTCCTCTAGTCACGCCATGTCGTCTGTGTCGGTCTGGTCTGGTCTGAGCTCAGTCTCAGTCAGTGTCGGTGTCAGTGTCGGTGTCGGTGTCATGGTCTGGGCTACAGAGGGAAGGTTCTTGGGGTAGAAGCGAACGTATATGGAACCAAGAAGGTACGATACACGCCGCTCCCGCGCCAAGAGCCTCTCTACATCCTCTGGTGGGATCCCCAGGGTCAAATATGTCCCCGGGTTTTCGCCACCAACGGATGTCGCTCTGTATAGCGACCACCGACCGATGTCAAACCAAGTGTTCTGACGGGTCAGAACACTCTGGAGCCTCGCTATGTCGCCCTGGTACTTCGGTACGAAGAGCGCGGCTCTAACACGGGTCGGTATGTCGGCCTGTCGCATTACCGTCAGTCGTGCGTCAGTGTTGGGAAGCTGAATCCTTGGGATGTTCTCCGTCAACCAGGTTAGGGCACCGTCATCCTCGCACCAAATCTGCACCGTGCCATCCGCCACCCGTGGGTAGCCGCGGAATGCCGGGAGAGGTGTGCTGGGGTCAGCGTCCATAACCAGGTCTTCGAGCCCTCTCTTTATGGATTCAGCCTCGTCAGTGGTCATGTCTCGGGTAGGGGGGGAGAGGCAAATTGCTACTGCAAGCCGCGCAGGGATATCCCTTGTGGCAAGCGCGTAGGTTCTTTGCCTCCCTTGAGGAGGTTGGATCCTCACTCGCTTGACGTCGCCCTGGAGAGTTCTCGGCGAAGCCGTCTCATCCGGACGCACTCTCTTTATCGCTCCCGTGCCACTAGGGCCCGGTTGCGGTTCAGAGGTGTCTGGCCTGGGTGTTATGGCCAGAGACGCCTTGTGCAAGGCTCCAGCCCGCTTCCCCCTTTTCCGTACGCGGGGTCGGCTGCCATCCCTGGCTAGTTCCGTCTCCTGCGAGGATTTTTCGCGCTGGGTTTCCCCTTCGCGTACTTCTCCCTGCAGTAGCGTTTCCGCGTCCGGTCGTTTTTCGCGCTGGGTGGTCCCTTCGCGTACTTGCGACTGGTCGCGTACTATCATTTCAACGGCCCTTTGTGCATCGCGCTGGCTTGCGCCTTCGCGGGTGTTGCGCATCGGGTCGTTTACTCCTCTACCCTTGGTGGCTTTTCCGCGCCTGCGTACTCTGCCGCCAGGTGCAGAGTTGGAACTGCTTGGGCCGGCTTCCTTACCCGTGGTCATGTCAGGGTTTTGAATAGTGCTCTTCCGTACGAGGCTCTGTTGCCAGACACTCGTGGAGGGCGCGTGTGTCGTAGTCAAGTCATTGTTTGTTGGCGCGTGTATCGCAGCCGGTTGTGTGCCAGTGGGCGCGTGCGTCGCAGCCGGTTGTGTGTCCATAGGCGCGTTTGTCGCAGCCGGTGTCGCGGGCGCTAGCATGCTAGCTGCCGGTCGCGCATTAGCCGCGGATGTCGTCGGCAGTAAGGTACTCCCCCCCAGATTACGATGGGAGTTGACCTTTACGGTGCGGGACTCCCCGGCCTGGCCGGGACCCACCTGGGGATATAAATTTTCTTCCTGCTTCATTATTTAAGGGTTTTGTGGGCTTTTGGAGTAAGAGGTTGCCCCTCCTCTTGGACCGAAAGGAATGAAGGGAGAAAAAAGTGGAAGGAGGGAGTTTAATTCGGAAAGAGGATCATGGAAATAAAGGTATGGGTCACCCTTGGTCTGGGATCTAACTTCAGAGAGCTTCTCTTGTCCGGGGTCCGCTAGGGACATTCCGGGTGCGGGGTCGACCGTCAGAAAAAGAACTAGTCGGCCCCGCAACCGGCAGGCTATCCGCAACCTGCCCACCCGCTCGGTTGCATGAGAAGAAATGCCTGGCTACTTGGATCGCTTCGTCGTAGAAGCACGTATGCTACTACGTCTCGTCCACCCCAATACGCCCCGAGGTAGATATAGTCTCTCTACGTCGTAGGCACATACCATCTAATTACAAAACATGAACCTCAAAAGGCCGCATCGCAGAATCATAATAAGAATCATATTATTATTCATATTATGAATTGAGTGCAACTCATCATAAGCAAATTATGTATCACAGCTTTGTATGAATATTCGTAAAATGGTCCCAATTGACACTTTAGTAATGCCTAATTTGTGGATCATTTTACGAATAATTGCTTCTGAATTCTACACCATTCAAAATATGAATCATAACGTGATTCGTATTATGATTCTGCAATGCGGCCTTTTTAGATCCACTGGTTTAGCCTGACGCTGTTTCTATCTATGTATATTAACACAAGTGAAAGCGCACTAGGTTTAAACTAAGACTAACTTTAGACCCTTTTGTCATAAGACCGATACTGTCTACATTGCGATATTATGTTTATAATTTAAGTATTACGTCTCTGGTGCTACCTTAACCTAGTTTATGACATTAAAAAATAAAAACCGACTAAAAATAGTATAAGAAAGTTAAAAATAATATAAGAATAGGTACAGATAGCATCACATTTCTATATTGAAGTCGGTACCAAATTTTAAGACTTTCTAGGAGATCATTGTTTGATAATTGAACTATAATGTCAATACGTACCTATACCTATTGTATTTAAAAAACCTCTTACTCCTAAAAGTTATGGATTCTCCATCATCCGCTAGGCAAATAACTACCAGACGTAAATACCTCAATAGCTTCGGAAGAAACATGAAACAGGTTGAATGTACCTATAAAATTTAAGGATTTCTCTCCATTTTAATGGGATACCATCATCAGATCCTGACTTTGGTGACAATGGGACCACCGCAGGAGTATACAAAAGAATTTTGAAAATCGGCCCACAAGGAGCAGCATAATCGCGCAAAAATAACCTTTCACTTTACAACTTTCTTTAAAACAGCTAGCTAACAAGAAATCCTCACTCTTGTTCTTGTCAAAAGATTACGTAGAGATGTATAATATTTATTCTGGTGATCCCTCTCTAGGCAAAATTCTAGTTTGTTTATACCGTTGAACCTGTCTTTGATTATTAACCGACTTCAAAAAAGGAAGGTTCTCAATTCGATGCCTATGTTATTTTTACAGTGTTTTTACAAACAATTCGTAAATTGTTTGTTAAAACACTGTATCTTCTTATTTTGAGATAACGGAAACTGGGTTAATATAACATACATAACTATGTATTTGGATTTAAATAATTTTATCGATGTCTACGTGTGCCGAATGCAAATTTAACTTCGAGGTACTTAATTACCGGTTTTATTTTAGATTATTATATGTTCGGTTAAGCTAATGGAAAACTTAATTACCATTGGTGACTAAACCATCATTCACCACTGCATTGCATATGCCACTACCACCTATCCATTTTTAATACTAGATAGTAACGATTGCGCTGTCTCTACATTTCAGATACTAGACCCGATGAGGGGCGTCGTCTTAGACAGATTCGGACTTATGCACCTCATAGCGACAAACGTGTGCGAGTGGCTCAACGTGGTAATACAAGAGACTAGAGACGATATTGTAGCAGTCGCCTACGAGAGGCCAGCGCTTCTCCGTTACGCCAACATAAGCGGACCCCTGCAGACCATAATCACTGACCAGATAGACAATGTGACTTTCATAGAAAATCCAAACGAGATAAACACACCGATAACTCGGAATTGGACGTGCAACGTATCGGACATGATAGCACCCCTTATTCGAAGTGCAAACCCATACCTAAGACCGTGTGGTGTGGAGTACAGTCTTTTGTGTTCCGTTATCATTGTCGTTATATGGAATGATATTTGCACTGTGCCTGGATCGGTATGTACGCTTGCCTATGTTTTGAACCAGTAGTGTAATAACAAAAATACACTGTATAGGTACCATCTTTTTTGGACGATGGACAAAAAAGCTGTTTATAAAGTCATATTTGAAGAAAGATTATTTAATGTTTCACCGACTAATGCCCGGTTTCTGTATTCAAAAACAGAGCTTTACATGATTTTAATGGAATATGTGGCGTTTTCAACAAGAAATAAACGATGTTGTGTAAACTAGCACTGCTACTTGGAACAAGATACCATTAATCTTGCTCGTAGAACCATTGAATCTTAGTAGAAGAATGACAAATGCTTCCATAAAAATGGTTTCTATCTTGATATTATAATTTTTGGGTTTCAAAACAAGAAATTACTTGTGATTTTAGACAAGAAATTAGTTCTTGGCCCGACATCAATAGTACGAGACATTTTATTTCTTGGACGAAGACATTTTCGTGTTTGCTTATCTCGAAATTCGAAAAGATCTTGAATCAAATAATATTCCTTGCTTCAAGAATTTTTTTTCTGTGTACAGTACTATCAGCAATAAATGTGTGCCCTGCCTTCCATTCTCGAATCCTTTCTACGAACAGATGGTAAGATCCAACCTCATCACTGATGAGTTAGCGGAAATAACACGGTAGCGTTAAATGCACGCAACAGTCTATGATTTAATACACTGACTGAAATATTTAATACACTGATTGCCAGCATGCTGCCAGTACCAACACACTGATAGCAACCCTTTCCAAGTCTATGATCTATGCCGAACCAATAACATATGTTTGGGAACTTATATAATTGTTAAGAAAGTGAAAAACATTTGATTTTTTTTGTACAAAAATTTGGCCAAATGGGTAATACCAAAGTCGTGAAAAATAAGTTTAAAAAAAATTGTACACGCTGATTGCCAGCATAAATGCACTGATAGCAGCCCTCCATTGAATCCTAATAGTGACAAGTGGCCTTACCCCAGAAGAATACTAATAAGGGCCTTACCGTGATCCCTTAGATTAGAGCAAAATATTTAAACAGAAACACCGCCACTACAGCGTAGTGCCATCTCGCTTTCAACCGCGGTTTTGATATTAACTAGGTATCGAGGAGGGAAACGGCCCTTTAAAGCATATAAATTGAATGCTAATTAACAGATAGTAAAATTTAGTCTAGTTAGATTAAACAAAGTAAAAACACTTTCAAAACATGTCTTAAAAAAACATGAACTATTTTCCGTAGATCTAATAAAATTTAACATTTTATATTAATAGTTATATAAGTATTCTTTAAAAAAACTATTCTTTATCCTTCCCCACAAGTCAATCAATTTTCATACCAAATTTCATCTAAATTGCGTGATTTCTGCGATAACTAAAGGCTATCCTGTGTCCTTTCCTGGGATTCAAACTATATCTATACCAAATTTCATATTAATCCGTTCAGTAGTCTAGGCGTGATTGCGTAACACACAGACAGACAGAGTTACTTTAGCATTTATAATATTAGTAAGGATTCTGTACCTGTAGCCTGTCTTCTAACTTCAATAAATGCAGTAAGCAACGCCATCTACCCGCTCACCAAAAAAGCTATTAAGGGAAAAGCAGTTCGAAAAGTTTGCGTCGAACTGAAGCATTACAATTTATAGGTTCATATCTGAGCTTCGTTCCTAACTGATCTGATGGGTACAATAGGTTAACTCAATACCACATTATTGGTAAATAGGATGTTTATTCGAGTTTACTATAAGCAAACCACACATACACAGGAGATTTCTAGGACAAAATATTGAAATTATTTTCACCACAATAGAACCTCCTCTGCCCTTAGTAATACTTACCTACTTATTTGTGCCCTTGCTATTATTATTAATGGGAATGTAACCCTCTCTGTTACGTTTAAGATGCTTAAACCAATAATGATGAATTTTAGTTACCTACCTATACACAAAATATTGGACCTCGAAAAATCGACGTAGTCTTTATTAAAATCTGTCTTGATGTCTCTATCTGATAAAAAGAACGTTAAAAATTATCAATATTGTCAGAATCGTAGCTATTAAAAACATCTTCAACACACTTGCTTGTAAAATGGATCTAATTATACTATATATAATTATATATAGATATATTAATATTAGGTTTTATATACACAAAGCAGCTCATAAAACACGCGTGTATTATAGCCGAGGCTCCTATTACAGAATCCGGCAAGTGCAGCATTGCCGGACTCTGTGATGCGTGCCCTGTTTATACGTTTATCAAGTGTGTTGATAACGTCGTACGATATACGTGCGTATATTGGTTATACACACTCGGCTCTAATTCCGCCTCGTGAGTTATAACCCAACATTCCGCACTTATATCGAAATGAATACTACCAGTATTATAAAACTTAATTTAAAATGAATCCCAATCATCAGCTTAACGTGACTTAAATTGACACTAATTTTTGTGTTATTTTTGCAAAACAAAACAAAAATGAGGTTAAATGTTGGTACAGAGTAGGTTTAGTTATTAAGTAAATTAAATTAAAATATTGTAGCAATACTAATTTCGTAATTAATCGCTTCTTTTTGGGCTAGAATCAAAAATTTAGGTTGAAGTTTACCTACTAATTTTAAAGAAGCTAACATATTAATAATGGCATAATGAAGTTTTACACTTTCGAGTTTTTTAGATTTGGTGCCAATACGGTGCAGTTTTTCAAGAATTCTTCTGGGTTGTGTGACACTTACCCAATACTTTAAAAATGTACCTTAGTACAACTTTAACTTTGTAAAACTTAAATTTTTAGAAATACCCCAAAACACCAGTTGGCGCAAATCCCTTCGGCAATGATCGCCAATGCTGCGAGCGAAAGTCTCACAACCACTTCTCCGTAGACTGTGCGAGCGCGCATAAAGGATTATTCATGGGCATTAGCGTTCTGGCCGGCACCATCGTCAGCCTGATGCTGTTTAACGGACTGTTCCACAAGAAGAACCATGTCGAGCTGGCATTACTACAGGTACATTTTAATATACTTCCGACAAGGAAACTTTTTGCTCTTTAAGTCACCGGGTAAGCTTAATAGCCAATGATGTGAGCGAGCTTCCATGGTTTCCTTGGGAGAAGAGGAACTAACTATGGTAAATAGCAATGTCGGTTCCTCTTTCTATTATATATTATATTAGTTATACAAACAAGGCATAACCTCAATATTATATTACTATTAACATGACAAATTGATAGGACGGTCGCATAAACACAAATTTTTTCGTGCTCCGAATCATAGATTTTTTGAATGGCATCGAAAGACTCTCAAGCATTCCAGTGAAATCGCGAGACACGTTCAGGAATAAGGTCGAACATTCTAGAAAGTACCTATCAGAAAGGCATAGAATAGCATCGAATAGTTCCCGAACCTAATAATAATAATAATTTATTTGTCATTAAATGCGGTATTACATATCGATGTTGGTTATACTTATTATATAGTTTATGTTGGAAAAGCTCTCACATTTAGCTTCAGTCAGCATACAAATATACAATTTTCATATAAAAATGTCAAAATGTCTTACTTGATAATTTCACACATTAAATAAAATATTAATTATTACAGAAACGATGAAATAACATTAATGTCCTTATAATTTAAGTATTGGTCAATATCATAGAATGCCTCATCCTCATGTAGCAACCATCTCCGTAGCACCCGCTGAAATCGAAAAAATGGCAACTCTTTTATCAAATTAGGAACCTTATTGTAAATGTTTATGGACATGGAATAGCATTGTATATAATGTAATCGTAGGGGTACAATTTTTTTAAATAAAAACAGACGGTTCTAGGAGTCACCTCCAAAACAAGTCTGATGGGATTTCTGCAATTTGTCCTGTAGACGTCCTTCGCTTCAGTGAAAATGTTAAAGCTTAATTTAACAAATGTACAAATATCTAATACGTAAATAAATGGTACTGTTAATATTTTTATTTATTTATTTTATTCTTATTCATACAACATGTTGAGGATGTACGGAAGGCGGACTTAATGCCAATGGCATTCTCTACCAGTCAACCGGCATGGTGTGAGAGAATGTGTAGACGGTGTACGAATTAAACTTATTAACACAAACGCGGCTGCGAATGCGGATGCGGATGTTTAAGACTAATTAATATTAGACTAATTAATAATAGAGTAATTATTAACATTTTTATTAATTACTAGCTTTCCGCTCGCAGCTTCGCCCGCGTTATTATTGTTTTCCCGTGGGAATTTTATATTTTCCCGCGGTGAAAAATAATTTTATAGCCTATGTTCATCAGGGATAACGTAGGATTTTCATTGTGAAAGAATTTTTCAAATCGGTCCAGTAGTTTCGGAGCCTATTCAATACAAACAGACAAACAATCAAATCTTTCCTCTTTATAATATTATTATGTCCTTACATATGAAATTGGCGTTTTGCCGTACTGGCCACTTTGATCTCAAATATCTCCTCTATGGTTAGGAATTCCAAATTCAAATTTATACAGCTATTTACTCATGTATTTGTGTTTCGAAAATTATAATTCACTTGTTTTTTCCTCAATTGTTTTTTTTTCTTTGCGTCACTCAGTTTACAAAATGGAAAACTTGAAATATCGCGTTATTTACGAGTACGAGTTCCACCGTGGCATCAGTGCTGCAGAAACGGCTCGAAGGATTAATGATGTGTATGGCGACGGTGTCGGAAAAGAAAACACAGTGCGTTTTTGGTTCCAACGTTTTCGTTCTGGAAATTTCAACCTGCAGAACAAGCCCCGTGGACGGCCGGAGACCAAAGTTGATAATGAAGAATTGAAGTCTATTGTGGAAGCGGATCCATCGCAAACCACGTCCGAGTTAGCTGCAGGCTGCGGTGTTAGTGATAAAACTGTTTTAATCCACTTGAAGCAAATTGGGAAGGTGAAAAAGCTTGAAAGGTGGGTACCTCACGAATTGAGTGAAGCAAATTAACAAACGCGCGTTGACTACTGCGTTGCATTACTCAACCGGCACAATAATGAAGGGATTTTAAATCGAATCATTGCTTGTGATGAAAAGTGGGTCCTGTACAATAATCAGAAGCGCTCATAGCAATGGCTGAACCCTGCCCAACTAGCCAAATCATACCCCAAGCGAAAATTGACTCCAAAAAAGCTGAAAACAAAACAATTGATTAAAAGTCCAAAATAATTGAGAAAAAACAAGTGATTTTCGAAACACAAATACATGAGTAAATAGCTGTATAAATTTGAATTTGAAATTCCTAACCATATAGGAGATATTTGAGATCGAAGTGGCCAGTACGGCAAAACGCCAATTTCATATGTAAGGACCTAATATTAGTAAGTATAGACAATTAGTAAATGAAGTTAAAAAAAATAGGAGCATTATACTTAATAAAAAGTAATATTGCCACCTTCTTTGATTCAAGCCGGTTACGCAGAAGTTCATAAATTAAACTCGCGCTACTAAATAATTGTTCGCTAGGAACACGTGGAGTGGATAAACGATAAATCTTAGTATTCCACAGCGCAAACAAACACGTAATGATTTATTTACAAGAAAAAAATGATGCACCACAATAAACGCGTCGGATCTTGTCACCAATTTTTAAGTTCCCATTGGTTAAAGTTAAGTGCGAACGGCACGCGCCATTCGCCGGCCTCACCCAATTTCTTTCTTGTCGCAACATGTCTTACATCCGCATCCGCATGATCATCCGCATTGATTATTGCGGATGCGGATGCGGATGCAGATGTCCAAATCCATGCGGAAGCTCCGCATTTGCGGATGCGGATGCGAATATTCGCGACATCCCTGATTTGGACATCTAGATCCGCATCGGCATCCGCAATAATCAATGCGGATGATCATGCGGATGCGGATGTAAGACAAGTTGCGACAAGAAAGAAATTAGGTGGGGCCGGTGAATGGCGCGTGCCGTTTGGGAACGAAAAAATTGGTGACAAGATCCGACGCGTTTGTTGTGGTGCATCATTTGTTTTTTGTAAATAAATCATTACGTGTTTGTTTGCGCTGTGGAATACTAAGACTTATCGTTTATCCACTCCGTGTGTTCCTAGCGAACAATTATTTAGTAGCGCGAGTTCAATTTATGAACTTCTGCGTAACCGGCTTGAATCAAAGAAGGTGGCAATATTACTTTTTATTAAGTATAATGCTCCTATTTTTTTAACGTCATTTACTAATTGTCTATACTTACTAATATCATTCCTGCTCAAAACACTGGAAAGATTAGTAGACAGACACCTTAGGGATGGAGCACTCCAAGAAAGACCCTTACATCCCCAACAACACGCCTATAGAAAAAGCAGGTCCACAAAGTCGGCACTACATATGGTGGTCCGTAAAATAGAGTCGGCCATACATAACAAATCCTCCACCCTAGGCGCCTTCATAGACATAGAAGGAGCTTTCGACAAAACAATGCACAACATCATTAACCACGTCCTTCAAAAGTACAATATAGAACCAGCAGTAACAAAATGGATCACCGAGCTGGTAAGCAAGAGGGCGGTTCGGATAGTGGGGAACAACACCATTAGAGCTAAAGTGGTCAAAGGATGCCCCCAAGGGGGAGTCCTATCCCCACTTCTGTGGAACATAGTAGTAGACAGCCTCCTAAGGAAACTAAACGAAAGAGGCTACACTACTATTGGTTATGCAGATGACCTGGCAATACTGATAAATGGGACTGCAGAAAACATTTTATGCAAGGAAATGCGCGCAGCCCTAGTATTAGTGGAACAATGGTGTGACGAATATCAATTGTCAGTAAATCCAAATAAAACAGAACTTATACTTTCCACCAACAAAAAGAAGTTACAAGAACTACAGCTACCAAAATTATTTAACACCAAATTGTCCCTCTCAACACAAGTAAAATATCTGGGCATTATCTTCGATAATAAATTAAACTGGGCGAGTCACATGGAAACAGTAACAAAGAAGGCATGCCTAGCGTTTAACCAATGCAGGAGACTCGTTGGTAAGAAATGGGGTCTAAACCCACTTTGGTTATACACTGCAGTTATAAGACCTTCTATAACCTACGGATCAGTCGTTTGGTGGCCCAGAACCCAACTGACCACAGCAAAAGCTAAGCTCCAAAGTTTGCAACGCTTAGCAACAACATCGACCAGCGGATGTATGAGAACCACTCCATCAGCCTCCCTAGAATACCTCTTACAACTGAGACCCCTAGATCTAGTCATAGAAGAGGAGGCGAAAGCAGCAGCCATAAGACTAAGATCGCAGGGACTATGGAAACGTAACATAGGAAAAACACATACGATAATCCTAGATTGGAGTACGAAATAAAGACCTCTTCACGATGCACAAATCGATAGAATACCATGTCACCATGTCTTTGGCAAAAGATACGATATCCAACTAACAGCAGAATCAAAAGATTGCTCTGATATTAAAGAAGTTAGGATATACACAGATGGCTCCAAGACCACTTGTGGAACTGGGGCCGGTGTCTTCTCAAACGACCTTTTTTTTTTTTTTTTTACGAGGGGAATGCGTGACGCACCGTACTCGCCGTTGGCTAGACGACGAGCGTGTGTGGGGCTCTCCCGGCAGAGTGCCAGGCCTACCCACTAAACCCCCCGGTGTTCTTCCTGCCCTTATGGACGCGCGTGGTAGGGTCCACACTGCGACTACCACTACCAACGCGCCCGGGCTAGCCCGACCTAGCTGGTCAGGCTATCGCCAAAGGGGGATTAGTAGTGTATTATTGTTCCTTCTATATCTCGTTCAATCGCAGACACGATTTCACTCCATCTATAAGGAACAATAAAACACGTGGTAGCAGATTTTTACAGTTACAAAAGTAAATTTTCAGTTTAGAAGTTTACGCTCGTATTATTCCGTGTTTAAGTACAAAATCACCTAATGATTCGAACCAGCGATTGCTGGTTATGTTTTGATAAATTATCATTCAAAATAATTTACTTCAAATCTAACCATTTCAGTAGTTAAGTATTTTCTGTCAGCAAATGTTTAGCGTCATATGGCTCGTTGCGCCATTAAGTAGTTAAGTATTTACTGTCAGCAAATTCTTAGTGTCGTATGGCTCGCCGCGTCCGGTGTGACCGCGGCGTCCGCGACCTAATTACACTTGTTTTGTCTTCAAAAATAATTATTTTAAATTGAATTGAATATTGCAGCTAGAAATACGGTTTTGTTTGACTGACCACAGCAACGTTCGCTGTGGTCAGTCCTAGGATGGGTGACCAAAATAAGAAACATCTCAAGCTCCTCCGTGCTTCGGAAGGCACGTTAAACAGTGGGTCCTGCGCCTGATCTCACCCCGATCGTGTCGGTTAACCGTCCCATCGGACTAGGCGAGTGAAGGAACAGAGAGTGCACTTGCGTTTGCGCAGTCACTTGTGCCCTATAATATCTCCTGCGCAGATGGCTAGTCTCTGTGGAGATTGTCCGCCGTGACCGAATATCGGTTAGGAGGACATTATTATTATTATATCCAAAGAAAGTTGGCGTCAGACAGATCGGCTGTAAAAACCTCAGTCAAAACTATGGTTTGGAGTGATTGTCATTCCAAGCAAATCAGACCCTGGGCTACGAAGTGATGATAGAAAGATACTCTTTATTACTCACCACGAAAGTAGTACAGTTACAGAAGTTTTACAAAGCTAAAATGTACAATTTCGACAGTCTTATCGCTAAGAGTGATATCTTCCGGAGAACCTTTGGACAGAGGACACTTTGTTTAAATGATTTTGCGACATTCCTAAATGTGAAAAATGTTATACTAGCGGTTTTTCTAGTATTAGCGTACAAACAGAAAGCGTTATGATGAAATATATATTATGCTTGCACTAAAAATAGACAAAAAGATGTACTCCATATGACGTAGGATTTTTATTTTATGTTTATAATCCTTGTCAGTTTTGTTTGATATAAGTGTAAAGAAACGGACCCAAATGATAGCAAAAATACTTAATTTTATATGTAAGTATATATCAAAATGTAAATTATTCGTTTGAAAACCTATATAGAAATAATGGTTAAACCCAATCATTTATTTATTACAATTATTAACGCCCAAGGTTAATATATATGTACAACTTACTGAATTTGGTTTTATTTATTAGCATTCACTAGATATTAATATATGTAAGTTAAATAAGTGGATATGGACTAGCGATTAGAATCAAATATCAACATCATCATCAGCCATTAGGTCTTCTGCTCAGAAGACATAGGCCTCCCTATGAATCTCCTTCAACCCTAACCAGGTCACTTATCCACCGGGTAGGAGGCATGCCTACTTACTGTCTGAATTAAATATGTATAAGGTTTAACATAATAAAGCATATAAATAAATAGCAGCATAATGAGCGTATGCACATTTTAACTACGTGGAAGTCGCAGTGTGGACCCTATCACGCGCGCCTATAAGGGCAGGGAGAATACCGGGGTGGTTTAGTGGTTAGGCCGGCACTCTGCTGGGAGCCCCATACACGCTCGTCGTCTAGCCAACGGCGAGTACGGTTCCCCTCGACAAAAAAATGGTAAAGGCAGTTCGACATATCCAAAAACTTAAAGGTCATAACAACTGATTTTCAATCAATGAAACTATTATTATATTAATTAACAAAGACCCAATTAAATATTTATCGTAGGTTGATGTGCTGTTGATTGTACTTTAATTAAAATTGCAATAAGTTTTCGTGTTTAATAATGTTTCATTCTTATTTTTTGGTTTGTTTTAATAATACTGAAACATAAATCTAATATATAAAATTCTCGTGTCACAGTGTTTGTTATCAAACACCTCCGAAACGGCTTGACCGATCTTTATGAAATTTTTTGAATATTTTCAGTAGGTCTGAGAATAGGTCGTAAACTATTTTTTATTATGGCGAAACGTAGTTCGCGCGGCACAGCTAGTAATATATAAAAAATTCAAATACATTGAAAGTTATAAAAATGCATTTACAAGGTATTACTGCATTTTTTAAAACTTTTTAGTAACAAATGTCGTCTTAGTTAAAAACGTGGGTATATATGTATCTTATTTACATTAATTTTAAAATCTAATAATGAATTTCTTTCGTTTAAAACACAATTATGTCAATAAACTACCCTAATAAATATATTTTATGTATAAAATTTAATTGATGTTTTGTTTAATTTGTGTTTAAATAATAAATCTTTGAAATTGAATTATTTCAATAATGAATGGAAAGTTTTTAACGAGCAAATTAAAGGTCAATACGTAAAGTCATTTAAATAGGTTATTGCACACGGCACCACGGCGAAAAATGTCTAGCGCGCAACTCTCGATAGGGTTGTCACGAGTGACGAGAGAGAGTCAGTCGTAGTGGGACGTCGACAACAAGATTTTGCTGTAAGATTTTACTTTAGTAGTAATAGTATTCAATTAGTTTTAGGACAATCCTAGTGTACTGACCTGTTAAACATATAGGTATTGATTGTTTGCTTAATGTTACAATAGTCAAAATCTGTAATAACAATGTATAAATATTATACATTGTATTGTTTTTTTCTATTTAATAACAAATATTTTTAATTATTGATGACATAATAATGACGTCACAGAAATGTCTTACTAAAACTAGTATACAAAGAAAAAAGGAATAACTAGAAACAAAATACTTATAAACTACTTTACTTAAAAAAAATACAAATTGTTTTTTCTAATGAAAGTTGATTACGTTTTTCACTAACGTAGATTTACTGAAACAACATTCAGGATAATTTTTTCACGTACAGTCAACAGCTCATCAACCTTCATCAACTTTTGCACCAGCACAGTGCATCGACTATCACTTCATATTGATCTCTTTGTGTTAGACTTAAAGTTAATACTATTTTTCGTTGTAGTTTTTCTTATTCAGGTTTCAAAAACAGATACATTTGTGACAACCCTAGTAAAAATTGATGAATTTTCAATAAGTTCCTATATAATGCGAAATTTTCGAGTAGTGGTTCATTCTGTTCTTCAAAGTGCTTCGAGCCAAGGAACTAGCTGCAACAGTGTCGTCAGTCGTCGTCGAGGAGTCTCCCCAGCACCCAGATCTTCAGCCACAGTACTTTATTTGTGAGTGTTCATTATGTAAGTACTTTGAAAGGTTTACTGATAGTTGGTTGTAATTACTATTTCCTCCAAGTTTCGTACGGAGAAAATAACAATGAGATAGTTTTAAAGATCGTCACACTTACAATGAAGGATCAGTGTAAGTATGCATTGTCTTTTTCCGATACTCAATTTTGCGTTACTTTTTCAGGTCTGACTCCGAGTTTGAAGTCTACCAACCAGTGCAGAAGACCAAACCTAAGACAAAACCAACATCTCGAGATAACATCAGGTAAGGTTTAATTTATGCTGTCGTCATAGTATTTATTAAATCTTCGAATCGTTAGTGAAGATTTTATGTGATAATACCACAATATTTATTTATTAGGGTATGCCAACAGTACACATATTAATGAATTAGATTGAAGTGGATAACAATTGAACACTAAAATGATTATAAATGAGTGAATGGTGTTAGTATGCTGTTGCTGATCAGTATTAGCTAGGAGACTAACAATATTATTAAATTTATCTTTTCAGGTCTGACTCCGAGCAAGAACTGTTCGAGCCAGCGCAGAAGCCTAAGCCTAAGAGAAAACCAATCTCTCGCGATACTATCAGGTAAGATATGAGTTATTTATGCAAGTGAAGTGGTAATTTCGTTTTAGGTTCATCACTGATAGAGTGGGTTTTTTTTTGTATTGAAGTGTTGTTTTCTTTATCGATCATAGTGGGTTAGATAAATTCGAAGATTGCAGGTGTCAATCGTAGGATAGGAACATTGCGTTCTACAACAACATAGTAATATCAATTATTGTTGAGTTGTTTCACGTTCTTGCTGATTGTCCTAACATAGGATATAATACAATCTCTTTTGTCTTTTACAGGTCTGGTTCATCGAAAAAGGCTAAGTCGAGCTCAAAGGAGTCGTTGAATTTGTTCGGGTTGGTGTCGGACGACGAAGAAGTTACAGCCGAGCGTGCGTCACGCGTCAGGCAGGGCAAACGACTCGACAGCAGCCTCGCCAACAAGACCGCGCACGGCACGCTCCTGCGGCGTACTCCGCTCAACGGTCGCTACTACGTGGAGACGCGCGTATACAGCACGGACGAGGCGTTGGCCGTAGCGCCCGACCAGCGGTACACCAAGGCGCTTGTCACACTCAAGGTGCAGCTAGAGCCAGACCAGCCCGAGTGGGACTACTTGCAGCAGTTTTTAAAGCGGTCAAAGTCGTTGTTTAAAGATAAGCCTGTATTTTATAGTAATAAAACAAATATTAAATAAATAAATTAACTAAGCAAGTAAAATATTTTTTACAATAGGTTTTTATATTTAATCCGGTTTTTTTGAGCCCACGTCCAGGTAAAGTTACAGTCGTAACTTAGGTATTAATGAGGTACGGTAATCATTCATTTAGTTAAGTGGATAAGTAATTAACTAAAAATACTATAGATTAGCGTTAGGTAACAAGTTGTATACTTTATTTTTCTGAATTGCTACGATGCCTTTTTGCTCAGAGTGTTCGATGCAATTAGGCAGCAGACAATGGGTAGGACACCTGCGCAGCAGCGCGCACAAGCGCAGGTGCGCAGTGTCGCGGGCGCACGACGACGCCGGTGTTGTCGAACTCGCGAGTGCGTTTAGAGGTCGCATCGTTACATACAGAATTACTCCTACAGATGAGTACCGATGCTCTTTACCCGATTCATTCTTGCATAGTATATTTTCTAAAATTTATAATCTTTTGCAAATGTCTCTAAATAAGCATATATGTTTAAAAGTAAATTTTGAATATTTTGCCGATTTTCTTTTATTTAAGAACGAGGTAAATAACATTAAGTCGTTTGTTACAAAAAATTTAACGATTCATCGCAATTTTGATTTTAACGAGTTGTTTGAAACACTCGTAAATACTATTAAGAACAAAGTTGAAGAATTTGAGGATCGTGACAGTGGTTGGACTTTTTTAAGTAATGTTTCCTTAGAAGTTAACATTAATAGATATGATCCTCTAAGAGGGTCTGGTTCAACTTATGTAGATTTACCACTAGCGATAAAAAAGAAAAAGGCGTGTATTAACATCAGGAATAAAGATGAATATTGTTTTTTGTGGAGCGTCGTTGCCGCTTTGTACCCGGCTAAAAAGAACGGTGACCGTACGTCGTCGTATCCGCACTTTGAACAGGTCCTAAACACCGACGATATATCTTTCCCAGTAACGTTTACGGATATCGCGAAATTCGAACAAAACAATCCACATTTAAGTGTAAACGTATATTCATTAAAGAATAATCAGATAGTTGTAGGTCCCATTTATAAGTCTGGATATAAATCCAAAACCAGAACTAAAATTAACTTGCTTCTACTTGAAAATAATGTTCTATGTCACTTTGTTTTGATAAAAAACCTTTCTCGACTTGTAAGAAGTCAAATTACGAAAAATCATAAGAAACTATATTTTTGTGATGATTGCTTGCTATTTTTTACTTCTGAAGTTAATCTTGATAATCATACATGCAGCGGCGTTTGTACAGTACTGCCTGAGAAAGGAACTTATCTACAATTCAAAAATTTCGAACGGAAGCAAGACGTTCCTTTTGTGGTCTATGCTGACTTTGAAACTCTTCTTATACCGTTCGATGGCTGTGAGCCTGACCCTTCATTAAGTTTTACTTCTCAGCGTCAACAGCACATTCCATCAGCTTTTGCTTATCACATAGTGTGCTCGTACGATACCAGTCTGAATTCTTTTGTACAGTATCGAGGAAAAGACTGTGTCCAAAAATTTCTTGATAAACTGTATTTTGACGTTAAAAAGATTTATGACATCTTAGATAAAGAAATTGCGATGGAATTCGATGAATATGACGCAGAGGCCTATGCGCGTACCGATGTTTGTCATATTTGTAAGCAATTATTATTTTTTGACAAAGTGAGAGATCATTGTCACCTCACTGGAAGTTATCGAGGTGCTGCGCATCAATACTGTAACTTACGGTTTAGCGTTCCTAAATTAGTTCCCGTTTTTTTCCATAACCTATCCGGCTATGACTGTCATCTGTTCATCAAAGAATTAGCCGATAGTTTAGGACCTGTTAAAGTCATACCTAAAAATAAGGAAAAATACGTATCATTTACAAAATTTTTACAGTTAAAGAATGAAAAATATGCTCAAATACGATTTGTCGATTCGTTTCAATTCTTAGGAACCAGTTTGGAAAAATTAGCGAGTGGGTTAGATAAAACAGATTTTAAGCATTTAAAAAAATATTTTCCAAACGCAACTGAATTTAAATTATTAACACGCAAAGGAGTATATCCGTATGATCATATGACACATTGGAAATCATTTTCCGAGAAACAACTTCCACACAAAAAAGGTTTCTATAATTCTTTAACTGATGAAGATATAAGTGATAAAGATTACACTCATGCTCAGGAAGTTTGGTCTACATTTAGAATACAAGATATGGGTGGGTACACAGACCTTTATCTAAAAACCGATGTATTGCTATTGACTGATGTATTTGAAAATTTCCGTGAAATTTGTAAATTGAACTATCAATTAGATCCTGCTTTTTACTTAACAGCTCCAAGTCTTTCATTCGATGCTATGTTACTTAAGACCGGCATTCAGTTAGAATTATTAACTGACTTAGAAATTATACGTTTTATACAGAAAGGGATACGGGGAGGTATCTGTATGTGCTCAACGCGATATGCTCGTGCAAACAATAAATATATGCCACAATATGATTTTACAGAACCAGATTCTTTTCTAGTTTACATCGATTGTAATAACTTGTATGGTTATAGTATGTGTCAGTACTTACCTGTTTCAGATTTTAGACTTTTAAGCGAATGCGAAGTAGATTTGTTAAATATCATGAACGTAGCAGATGATGCTGAGTTCGGATATATTCTTGAAGTGGACTTAACATATCCCGAGGAGCTACATAATGACCATAACGATTATCCTTTTTGTCCCGAAAAATTTGTACCACTCGGAGGTAAAACTTCTAAACTCTGTCCTAATCTGTATTCTAAATATCAGTATGTAATCCATTATGTTTATTTGAAAACATGCATTAATAATGGTCTTGTTTTAAATAAAATTCATCGCGCCTTAATTTTTAAACAAAGCCCTTTTTTGGCTAAATATATCAATTTAAACACAGAACTGAGAAAACAAGCTGTAACTACTTTTCAGCAAGACCTTTTTAAGTTGATGAATAATTCAGTGTTTGGAAAAACATTGGAAGACAGTGAAAAAAGAGTCGATGTTCGCTTGGTTAATAAGTGGTGTGATAAATCTAACAAGACAAAAAAGTTCATTTCAGCGGACAAATTAATAGCGAGACCTAATTTTCACAGCGCTACTATTTTTTCCAATAATTTAGTTGCGGTTCAAATGAAACCTGAAAGGGTTATCTTGGATAAGCCAATTTATATTGGTTTTACTGTTTTAGAACTATCTAAAAGTCATATGTATCAATTCCATTATTCTGTCATAAAACCTTACTATGGAAATAAAATACAACTTTGCTACACCGATACTGATAGCTTTGTTTATAAGATTGAAACGAAAGATTTTTATCATGATTTGAAAGATAACTTTTTAAGCTTCTTTGACACCAGTAACTATAGTTGTGACAATATATTTGGTCTGCCTTTAAAAAACAAAAAGATACCGGGCTTATTTAAAGATGAATTAGGAGGTGAAATTATGACAGAATTCGTAGGTCTCCGGTCTAAGTTGTACTGTATAAAAACGGAATCAGCATTTATTAAAAAAGCAAAAGGTGTGAAAAAAAATGTAGTAAGAGACTTAACATTAGATGATTATAAATCAGTTCTGCTTCACGACAAAATAATACGGAAAAAAAAATATTTTGTTTAGATGCATTAAGCATGAGATTTTTACTCAGAGTGTTAACAAAGTAGCTTTATCTAATCAAGATGATAAACGTTTTATTTTATCCGATAAAATTAGAACCTGGGCTTGGGGACATGAAAATCTAATCTAAGATAGTGTTAAATTAGTTAATATAATTGTTTTTGACCTGTTAATATTTTTTATAGTTAATAAATGCAATTAAAATAGTATTATGTGTTTTATTTATTATTGCATCTATATTAATATTATAAAGAGGAAAGATTTGATTGTTTGTTTGTTTGTATTGTATAGGATTCGAAACTACTGAACCAATTTAGATAAAAGTTGGTATAGGGATAGTTCGAGACCAGGAAACAAAAATAACTCGGGCGAAGTCGCGAGCGGAAAGCTAGTATGCTATAAATTACTGCACTTACACATGCTACATATTTCCGCGTGTTATATTAAGGCTAAATATGATGCAATGCCAAATAAGCATTAAAATAGTATTGTGTTTTTTTATTGCATACCTACACTATAAATTACTGCACTTACACATGTCATATATTTCCACGTGTTGTATTGAGGTCAAGTGTGATGCAATGCTAGATAAGCAAATTTAGTCTAAGCCTCAACTTTATTTGATATTATATTCATTCATAACTCGTTGTTCGTGACAAGCAGTCCATATTGTAATATTATTGTAAGTATCATTCTCTTTTCATATCATTTTTTAATCATTATTGATTATTGAGGTAATTATGGATATCAACTTATTCATTATTATTATTCACTTGTTACAGATAATGTCAAACTCGTCGGATATCTTGTTTTCCCAATATGCACAAGATCCATTGGAAGGCTTCACGCAAGAATATCAAAACATGATACGTCGGGAAGAACAAACTAATGAATCAAGACAGGGAGAGAGAAAAATAAGACAAAGAAAGGACATCACAAGAAAAAGAGCTCGTAAATCTACAAAATCATTTGTGATCACTAAGGAGCAGAAAGGCGTGAAATTAATTAAAATACTGGTCTTGGACTTAGTGAACGATTCTTCAAGTGCATCAAATAGCTGCTTTGACATTGCTGATGCGGAAGAAAACGTAGTGCTGAGTGCTCAATATGTGGTGCAGGAACCGGTGGATGAAATCATGGACCTTACGGAAACCGTTATAAGAAAAATATCCAAAAAACTTTGTGGTGATAACTTATAGATAACTTTTTAATTTTGTTAAAACGTTTTCCTAATAAAAAAATATTTTCAAGTACTAAGTTTTTTTCTTTTTGGGTATCAAACATAATAAAAACAACTTTTATTACACATGACATTTTATTTGAAAAATTCTTAATATAGTTGTATATTAATTTTTAAACAAGATTGTTTCTCTAAATTTAGATTCAAAAATCATATAATGTGTATCCATTGAGAAAACACCATTTTTTAATACACAATGAATTTCTTAACGCACATCTTTTTTTATGAGTTAAACAATGGAACATATTATTACTATACAAATCATTTAACGTATTTAAATTTGGTATACCTGTATAACTTATGTCTATGATATTATTATGACCACATAAATCCTCTACCCATTTAACTTTTTCTTCACCTTTTACAATTATTTTCCTGTCTTTCAAGAAAGGTTTAATAATTCTGTTAAATTCTCTGTAGTCTATATATCCTTCACTCCATTGGTAACCTCTGTTTCTTTCTATCCAACAAACTTGTTTTTTTTCTTCATCAGTTAGTCTAGAAAACGGATAAGGAGGTTTAATTAAAAATATATGGGTAAACTCGAGAGTTGCTATAACAAATTCTTTTACTAAAAACTCATTTTTATTATTTTTAAATCCTTGCAAATCTACAATTATCGTATCGTTGTTCATGATATTTTCCTTACAATATTGCTTAAAGGTTTATATTCAAATATGCAATCGTTCAGAATCAAACAATATGCAGCTGTTTGGTCAGGTATTTCTTGATCTGTTTCAATTTCAACTCTAACGTCAATAGATCCTTTTAACGTTTCATGCTGACGTGAACAATCAATGATGAATAAAGGAGCGACGTCTCTGAATTCTTTTAGACTCATCAACGGCTCTGGTCGACGTCCGTGATAAGACTGTTGAAATCTAATGTACTGTTCGTATAATAAAGTAAATTTATCATCTGAAAAATTTACATTCAGTCCTTCATAGGGATAATATGACGAATTTAAAAAGACTCGTATGTCACGTACATGACAATGATCGAACTCTGCCATTGATAATTCAGCGTTATGTTTCCGATTAGTTTGTAAGGCAATTATAACAAATCGAGGTTTCTCTATTTGTGAAGATGTTTTGATAGACCAAGTATGTTTACGAGTTTTCGGTAATAATGGATATTCATATAAGTCCCAATTACGAAAAGCTAAAGTGATTGCTCGATCTCTCTCTAAATGTTTTAGTAAGTTAATTCTTTCACGGTCTGATACTTTAATGTGCGGAACTCGCCAAGCAATTTTATTAATTATTATATCATCCACTATTTCACCTTTATTTAATATCAAAGCATTCAGATTTGTGTTGCTTCTCAACAATACTAACTCATGTTTGCAGTTTATTATAACTTTTTCATAGTCTTCTGCAAAACCCAATATTTTGTTCATTGGTATAGAAGCAGAGAATCCGCCATCACCAACACTAGTTGTACCTGTAGTCGACCAGCCCCAAGCTCTTGCGCTTTTGGATTCATTTTCATTTAATGATAAATAAGATTTTATAGTTGTGCTAATTCCTGCATTTTTTATTTTGTCTATTTCCACTCCGTTTAGTTCATATCGAATGTCTTGAAATAGAAATAACACCGGATTATTTACGAAATGCACACTTGACACCTTTTCTTTTTTGCTGTTATAAACATTAATTGTGCCCTCAATATACAAAGTGCTGAGTGAGGGCAGCACATACAAATCTTGCTGATTGATAGGTATTCGTATTTCATCATTCTTGTTGAAACTTGTTACATATGGTTTGTACGAGTGATATTCAAAACTTTCAATGCTGTTATCTATTGACGTCGGTTGAGTTATATTTAATATATTCATTTTAACAAGCCCACTAACTTCAAAAAATCCTTATTGCTTTTAGTCAACTTCTTTCTAAGCCGAAGCGGTGCGTCTTTTTGAGGTGATCTTTTCAAACTGACTCGAGTACACGATGCCTCTTGCTTTTTATTGAAATCAATCATTTTTTTTTCGGAAATGCAAATATAGTTGTACTTCTTCACCTCGTAAATTTACCTGTTTGTTTTCAGCGTCTAGTAACCGTATGCTAATCGCACTTATAGAACTTTGGTTTACTGGAAAATATATTAAATTTTTAGGTATTTCAATGATCCGATATCCTGGTGGTACATTAGGCACAAATTCATAAATTATATGACTAGCTTTTCCGTTCACAAATGAACCGCTGACTACGTCGCATTCAATCCTCACGATGGTTGTTGATAAAATGCTGACCGGATTCTGAGATTCAGTACTTATATTTGCATGTATTGTTTCAGTTCGAAACCCTAAAATTTGACCTAGTGAATCACTTTTGTTAAAGTGAACATTTTTGGAACAAAATATATTTGTCTTTAGAGTATTGTTGTTACAAGTCAATTTTAATACGGTGTTTTTAATATTACTTTCTATGTAATCACAAATATCTTGAAGTTCATAAGACCCTTCAGGAATTTCGATGACTTCATTTTCGCCATAATAAAATTTATTGTTTCGTTTATCAATATTAGGAATAGAATTAAAAGTAGAAAAATATAAAAGACCACATTCATAGTCGCCATGTAACTCCAATGTTGGCGAATAGTTCGTTGTCAAGGAGGCTCCTCTCCCAGTTATAGACACAGTGAAAGACATTTTTATACTGACAATTTTATTTATTTTACACGTTATATAAATGATTTTTCCAATAACATCTTAAAAATTTTAAACATAGATGACCACAGTTAGTAGTACCAAATTTTTGGTGTTGTACGTAATTATAGTTTATTGGTAAGTTGTGTAAATATTGAATTAATTCTAATGGAGGTTTCAAATTACCAAAACTATCAAAATATTCAGCGTAATTGTTTTGCTTGACGAAGGCTACCCAATGTGTTCCAGGATTTTTGGAGCTATCCAAATTCAATATCGCACATTCTATCTTTTTAGGTTTCGTAGGTAACGTATCTCTCATGAAAACACCGCGAAAAAATGGAATGTCACTTGCGTGTTCTAATATATCAATATTGGTAAGTGCACGTCTGGGTAGCCCCTTATTTAGTTTTTTGATGGATTAAAATACAGTCCAGCTCCTTTTTTGTGAGGTTTTATATACAGCCCTTTTCCAAGAGCCACAGCTTCCATCATCCTGTTGTGTCGTTCAGATTCCTGAAGACTTTTTTGTGCAGCTTTAGAATCATTAACAGCCTTTGCTATACCTGCTGCTCCTCCGGCTAATGAACCTAAAGCCGACAATCCCGCAAAAATCGGAATAAGTGGTAAAAGTCCTCCACATTTTGGAATAGGAATGCGACGCGGCAAACGTATTCCCTTTTTATTTGTAAATATCTTTTTTGCAGCAGCGTGGGCATATTTAATTGCAGAGTGACTGTCTTTAGATTTAAGTTTTTTTAATTGTAAGCGTATTTTTTTTACACCGGTCATAAATGATTTGAGCCCACTCCCTGCTTTGAGTTTAGCTTTCATTGCATTTTTAACTATCCAAGAGGCAAACTTTTCTCCTCTTCCAGCATCCTTGGATTTTAACCTTCTTTTCGCCATATTTAAAAGTCCTAAATCAGCTTTATGTCGAACGTCTAAATTTCTATTTGTATAAGCTATATCGTGGTACATACAAGCATTATCTAATTTGTTTATGCCTCGTTCACCTTTAAGCAACCGTTTATGAAGTTTTGTTCCAGGGCCACAAAATTGATATCCAGGTAAATGTAACTCAATCGGTAAATTGTCTATTATTGTGTTAAGTATACCACCACCTTCCTTCATTGATAATTCTAAAGTGAATAGAAGATACAGAATTGCGTAGCAATATTTATACTATTGAACCAATTCACTCTTGTCAATCCAACTGTTCTCTTTATTATTTAGACCTAACCATTTTACATATAGTGTGTTTCCTTTTCTTTTTAAAACTTTCTCAATAAGGTAAAGATCAGGAACTTTAGTTTTTTGTAATTCATACCCGTAAAAAGATCCCAAAATAATTTGTTTGTGTTTATCTTCTATTTGATATGTTTGAGGATTGGTTTCATTAACTTTTACTATGCGGAAAATTTCTGTAGACCAATTTGGAGTATAACCCTTACGAAAATCTCCTTTGTATTTACTTATACGAACATAATCACCTATTCGAAACGCAAATCTCTTTTTTGTTTTAGGTTGTTGCGTTTTAACAATGTTTGACTTAACAAAAATTTCGTTTGACTTAGTAACATCAACAGGCTTAAATTTAGTAATTCGATGTTTAGTGTTGTTATAGTTTTGTATCACGTCATCCAAATTATGTTCAAGCCATTGATATCGTCCATGAAGACTAAATAATTTGTAAAGATGAGACTTGATTGTTCTAATGACACGTTCGACAATGGATGCTTTTTTTGCAGAATATGTAGAATAATGATTTATTTTATACGTTTCCATCAATTTTTTAAAACTCGTATTATAAAACTCAGTTCCTAAATCGGTTTGTAAATTTTTAGGATTACGCGAAGAAGTGGTTAATATACTTTGCATAGCATTCATAACACAGTTTGCTGTTTTTGATTTTAAAGGTTTAGCCCAAACGTATTTTGATAAGCCATCAATCACTACTAGAACGTATTTATGGCCTTTATTGAATTGTGAATATTTTTGTAAATCCATAAGGTCTGCTTGCCATAGATCATCAATTCCTTTTATGAATGTACATCGACGAGAAAAATTTCTTCGTGCTGCTTTGTGAAGTTCGTTAACTACGTCTCGCTTACTCATCCTTAGTTGAATTTGCTTGAATCATAAAATCTATTTCTTTTTTTGTGTAAAATAAGGCACTCAAACTAACAATTGTCGCCTTTTCTAAACTACTTAAATATCTTTTAACATCACTATTATTATTTTTTATTTCTTGTCTTAGTTCTTCAATACATTTATCCACGTATTCTTTATTTACTGCTTCGTCGTTATTTTCAGGAAATTGCAAACCCTTCAACTTTGTTGATTTTAAATCAAAGTCACCTGTTTCAGATTTTACTAAAGTATCATTGAGAGTGTTAATGAATTCTGATAATCTTAAACGCTTGTGTACATGATGTCCAAATTTGTCTACATTCATTGTCGTCTTGATGCAGTCTTCATTGAAACGAGACTGAATAATTTTCCTGATGGATGCTTTTTATATTCTACATTTATGATGCCAGCTTCATATAGTTCTTCAATTATTGCATATATTTCATTTATCACTCCGGTATTACCAGCTTCTTTTGATGCTAGTAGTAATTTTAATCGTTCCACTAACTCATTTGGATCGTCCCAGTAAACCAAATCAGTATCTGTTTTAACCCTTTTTAAAAGGTTTATACCTTCTCCTCGAGGAATACTTTCCACACTACTTGTAATATTTCTTGTGTATTTAAACAGTGGTTTAATAATACGTATATATTTAAATCCTTTATTACTGTTCACTGGTTTTAAAGGATCGTAATTACGTTTATGAGCATTAGTATCTATTAGTATCTGTTTATAATTTTGTAAGTCGTCGTCAGTGACAAGGTCTAAATTTGGTATCATTTTAAACAATAATTCCTTTAAACCGGGCGTTTTTTCCAGATCATGATTTCCAATCCTCAGTCTACAACCTTCATCGTAAACGCGAGTTTTGCCAAGCAAAAGTTTACCTCGCTCGTTTCTGACTCCATAAGGTATATCTTTTATTAGATCACACGACGTAGGCCATGAGAAAGATTCTTTTGCAATACTCGGAGATGATTGAATGGATTTAAACGAGTTTTCATGCTCATCGTGATCTTCAGAGGGTAATATCGTAAGAGTTTTGTTAGATAATTTATAAGCCTCATCACCATAAGAGTTTTCATCTTCTTCGTTCATAGCTTCCTCGAAATCTTCACTTACAGAATTTGATGACTCACTTTCGCTGTACTTATTTTTTTTTACTGGGTGGTTTTGGTCAATATCCAAATTTTTATGAAGACTTTCGTTATTTTTGCTTGTTAACACATTAAGTGGTTCTACAATAGGCTTAAATATTGTTTCTAATGCCATATTGCTAGCGTCTTTTGCATCTTTTATCATATTAACCTTCCTTTTCACAGCTGCGGCAGATTTTATAATTTGTTCTTTCAAATTTTGTTCCATTTTGTTTATATTTCCTCTCGGTATGAAATCACAAATGAAACTGATTCCATATTTATGTAACACCTTTTTATGAATGCTAGTCCACCATAATAAATGTGTCAAATGCCTTTCTATAGCATCCCTTATTCCGTTCGCAGTCTTTATTGATAACAATGTAGCTGAATGGTTGATTCCAAACAGTTGAGCACATTTCTCGAAATTGAGCCCAAGACATGTCAGACCCTACATGTTCCTCATAGACATGTCTTAAGTTAATGTCGTCTAGTTTAAATAAAATAATCAAGTTAGAATTATCTCGTGCTAATTGTTTCGGTATTTTAGTATAAGTTTGATTAATATAAAAACAATCAATGTTTTTATGACGTCCCATAGCAAAATAGTCTCGGATGCTATTTTGATTCTCACAAGCAACATCGTCAAATATAATGATCGAGTTCGGCAAAGCTTCGTGAGGGCTTAAAATTTCACTATTATGATTATATTTATTATAAGTCGTGTTCGTAACCATACTCATAACTTTTTCTAAGAATGTATATTTAGGCTGATACAAAGACTTTGAATAAACATACAGATTTTGAAATCGTGGACCATCTTCATGTAATAATAAACTTATTACTAAGTTGGTCTTTCCACAATTCGATGGGCCACAAACAACACAGCGAATGGTATTTGGTAGTAAGTTGCCATGACGCTTTGGTTCATTCATTGACGTAGGACAAATACATTCTAATTTTAGTGATTGTTTTTGTTTGATAAATTTCATATCTGCACTTAAATGTGACCGATGTGATGCGTGTACTTCAACAAAATGATGACTGCATTGTCGCGTTAAAACGTTATAAATAGCGGAATATTTTACAACCAATTACAGACCTGAATTGAATCTTATCTGATAATTTACTTACTAGACGCTGCTACCACGTGTTTTATTGTTCCTTCTAGATGGAGTGAAATCGTGTCTGCGATTGAACGAGATATAGAAGGAACAATAATACACTACTGGGATTGCCCGAGAACACCAAGGCAATCCCCAGACGGAGGGCCTTACGGCGGCGTACACGGGGCCAACCGTGCACGCAGGCCTCCACGGCAGGGTCATTAGACGGGCATTGCTTGCGCGAATGCCCGCCTTCGCCTGCCTGTCCGTCTGCGGCGGATGGGAGCGGCTTGAGGATCATTCTCCCGCTCCCTCTCCGCGGCCTCCTTCTGCGAGATGACGTCCTCGCAGAAGGAGGCGACAGCCCCCCATTCCGCCTCGCCGCGGAGCATGGCCACGACCATGCTCGGCAGCGAGAGGTCTCCGCCTCCCAGCGCAGCGTTGAGTTCGCTGCGCTGGCGTCGCCAGGCCGGGCACACCAACAGAGTGTGCTCGGCAGTATCGTCGGGAGTGTCGCAGTGATGACACTGCGGCGTTTCCTCCCGACGCGCGACCCGATGCAGGTAGTGACCGAAACAACCATGTCCGGTCAATACCTGCACCATGCGGAACGAGAGACTGCCCTGCCGGCGCCCTACCCACTCCTCCAGCAGCTCCACGTTGGCAGCTGGGAAGGCAAGTGCCTCACCCCATTGACGCAGAGCCTCCCTCTGCGCTTGGGTACGAACCCGCTCCAATTCCTCGGGAGCGGATCGTCCCCCCCGTTCTCTAACGGCAACCCGATGTCGATACATCTCTGTATGTACGCGTGCATCGACATCCCACGGCGTTTGGCCCGCAAGAATGCAGGCTGCGCCGTGGCTGACCGTGCGATAAGCTCGCACGGCCCGGGTTGCTATGACCCTCTGCGGCCGTCGCAAGAGGGCCACCGTTCGGGGGGAGAGGCACTCCGCCCATACCGGAGCTCCGTAGAGTGCCATCGACCTTATCACCCCGTGATACAGTCGACGGCACGCCGATCCTGGCCCTCCTACATTAGGGAGGACCCGTCCGAGTGCGGCTGCGGCGGCACATAGCCGTGGAGTGAGGAGCTTGAAGTGCTCCTCAAAGCTCCATCGGGGATCCAAAACCAGGCCGAGGTACTTAAGGTGTGCCTCGACCGGTATGCGGACCCCCTCCACTCGAACTCGGAGCCCCGGTGGGATCCTGCGACGAGAGGCGTGGAACATAATGGCCCTCGTTTTATCGAGGGCGACGTCCAGGCCTAGGAGGCGGATGCGTCGAACGACAAGTGAAGCGCCGACCGACGCAAGGTGGGCCGCCTCCTCCCCCGTTTTTGCTCTCGCCGCGACAAGCGTGTCGTCGGCGAAGCAAACGACCTCCATTCGTGGAAGGAGGTCGCCTCGCAGGACCCAGTTGTACCCCAGGTTCCATAGTAGAGGACCTAGTACGGAACCCTGGGGCACACCTGCCGCCATTTCCCACGTATGGACGCACCCGTCCGGCCCCTCGTAGAGGATGGACCTGCCTTGCAGATAGTCCTCCACGAGGGCGCGAAGGTACGGAGGCACCCGGTGGAAGCGAAGTGCCTCCTTTATGCACTCGTGGGGCAGGCTGTTGAAGGCGTTGCGGATGTCAAGAGACACCGCAACAACAGTCTCCCCACGAGCTGTGGCCTCCTCAGTCCACCCCTTGAGGAGAGCCACCGCGTCCACCGTAGACCGGCCGGTGCGGAAGCCGAACTGGTTGACTGCCAAGTCCGGCCCCCGGTCCCCTAGATGCTCGACGATCCGGGAAGCGAGAATCTTCTCGAAAAACTTCCCGGCTTCGTCGAGCAGCACCACCGGCCGATACCCAGTCGGGGAATCCGCGGGGCGGCTCTCCTTTCTCAGCAGGCAGAGCCTGCCCGCTTTCCACCGACTGGGGAAGCGGCCCGAGACGATGCACAAGTCAAGCACCGCCCGGAACCGCTCCTCGAGGTGTCCTAGGGCGAGGGCCAGAACCCTGCCAGGAACACCGTCCGGTCCCGGCGCCTTGTTTTTGCGCCGGAACCGGTCCCTCACCGTGTCGAATTCCACGTTCGACACGGGAGGAATCGCGGCAGCCACCTCCATCGGAGGAGTACCCGGGGGGACCATTCTGGGGGGCTGGAATGGACCAGGATCGCGGAGTAGAGTCCCCAGTACCCGGTCTAGCAGCCCCCTGTCCATAGCGGAGGTAGGGGGAGTGGAAGCTTTAAATTTCCCCCTCACCACCCGGTACGGACGCCCCCACGGATCGTCGTCCAGGAGTCGTATAAACGACTCCCAGGACTCCTCCTTGGCCCTACAGATTTGATTCCGCAGAGCCTTCTTGGCTGCCGCATACACCCGACGAAGCTCAGCTTCCTCGTCGGGTGTAGTTCTGCCGCGCCTACGACACCGCACGTAGGCGCGCCTGGCCCTCATGCTGGTGGTACGCAAGTCCGCAATCTCTTGCGTCCACCAGTACACTTGGCCCCTTTCGGGGCACTTCTCAAACGACCTTAATATCAAATTATCAATAACCCTAGATAAGTGGAACACCATCTTCCAAGCAGAATGCATTGGCATCACCAGAGCGGCACAGGCAGTTGCAGCTAGCGGTATTAGTAATCTTAACATAAAGATTATCTCAGATAGCGCATCTGTCCTGCAGGCCCTCCAAAACAATATTATTAACTCTGTCCTTATACTGGAATGCCATAACATGCTCCAAGCCATAGCAGATACAAACCGGGTAACTCTGCAATGGATAAAAGGACACAGCGACTCACTTGGCAACGACGCAGCAGATGAATTGGCTAAGAGAGGTTCAAACACAAAAGTGTATGGACCAGAGCCCTTACTGCCAATTCCACATGCCCAAATAAAAACCTGGCTGCTTGAGAAAACCGAGGAACAACATCTAACAGAATGGAGAGCCCATGGGGGATGCAAGCAAACAAAAGATGCAATCCCGGTACCATCCAAAAAGCTTGCCCGTTCCCTCATCAGACTAAAGAGAGACGAAATCCGAAAAGTTATAGCCACTATAATCGGACACTGTCTCCTAAACAAACACCTATTCACAATAGGGGTGACAGACCGCCCTCTATGCAGAGCATGCATGGAGGCGGAGGAAACGCCACAGCACCTCCTTATGGAATGCACAAGCGTGGCCGATCAACGGGCGAAACATCTCCACTCCCCGGCATCCATGCCGGATGCATATAGTAGCCCACAAAGGCTGCTGGCATTTTGGGAGGACCTGGGATGGATGGAGTAGGATAGAGGCTGACGTAAAGTCAGAACGCACAATGGCCCAATCATGAGTCTAAGTGCGACAGAGCCCAGTCAAACTAACTACAGCTAGGAGATGTACGTGAGGCCTTGAGACAGCTTAAGCCCAAGACGTCCGCTGGACCTGATGGTATTCCTGCGTTTATATTTAGAGATTGTAGGGGTGTGTTAGCGGAACCGCTTTTGCACATATTCAATCATTGTGTGAGGGCGGCTGTCTTTCCGGAGATGTGGAAGATGACGCGAGTCGTACCGGTTCCAAAGGGGGGTTCATCGTCTGACGTTAGTGGGTATAGACCGGTAGCGGTACTATCGTCTCCGGCAAAAGTGTTGGAGTCAGTCATTTACAGTAGCGTATATCCACAAATAAGTTCGCAACTGACGGAGGCGCAGCACGGGTTCCGACCAAAAAGAAGCACAACTAGCAACCTTCTCAATTACATGGCGGATATCATACCGGTAGTGGACGGGTGTGGGCAGGTTGACGCAGTCTACTTTGATTTTAAAAAAGCTTTCGATCTGGTTGACCACAAAGTACTGTTTAATAAGTTCGCAGCCGCAGGCTTTACACCCCACCTTTTAAACTTTTTCGCTAGTTATATGCTGGACAGGCAGCAATATGTAGAATATGCAGGATACGTATCGGACCCATACTATACTAGATCGGGAGTGAGTCAGGGCAGTAATCTCGGACCTTTGGAGTTTAATCTAATGATTAACGACTTGCCAAAGGTGGTGCAAAACGCCAAATGCTTATTATTTGCCGACGATCTGAAACTGTATCTTACGGTAAAAACTACGGAAGACTGTCGTAGGTTGCAACAAGACATTGACAGGCTGACGAAATGGAGTAAAGAAAACAAACTGCAATTTAATGAGACCAAATGTGTAATTATTTCTTTCTCCAGATCACACAATCCTGTTCGTTATGAATATAAGGTGGGCGATTTGGTGTTGACTAGGATTACTGAGGTTCGAGATCTGGGTGTTCGGCTCACTTCAGACGTATCTTTTCGGGATCACGTGACTAATATATGTAAAAAAGACTATCGGAATCTGGGATTTGTTCTGCGCAACGCTCAGGGTTTTACGAACATGGGGACTGTTGTATCACTGTATAATTCTTTAGTAAGAAGTCATTTGGAATGTAATGCAGTTATTTGGGCTCCTAGTGATGCAAAATATAACCTCATGTTGGAAAGAGTGCAGAACAAATTCATTAGATATTTATATATGAGGCTATACGGGGTATATCCTTTTTATCCTCTAAAGTATCCAACCCTATTTATATTAGGTATGGTAGGATATAATGAGCTGGGAGTGAGGAGAAGACTCGCCCTAGTTTCATACATATTTAAACTTCTCAGAGGTAAAATTGATAATGCGTATTTACTGGGCGAGATGAGTCTGAACGTACCAGACCGGTACTTAGAGCGCCGACGCCGGCCGCCGCTGCTGGCCGTACCACACGCTCGCACACGTCTTTGGAGCGAGGCACCGCTCACGCGCGCACTTCGGGCATTTAATTTGATTGCGGAGAAGATAGACGTATTTTCATGTTCACTGAGTGAATTCACGAGAATCACATTATTCATTGCATGTTATGAATAGATAGATAGTAGTGTATATATTATAGTGTTATGTCAGATAAGTACAACTGTCGCATTAGGTTAGTCCTGTAATGGTAGTTGTAAGTTGGATGACAAAAATAAATAAATAAATAAAACTAACTACTTACTTATATTATAGAGAGGAAAGATTTGATTGTTTGTCTGTTTGTATTGAATAGGCTCGGAAACTACTGGACCGATTTGAAAAATTCTTTCATATTGGAAATCCTACATTATCCCTTATGAACATAGGCTATAAAATTATTTTTCCTACGGGAAAATATAAAATTCCCACGGGAAAACAAAAATAACGCGGGCCAAGCTGCGAGCGGCAAGCTAAAGTAATGAATAAAAATTTTAATAATTACTCTATTATTATTTTAATTCTTAATTCATATACTTTTAATCTATAACATCTTAAACATCCGCATCCGCATTCGCATTCGCGGATGTAAGCCTTCAAAAATCCGCATCCGCATTCACATCCGCGGATGTGAAAAAATCGGCATCCGCAACATCCCTGATCTGAGTATTGCTTATTATAGAAGTGCGTTATACGCTCAAGTAAAGATTTGATCTTTGATTACTTAAGTATGGTCGAAACCACTCTTGAGAAAAGAAGTTCATAAATAAAGTTGATATTTACGCCACAATCTGATGCTGGGCGAGTGTGCAGCTGTAGGCTGGTGCTGGATGAGTGTGTCCATCAATGGGGCTGGTGCTGGGAAAGATTTCCATGTCCAGCAAGTGGGATGGTGGACAAGATTCCCAGCAGTGGACTTGTGCTGGGCAAAATTGTTCAGCTGTGGGCTGGTGCTCGCCATGATACCCAGCAGTAGGATGGTGCTGGACAAGATGGTCCAGCAGTGGACTCGTGTTGGGCATGATTCCCAACAGTGGGATTTTGCTGGATAAGATTGTCCAGCAGTGGACTTGTGCTGGAGAGGACTGGAGAATCTTGTCAGCACAATTCCACTGTTGGGAATAATGTCGGGAAGATTGTCACTGTTGGGAAGATTGTCCAGCAGTGGGCTGGTGCTGGGCATGATTGTTCAGCAGTAGGCTGGTGCTGGGCATGATCCCCAACAGTGAGATTGTGATGACAAGATTGTCCAGCAGTAGACTGGTGCTGGGCAAGATTGTTCAGCAGTGGGCTGGTGCTGGGCATGATTCCCAACAGTGGGATTGTGCTGACAAGGTGGGCTGGTGCTGGGCAAGATTGTTCAGCATTAGGCTGGTGCTGGGCATGATTCCTAACAGTGGGATTGTGCTGACAAGATTGTCCAGCAGTGGGCTGGTGCTGGGCAAGATTGTTCAGCTGTGGGCTGGTGCTGGGCATGATTCCCAACAGTGGGATTGTGCTGGACAATCGCAGTGGACTGGTGCTGGGCAAGATTGTTCAGCACTGGGCTGGTGCTGGGCATGATTCCCAACAGTGGAATTGTGCTGGACAAGATTGTCCAGCAGTGGGCTTGTTCTGGGCAAGATTGTTCAGCAGTGGGCTGGTGCTAGGAAAAATTGTTCAGCAGTGGGCTGTTGCTGGGCATTATTCCCAGCAGTGGGCTTGTGCTGGAAAAGATTGTCCAGCAGTAGACTGGTGCTGGGCAAGATTGTTCAGGAGTGGGCTGGTGTTGAGCATGGGATTGTGCTCGACAAGATTGTCCAGGCTGGTGCTCGGCAAGATTCCCAGCAGTGGGCTGGCGCTAGGCAAGATAGTTCAGAAGTATGTTGGTGCTGGGAAAGATTGTCCAACAGTGGCCTGGTGCTGAGTAAAAGTGCTAGCTAGCAGCTATGTTAGCCGACGAATATGCCGAGGCCGCACAAACGACGTTATAAAATAAAAAACCAAACGTAATCGAAATCGCACCTCTGTTCTTGAATCTAGTTTTTTTTTTTTTTTTTTTTTTTTTTTTTATGGATGGCCCGGCAAATGACCTCCTCCCGCCTGATGTTAAGCGGTGAAAGAGGCCCAAATGAGTTGACAGATAGAGTAGGGACGACATCCACTCTCCTACCTGCCCGCCCCTTGCCGGCCCAAAAGATGCTTTTTCACGCCTCTTTTGAAGGAACCCATGTTGTAGGATGGAGGAAACACGTGCGCAGGTAGAGAATTCCAAGTGTGGGATGAACGACAGAAGAAGGAATCTTGGAATTTCTTGGTACGGTGTGAAAAGGAGGACACAGTGTACGGATGACTCCGAAGGCCCTTACGTGTGTTTCTGTTAAGGAATGGAGAGGGAGGGATAAGGTTAAAGAGCTCCTCAGAGCATTCCCCATGGAACATTCGGTAAAAGGCGCTAAGAGAGGCGATGTCACGACGAAGTTGTAGAGGCTCGAGGGTGTTAGTTGCCTCTACATCGCCAATTATGCGAATAGCGCGACGCTGCAATCTGTCCAGAGCATCGAGGAGGTTTCAGCTGATCGACACCTAAAACGCCACTTATAATCAGATAAACACTCAAGTAGTGATCACAAACACTCAAAACTAGCTTTGCGTGATTGGAGTTCAAACGCTGCTTGAGTTGCGTTCTGTAATACGGGCCTATGTCTGAGGAGAGACTTTGCCTCATTATGTGTGTTCTACCGCTTGTACAACGGGTTGTGTTCTGAAGAATTGTTCGACATGATGCCAACAGCCACCTTTTATCATCGCACCGCTCGCCATCGGCAGGGTGTTCATCCTCACACGCTGGAGCCTAAGTGGTCACGCACAGTGCGGTTTGAGAGAAATTTCCTCCCACGCACGCTCCGGTTGTGGAACGAGCTCCCTGCCGAGGTTTTCCCCGGGGAATACAGTATGGGGTTCTTCAAGAAAGGAGTAAATAGGTTTTTAAAGGGTCGGCAACGCGTTTGTGATGCCCCTGGTGTTGCAGGCGTCCATAGACTACGGTAACTGCTTACCATCAGGCGGGCCGTAAGTTTGTTTGCCGGCATCGTAGTATAAAAAAAAATCATTGTTATGACTATCAACAGGAACATTTGCATCTGAAGTGATTATAACCGATATGTCGTCAGCAAACAATATTACCTTGTGTGTTATGATATCAGGGAGGTCATTAACGTAAGGTAGAAACAAAAGAGGTCCCAGCACACTTCCCTGTGGAACGCCACATTTTTATGAAGAAAGTCCGACTTGTATGATTGAACCAAACCTACTAGAAACTTCTGGAAACTAATAGAAAAGTGTCAAATATTCTAGAACTTTACGAACCTATTAAAAATAATTCTAGAAGGAAAACAAGTGTGAGATTCACAGCAAATCTGCAATCTCCACAAGAACCAATCGCAGTGTACGTTGCCAACTTGTGACATTAGATGTAAAGTCACGGTACCCAGTAATTTCACCGCCATATTTTACCCTTTAAACCGGAACACAGCAATGCAAGCACTGCTGCTTTGCGGCAGCACTAGGTATGACGCCTCTATATAACTGATTCGAAGCGATCAAAACTATAACAACAAGTAAAGATAAGTACTACTGCGAAATAAGGTTTGTCGTGCAATTTAGCAGCGATTAGACTTCACGATCCATCGGGTGTTAGGGCGTCGCATCGGGAGCTAGGGCAGTTAGAGCGTTCTGATCACACTGCACTAGATCGCCTCCCTAACTCAGTAGGCAACCGAACGTGGTGTTGGAAGGATGGCTCCTGCACTCTCCAAATATGAAAAAAATGGTATCGCCCTTGTCGCAACCGCGGGTGTAAATGTGAAAAAATAAAATAAAAAGAGAATCACTGTGTGCTTTTATAAAACTACGATGCAAGTGACACTTTTTTTCGTATGGTAGGCATTTAACTGAAAATTATTCGATTAAAAATCGCTTTTTTATTCTTAACATAACTCTTTTTCTTCTGAAAACAAAATTATAAATAAAAAACAAGTAATTAATAAAAAATAATAATAAAATAACAAATTATTAAAATAAACAAAAAAACATGAAAAAATAACAAATTTATGAAAAAATAACGCTCTACACCAGGATCCCTGCCATACAGATTTAAAGTCGAAGATGCATAGACCAATCCTGACCTATATGAGTCTCATGTTTTTGTGTAATGCGATAGATAGATAAAAAATTTGAGGCGATGTAAATAAATAAAAAATAATTAAAATAAAATTAAACTATGCAATATGAACATTTTATATTCATTAGAGCCAGAATTTCAAAAATTGTTTACGAATAAATTCTGCACAATTTGAACATATTTTAAATTAAGTGACAGTATAATAATAATTATATTCAGAAACATGACACATTATTTAGAGAAAGTGTAGGAGCTAAACAACGATTAGCAGTGACGCTAAATTTTTTTGCGACGAGAAATAAATTTGGTATAGCTTTATACATGTCCAGAACATTCATTAAACCAGATTTTTCTTTTTTGGACGACATTTTCTTGGCACGCGAGGCCAATTTCGCTTCCGATACACAGCAACAATTCGCTCACATCGATCGCTGTGCGGCGACTGAGCGCCCTAACAGCGATTACATCTCCCGACTTACGCCCTAACTAGGGAGTTAGGGCGATCGGGCAACCACGATCGCACGATATCGGGACCCTAACTCCCTAACAGCGATTAGACCACACTAGCTAGGGCCCTAACTCCCGATAGATCGTGAAGTCTAATCGATTGCTGTCAAGTTGAAGTGTTTGTTGTCGAGGACGAAATTAACGTTTTCTTTTGTAAAACTTTCACTAGAATATAACAATTAGAAGCCTAACTTTCACAGCATAAGCTCACATTTCTGATTCGATCATGCAGCGAAACTCCAAGCAGAGCCCTCTACCTACATTGCTATAGACAGCCTCTATGCTGCATAGCATTCTCATCCGAATCATAAAGGAAGAATTCAGTAATTAATAATTCAATTATATTGTTATAGGTAAACATTTGGGAGACCATTCTCTTCGTATTAATGGCCGCGGCTTCGGCAGCGTGTCTCCAACGCATGAGAACGATGCCCCTACGGCGGGCGACATCCGCTCTACCCCTAGAGCATGCGCTACTGCTCGTCACCCAGTGCGGAGTCTACCTGTACTACCTATTCCAAATCATCGGTGCTGGATTCTACCTACAGAGGTTTCCAGAAGCTAGACGAGCCACCAGGTTCGTTGTGTTTTTACTTTTTTCCTTCTTGCCTCTAGAACTAGAAATAGAAGTACTAGCAAACTTTGTGTAATAATGGCATACAATAATATTGCAGAATCATATCTCCACTATGTGCTGTCATTCAAAGTTCCTGCCAGACATTGCTGATCCTAGACTCATGGTCGCGACGCTGTAGTGTACTGTCTGGGGAAAAGCGGCCTGGACGTGAACTAGTCACATTTTTACTGGTTGGCAATTTTGCCCTATGGCTTTTAAATCGAGTGAAAAACGCAAGAGCTGAATTTCATCCATTACAGGTAAGATAACTTTTTTATTAGATGTAGAAATAACAGGTAAGATAAGGTGTTGATACTTTCAAGCGTGCCAAGTCACTAAACATTTTCAATGACTACTATCTGTCACGTAGGTAGTTCTATTACAACTGTATATGTTTGTTATGTGTGCGTATGTATGTTTGTGTATATTGTATTTAAGGAAGTATTTTGTAGTATGTCTTATATTAAAGTTTGTTAAATGTTGTACATTCAAAGTCCATCCAAAGGTTGCCTGGAAGAGATCGCTCATTGCGACAAGGCTGCCTATTGTACTATAATTATAATGTATTTTGTTTACCTAATTTTGTTATGTACAGTAAGCTCCTTGTCAAGCTATACTGTTTGACCTTTGGACCGTTCTTATGTCGCTAAACGTAAAGCTTGAATGGGAGCTTAGTGTACATACAATAAGGAATTTATCTTTCTATCTAAGATAACTTTTTTATGAATAGTGGAGTGCCTGGAGCGTTTTAAACATGAAAAACTTGGGTTTTGGCTACAGAAATAGTTATTTGTTATACATTAGTGCAAAGTTGCTTTTTTTTTAACTTTGATGAGCAAGCGAAGGATTTAGAATCCTGAGCGTTAGCGAGGGATTCAAAAGAGCACAAGGTGAAAAATCTTTGCACTCGAGTGCAACACGTAACTTTTCATCCCCCCTCAGCGAGGAAATGACTAAATGCTAAATAAAACATTAACAATCACAAGATACTGTTATTTCAGTTTAGGTACATATTTACTACAATAAACTTCTTCGTCGCTGGAATCACTCATTTTCGTTTTTTTTTTACTTGTTTTCAAGTTTCTTATTTATAACAATACGACGTCAAAACAAAATGGCGCGCGCAAAGCGAAATAAAAACAAAAGTACACCAAGGAGGTTCAGAGTCTGAGTTTTTAACAAAAAAAAAGTTGTATGATAAATTCGGCACCATGGAGATGGAAGTACATAGGTTTAATGATGTTTTGAAGTCACATACCTAGTGCACGCGATGTACTAAATTAAAATTTACTTTGGCGTAAAAAACAGCTTTGGCGCTCAGATATCGAATAGCAAAAATACTCTTTCCGAGATGGGGGGATGAAAATGAAATTTATTTAGTGTTGATTAAGTATTATATTTAGTAAATATAACACACACACACACATTAAACACTAAATAAATTTTCAAATAATTCACGAGAATTTAATTATATCTTCTTCCTTCTTCTTATATATAAAACCGGCCAAGTGCATGTCGGGCCACGCGCAGTGTAGGGTTCCGTAGTTGCAAATGCCAACTTTTTGAGTTCACACTCACACCTCACAACACGTTGCCACAGATTACTAAATACGTTGCTATTAAATTAGGCATTATTATTATTATTAAAGCTGCAATGATTTTATATTTCCTTAACTTCACGTGGTTCGTAAATTTATATTCAGTACTAATTTTCAATGAAATTTTACTTTTGCGAGTACATGTTATAAGTTAGTCGTCTCTAACTTTTTAGTTTGTACTTACTACTCAACTCTGATAGTTTTCCTTTAAACTCCGTTATATATACTACTGTTGTAATTTTTTTCACGTGTCCATATAATAACCGTTTACCAGATAGAGGGGGGGACACTTACCTCTAACAAAAATTTGCACTTTAAAACCAAATATTTCAGAAATGAATCCCTAAATCGAAAAATGGTGTTCTGAACCCTAAATTATTTTTTAAAGACCTATTCAACAATACCCTACACGATGGGTTAGTTGAGAAAAAAAATTTACTCCCACTTCACTTGTATGGAAACTTTACCCTAAAAAAAATTTTTTTCAATGTTTTTTCCACCACTTTTTTGCCATGATTAATATACATACATACCCATACCAAATTACAGCTTTCTAGTACTAATAGTATCTGAGTAAAAGCGCGGACAGACAGACAGACAGACATGGCGAAACTATAAGGGTTCCTTGTTTACTACGGAACCCTAAAAATGAAACGCTGTGTGTTAGTCTCGCTAAAACTCAAAAACGGCTCTACAGACAGATATTTATGGAATTTTCTGTGTGTGTTTGAATCGTGAAGTTGGACCCGGTAGGTGGCGCTGGAATCGGGCAGGACAACGTCTGCCGGGCCCACTAAGTAGTCTTCTTCTTCTGTACACAATAAAAATGAATTGCTGTTTTCTTTTCTCGCAAAAACTCAAAAACGGCGAGACCGATTCTTACAAAATGTTCTGTGTGTGTTTGAATAGGTCCAGGGAAGGTTGACACGTACAATTGGACCCGGTAGGTGGCACCGTAATCGGGCAGGACAACGTCTGCCGGGCCCACTAGTTTAAACAAAAAAAAGTTGGGGTGAGGCACGTAGAATTAGGTACTACAAACCCATACAAACGCTATAGCGAATTTGGGAGAAATTAGGGCCATGGACTGTAAGGAGCTCTAGTGGCATGACCCTAGGTTAGGGTGCTATGAGCACTTCCATACTCTGCATCACAAATCCAGTTCAACGAGTTGCTTAAAAACATATATTTTTTCAGATGGAATTCTATGGCGTATGGGCGTGGACACTCATCACTCACGTATCTGTACCTCTTTCAGTTTGCTACAGATTCCAAGCCACAGTATGTTTTTACGAAATTTGGAAAAATTCATACAAAAAAAGTAAGATGTCCAGCGCTTCAGACGGCAATGATATTGAATTAAACAATTTTATTGTAACCTATTGCTGAAATATTATTTAAATTACCTACATTTGTATAAAGGCTTATGTTTAACTGATCACCAAATATAGTAAAATATAACGCCAAAAAAACGATTTTTACTGCCGAAAATAGTAAACGATCACCAAAATTAAAACACCAAAGAAATTATAGCCAAAAGTATAACATAGTACTATCAAATTAAAGACAATATCTCCAAACATATCATTGGTGACCCAAAAATAGGTAATGAGCGCCAAAATGTAAACTCCTTTTTTTGTTCAAAATTATAACCCATATTATAACATCTTGCTATTCTATAAAAACATATGACTCCAAACTAATCATTGTAAACCCAAAAATATTATATGACCACCAATATTTTTACCGAATTTTAATCTAAAATGTCAAGCAAATATTTAACATCTCATTATCCTACTGTTATCACAAACTATATAGAGATACTACGTATACTGTTATGGATGAGATCTACATAATACACGAGGACACGGAGTTTTGTCTATAGTGCCAGGGAGGAAAAACGATGGATGTCAGATTGGCATTGTCATATGTAAATAAGCAATAATAATAAATGATTTCGAATACACATAATATTTAATTTATATATAACAAATTGGCGACGAGGATGTCGACGAATGAAAAGAATTATACAAGAGTGCGATCCGCATTACGAGGTACACTTACGCGTACTGAAAGATATCTGAACCAATGTGACTCTATCACAAATGAAGAAATCGAATCAAGATTACAGACTCTTGATAATACAGCACAGAAATTTCAAATAACGCAAGAACATATCGAACTCGAGAGAGAAGATGAATTATTAGAACATGAAATCGAATACAGGTACGAATTTGAAGAAGTGTACACTAATTTAAAAACTAAGCTTCTGATATTACGAAATAATAATAACAGACCCACTACACATGGTCACGTAGAACAAACGAATTCGTCACCCACAATAACTTCAACAGAACAACTTCCGAAATTAAATTTTCAACCATTGCATGAGAAGGAGTCATTCCTTAACTTCAACAAAAGATTGTCAGTGTACTTCCTACTGAATAAAATAACAGACCCGAAAACTAAAGTATACATACTATTATCAACCTTATCACCAGAGTTACATAAAAGAATCCATGATTTATGTTCACCCGAAGATCCGCTTCAGAAAACATTTGAAGAACTTGTAGACATATTGGATCAATTTATTGACCCCAAACCTAGTGTTTGGGCATTACAACATAAATATATAACTCGCATTCAAAACCCAGATGAAACAATCTCAATGTATGCATCGGAACTTAAAAGACTATCTACAGGTTGTGAATTTCAATGTCAAAGTTGCAAAAAACCTACTATAGAAAGTTTCCTTGCACTGCAATTTATACGCGGCCTTCAAGATGGTGATATACGCACAAAACTGTTACAAGAAAGAGACACTCCATCTTTTACTAAACTGGTATAAATTTCGACTGCCATAGAGATGGGAAAGTCAGAAAATCTAAAAATGTCATTAGATATAGAGCGAAGACCAGACTCAATACATAAAATTACTACCCCGGCTAACAAACCTTTATTACCGCGCCCCACACTAAGCCGAAAATTGAAACAAATTACATTCAAAGATTTACAAGGCAAATGTTTAAAATGTGGAAATTCCGATCACCGCGCCAATGAATGTGGTGCAATTAAGTCGATTTGTCATAAATGCCAAAAGGAAGGCCATCTAGCTAGAGTTTGTATGGGAAGAGCAAACACAAATCAATTAGTAGACTCTGTGAGTACCTCAAGTAATGAAAATGCCGCAGAAATAAATTTTATTAAAGGCGAATTATCAGACAGGTTTACGATTACAGTTTCTATAGAAAATAGACAAATTCAAATGGAGTTTGATACGGGTGCTACATTATCTTCGATGTCACTTCAAGACTTTAAAGCCCTCAATATTGTTAGGGATTAGAGATAAACACTGCAATCTATATCTTAATAAGATGTGTAACGAACTCCATGCATAGAGTTATATGACAAAAAGTCATCCGTCAGTTTGTCAGTTCTGATGTAAATAATTATAACAAAAATATATATTGTTGGTGAAATGAATATGATAATGTTTTATTAAAAGAATCCAATTAAATACGAGAGTACAAGTAAGTAGGCAGTGTGCTCATTATTTAAAAGGTTATGGGCCCAGACTTCGGGATAGAAACTAGTACCAGACGAAGAAATTGAAGTTGGTAAAATGACTACATCAGAGATGATGTTAGCTTATCCTAAGCTAGAAAAAGATAACTTTAGCCACTGAAAGTTTAGAGTCAAGCTCATATTGGAGGAAAAGAAGTTAAGTGACGTGCTTTCCAAAACGTTAGATGAACTGAAAACTGCAAAACTTGAAAGCAAGGATATAGAGGCACGTAACGTGATAGTCCATGCCCTCCCAGACAAATTTCTAGATTATGTAAAAGACGCTGTAACAGCCGCTGATATGATAAGACTGCTTGAGGAAACATTTGAAAGGAAGAGCATTGTAAACAAACTACATCTCAGACGAAAGCTAATACACCTTAGGTGCAAAACAAACCATCAAGAGCATTTCCTAATATTTGACAAACTAGTTACAGAACTCGAGGTAACAGGTACAAAACTGGAAACTATAGACAAGATCTGCTATCTATTGTGCTCGTTGCCAGAAGAGTATGAACAAGTAGTCACGTCTATAGAAACAATGAGTGCAACTAATTCAGATATGAAATTAGACTTCGTAAAAGCACGACTACTAGACGCCGAGGTAAGACTCCAAAACAAACATATAGAGATCGTACAAGAAAATGCTTTTTCGTCAAACTGCTACACATGCAATAAGCTCGGACATTTAGCATGAGACTGCCCATCTAAGTGGGGAATAAGCAGTTATAGAGGAAACATAAGAGGAAACAGGTATAGAGGTAGAGGAAGATACATACAAAACTATAACAGAGGTAGAGGAGAATCTAATAACTACAATAGACAAAGAGGTAATCAAAAAGGAAGCTATGGATCCGTTAACCAACATGCTCAAATGACCGATGAAGAGAATACACAATATGAACGCTACGACACCATGTTTGTAACAACACAGATGGCACTCAATGCCAATAGCGAAGATGGATATATCAAGCTAGTCATAGACTCAGGATGCACACAACACATTGTACAAGAAAAATATGAAAAGTACATGAGCGATATAACTTATTTAGAGATGCCAGCAAAGATAAACGTTGCAAACGGAGACTGGGTGATCACAGAAAAGACAGGGAATCTTGTTACATTCTTCAAAGGCAATAAAATTACACTAACAAACGCATTAATTGTTAAAGGCATATCTTTGAACTTAGTTTCAGTCAAATCGATAGTCGAAAAGGGGTTCACAGTACACTTTGAAAAAGATAAAGTTCAAATTTACAAAGGTGGTACGAAAATTTTTCATGAAGCAGGAATCGAACGAAAACTTTATGTCATGAATGCAGAAATAAGACAAAAAGAAGAACAGTGTAACACAACAAAAAATTGCGACGATAGATTTTAGATTTTAGATTTATTTATTTCATTTCATCACAATATACATAATAACAAAATTACAATGGCTTGGAAGAAATGATTGTCAATTTAAAATAACATAGGTATAATATACATTAAATTACTACAATTGAAATACAATTTAAAATGTCACAGAATTAAAATGTCACAAAATTAAAATGTCAATATTTGTAAAATTAATTATAATAGTAAAAATATTACACAATGTAAAGTTATAGTAAAAATATGAAATATTATTAATTTATACATTAATATAAAAAATGTCAGAGAGATATTTTAATTAAAAATAACTGAATAAATATTATGTCAATTTTAAAAAATCTTTGATCGAATACAATTCTTTATCCAACAAAAGGTTTTTCAGTCGGCGAGCAAATGTTTCGTCATTGGTTTCTTTCTTTAAGTCAGCAGGGAGGCGTTCGTAGTAAGTCGGGCCAATTACGCGTGGATTTTTCACTGCTAGTGCTGTACGCCGCGGGACACTAAGCAACTGGCCAGCTGTACGAAAATTATAATTTGTACTCTCACGGCACTTAAATAGTTTTATGTTTTGCCTGACATACATTATAACATTATAGATATAAAGAGAGTAAAAAGTCATTATACCATGTTTTTTGAAGAGTGTTTTACATGTTTGCCTAAACTTTTTTGTACCCTCAATTATTCTTACTGCTCGCTTTTGTAAAATAAACACACGATCTGACTCAGTAGAATCATGTGCGTGTGGTGTGAGAGCTCTTTTTTTTAAAGTTATAATATTTTTACGAAATCAAGGAAGAATTTAGGAAATAATTGTGAAAACAACATGGTGAAGATAAAAAAATTGTGAAATCAATAGGGAGAAAGTTCTGGTCGATTAACTGGAACACTCACTCTGCCAACCAGAGAAAATACGTAACTCCGGTCTCAAAATATATTAGATATAAATGTTCAACATTTTTATGTGGAATAATTGTGTTGAATTTGTGAAACCTATTCACAAATATTCAAAAGATTTTAACGGTTTATTAGGATTTGGCAAAGGTTTATTTGGAACACTCAATTCTCTTATGGTGCAGACGGAGTGTTCCAAAACTTACTAACTTTGGCTAAATAAATCGTTAATATTCTTACTCTGTTTTACGAGTATAATGCAGAGTCAATTTGTGAAACAAAAACCTTGACGTAAAACATAATAGTTAGAGATAAAATTAAAAATATACTTTCTTTACAACATCCCGTGCGAGAGCTCCGTATTTTAGATATTATTTACATAACCCGAACTTAAATACAAACGGAGGCCACATCAGAAATTGTGAAAATGTTGTCACTAAAATTTTGACTCATTTTTTATTTCAGAGCTTGTTTAATTTTAACAATAATCAACTTTATTACATTTCTAAGCGAGAAATGCATAGGGTGACCATTTTTTTGTCGGACACATTTTTTAAATGCTTGGAAAAAAAGGTAGAGGAGGCGTTACGCCAAGAAGCTTCAGAAAGTTCAAAGGACAGGGACAGTTTCAGTGACGGAGGCAGCAATGAGAAACAATGATAATGATGAGGAAGACTTTTTTAATTCTGTTACTCAGTGTAAAAAAACCTAAGAGCCTCAAATCATTAAAGGCTAAAGCTCAATCTCTCGTCAAAATGTGGCTAGACACGAAATCCAAAGACTCCTTTAATGATGCGGCATTCCTCGAGGAACAGATATTTATAAATCTGTTTACTTATATTAAATATAATACTGCTATACCCTCGAGCGCTGCAGTTGAACGTCTTTTTTCCACCGGCAAAGATATTTTAACACCGAAACGAGCCTCACTCTCAGACGAGAACTTCAACATACTAATGTTCATGAAGGGGAATATCCACATTGTGCCAGATGATTAAATTACACACTTTTATTTTTTATATATTTACACACTGTCTTTTTTTGAACCTAACTTATTAACTTCCAGAACCCAAAACAACAGTTTTTGTAAGCAGATCACAACCACAACGATATAAAAAATGCAATTTTTATCACGTGTTAACGGATTAACGACTAACGTTAACTTGCGTTAAATCTTCCGAAATGTAACGTTTTAACGTTTAACGAGGTTAATTTTTTTAGTAACGGATTAACGATTAAAGAAGTTATCTATTTGATTAACGGTGCCCAGCTATGCTAACTATTTACTGTTTACACTCATAGCTTTCCTGTAGATATTTCCATAGATTTCTATAGATTCCTGTCAAACGCAACATTTGATTGAGCGTTGCAATTATTTATTTGTATTGTGTTGTTATATAATCGTGTGTTCCCGCTTACTGGTTATAAGTAAGAACGTAAGTACCTATCTTCATCAGTACGATTTATTTATTTTATAATAGTAAAGGTTCAGTATTTCGTTTTCGTATGTGTTAAGAGAAGAGTGAAATTATTAAGCATTTAATTAAGGCTCCAAAAAATAGTAAAACCTTGAAGGAAAGTATATTGAGCTATGACTTCTTGTGTTTCTTTATAGCCTTTTTCTTTCAAAATTTTAAAATGGACTTTTACCCACTGACAGCGTGGCACGGCACGGCTTCCGTATTCCGCGGCATCTTATCAATTCAAATTCAATATCTTTTATTCAAATACGATTGTAACAATCACTTTTGCACGTCAAAGCTGCTACGCCATTGGTTCACAAGTCTTGTAGCCCGCATAATAATATATTAATTACTAGCTTCTGCCCGCGACTTCGTCTGCGAATTGGGTCTAAAGCTTCGCTCGTTACCAATTTTTAATCTTCCTACGGGAACTATTTGAGAGCTCATTAAGGAATATAAAGTACATGTCCTTTTCCATAGCATAGGTGACATGCATACCAAAGGGGAATGCCCATTTTTCATAGTAACCGCGGCCCGAAGTGCCCACCTTTAAATTAGTATGCAAATAATAGAATATAATCGTATTATTAAGTAGGATAAATACTGATTCATAAAAAAGTTGCACTTTTTAAATAAAACAAGAATTTCATATGTAGATATTTATTGATATTTCTCATCAATTCTAGCCATCAAGCTCATCGATAAAGCTAGCTGAGCTGATTGTAAAATCCCAATTGAATAAAGAATATTGAATTTGAATCTGTTTTCCCGGATCAGTATAATCTGAACATATGTAAATAAAAAAGCATCTTTTAGGCGAGCATGTACCACCTTAGGCATAAATAATATAAAAAAATTAAAAAGTACAAACAACAATATTTTATTTGATGTATGCATGGTCACCCTAAACAAATTTCTCACATAGAAATGTAATAATGTTGATTATTGTTTAAATTAAACAATCTCAGAAATAAAAAACGTGTCAAAACTTTAGTGACAACATTTTCACAATTTCTGATTTTGCCTCCGTTTGTATTTAAGTTCAGGTTATGTAAATAAAATCTAAAATACGGAGCTCTCGCACGGGATGTTGAAAAGAATGTTTTTTTTTTCATTTATTCTCTAACTATTATGTTTTACGTTAAGGTTTTTGTTTCACAAATTGACTCTGCGTTATACTCGTAAAACAGAGTAAGAATATTAACGATTTATTTAGCCAAAGTTGATAAGTTTAGGAACACTCCGTCTGCACCATAAGAGAACTGAGTGTTCCAAATAAACCTTTGCCAAATCCTTATAAACCGTTAAAATCTTTTGAATATTTGTGAATAAGTTTCACAAATTCAACACAATTATTCCACATAAAAATGTTGAACATTTATATCTAATATATTTTGAGACCGGAGTTACGTATTTTCTCTGGTTGGCAGAGTGAGTGTTCCAGTTAATCGACCAGAACTTTCTCCCTATTGATTTCACAATTTTTTTATATTCACCATGTTGTTTTCACAATTATTTCCTAAATTCTTCCTTGATTTCGTAAAAATATTATAACTTTTAAAAAAAGAGCTCTCACACCACACGCACATGTAGAATCTCCCCAAAGAATCAATCCGTAGGACATCAAGGAGTGAAAGTATGCATAGTAAGTTTGCCGCAGAACGTTATAGGTCACAAGTGGTTTGAGTTTACGCAATGCATAAGCGGCGCTACTCAACCTATCGCACAGTGTACTTATGTGGAGCTTCCAGTTTAAGCATGAATCAATATTGAGTCCCACAAACTTACACCCTTCCCTCACTGGGATCGTAGTGACAAAACTTACAGGACGTGGAATTGTTTTGCCAGCAAACATAATTTTATGTGATTTTTGATTATTTAATAAAAGTCCATTTGCACTAAACCAAATTTCTAGCTGCCTGTATAAGCTGTTTATTTTATTATTTAATTCAGTATACGTGTGCGCACATACAATAACAGTTGTGTCATCGGCGAAGAGAATTGTAAGACCATCTGTGATATGCGATGGTAAGTCATTTATGAAGGCGAGGAACAGCGTATTTCCGAGGGCTGATCCTTGCGGTATCCCTAGCTTCACCGACCCTGACTTTGATCTTATATTCTGGCCTTCCGAGCTCACTTGTACTATCTGCGTTCTGTTCGTAAGGAACGAGTTTAGCAATTCATGTGAAGTACCGTCAACACCATAATATATTAATTTTTCTAACAGTAGATTATATTGTATAACATCGAAGGCCTTTGAGAGATCACAAAATATTCCAGCAACCTTGTATTTATCATCAAGACCTGTAAGTATACAGTCTACGACTTGATGCGCAGCTGACGTTGTAGACCTTCCTTTACGGTAAGCAAACTGATTTGGAGACAACAGCTCATTTTTTTCAAAATGTTCCATAAGTTTCGAGGAAACCACAGACTCAATAATTTTGGATACAATTGGGACTATAGTTATCGGTCTATAATTGTCCACTACATCCTTTTCTCTCTTTCCTTTGTATACAGGGCAGACTCGAGTTTTCTTTAGGACATTAGGATAAATACCACTGCTAAACATGTCATTTATTAATATTATTAATATGTCAGATATAAAGGGCCATAATGTCAGTAAAATATTCAATGATATGTCGAAAATGTCAAGTGGCACAGATATTTGGCACAGACGACTTGGGCACCTGAATCGAAAATCATTAAGAATATTACACTTACCATACTCTCTAAAATGTTGCGATGAATGTCATAAAGGTAAAGCAACGAGAGCTCCTTTTACTCCAACAAGCAAACCTAGATCAAGGGCAGTGGCTGAACTACTCCACACTGACATCGCAGGCCCCATGAAAACTGAAACATACGACGGTGAAAGGTACTTACAAACAATCATTGATGACTATTCACATTTTTGTGTAGTATATTTATTGAAGAACAAAAGTGAAGCAACAGAAAACTCATACAACTGATAGAAAAACAAACTAACTTTAAAGTAAAACGCATACGAAGCGACAATGGGAAAGAATTTACCGCAAACAGGATAAAACACTTTTGTGAAGAAAAAGGAATAATTCAAGAATTAACGATTCCATACTCTCCACAAAGCAATGGAGTGAGCGAGAGGATGAACAGAACATTACTGAACAAGGCTCGTACCGTAATGCTAGAAAGTGAATTACCAAAATACCTGTGGGGTGAGGCTGTCAAGTGTGCAACATATCAGCTAAACAGATGCCCTAGCAGCGCCATAGATTACTGGACCCCAGCCGAAGTCATGTACGGATACAGAGATTTAGAAAAACTGAGAGTGTTTGGGTCAAAAGCGTGGGCATATACTCTTCCAAAAGATAGTAAGTTAGAACCAAGAGCCAGAGAAATGAGATTAGTAGGATATGGAAAAGTGGGATATCGACTATGGGACCCGATATAAAATGCAATCAAGCTATCACGAGATGTAAAATTTGACGAAAATGATGTAAAATATGTAGAAAAGCCAGAAAGAGAACAATACAATACACAAAATCAGAAAAATGTTCACAGAAATTATAATGATGAAGAAGAAAGATAAATTCATTTACAGGAACAATATGAAAGACAAGAAGAACCCAGACTTAGACCTCAAAGAGAAGAGCAACAGGAAAGCCAAGAAGAACCAAGAATTAGACCTCAAAGAGAAGAACAAGAGCAAACAACAACCATGGATACCTAGAGTCATACACATATGAAACAGTATACTGCCTATGCACTAGTGACGATCCGAAAACATACGAAGAAGCAGCCAAAGATAAGGATTGGAATGAAGCAATCAACAAAGAGCACTAGAAAAACTAAAAACTTGGGAACAGGCAATCCTACCGGAGAACACTAAAGCAATTAGTACAAAATGGATTTTCTAAACGAAATCAGATGGCACAAAGAAAGCTAGATTGGTCGCAAAAGGATACCAAGAAGAAAACAATGACAACGTTTATTCACCAGTTGCAAGGACATCAACCATAAGACTTATGCTGAGTGAAGCAGTAAATACTAATCAAAAAATAAAACTAATAGATGTACCGACTGCATTCTTGAATGGCGTACTTGAAACAGATTTATACATAAAGCCACCAAAAGGAACAAAAGTAGAAAAAGGAAATGTACTGAAACTAAGAAAATCACTGTATGGGTTGAAAGAAGCACCAAAATGCTGGAACACTAGATTCCACAAATTTGTAATATCTCTGGGACTTCAACAATCCAAATATGACTTTTGCTTGTATAAGAGTCGTGATACTTGGCTATTAGTATTTGTTGATGACATTTTACTGATGGGAAATTATGAACAAATTCTGAACGCATTAAAGAAGGAATTCAATGTGAAAGACTTAGGCTACTTAAAGAATTACCTGGGATTAGAAATAGTTGAAACTAAAGATGGAATAGAGATCGGACAAAGCAAAATAATCAAAATGATACTCGAAAGGTTTAAAATTAAAGATTGTAATGGAGCAAATACTCCAATGGAAAACAATTTCACTGTCGATACAACTCTTCCGATAGTGACTAACTTACCCTACAGAGAGCTTATCGGTTGTCTACTGTACGTTGCGTCTACAAGTCGACCTGATATATCTTTTGCAACCTCTTTTCTCAGTCGTTACCTAGATAAACCCACTGAGCAGCTTTGGACTGCAGCGAAGCGGATATTGAGATATCTTAAAAACACAGTTGATATGAAGATGTGCTATGAAAAGGGAAGTAGTTCCGAAATATATGCGAATACTGATTCTGATTGGGCTGGTGATAAACAAGACAGAAAAAGTGTTAGCGGTGGAGCAATTTTTCATGGAAGCAACCTGATATCATGGTACTCAAAGAAACAGGGATGCGTAGCATTATCAACTGCAGAAGCAGAGTATCTCGCATCAGCCATGATTGGCACAGAAGTGCTTTATCTAAGAGGAATTGTACAAGATTTCACGTCATGTTATCCCACGTGTTATCTTCTGATGGATAATCAAAGTGCAATAGCAATGATCCAATCATTTGAAAACAGCAGAAGATCGAAGCACATTGACATAAAGGCGCATTTTATAAAGGACTTCATAAACCTAAAGATATTGCAAGTTTCAAATGTCTCCACGACTGACAACGTTGCAGATGTAATGACCAAGGCTCTGTGTGCACCCAAGCATTATTACTTTTTGGACATAATGAAACTTGAGGGGGGATGTTAGGGATTAGAGACAAACACTGCGATCTATATCTTAATAAGATGTGTAACGAACTCCATGCATAGAGTTATATGACAAAAAGTCATCCGTCAGTTTTGTCAGTTCTAATGTAAATAATTATAACAAAAATATATATTGTTGGTGAAATGAATATGATAATGTTTTATTAAAAGAATCCAAGTAAATACGAGAGTACAAGTAAGTAGGCAGTGTGCTCATTATTTAAAAAATATCAAGAAAAAAATATACCGAACCGATATGAAATTGAGAACATACACAGGTGAAATTATCCAACCTTTTGGAGTTGTCTACATTAAAGGAATTTACAAAAAGCAAATCTTTTTCGGAAAATAATATTTAATCGACAGAGTGGTTGATCCAATATTTGGTAGAAGCTGGATAAAGGAACTAAACATTCAACAGGCAGATATAAAAAAATGTAACAACAGCACAACAAGATAAAAGATTGGATCAGTTATTGGATGAATATGCTACAACAGTTTTTAAAACAGAACTCGGTAAAATTCCAAATTACAAGGCACACTTGTGCCTTAAAGAGAATACACAACCTATTTATATAAAACCACGAAGAATCCCCTATTCATTAAAGCCCAAAGTTGATGATGAAATTGATCGTCTTTCTAGACTAGGAGTAATTACCAAAGTTAACCATTCCGTTTGGGGGACTCCAATTGTTCCGATTGTTAAGCCTAATGGTTCGATTCGACTATGCGCAGATTACAAAATTACATTAAATAAAGTAATTAAAGATGAACAATACCCAATACCTATTATAGAAGATATTTTTACTGAATTGAATGGAGGTTGTTTTGTACACTAGATATCACACAAGCCTACTTAAACATGGAAATGGATGAAGAAAGCTCATTACTTCAAACATTGAGCACACACAAGGGATCATATAAGGTCAACAGACTTATGTTCGGAGCGAAGGTCGCTCCTAGTCTCTGGCAAAAATTTATGGATAAATTGCTTCAAGGACTGCCAGGTGTTAAATGTTTTTTTGACGACATTATTATTCAAGGATCATGTGAAAACCAATTATTTTGTCGTTTAAGAACGGTTCTGGAAAAGCTGAATGAAAATAATTTAAGAGTAAATAAAGAAAAATGAAATTTTTTTAAACGAAGCATTAATTATCTTGGACATACTATAGATAAAAATAGACTTCATAAAAACCAAGATAAAATCAAAGCTATATCCAAAGCAGAAGCTCCTAAAAATGTTTCGGAATTGCGAACATTCCTCGGTATGGCAAATTATTACAACAAATTCATACCGAACCTTGCCACTAAAATTGTACACACTTCTAAAAAAGGGATCTGATTTTAAATGGTCTACAATTTGCCAAATGAGTTTCGACAAAATAAGAAAAGAAATCCTCAGTGATAAAGTTCTTACACATTTCGATAATACATTACCACTTGTCATCGCTACAGACGCCTCACCATGTGGAATAGAAGCCGTGCTCTTGCATAAATATCCGGATGGTTCAGAACGACCTATTGCTTTTACGTCTAGATCGTTATCAGCGAGCGAGAAAAGATACAGCCAAATTGACAAAGAGGCAACGGCTATTTATTGGGGCATTAAAAAGTTCTTCCATTATTGCTACGGCAGAAAGTTTACTTTAGTCACGGATCACAAACCACTAACTTCAATTTTTCATCCGAATCAGACTTTACCAGCACTTAGTACAATAAGGCTATTCATTTCACTATGCCCATTTTCTATCTGGATTTGATTATAATATTGAATATCGGACATCATCAAATAATTCTAACGCCGATTATTTATCTAGGTTTCCTGTAGAAAAGGTAAATGAGAATGCAATATATCAACATACAGAATACCAAATTCACCAGATAAGTAAGTTCGAAATCAATCCAACCACTATTGCCAAGGAAACACAGAAAGATTCAGAACTTAAAAAAATACTTGACGCATTAATTTCAGGTCAGTCATTGAAACAGTACGGATATAACGCAAATGAACTCACGATTCAAGATAACTGCATCATAAAGGGAAGTAGAATTGTTATGCCACAGACATTAAGAAGACAGATCCTAGATGAATTACACGCTGGACATATCGGTATTACAAAAATGAAACAACTGGCCCGAAGTCACGTCTTCTGGAAAAATATAGATCACGACATAGAAAATAAAGTAAAGTCTTGTCGAGCGTGTTGTTTAGAGCAAAATTTACCGAAAAAGGCACCTTTACACCATTGGGAAGATCCAGAAGGGCGATGGCAACGAATTCATGTAGATTTTGCAGGCCCATTACAAGGATTTTACTTATTCATAATAGTTGATGCCTATTCAAAGTGAGTAGAAATAATCCCAACGAAAAACATTACAAGCTCGTGGTGTATCCATACATTAAACAATTTATTTTGCACATTTGGAATGCCCTTTATACTAGTGTCAGATAACAGACGACAATTTACTTCATCGGAATTCAAAAAGTTTTTAGCAAATTGTGGCACAATGCAAAGGACAACAGCGCCTTATCACCCGGCGACCAATGGACTAGCAGAACGATTTGTTCAGACGATCAAACGAGCTTTACGTTCTATGGTGGGGGAGAAGGGTAGTCTGAGAAAATGTTAAGTGTTAAATACCGTTTGAGGCGTACCCCGAATTCAAACGACCGTAATCCCTATGAGTTGATGTTTGGAAGGAAGGTGAGAACCAAATTACACTCAATGCTAAAGGCCCCTCTCGCGAGTCCATTAAGATCTAATGTGGGGTCACCTCAAGTCAGATCATTTAACCCCGGGGATAGGGTACAAGCCAGGAACTATGGAAACAGTCACCAAAAATGGGTTTTCGCAGTTGTGATGCAGCGTCTGGGTAGGTTGCATTACTTCGTACGCACCGACAATGAACAGGTTTGGACTCGTCACGTAGATCAATTATTGCCAGCACCTGTGGTGCCATTACAGGGAATCGCCGCGGAGGCGTGTTATGGATGAGATCTACATAATACACGGAGTTTTGTCTATAGTGCCAGGGAGGAAAAACGATGGATGTCAGATTGGCATTGTCATATGTAAATAAGCAATAATAATAAATGATTTCGAATACACATAATATTTAATTTATATATCATCATCATCACAGCCCATATACGTCCCCACCGTGGGGCTCGAGCCTACCCTATATTAGGGTGATTAGGCCTTAGTCAACCACGCTGGCCCAGTGCGGATTGGTCGACTTTACATACATCATTGAATTTCTTCGCAGATGTATGCAGGTTGCCTCACGATGTCTTCCTTCACCGTAGGAGCGTCAGACAAATGTACATATGAAATTCGAAACAAAAAACACATTGGTACATGGCGGGTCTCGAACCCCGACCCCCCGATTGGAAGGCAAGTGCCGAGTCCACTGCGCCACCGACGATCTTATATATAACACCTACTAAAGATAATTATGCTATGTAACTCATTGGACACGTATTTGAATATCGAAAGTTAATATATCTAAAGTTAAAATGTCGACGTTCAAATTATCGAAAATTAAAATATCGAATGACCTAAATACCTACTATCATTATATCGACGTCTGGAATCGCTAAAACTCAAATACCGATCTGTTAAAATATCGAAAATTCAAAACATCTAATATCGAATAATCGATACGTGTAAATAATGTTGGAGAATACACATAAAGTCGTTTCTGGCGCTTCGCCGGCCGCTGCCGCGGCACGCTCGCTTCGCTCGCTCGGCTCGCGCGCTTGGTTCATGTTCAAACCTACGCTCGTCGCTTCGCTCCTCGCTACCTATTTTCGAACCGCCTACAGTTTTCGATATTTTGTCTGTCGATATTCAGATTTTCATCAGTCACTCCACCTATGTAACTCAATACTCATTACTTGGTAATATGGATGCATTTTATGAGAATCATAGTGGTTTATTTAGGTAGAAATGGTGTTATAAATTGCTCGCTAAAATTTGGTGATCATTTACTAAATTTGGACTTAGAATACAATTTAGTGTGTAGTCGTTACTAAAATTGCTAGTACTATTGTAATGGTAAATTTTTGTTTTTGTTGTTCAGTATCTTTTTTTGATAAGAGAGGTATCGAAGTATTTTTTGGTGGTCATTATATTTAACCCCTTGTATAAATTGTCAGGCCGGGACACCATAAAGTGTCACCGACCGTCCTCGACCCCATAATATGCCGTTTTCTGTTTAAATTCGTACCTATATCCAATGGATATCTGATACTTTAATACCTATAATTTTGCAAATCTAACCGTCATCCATATACCTACACTCTATCCATAATTAAAATGCTGGATATTTAATAACCTACTTGGTGGTGCCCCAAGTAGACTCCACCACGTCGGCGTTTCACCAAGTAAGGAGTTTTGGGTTGATTGCTGATGCCCTACTACCCGCTCATAGAAAGCATTGTGGCTTACCCCGATTCCAATTGTCTCCGTCCGTCTCCTCCGTAGCCGGTGGACTTCCTGAGCTAGCTCGAAGGAAGTCGCGGCTCCTGAAGTTCTGCAGTGGATCCACCGGTGGAGACCGGAGCACTACAAATGCCTATTAGGCCACCACGACTCACACACGCGATTTTGACACCTTGCACAACACAAAGCGGGCTTTCGCACCCCGATATTAGGTGCGCCGCGCAAATCACTATTTGCTTGAATATTGTGTATTATATTTTATTCCGGCCCGCACATAACCTCTAACAATGTCGTGACATTTCGACTCAACTCAACTGACATATCACATGCGGCCGGCCGCCAAAAAAGCTGTCACTGCACAGACTACAATGCAGTGTGCCACTCGCTCTTCCTCGAGCGTGAACATCCCCCCGCTCCGGACAGTCCCGGACTGTCCGCCAAATCAGTCTAAGGGGAGGCGAGAAAGAGTAGCGACCGCGCGCTTCAAAACAGAATCCCCAACTAGGACCTCGGCAAACCTGGGCACACCATCAGACCCTAGAGTAAGTTGGACAATGCGTCCGCGACGCCAACGTAAGGGTGGCAGGTTTGGGTCCTTCACTAACACGAGGTCTCCAACCCTCGGTGGGTTTGTCTTATCTGACCACTTAACGCGCTGTTGCAAAATGTGTAAATATTCAAGGTGCCAGCGGCGCCAGAAACTCTGGGTAAGCTGCTGGAGCAACTCAAACCGCGAAAGGCGTCCGGGATTGATATCTCTATAAGGATACTCGGGCAGGGCGTTAAGTGGTCTGCCTATCAAGAAATGGCCCGGCGTGAGGGCCTGCAAATCGTTCGCGTCGGTAGACAACGGACATAACGGACGCGAGTTGAGAACCGCCTCAATCTTATGAAACACCGTCGCGAGTTCCTCAAACGTGAGAATAGTCTCCCCAATAACGCGGCGAAGGTGAGTCTTGGCGGCCTTTACAACAGATTCAAAAATCCCTCCCCAGTGAGGGCAAGACGGCGGGGAGTATCGCCATGTTACCCCCCTACGGGAGAGTGTGGATCCGATCTCAATATTATTTTTATCTAAAAATTCACAAACTTCTCTTATATGTCTATCAGTGCCCTTGAAGTTCGTCCCACAATCGGACCGAATTAGAGAAGGCAGTCCCCGGCGGGAGACAAATCTGCCTAACGCTGCTAAGAAAGCGTCCATGGTGAGTGCACTCACCACCTCCAAATGAACGGCTTTAGTGGCCAAACAAACAAACACACACAAATAAGCCTTTTCAGTCTTAGCATTACGGAGTCGCGACGTTTTTATAGTGAACGGTCCCGCGAAATCAGTTCCAACTCCTAAGAAGGTCATCGATTCATTCACACGATCAGCAGGAAATCACCCATTTGGGGCTGCATCGTCTCGGGGCGTAAACGATAGCAGGGCAGACATCGAAAGATAACAGATCGGATTATTCTTCGCGCTGACAAAATCCAAAACTCCCGTTGGAGGAGCGCGGTCAATGCATTACATCCGGCATGAGCATTCTTCACATGGCGATCAATGATCAACAATCGCACCAATGGTCCGTCCTTGGGGAGCAACAGGGGATGACGTGATCTATAAGGCAAGTTAGCGTGCCTCAATCGGCCTCCTACACGCAACAATCCTTTATCATCCAGAAAGGGAGTCAAACGCACCAAGGGTCCCTTCAATTTGGACGTCCCGGTACGGAAAATCTTAAGTTCCGGTTCAAACGCTCTAGACTGGGTCATACGCACCCAATGCAGAAGAGCATCTTGGCGCTCCTGCGGTGAGAGGACCGGACACAAATCTTTGTCCTGAGGCCGGCGACAATTTCGTATAAATCTTCTTATCCAAGCGGTCACGCCGAGCAACTTGTCCAGAGAATTGTAGCGGTCTAATAAAAATTCCCGCTCTGGAGCCGCCATAGTCTCGACAGCGTGAACACGCAAGCCCGGATTTGGTACCTTCACCACAGCTGGTGTGGAAGGCCAGGACGGCTGTAACAACCATTCGGGACCCCACCACAGAGTGTGGTCAATAAGCTGAGGGGCTTCGCTGCCACGTGATGCATAGTCAGCAGGGTTTATTTCACCTGGCACGTGGCGCCAAATCAACGTGGCCTTCGAGGCCTGTATTTGGGATACCCGATTGGCCACAAATACTTCCAGGGAGTGGACGAAGTTCTTAATCCAACACAGGACAACCTGACTGTCGGACCAAGCAAAGAGCGACTCAAAGTCCACACTACGTCCCAGGGTGTCAACAACGTGGTTCATCAACCGAACCAGAAGAGTAGCTCCAGACAATTCTAACTTCGGAATCGTTAATCGAGTCCGAAGTGGAGCAACCTTACTCTTAGCAATTAGCAAGTGGAGCTTAACAGCTCCTCTATCATCGACCGTCCGGATATATACGACGGCTGCGTATCCACTCTCAGACGCGTCACAAAAGCCATGAAGGCTGGCCGTAAACCGTCCCTTAGGCAGTATATGTCTAGGGATACTAACACCGTTAATGTCGGGGAGAGACGACATGAAGGACTCCCAATCTCGCAGCAAACGGCCCGAGAGGGGCTCATCCCACGACACTTCGGCTGACCAAAGTTCCTGTAGGAAGCACTTCATCCAAAACACTACGGGACTAATCCAGCCATTTGGGTCAAAGGTACGAGCTACTGTAGACAAAACTAACCGTTTCGTCCAGACCTTGGGGCTTGGCAGCTCCAATCGATAGGTGAACGTGTCTTGGACAGGTCTGTATTGCACTCCCAAAACAGACAGTAAATCTGGAGTGTTGGCATTCTCAAAAATATGAGGCTCCTGCTGGTGGTCGTCTGGCAAGTCACACAAAAGCTGAGGTGAGTTGGACATCCACTTCCTCAGTTCATAACCACCAGCCCCGAGAAGAGCAATTAGTTCATCTCGCAAAATCAAGGCTTCCTCGACACTAGAGGAGCCCGTACAAATATCATCAACAAATGCATCCTCCTTGAGAACCAAGGATGCGCGAGGGTATCGTAACCGCTCACGTTCAGCGAGTTCCACAAGTGAGCGAATTGCCACAAAGGGGCTCGAACGCAAACCGTATGTATTGGTGTTCAGCTCGTAGACCAGCATGGGATCCCTGGGATCCTCTCTCCATAATATGAGCTGATATCGTCTATCGTCCGGGTGAATCACAGTCTGCCGAAACATCATCCGGATATCGGTCACAAAGACGACGGCATGGCGACGGAAGTTGGTCAATACATCGCCCACCTCGTGGTGCAACTTCGGTCCAGCATGCAGACATTGATTCAGCGAAACTCCGGTAGACGTAGGAGCTGACCCATCAAAAACAACGCGTATCTTCCCAGTGGAAGGTTTCAAAACCGCGTGGTGAGGAAGAAAATTATGTTCCTCGTTTCGCCAGTCCAGTCGCGAGACCGACATGTGCCCCAGTTGCTCATATTCTCGCATGAAGTCGACATACTTCTGTTTGAGGTCGGAGTTCCTACTCATACGACGCTCCATGGACAGCAGCCGCTTCTCGGCCAACGGCCGGGAGCTGCCAAGTGAGGGGCGAACTGACAAAAAGGGCAAACGAGTGATCAGCCGTCCCGAGTGAAGGCGACCTGTATTGTTCTGGTAGAACAACTCACACTCCTCGTCCAAGGGGTTCACTCGCTTCACGGTAGGTGGCTCTTCCACCTCCCAAAACCGTTGAAGGACATCCGATAAGGTGGAGCTAACAGTTATGTAACTGTCCACCGATGGAGATGGTGGGTTATGCCTATCTGGTCCCATCACTACAAACCCAAGCGATGTAGATAAGGCTACCAGCCCACCCTTCTGTAACTCTCTCCTCTTCCCACAATACACGCGGCCTAGAACATCGGCACCGAGCAATAAGTGAATCGGACCGGTTCGGTGGAAGGAAGGGTCAGCCAAGGTCAATCCTGATGTCGCATCAACGACAGCGCGCGAAACGTGCTGTTGCGGAAGCTGACCAACAACCTTCTCATAAACAATCGCGGTAGCGCCAATTTTGGGCGCTGAAGAGAAGTGGGGGGAGAAGGAGAACAAAACCTGACCGATCGGATCCGGGATCCGCAGGTCTCCGATTCCTCGTACCGATTCAAGGTATGGAGATGTGTTCAAACTCAACTGCCGGACCAGCCAGCTGGAGGCAATGCAACCCTGAGCTCCCGTATCCAAAAGGGCGCGAACTAAAACAAAGGTGCCCCTCGGGCCCCACACCTGTACGGAGGCTGTTGGTAACAGCACCTGCTCCTGTGGGGGGGTTGCAGCCGACAGTTGGTTTAGTAAAAATCCTCCCGCATTCCCCGCAACGCGGGGGAAGGGGGGTCCGAAGAAAAATGCGTGCGCGGCGGAGGAATAGGGCGCTCAAGGCGCTCGAGCGGGTCCCAATCCGGCACGTACTGGCCCCGATCAAAGCGGCATCGGGGGGCCGGACGGTGCCCATGATGGGCGAAAGTTGGGGGAGCCCGCGATAAACGAGGTCTCTCCATCAGAGGGGGAGAGAAGCGTATCGGCTCCCGGCGTGGCTCCCTAATTACCGCGGCCCAATCCCGCGGTGGCGCCTCATAAGCGGCGCGTCGATCCCCCCCGCCCGTAGGGGGGGTGGGGCGCCCAATCCTCTCACTGGAGGGGGGGCGCCTGTCCAATCTCCGCGGAGGGGTGGCACGCCCCTCCGATCTCCTCGGAGAGGTGGGTGACCTAGGAGGGCCCCCGCCCGTGTGCGAGTCCCTCTCTCTCACCACCTCACGAGTGTCTCTATTGTTGAAGCACAAAAGGGGGTGATGGGCCCCTCCACAACAGTGGCAATCTCGTGGGTGGGGGCAAGCCGATGCCATATGGGCCCCCAGGCAGCGGTAGCACCAATTCCGCTGCTTGGCCATATTCCTACGCCCCTCGGTGCGTAGGCCAACAAATTTGGGACAGGCCGGCAAACGATGGCCATCCCGCTTGCAACACTTGCAAGGCATCGGCCTCTCCCTGTGTGGAGAGTTCTGCCGCACTGCAGTATACTGCTTGTACGGGCGGCGCTCTCTCCGTGGCGCTGCCCGGGTCGCCTCATAGCGACCTGTACTCGGTCCCGGTATAGGAGCCAGATCCAAGTGGTCGGTCATCCGACACTCATCCTCCAAAAATCTGAGGAGATCCGAGAAGGGGGGGAGGTACGAGGCACTATTGCCCCCGTACCTTTGTTCGAAGCGTCCCTTCATCTCCATGGGAAGCTTATCGAGGATGAGGTGGAGCAAAATAAAGGACCACTGGTCCACCGGTAGATCAAGTCGTTTGAGCGCGTTAATAGCGCTCAGCAGCGGGTTCAAAATCTCCTTCCTCAATGAGGAGACCCGCGATACTCGTGGCAGCCCTAAAATGGCAGCCACATGTGTGTCCGCTAGCAAGCGAACATTCTGATACCGGGCGGTCAACAACGCCCTTGCAATATCATAACTGTCATCATTGACAGGTAGATGCTGGACAAGTACACCAGCCTCTCCACGTAAGGCAGAGAGCAAATAGGCCAATTTCTGGCTAGGGAACAGGTCCTCCCTCGAGTGGACCAAGCTATCAAAGAGGTTAATGAACCCCATCCAAGCAGCCAAGTTCCCATCAAAGGTTGGGATGTCTAAAGTGGGCAGTCTGCCCAGCAAGCCGGCCGGGGTAGGCTTGACCTCCCCGGGCGTGCACGACTCACCCCTCCGGACGGATAGGATTGCCTGAGCCTTGTTTATAATCACATCCGCCTGTTCAAAACACTGATCATAATCGGCATTAAATTGGTCGACTGCCCGCAACTCAGCGGCACCCTCGGCTGGGTGGTCGAGCAGATATTGTTGATGAGCAACGAAAAGCTGCTCCAATTCCTTCAAGCGAGCCGGTACTCCCTCATGCCGAATTAACAAGGCCTGTTCTCGGTCTGGTCGGCCTACCAAAGCGACGGCACTAGCAAACCATCTCAAAATCTTTTGTGCACCCGCGCGGGCACCACTAAGCGGGCTGACTGGCGGGACCATTTTGCACCAAAATTAAGATACTCTATAATAATACACAGACAAACAGACCGACAACCGCAGACAATAAAACAGATCGGGAGGAACTTCAAAGGCAGAACAAAATATATAAACAAACCAAAATCAAGTGTAAATGCTAGAACTTAACTAGAACAACAAAGGCATTTAACAACAGAATTTTTCAAACAAATTAAATTCAAGCATTAAGTCAATAACTTAACAAACATAATATTCAAAGGCAAACAAAACAAAATCAAATGTAAATGCTAAAACTTAACACAGCAATATAGTGTATTACAACAACAGCAAAGTCATTTAGCAGCAAAATCTGTTAAACAAATTAAATTCAAGTATAAGTTTACAACTTAACAAACAAAATATTCAAGGGCAAAACAAAGATATGAAAAAACAAACCAAAATCAAATATAGGTAAATGCTAGAACTTAACTAGAACAACAAAAGACATTTAACCCCAATTTTTCATGTACAATGACAATTAGTTAAGGAGATCGGTCCACAAATGAGCTGGTAGTCGGTTTAAAATCAGCAATCAAAACCAATTAATATGTATTGCCCGTTTGGACAACCAACAAGATTACAATATTAATTGTACAATACTAATCAAATACTCAAATCTAAGAATCACTCAAATCTAAAAACCACGCTCTGCTACCAAGAGATGGTGGTGCCCCAAGTAGACTCCACCATGTCGGCGTTTCACCGAGTAAGGAGTTTTGGGTTGATTGCTGATGCCCTACTACCCGCTCATAGAAAGCATTGTGGCTTACCCCGATTCCAATTGTCTCCGTCCGTCTCCTCCGTAGCCGGTGGACTTCCTGAGCTAGCTCGAAGGAAGTCGCGGCTCCTGAAGTTCTGCAGTGGATCCACCGGTGGAGACCGGAGCACTACAAATGCCTATTAGGCCACCACGACTCACACACGCGATTTTGACACCTTGCACAACACAAAGCGGGCTTTCGCACCCCGATATTAGGTGCGCCGCGCAAATCACTATTTGCTTGAATATTGTGTATTATATTTTATTCCGGCCCGCACATAACCTCTAACAATGTCGTGCCATGTCGACTCAATTCAACTGACATATCACATGCGGCCGGCCGCCAAAAAAGCTGTCACTGCACAGACTACAATGCAGTGTGCCACTCGCTCTTCCTCGAGCGTGAACACTACTTATATTAAACCTATGCTGTGTCGGATATGGTATCCATAGAAACATGATTATTTTCTTGTGATTACGAGTAATTTACGATGTAACACGGAGGTCCATGCGATGAAAAATAAACTTCACGTTAGTACAAAATATCTTAATTATTTAACAAATTGACGACGATGACTAGTAAAATAGAAAAACTTAAAAGGATTCGAATAGCATCATCATCACAGCTCATATACGTCCCCACCGAGGGGTTCGAGCCTACCCTATGTTAGGGTGATTAGGCCTTAGTCAACCACGCTGGCCCAGTGCGGATTGGTCGACTTCACATACACCATTGAATTTCTTCGCAGATGTATGCAGGTTGCCTCACGATGTTTTCCTTCACCGTAGGAGCGTCAGACAAATGTACATATGAAATTCGTAACGAAAAACACATTGGTACATGGCGGGTCTCGAACCCCGACCTCCCGATTGGAAGGCAAGTGCCGAGTCCACAGAGCCACAGACGCGCCACGCGCAAAAAAAATCCACTTTCCCATACTAAAGTCTCGATCTAGCTAGCAAACCTAGTTTGTATGGAGAAGTGATTTGTTTTTTGCGATTTCGATGTTGGTCCCATACAAAAAGTTGTTACATCTGAGCACTAGAATCAGCCCCTGGGAGGTTGTTGATGGTTTAAAAATTACCCTGTATAACTTATAAATGCCACTTGTTTTGAGAAGAAACTAAACTATCCAAGTCATACAATTAATGAACACGGACTTTATAAAAATAAGTATAAAATATGTAAATGCAATTATCAAATCGGACAAACCGCAAAATATCAATGAATTGAGAACCTTTATAGGAATGGCGGATTATTATAACAAGTTCATTCCAAATTTTAATACCTCCCACGCAAATAGTCGTAATCGTAAAAACTGATTTTTCAGTAGAGCATTTTTAAACTACAATATTGCATTACTCGCCATTTATAAAACCTATACTAAGAAATTATATTTCTTTCTAAAGGGAAACTTTAATGCGTGGTAACCTGAACGTCGCATATTGTACTGCCGACCTTATGCGTGGTTACCTAAACGTCGTATATTGTACTTTCGACTCTATGCGTTGGAATGTTTTTATTTTATTACGATAGAATAGGGTCGTATCGTCAAAGTTATGACTTCGTGCCACGGAAACTGGCAAACTCCTACTTATATTATGAATAATTTGAAAGAAAACTATTAAACCGATTATCATGAATTTTGCTACTAACAATAGATTGGACCCTAGAGAATGACAGATTGCTTTTTAAAATAAAAAGCAATCTGTCATTCTCTGTATGTGTAAAAATGTTAATGTGTAATTTTGTAAGTTATTATATTGTGATTGAAACGACTGTTGTTTGACAATAAATATTATTACATTCTTTTCTATTACCTATTTTTAATCAAATATCGATTTATATTAATACAACGTTATTGATAACTATTATTAGTACTTGGTTATAATTCAGCGTAACAGGTTGCCTTACAACAAATAACATCAATTTTTGCTTTTTAATGAATCACATTATTGCTACTATTTCTACGTAATGAGACCCTTAAATACCAATTATACAACAATAATAAATGAGTTTTACAATTTACATGACTTCAGTTACAAAACTGTCAAAATTATATATAATTATATAACATAAGTAGTTTTCCTTCTTACACCTGCGAAGTATGCACCTACGAAGTAATTGGGATGATGACTGAATTTTAATTTTAACGTCTCGTCATTAAATATTAAAATACCTTGGAAAAAGATACGTTTTGTGAAATTAGAATTAAAATCGGCTTAGAAATACATTAGATACAAGCATTTTAAGTTGTTAATTTGAAGGCGATTAGACAGAAAGATCTGACATCAACCGTGACGTCATTGTTGAGTACGGCCATATAAACTCCTTGTAAATTGCCGTTTTGCTAGAAAGAGATGGAGAAAAATCTTTAATACCTTATATCTTGGTTGTTTTTATAGTTATTCGAAAACCGATTTTTTCTTTCTGTTTATTATATGAATGAGCTTCTATTAAAGCAAAAAATTTTTTTTAGTCATCTAGCCAATTCAGAGGTGTATGTGAAGTCAACCAGCCAGCGTGGTTTCACTAATCGCCCTACCATAACTGCAGGCCTATTCTGTAACTTCGGTTGCTAACTAGAAGAACTGTCATTTTTTGAAAGGAACGTAACATCCATTACTGCTATCATGAACGCTGCTATAACACATAAAATCACTAAACCAGTAATGGATATAGTGTCTTTCAAAAATGACAATTCTAGTTACCAACCGTAGTTAGCGAATAGGCCTGCAGGTCAGGGTAGGCTCGTGCCCCTCGGTGGGGACGTATATGAGCTGTGATGATGATGATGATGAGGCCTATCCGAACGCAATTAGATGTTGCATTAGAGGCTGTACACTCTCGTCGAGACACCCCGAGACAGGCCGAGTGCGAGAGTGAACAGGTAGCTCGCGGCTCGCCTCGGGAAGCCTCGGGCTTGCTCGCCCGCTCTCGCTCCCGTGTCGGTTTTTTGCGCTCGAGTCAAAGGCTCTCGGCACGTCTCGCGAGGAACGGCGAGAGCATTGACGTACACTCCCGCATGCTTCAGTGCAGGCAGTTCACATCGAGTTTGCCTGTAAAAATTATTTAAAATTACCTACAAGCTTATAGATAATAGATAGATAGATGGGTAGGGCTAGTCGGGGTAATAATAAGACACCTGACACTTCGGGTAAAAATAAGACAGACTAAAATATTTAAAAAAAAACTTAAATCATTAAACTTATTTTAGTTAAAAACGAGCGGGTATTCCACTTGGATCCCCTATTTAAATACCCCAGGGGATCGAAAAACACTTGCTATTCCACATTGATCCCCTAATCAAGGGTATCGAAGAGGAATAATATTATTGACGTGAATCCCCTGTTAGTAAAATTAATAACATAAAGGCCCTTTCATCATGATGATGCATTATTCAAACACAACTCACTTTCTCTCCCTGGGAGTATTAAGAAAGCTCGAACGCTGGATTCATGTAAGAATCAAGTCCGTAATCATTGCCTGACCTTAAATTCTTGCTTTGTTTCCACTAGTACCACCGAATAGTACCACCGGTGGTACTAGCGAGAAATTTAGTTCTCTTTAGTACCACAATTGTCCGTATTTATGCAAAATGGAACCACACCACAAATTTCGATTTTTACTTTTTTTGAAGAATACTGAATCAACGCGCTCAAAATTTGTTATACAAAAATGAACCACATGATTTTTGCCTTGGAAACATGGTATACTAAAAGCAGAACAGAACCAACAGCGACAATAAACTCTACATATAAAGCAAAACCGATCCACAACACAATAGGACTCGATTATTCAAACAAATAAACGATATTACTACCAGGGCATTTTATGCAAAACAGATCCACACCTACTTGGAACCATTATACATTACACATATTTCTATGATTAACAATTACTTTTAAAACGCTAAATGGAACCAAGTTTCTCTGGATCCGTTACGCGTATAATAATTCATAATTTAAATACAGATTTTTTTTAAAAAATGGCACCACGCGCCTGTGACTCCATTATGCATATAACGTTTTGAAACCTATCATCGTTCAAAGGTACCAAAATGATATGACTAGTTACAGTTTATTTCATTGCGTATATAGCTCAGTGTAGAAAAAACTAAGGTATTTTTTACTAAATTAACTCTTCACAAACTCTTTTTATTTATATCTTTTCTTTTTGATCTATTCTATATATTATTATTTTATTAAGACTTACGACTAGGTACTTTTCACTCCTATTCTAAGGTGAGTATGCAACTGAATACATTTAGTCATCTATTCTTACTTGAAATATTAAATCTGTATCTAATATTAATACATTTTTATACCTAAGGATATTTTCCACTAAAGTGCCGGTGTGCCGAGTTGCGGGAAGACCACGTGGCTCCTCAACAACTTCCAACTTCAAGGAAGACATGATCATCACTAGCAAATTTGAGACGGTCGAGACAGGATAAATTAGAATCATTGTCTCGGTCCTCATCAATGAGGTGGGAGCATCAAAGTGCCTTTTGGTGAATGAAGCTAGAATTGGTAGGTACTACTCAGACTGACTGATACGAATCAGATACCCTCCATATACAGAGACAGCCAGTTCGAGATGCGTTACGGAAGTTCTGCTGCCATTACGTCTGATATAGCTCTTCTGCACACACAGAAGTCCGATGGATGTAGTGTACGCCCTCTGAAACATCTACGTACAAACATTTACACATCACGGTAAGTACTGTGGTGACCTCCTTGCGTCTATGTCACCGCAATCCACCTCATTGCGTAGATATGGTCGATGGCAAGGAATGTCACCCTTATAAATATAGAATATTCTGGAAGATTAAGGGACGAGCATCAATAGCTTTTAGACAGATGATCACCAAGAATAAAACGTGACACATTGTAATGAGAGTTGAGTAGTATAACATATTGATATTATACCTATATGGTTTAAATTAACGTCCTAAGTTCCCAACGATCCCGGAGCGCGCGTAAGGCGCTACAGTACTGAGGTCCATGATATGCAGCATGGCATCGGAGGCGGTACTATGAAGGGGCGACCAAAATATTATCTTCCTTACCTTAAGATAAGAAAAAAGCGTATGGGAGGGATGGGTTCGGCACCGGAGAACAATGCAGACTACTGACGATCCATGAAGCATAGGGACTAACGTGTGATCACGTGGTTGTCTTCAGAGGAGCATAAACGTAGAACCCTGTCCACGATAGTGTCTCACACGCAGTGGTTGCCATAACCAGAAACACGGTATCCTAATTCTACGGGGAGCTGAAAGAGCCCTTCCCAGCACAACAACAGATGAAGTGGTCATAGAGTATCTACAATGATAAAATAGTGCTAAGAGCACTATCAAGCGCAGCAACCTTGGTGTAAGTAAAAAAAGAGTCCCATCAAGTTTAAAAAATAAACAATAACCCTGGAACCCGAAGCGAACACGTTACCTACATGTACCTATATAAATGCATAAACAGGAAAATGTTAGCACAAGTTACTTAGGAAAACTAGTATAGTAATAGCTCTCTATGTGTATTATTTTTTTGAGAATTAAAGATTTATTACCATACAATAAATATATAGTTTCATTTTAAGCTTCAATTGTGGTTCTTTTTTGTATAAGAGAAACCCATCAATTAGTAAACGTTAAAACGAACCACATTCACAGTTTTTTCATTATCTAGAAAGTTTTAAGAGTATTCGGAGCATATTTATATACATATATTTAAATAAGTAATCTATCAATACATTCAAATAAAGTAAATAGTAATTTTACTTCATCTAACAGAGCTGCACATGTTTTTGTAAATTCTTCGATATCTCAGAAGTGTGTATTTGCTGGGTGGTTCCTTTTTGCGTAAATACGGACAATTAATCTTATTGCTACTAGTGAGACTGTGTGAACCCAATAGTACTCGTACTACCGACAGATGGTACTTGCACTTTAATAAAGAAAATATACATATTATTCAGAATTAACTTTATTAAAATATGACTTAATCCTCCTCCTCGAGTCCTCAATGCTGAGGGTCGTGACCCCCTCCTCGGATAACTTTGTCCCGGACTATAGCGCGCCAACGGTTCCGGTTCTCTGCCTCGTGGATGGCCTCGTGCATGTCGCGATCCAGCGCAGCACAGATCTGGAGACCTATTTTTGAATTACGTATGCGATTTAGAAATCACCGCTGACTAAATAGTCAGCGATGACTTTGAAGTCACGAATTCCCAAACATACTATTTTTGAAAGTCGGACGCAGAGCTGCCAACATAGATAAAGTACACACATACGTAAGGGTTCGGTTCCACGCAGAATGTAGCCGTTTTCGGTATATACCGGTTATTATACGGCTAAAAATTCATTGCAACTAGGCCAAAATATAAGAAAATACTGGTCTAAGTTTGTTTGTGACACAAATTTAAAAGATTTTAAACTTATACACGGTTATTTTTTTTTCACCCTGGAAAATGTTAGGGACGCTTCAGGACACATCCAATACTATATAAAAAAATATAAAAAATATCTAAAAATGCTGCTCTCAACTAGTGCAGCATTTATTGTATTTTTAAAAAAATTAAAATAAAATTAAGTGAGTTATTTTTTTTTATTTATATTTAAATTATTCTAATACCATGTCGTGAAGCGTCCCTTAAATTTTCCAGGGTGATAAAAAAAATAACCGTGTATAATTACTTATTTGAGAAATTTTAAATCCAACTCAAAATCAACACACATCAACTTCAAACTTGTCAATTTGTTCTCTAAACAAAACACAGATAACGTTTCTACAGTTATGTATGACTTGTTTACGAGTGGGTGAGGGCACTCGTAATGAAATCACATCCGTGACTAAGGTAGTCACATAAGTGATATACAAAAATAAGAATTATTGAAAATCGATGATTATTAGTCACATCGGTGATTTCGAAGTCGCATACGTAATTCAAAAATAGCTCTCCTGGTCCGACCAGTGCATTGGGCTTCGCCCTCGAGGTCTTTTTCCCTGGATTTTACCAGAGATTACCAATTTCTCAAGGTTTTCACCACTTTTACGGGCTATGTGTCCAAAGTATTCAAGGACCCGCAGTAAGCAAATGGATGACAGTCTAGTGGTGACCTTAAGTTCCTTGAGAATTGATACATTAGTTCTCTTGGCCGATGCGCAACATTCTCCTCCAGCACCACTTTTCAAACGCGTCGATACGCCTGCGGTCGTTTGCTCGTAGCGTCCAAGTTTCCGCTCCGTACAGGAATATGGAGAACACTAATGTGCTGACCAGCTTCTGTTTGGTGATACTTTTTATATTCCTGTCTTTCCATATTCCTTTAAGTTGCTTCATGGCGCTTTTGGCCATTCCGATTCTTCGTCGGACATCTAAATCGCATGAGCCGGTGTTGGAGAAACTGGAGCCCAGGTAAATGAATCGGTCCACTCGTTCAAGATTTAATGTTCCAGTGAGCTCCAGTTTTCCGGTTCGGTCAACTACCATCAGTTTTGTCTTCTCCTTGTTTATTTGCAAGCCTAATTCGTCACTAATACGCTCTATTCGGTCCAATAGACACAACATTTCGGCTTCGGACGCGGCCAATAGCGTAGTGTCATCCGCGTAGCGTAGGTTAGTGATCTTTATCCCGCCAACACTTACACTGCCCTCCCATAGGGTTGCCACCCGTACTTTATTATAAAGTATTGTACGTTATTTCGGGTTAATGTACTCTATACTTTATGCCAAAAATAAAGTACGCGAAAATACTTTATTTTGCACGATTTGATTTGTCTGGGATTCATTAAACATTAAATATAAAAAAAATAGTTTATTGTAAGAATGTTTGCGTAATACAGAACGACAGATTATGTAGAGGTCACCAAAAGCTCATTCTTCTTATAGTTTCTCGTCTATTGGAGGTTAGACAACATCAGGGCAATTTTAATTTTATAAGCTGCTGCTCTGTATAATGAGGTAGTACTGCAGAAAAATCATTCCCGCAGGTTCTTCAACCACAAGTACCGCCTCCTGTCAGCACTTCTCTTTCCAGCAACTTTCCCCTGAATGATGAGTTGGAGTAGTTTGTATTTATCATTTCTCATTCGTTTGATGGTATTCATAAACTCCATTTTCTTCTTGAGCCTACTTAGTACCTACACGATGGTGATTCGGTCACGCCATGAGATTTTCAAGATACGGCGGTATATCCACACCTCAAACGCCTCCAACCATTTTATCATATTTTGTGTGAGAGTCCATGGTTCTACACCGTATTGTACAGAAGAAATAGCGGACTAGGCGTAGTGTTAAGTCAAGGCTCAGATCTCGATAAGTTTATTCTAAAAAAGGCTCAACGAGCCTCATCAATGCGGACTTTTATCTCCTGAGCATGGTCACCTCTCTCATTAATCCAACTTCCCAGGTACCCGAACTCAGTCACCCTTATTACCAATTTTGTCCCGACATAGAGCTGCGAGTCATATTGCGGTGTCTTAGAGATCAACAAGTATTTGGTTTTTTGCAATATTGATGCTCAATCCCATTTCCTTACTTGAATTCATTAACATTATAACGAAGCTCCTGTAATGGCGCCAAATTGTCTGAGATCAAGGCAGTATTATCAGCATTACATATATTATTGATAAGAGTGTCTTTTACAATAATGCCTTTATGACTAGCTGATCAATTCCGGAAAAGCTCTTCTGCATAAGTTATAGTCTTTATGTTAATAAGAAGTGGGATTGATTTCAAAACTTCGATCAATTTCATATGTTGAACTTTATCAAAAGCTTTCTCGTAATCGATGAAGCAAATATGTAAGTCACGCTTCATGTCACGCGAGTACAAAAGAGGGCGTCCCTAATGCAATCTATTTCTCTAGCCAGAAGCAGGAATCTATTTCTAAAGCCAAACTGTGTGTCGCCAAGATCTTCACATATTCGATATATTCTACCATGTACTATTTTAAGGAAAATCTTTAAGACATGACTCATCAAGCTTATTTTTTGGTAATCACTACAAGTTTTAGATCCACTTTATTCGGGATGGTGATAAAAGTGGATAAGCCGTTGTTCTGGTATAATACTGGTCGTATATATTTTATTAAAGAGGTTTACGAGTAGGTCTAAATAGTATTTTTCTATGAGTTATAAGTTTCCCACACCAACTTCAAACTCTTCTGGTCTTGAATCGTGAAATAATTCCTGTATATAATTAGCCCAAACTAACAGTTTCTCTTTCATATCTAGAACTGGAAGATTTTATGGATGAGGACAGGAGTTTCCCGTTTTCGGTGCATCTTTGACCTTCTTGTGAACCAAAGCCAAAAAAAAAACCAAAAGCTCATTCCTGAACGCAATTTAGCCGCAAATGTCAACATTGTCATGTCAAGGTGCTTAAAAAATTCATTTGTAAACATAAAGTGCAATAAAATTGCTAGAAGTAACGAAACATATATTTAAAGCATGATAATAAAGTGGAATAAAAAGTACTTTATGTTCCCACAATGTACTTTTTCTTCAACCTTTTGAAAGCCAATGTACTTTATATGGACAAAAAAAAGGTGGCAACCCTACCCAACCTTCCAAGGTTTGTCTAATAATGTGCTCCCCATATGCCTTAAATAGGATCGGGGACAGAATACAGCCTTGTCTAACGCCCTTCCCGAACTTGAAAGGTCTGGATAAAGCGGTGTCAATCTTAGCAACTCCGTGGCTTCTGTGATATAGGGCTTCAAGGAGGGCTATCAAATGCGACGGTATGCCCAGTTCCGCCAAAATATTTCTGCCAAATGACTGATGACTCTTATAATTGTCCTTTTTTTAAGTCAATGGCGTCGTATTTTTTAATTATGATAATTTGATAGGTATTATTTAAGTACAAAAATCTCAGCAACCGATCCCCACAGTAGTCCATACAACATAACACTGTGAAAATAACTAATGAAAATCAAGCCATTTCAACATCAAATTGTCTTATTTTTTACATCATAAAAACAGTACAAAGCCGAATTGGTTAAGGAATCAGGACGATTTCATGGAGAAGCGGATTCAAATCCCGCCCGAGTCGAAATTCGTTTTTCCACAGTTTTTAACAAAATTAAGCATTAATAAAATGCAAAACCACAGTTGAAAAATAAAATAATATGATGATATTTATGATTTTTCGAGAGCACTAAACATAACTATTTTTTCCTATTAGCTTCTTACGGAGACTATAATTGTCACCCTACAAAATTAGCTCATAGGAAAAATAACAAAATCCATTTTCTCTTAAAGTATAGCATCTACAAAAACGGATGATATGTCAAGTTTTAGTAAAAAAATAGTAAATGCATTAATCTACGTAGCAAAGACTTATCAATAAGAGTAAAAACATAGGGCCCTCAATTCACACGTTTTATAAAAAATTTACTTACATTTACTATTGAAGCAATAACTTTTGAGCCACTATTTTTCTTTACTAATTCACATGGGTTCTATAATATAAGATCTCAAAGGCAATTTTGTGTATTTTGTTCAGTTAAAGTCAAATTTTGAAGATTCCCAAAAACAGATATTACTCAACTGAGGGCGCAAGCTAAACCGCCATTGATCTGCAACCTCCTAATGTTACAAGCTGAAAATTATGAGCTATTATATTTCGTATGAGTGATTTATAATAATTATATTATAATAATATGTTATCAGCAACTGAATTAATAAATTAATTGCATTTATTTGAAATTAATATCTAATGTCGCAACAATGTCACTGACATAATTCATATAAGCCGGAATGAATCATATAAATAGACCTTTATGTGTAAAAAGGTTGTCATTGCCGTAGGGGATCCTAAAGGAATAGCAAGTGCATTAGAATCCCCTGGGGGATCGTAGTGGAATAGCAAGTTCTTTTCGATCCCCTGGGGGATTGAAATTGGGGATCCAAGTGGAATACCCGAAAACAAGCCTTATACGAGTATGTTAATGAATATGGTCAAAAATTTATATAATCATATCTTGTAGTTTTGAAACTCATAGGAACGATTCAGTTTTCGGTTGAGAATTATGGCGCGAAAATTTTACGTCGTGTTCAGCGAACTTTCACGATTGCCACTCGCATGCGAGGCTAGCGCGCGCGCCCTCTTGCGGCACGCCGACGCCTTGAGCGATACTTTCGCGATCGCGCTGCCGTTTAAGTCTACGTTTCGCTAGTGCACCGATCGGATGCATTGATTTTGCGGGAAAATATGAGACAAGCCTTCGGGAAAATATAAGGCACGGTGTAGTGTAATAATAAGACAATCGTCTTATACGCATAATAGCATAACAAAAATGCCACGAAATTACGTTCCAAAACAAAATAATTACAGTGATTTTTTGTTAGTGATATCTTACTTACTTGAAGCGAGTAAAAAAATCTTTGTTTATCCTGATACTCATAATATCATTTACTCTGTTCATATCGACGAAATCGTCATGAAATTGCCTTCTGCAATGCCAAAAAACAAGCGTTAATGTTTGATGTTGACTTTGAAAAATATAAGGGGGCACAGTCAGTTCACTAGCGCCGCCATTCGTTTTATTATTAATTACAACCTTTTTTACAAAAAATAGCACAGTCACGAAGTCAATATAGATATTTTAGTTTTTTGGGAGCTTTCAGGCATAGATTAAAAGTATAGGAATAATCATAATCAGAATTATTGCTAAAAGTGGCCACCATGGCCGTAGCTAGGGGGGGGGGCATTGTGGGGCAATGCCCTACCTTGAAATCACAATGCCCTACCTTGAAATCACAATGCCCTATCTTAAAAATACCAAAAACTAAGATGAATTATTATAATAAAACGGTTTGTTCATAGTTTGAGATAAAAAAAATTGTAGCGATAGGTATCTAAACTTTTCCGAACATACCACAGTTTGTGACATGACATTCATTTCATATTATAAAAATTCTTTCTTCCCTTTATAGATGGCATTTGAAGCGCCATCACATCGCTGGGTCTATTTAATTATAATATCTGTGATGCAGAGGGGATTCCTCCTACCATAGATTGCAATATGGGCTATATTGCAATCTATAGTACGGGGAATCCCCTTTTAAACTAAAATAAACATAAACTAGTCATTATAATTGTTTGTAGTTTGTTTGTTTGTAGTTTAAGTGAAGTGTACGGTAAAGAATGTTTTAGTCAAAAATTTCTATAAATTGAAGATTGATTGATTTTGCGATGGATATACGGGCTTTTTTGGAAAAAAACGAAGAGTTGAAGATCAAATTGACCACGAAGAACCTCACTGCTCCAAACAGGTGGAAGCACAAAATACAATCGCTACTCTTAGTTCCATGGCCACAGGTTGGTCAACACATCTTGGTAATGTTAGCTAATGGTATTCCTCATACCTCTTTTACATGGTGATTGATTTAAGAGCTCGTGCTTCGAGGGCAGGTTAATTATGGTAAATTTTTTACTTCCGCCCTACCTGTAACCAATGCTGCCCTACCTCAAATTTGACTCTAGCTACAGCCCTGGTGGCCACTTTATGCAATAATTATGATTTCGTCTATTTTATACGGTTAATGTGTACAAAATACGTAAATAAATATAAATCTGAAATATTGAGTTCGTGACTGTGCTATTATTTGTAGAAACGTCTTTTATGCATCATAATAAAAAACGCTCGAGCCCCTCGGTGGGGACGTATATGAGCTGTTGATGATGATTATGCAATTTTGGTCTCTTATACAAAAATGGTACACATGTGATTTTGTTTTCTTAAAACATAGTTTATTAACGAATAGTTATGTTCCAAAGAATTATGTATGTTAAGCATAATTGTGATAAGTGAGTTAATTTTTCAAAAAATATAAATTATAAAAGATTTTTCTTAACTTTATAAACCTTTTTGTATTATTTTTTCCCGCTCCGTCTTACAACTACCCACCCAGTTCAGAATTAAATAAACCAAAGAAGTTATAGGCTGTCTTATATTTAAACTTTGATGTATCATATTTACCCCATAGCAGCGAAAAAAATGAGACAATTATTTTGTGTCTAAAAAGTACTATTTTTGGCAATTACAAGCAAATCGATAATAATACACAATTGATAGTTTGGTAGTGCACGGTACTATTGGCTCTTAGATATTTTAAAGTAATTTAAAATAGTGAAAAAAGCAAAATTTTATATTTTTGTCTTATAATTACCCCGCCTGACCCTCGGTACTTAAAATGTAATTTTTAATTATTTAGCGGACATTTTCTTTTGCAAATGACTGTACATTCAAATAACTGACTTACGACGACGACGTCCTGTTTCCATGAATAGTGACCATACACCATCGCCATCTTCTTTTACGCCACTTTTTTTTACTTTTTTTGTATGATACGAGTGTACATACACAAAATAATTGATAGCGCATAGCGTATCAGCATCGGTGGCGCTGTGGACTCGGCACTTATCTTCCAATCGGGTCCGGGTTCGAGACCGCCATGTACCACTGTGTTTCTCGTTTCGAATTTCATATGTACATTTGTCTGACGCTCCTACGGTGAAGGAAAACATCGTGAGGCAACCTGCATACATCTGCTAAGAAATTTAATGGTGTATGTGAAGTCGACCAATCCGCACTGGGCCAGCGTGGTTGACTAAGGCCTAATCACCCTAACATAGGGTAGGCTCGAGCCCCTCGGTGGGGACGTATATGAGCTGTGATGATGATAAATGATAAGCTTTATTGCCTTAAACAATTGAGTTACATCAGTAGCGAAAATAGTAGTAGGTAAGTAATAATTTACACAAAAAAATATCAATATAATAATTATAAAGGCAATGGGCACCAATCTCAACAAAATGCTGCGCTGGTTTTCAGCTTGGCTCCGTACAGTAGTAACTACTTGGTAAGAAGGAGGAGGCAGTTGGTAAAGTAGGTACGCTTTAGGGTGTGACAGTTGCGGTATTATCAGTAATGTTACAAATTATCTATTTGTAACATTACTGATAATATATATATACCTCTATACATACACACATATAATACATAAAAATATATATAATTACTATAGCTTTGCTTTTCATAGAAAATGCAAAGTCACGGATGCAAATATCTGCTGCAAAGACTCCCATTTGTATTAAAATCATGCATATAAATATGTATAAATTGAATGTAATAGGGAGAAAATCTATTGGTTATTATGGTGTGAATGTGATATGATATGGATGGACCATCCAATATTGTACCTACACGGAAAAAAAAGAGTCCCGGGATTTCTTTCATTCAAAACATTATATTGTCTTGAACATATTTTGTTGAGACAAAATAATTTACTTTGAAACAGTATGCCACGGAATTGACTTAAGAATGTTCATTTTCTTAATTCAATTCGAACATATTATTTTAACCTGAAGTTAATTTCGTTGCTTCAATAACATGAAACTTACTTGACCGAAGATATCTCAAATAATTGTTTCAATACTTTCATGTTCTTGTTTTACAATATATGCCTTTAGATCAAGTATTTATAAATATGCAACGAAACTCAGTTATAATATTAAACGAAACCAATAGAATATTAATATAATATTAATATAATTTAATATTTCTTTAACACAAGAAAACCAATGTCTTGGTTCTAATAGAGTGATGTTTTTCATCAGAATTCTCTCTGTTTTCGTTGAAGGGTGTGTGTGCTTCATTTCAATACAAAAACTTCTTGGACTGAAATACTTATTCCAAAATTTTGTTTTAATATCACAGCCAATTGATCAAAGTAAATTTTGTTTCCCGATGAAACTTTTATTTTTTTGATGAAATTTAAAGACATTATTGAATGGAGTTAACAGATTGTTAATAGAATGCAACATTACTTTAACACAAGAAAATCATTGTCTTGGTTCGAATACACTGAGGTTTTTATCACAACTCTCTTTGTTTTCGTTCAAGAGTGTGTATATATTATTTTAATGTAAAAAGTTCTTCAATTAAAATATTTGAAAATTTTGCTTTAATACCGTAGTTTTCTTTGTTTCAAGTACCTACATCTTTTGTCCGTCCAACCTTTTATTTTTCTTGGACGAAAATTTATGACTGTTTTAATGTAAATAAATTGTGCATTTTGAATAGAGTCAATAGAATTTTAATCTAATGCGATATTGCTTTAGCACAAGAATTCTGTTATCTTACTTTGAAAACAAATGTTCTTTTCAACTAAGGCAATATCACTTTCGGTTTACAACTTTTACTTTCAAACAAGATGTCAGATTTTCATATGTAATACACATTGCTTGGATGAAAAACACAATTTCCACAGAGAACTTGTACGAGTATTCTTCCACAATGCGTCAACCATACCACACTACGCGTTCCTGATTGACTGATTCAGTGAAGAAGCCTTCGTCTGATGAATTCTTTCTGTGTTTGCGACTGGTTTGGAGTATGAAAACCAACGAATACTGTGCCAATATAATGTAAATGTATAAGTTTAGTGATAATTTTAATAGTTCTCAGATCAAATTTAGTGAAACATGAAGCAAGCAGCGCGCTATTACAATGACCGTACCAAAAAATATTATTGCTGTTCTTTTGGAGTCCTGGAAAATTCCGAAAGATTTAATTCAACGTTTTGCAGTGAGTATACCAATATACTTAATCTAAATTTGTTTTGTAGTCAAAATTTTTCATATTTCGATAGATGTTACTTTGGAAATTTTTAACATTCATTCACTTCCTTGAGTGTTAGTGTAAGGTACTTTGTTACACCTCGTATATGACATATGACGTTTCCAAATAACATTGAAAATATAAATTTTCAGATACAAAATTACCAACGGAGTTGACATGGGTTCGACGCAAGCCTACATTATCCCACCCGTCCCAGGATCCATGAAAAGACATCCTGGGAGTCATCCAAGACTGGGAAGCTTTCACTCAAGAATGTCAGAGAGTATCATGATATTAGTTGAGGTGAGTCAACACTTATGCCACGTAGAATACAATTTCTTTGAATTCTTTTACTTTGCTTTTGGAAATCATAAAAAATCCTTCAAACTTTTTAAAAACCTCTAAGCTTACAATTATATTTCTTCGCTTCATTCTTCAGATATGATTTAATATTTACCATGTAGTACCTCTATTTACCTGGCAACGTTCACACAATTTTAAGAGTAGTTTAATTGATTTTATATTTTTTTTGTTTCTGGCGTACCCGTCTGGCGTGTTATTTATTTTTCTACATACCTTCATTAAATATATTATTTTTCACATTCTAAACAAAGACTTATTATTTTAGGTGAAGAAGATACAACAAACATTACATTACCAGCACCCGACCCCGTGGCGCTGGACAGTTTGTCAGACAATAGGCCAGAAATATCTGAGATCGTGGACCAACAAATCAGTACGCAAAGCGTAAGCGAACAGTCCGCCGCAAATATCGCAATCGATCCCGATCTATTGTCTGCCCTTGGTGAATCTACGTCAGATACTCCCGAATTCGGTGAGAATATAAATGACATCCTGAAAGATTTATGGCACCCCATATTGAAAAAAGGTTTACCTAAAGATTGCAGGGAAAAACTGTTCAAAGATTACTTAGTGCCCGACAATTGTCGACTTCTACAGGCGCCTAAGCTCAATGATGAGATTTCAGCTGCCGTGCCGGACTCCGTGCGAAATCGCGACAAAACACTTGTCGCATCACAAAAACAGCTCGGGATCGGTATCACAGCAATCAATAGGGGACTAGACATTCTGTTGAAAAGTGATGATAAGATTGTCGCCATGAAACATCTCAGCAATGGATGCAGATTGTTATGCGATTCACATAAACTCTTCTTCTTCTTCTTCTTCCGTCCCTGTTCCCGTTATCCGGGGTCGGGTCTCCTCACTCTACGGCGCCAGGTTGATCTGTCCTGGGTTGTCGGTTTTGGCAATTGGGCTTTCTTAAGGTCAGGCGATTCACATAAACTAATGACCCAAAATCGAATAAGACTCATATCGTCTAGTCTTATGCATAAGATCAGCGAGTCCGAAAGGGACGAAACTCTATTCGGCACCTCGCTGTCCGAAAAGATAAAGGCAGCCAAAGTGATCGAAAGACAAAGCCAACAAATAAAAAAACCTGAAATACGGCCGCTACCATCTAAAGCTTCGCAGCAAGGTTCACGCCCATCGACATCCTCTCAGGGAAACTGGCCAGCGCCTCCTCGCTTCCCATCGTCGAACAGGGGGGGGCGCGGAGGTTACCGGAAAGAGCAGACCACGTCAGGGTCGTCAGGTGCTCGCCGCCATTACTCGACGCCGACATCGCAACCACGACGTGCAGCAGCCTTCGACAAGACCCGTGCATCAGCGCAAAATCTCCACTAGCACAGGTACATGGGGGTAGACTTACCCATTATTACAATTGTTGGCTTACAATTACCAACAACAAAGTGGTACTCGACTGGATTAAAAATGGTTTTACAATAAATTTTCAAACAATACCGAATCAATTTCACGTATTGTCAAACGATAACTTTTCACTTACCGAAAAAAGTCATATCTCTACAGAAATCAATAAGTTAATAGAAATAGGGGCTGTTTCCGAGTGTAGCACGTCGCAAGCTTAATTCCTATCTAAGGTTTTTCTCGCTACAAAACCTAACGGCGATAAGCGTTTTATTTTAAATCTCAAACCCTTAAATAAACATCTAAATAACAATCATTTTAAAATGGAGGATCACCGCACAGCCTGTAAACTAATACCGCGTAACATGTACTTAGCCACCATTGATTTGAAAGATGCATTTTTTCTTGTTCCAATTAGAGAAACAGATCGCAAATTTTTGTGTTTTCGCTTTAAGCCTAATAACTCAACAAAAACACAATATTATCAATTTCGAGTATTACCTTTCGGGCTTTGTGTCGCTCCTCGCGCGTTTACTAAAATTATGAAAGAAGTAATATCATATCTTAGGAGCTACGGGCATAAATCTGTATATTATCTAGATGACATTTTATGTATCGGGGATACATATAGTGAGTGTATAGATAACGTAAACAAAACGTTAAAATTACTTAATTGCTTAGGATTTATCGTCAACTACGAAAAGAGCAATTTGTTACCGCAACAAAGTTGTAAGTTCTTAGGTTTCTGCTTCAATACGAAAAACCTCAGCATTAGCTTACCAACGGATAAAAGATGTAAAATTGAGAATCTGTTGAAAAAATTTTTACTATTACCTTCATGTTCCATTCGGGAATTTGCCCAATTGATAGGACTTCTAATTGCTGCATGCCCAGCTGTAAAATACGGTTGGATGTACACTAAAATTTTGGAACGTCAAAAATACCTTGCTTTGCTTAAATATGTAAGCTACGAAACCAATATAAATCCTTCTCAAATAATACTAAAGGATTTGCGTTGGTGGTTATCGAATATATGGACTACATCCAACTTTATGAGGCAGCCTAAATTTGCACTTGAAATTTATACTGACGCTTCTCGGTCTGGTTGGGGCGCTGTCTGTGATGACGTCAAAATTCACGGTAAATGGAAGGAGTCGGAAAAAATATACCACATAAATTACTTGGAATTAATGGCTGCCTTCTTAGGACTTAAGTCTTTCACTGGCCATTTAACTAACTGCTCAGTTTTACTACGTATAGATAACACGACGGCGATTAGCTATGTGAATCGCATGGGAGGTATACAGTATCCGCACCTTAATGACCTGGCAAGGTCACTTTGGCAATGGTGCGAGTCTCGTGGTCTTTGGGTATTCGCATCGTACGTGAACACAAAAGAAAATCGTGCTGATGCGGCATCTAGAATTGTCAATCCGGACACAGAGTGGGCACTTTCCAACGGCGCATTTCAAAAGATTATCAAACACCTTGGCCAGCCGGATATTGATTTATTTGCATCGCGCATTAATACAAAATGCTCTAGATTTGTCTCATGGAAGCAAGATCCAGACGCGGAAGCGGTAGACGCATTCACATTAAATTGGAATACCGATTACTTCTACGCTTTTCCGCCATTTTCATTAATACTGAAATGCCTTAGGAAAATTATCGATGACAAAGCAAACGGCATCCTAGTTTACCCATATTGGCCATCACAACCATGGTTCCCACTTTTGCAAAACTTAATCACATCAAACGTAATTTACTTAAATCCAAATAAAAACCTTCTGCAATCCCATTTCAGAGATCATCATCCCTTACACAAGAACCTTACCCTGGGTGTCGCGAAGCTCTGCGGCAGGCCTTCACACGACGGGGCATCTGTGCGGAGTCTTCAAAGTTAATGCTAGCGTCTTTTTCTGAAAACACCCTAAAACAGTATAATACTTCACTAAAGCTTTGGTGGCAATTTTGTATAGTTAACAATATAGACGTCTTTGAACCATCAACGTCGACCATACTTACCTTTTTAACAACACAATTCAATAATGGCTGTGCATACGGCAGCCTTAACTCGCATCGATCTGCTTTATCAGCTTTAATTGGAAATGCCATTGGTACAGATTATCATGTAAAACGTTTACTTAAGGGCGCATACAAATTAAAACCTACAAAGCCCAAGTACACAAGTACATGGGATCCTCAAACTGTATTGAACCATATTTCTACATGGATTCCTAATAGCGAACTTTCCTTTGAAAAAATTACAAAGAAACTTACTATACTACTTGCAATTTGTACTGCGCATAGAATGCAAACGCTTTCGCTTATCAGGATTGAAAATATTTTAACATTAGAAAATGGCATTAAGATAAATATAACAGATATTATAAAAACATCTGCGCCCGGCAGAAGTCAGCCAGTGCTTTTTTTGCCGTATTTTAGAGAAAATCCTAGTATTTGTCCAGCCACAACACTCATAGACTACATTTCTAGAACTAAAAATGTGAGACCGGAGAGTGCAAGTAAGCTATTGTTAACATACAAACCACCACACAAGCCTGCTACCACACAAACCCTCAGTAGATGGGTTAAGCAGGTCCTATTAGAAAGCGGTATCGACGTTCGCGTGTTCGGCGCGCACAGCACCCGCCACGCTTCTACGTCGTCCGCTAGTTTGGCTGGTGTCAACATCGAGACAATACGTAAGACCGCCGCACAGTGGTCCGGATTTTTAAAAAGGTGGACATAGGATCGAAAATGCTTATTTAACTTAACAAAAAATTGTTTCGTATAGGACATTTAACGCTGATTAATACTTACTTCTACAACTTTTCAAAAAAACTGCTCCTTCACGTCAAAAAAAAAATTGAAAATAAAAATGTATGGGAGAAAATCTATTTTATTTTTTTTCTCCGTTCAGTATCAAAGTATAGCAAGCAAACCTTATATTCTGGTAAGTACCTATTGTTCTTAATACGACGACATATAAATTGCGTGCGTATCCCTGCGGCCTTGACGCCTACGACGATTCAAAGTTTAAAATTTCAATTGGGTTTTTTTTAAATTATTATCGAGTTTTTCAATTATGCTGAATTTAAAATATAATTTCTTAATTATATAAGAATTAAAATATACACATTCCAGCATTTGTTTCATTTTATTTTAATAAAAAATAGTAATAAAAGTCTTCAACAACAGTCACGTGCTGATTCGTTGCGACTCCTGTGATATAAGAATCATTTACCCCACCACCGGAGACATCGACGACGCTGATTGGCTGTTGAAGATGTGGTAATAATTTTGTCAGTCACTTTTTTCTCCCATACATTTTTATTTTCAATATTTTTTTTTTGTCGTGAAGGAGCAGTTTTTTGAAAAGTTGTAGTAATAAGTATTAATCAGCGTTAAATTTCCTATACGAAACAATTTTTTGTTAAGTTAAATATGCATTTTCGATCCTACGTCCACCTTTTTGAAAATCCGGACCACTGTGCGCCGGCTGGACCTCTTCATCCAACTCATTTGCTCGTTATTATCATAGGGAAATTATAAGCGATGGAAATTTTGCTAGAGCCGTTTGCTTATCATCGTAGACTTAGATTATTCTAAGCTCGTAGGTTTCTCGAAAAATTATAATCTAATTCAGATTAAAATTGATTTAATGATTATATACTTAAACAAATTATACCAATGTAAAATCGATTAAGTAAAAATAAGGAAAAATTAATAAAAGATTAATTAAAATCACAAAATGCATTTTATTACAAAACTTTCTTCTCTTAACATCTACATGGTAAATATTAAATCATATCTGAAGAATGAAGCGAAGAAATATAATTAATGATTAAACGAACTTACCTCAAGTGAAGTTCTATCATAATTATATGATTTGCTTCATTCGAAGATATGATCACCCTCCCCCCCTTACTAACCCTTTAAATAAAAGTTTTGTCTAGAATCTCTAAAAAATGAGCGCAGTCAATATGGCGATACAAGTCATAGGGTACGCCGGAAACAAAAAAAAATATCAATTAAACTACTCTTAAAATTGTGTGAACGTTGCCAGGTAAATAGAGGTACTACATGGTAAATATTAAATCATATCTTCGAATGAAGCGAATCATATAATTATGATAGAACTTCACTTGAGGTAAGTTCAATCATTAATAATATGCGGTTGCATCTCTATAATGTTACTGGAACCCTCGGTGGGCGAGTCCGATGGCTCATAGTCGTTTATACACTCCGGAACACCTAAATCGAGTCACCTTGCACCTTTGGATTATATTGTCCATAACATAACTTTAAAAAAATGTTTGGTCGACCAAAAAGTGTTATACAATTTTATAGCTGGCACATACATAATCAGCAGATCGGACTGAACACGAATATGTCAGCTACAAAATTGCATAAAAACTTAGTCATTTGGACAAAAATAACTTCGCTGTGGACTCGGCACTTGCCTTCCAATCGGGAGGTTCAAGGTTCGAGACCGCTATGTACCCATGTGTTTTTTTTTTTCGAATTTCATATGTACATTTGTCTGGCGCTCCTACGGTAAAGGAAAACATTGCATACATCCGTGAAGAAATTCAAAGGTGTATGTGAAGTCGACCAATCCGCACTGGGACAGCGTGGTTGACTAAGGCCTAACCACCGTAACTTAAGGAGGCTCGAGTCCTTCGATGGGGACGTAATGACGTAATGTAGATGAGCTGTTATGATGATGGCAAAAATATTGTATTTTACTTTCATTTTTCTTTCAGAATCCTGGTGATAATAACGCCTCTATATAAAAGCAGATGATGAAAAAGGCGAGAAACGAAAAAAATATGTTATTGTGTATATTGTGTTAGTTAAGGGAAACTTGAGTCTAGATTTAAAGTTTAGTCTGCCAATATAGACTTATTCTGTCAAATGTAAGGTTTGTAGATTAAGACCACAAAAAAATGCAAAAATGTAGATAAGTGATCTACCGCATAGGGTATTGCACGTAGGGATCATCGAGATGGCTGAGGTCATTAGAAAGAAAAAGAAAGAAATTTTTTTATTTTCTTTGAATTCATTAGATCATTGAATTCATTAGATCTTTTGATGTATGTGGCACAGTAATATTTTATTGCATCTGTAAAAAAAATATAAAATATATTGACTATATAGTTAAGCAATAAAATTGTATAAAAATGGGAATTAATTTATTGTGTATCTTAAGGAAATTGCTTACTGTTAAGTTAATTTTTAATAAATAAATAATATTTTATAATTTATTAAGAATGTTTTCATTTTTAAAACTCTTTCCCAGAATGAATTAAATAAGAAACTGACAATACTAAAGTAAAAGAATGTATTTTTGATGATCGAAGTACTTTGTAGTGATAATTATATTTGTTGTTTCAGATCCAGTTGTACCTCTACTTGGCTCTATGGAATGAATTTATCAGAGCAAAACCCCACTAAGCATTACCGTTTAACATTCTTCTCCTCATACTTATTATTTTTTGTGGCATATTGTTGCTATCCACACATCAGTTACACGACGTAACCAGAAATAATGCAAGAGCTCCGAAGATGTTATAGTACTGCTCAGATGCAACAACTTTATTTATCGCATCTCCGAATCGTCGTGTAGAAATCTAAGCAGTGGTGTAGCACCCTTGGAGTTCTTGCATTATTTATAAATACACCGTGTAACTAAAGTGCACGTAACAATAGCAATAATGCCACAAAAACATTTAATATACCTATGAGGAGAAGGAATCTAAACGGTGCTGTTTAGTGGGGTTTTGCCCTGATAAATTTATTCCATTAAGTCAAGCTTTTGTCAGTTTCTTTGAAGATCATTTATACTTTAAACCGAGAGAATATTTTCTTCTAAATAGAAATTATTCTTTTAAGACAATAAAAAATTATATTGACTCGAATACCTAGATTTCCATCAGATAAGTCGATATGCTTGGTTCAAAATGTTAAATCTTACGAAAACAAAATATTGTATTGAGCTAATAATATGCTGATGTTATAATGCAAAACAAATAATTGTTCAGAACAATAATATATCTACTTAGTTTAAAGTAGATGGTATTTAGAACCAAGAGTTCAGTTATATTGGCTGAAAGAAGTAATGACTTGAATCAATCATATCGATCATGTTGAACCAAGGCATACAGAATCTCCATTCAATACTTTATATTTAATTCATTTAATTGTGTAGAGATGAGCACAAGATAATATTATCTTGACTGAAAGAAATGATCGTCTAAATAAAGTGGTTTAGAAAACCGATATCATTGAATCAAAAAATTATTTCATTCAATTTAAGGCAGAAGAGTTCAGGACAAAATCTCTGTTGTCTTGACTGAATGGCGTGATCGTGTTATACTAAAGTATTATTGAAAACCAATTCATTGGAATAAGACAATCATTATTTAATTCAAGATTCTGTTATGTTTAGTGAATCGACAGTGTTATTTTGATTGAATGCAGTTTACATTCGTTCAAAATCATATCATTTTTGAATTCAAAAAAATACATCGTCTTAATTCAAGACATTTAACTGCATAGTGCATATATAACCGCATATTTTCTTGAATCAAGGCCCCCTAGCATGTCCACCAAAACACGATATGATAAAGAGGTTTATCGCGGTGAACTGTCAAAATACAATAGGGTTTCGTCGTATTTTGACAGTTCACCGCGATAAATCGCTTTATCAAATCGTGTTTTGGTGGACGTGCTACGGGGGCTGATATCTTTTTTTTCCGTGTAGTGTAGGGCTGCCATACGTCCTGGTACACCAGGACATGTCCCGGTTTGTAGCGTTATGTCCCGGTGTCCCCGTCAATAGTTCATTTGTCCCGGTCTAGGAACTAGGTGGGCAGATATACAGATATACACGAGCTGATCACTATTACGCGCCGAGCGCTTCAAAAAGTCAGAACCTCGGAAAAATATGAATGGGCAGAGAAAAAGGATATCGAGAAAGCGAACATTGAATATGAGAGATAACGCTAAGAAAAAGCATGTTGATTTTTTTTGTTTTATTGTTGGTTTTATTTTTTAGTTTATTTAATTTTTAAAAATATACTACTAAAAATTAAACTTGAAAGTTCGTATCGAAGTACAAGTCCTATTTTTTTAATTATTATTTAATAAAGTTTTTTATAAACTCATTTGCAAAAAAACGGGCACCTAAGCAATGAACCATTTCAAATGTTAATATTGCTTTGTTTGATAATTATAGGTAGTTTTATCCTCACAATTTGGTAAATTAATAAGAAAATAATCGTTTTCATCAGTATTTCATAAAATTTTGATACAATTTATGGGAAATAATGCTAAACCTCACTAGTAGTGTATGTTCGCTAGTAGTGTATATGCTCATGAAGTAAAAATAAAAAAGTTTTTTTGTTTGTTTTTCTTTAATAAAGTAAAAGCAGATAAATGTTTAGTATCGAGTGTGACCCCCTCTAGCTAAAATCACAGCTTGAATTCGTCTGGGCATGCTAGCGAGTATATCCCGGATACTTGCTTGCGGAATACGTTCCCACTCCGCAGTAATCACATTCTTCAGCTCTCTGATGGTCGTACTGATGAAGCTGGTTGTACTGATCTCACACGCCGTTTCAGAACGTCCCAGACATGCTCTATGGGATTGAGGTCGGGACTTCGAGCTGGCCAATCCAAACGACGAATGCCGACCTCTTGCACATACGCTTTAACATCGCGAGATCGGTGGGCGCGAGCATTGTCGTCCATAAAAATCGAGTCTTCACCTAGGGCGGCCAATGCGGGTTGTGCATGAGGAATTAGGACTTCCGTTATGTATCGATGCCCAGTCAGTGAGCCGTTTTCAATGAAGACTAACTCTGTACGATCCATTGAATTTATTCCTGCCCAAAACATAACAGAGCCCCCACCAGAGACCGAATCCAGTATAACATATTGCTACAAAAATTACAGGATGTAGGAGTGAGAGGCCCCGCCCATAAGTGGTTTGAGTCATACTTTAACAACCGAATGCAATGTGTCGAAATAGACCACCATGATTCAACAACAGGAAACATACAACAAATCAGGTCAAACTTCACACATGTATCAAAATCAATACCCCAAGGCAGTGTATTGGGCTGCATATTATTTTTAATTTATATAAACGATCTTCCTAAAATAATAGAAAATCATTGCACCCTATTTGCGGATGATTTATCTGTAGTAATCCCTTGTTATAATAATATAAATGTTTGTAACGTAATAGACGACACCTTAACAAATATATCAAACTGGCTCAAGGATCATAATCTAAAAATAAATTTTTCAAAAACAAAAATTTTGCAATTTAGGCCATATCAAAAGCGTCCTTTAATAATTAATTATGAATATGATAAAATAAAAATTGAAAACGTAGATTCACACCCGCTTCTGGGTATAGTGATAGACTCCAACATCAACTGGAAAGATCACATAAAAAATATATGTTCTAAATTGTCCAGATTTACTTACGCACTCTACAAATTAAAAAGGGCCACTAATAAAAAAATGGCTAAATGCGCTTACTATGCCTACGCACATTCATGGCTCCAGTATGGCATAGTACTTTGGGGAAACAGCGTGGACGCAATAAAACTGTTCATACTTCAAAAAAAATGCCTACGAATTCTAATGAACATAAAACAAATGACAAGCTGTAGACCGTACTTCGTTCAAGAAAAAATACTAACTCTCACATGCATTTACATTTTAGAAATTGCTACATTTGTTAAAAATAATGCAAACATGTTTCCTATATATACCCGCCCTCAGAAATTACGCCCACAAACGAAACTAGCCGCACCCGACACTAAATTACATATTGTTAAAGCCGGCCCTCCTGCAATGTGTGTTAAAATTTATAATAAAATTCCAATTGATATAGCTAACGAAACAAACGTAAATATGTTTAGAAAAAATCTTAAAAATTATCTAATTAAAAAATTTTACTATTCTCTGAATGAGTACCTCAACGAAAATAATTAAAGAAAAATTGCTGATTGACCAATCCAGTTTTATTGCTTAAAACATTAATCTCTAAACATATCATATAAAATTAATAAACATATTTTATATTCATATTTTTTTCTTTTTATAATGCTACGGAATGCCAATACAATGATAAATCTAATTAAATTTAGTTTAACTTATTAATTAAATTCTAATATACCTACTTGTAAACTCTAGTCATATTCAAATAGAATTATTTTAATTAAATTAATATTTTTATTTTAAATTGTTTTAATGTGATTCCATTGCATAGATTAAGTTAGGTATATAAAATTTATTTATTAAAATTAATATATCAAATTTAATCTAATATTATTAATTCAAATATAATTGTAATCAAAATATTTTTTTTTTATATTTATATAATATTTAAAGTACAGTCTTGATTGAAATTTCATTAAAATAAATATATTTAGTTACATAAATATGAATTTTATCTAATAATAGAATCCTAATATACTTAATATGATCAAGGTTAAATCTGGTTGTAAAATACTGACATTCTGACTGCTGTGGTGAAATTTTTACCATTGTTTTTTCCTTTTATTATGCTTTTTGTTAGGTATGTACTTTTATATTATGTGCTTTGTTTTGTTATACATTGTAGGTATGTACTTATAATTGTGTCGACTTAGGAATATCTTGTGTATTACAGTTGTCTGTGAGCTACGCGGTGCCCTTGCAGGGTGCATGTACTGAATCTATGTAATTGAAAATATCTACTGTAACGTGCATGTATGCTAGCAAAATAAATAAATAAATAAACCATAAGGTGTGATTTCTTCGAAACATGCCTCTGCAAAGCGTTCTCCTTGTCTTCTTAGCACTCGCCGACGTCGATCTTCACCGAACAGAGATATCCTGGCTTCATCAGAGAACAAAACCCTATTCCAATCTTCTTGAGTCCATGATTCACAATTTCTAGCGAACCTAAGCCTGTGAACTCGGTGCTCACTGCTCACGGAGTAATTTGGGGCCGCGGGCCGGGCGGTGACTGCATATATTGGCAGCGAGAAGCCTCGTCCTGACCGTCCATAGACTAATATGCACATTTCTTACTTCTTGGGGGTTGTTCTTAAGATCCACATACGAAGATTTGCGATTTCTCAATGCGCGACTCACAAGAAAACGATCATCCCGTGGTTGGGTACATGGTTTTCTTCCAGAACCAGGCCTTCTCTCGACGGAACCAGTCTCCTGATATCGCTGCCAGGTCCTTTGGACCGTCGAGCGACTAACATTTAGCCTCCTAGCCACGAAGCATTGGCTGCAACCCTCTTCAAGCAGCGCGATAATTTTGGTAGCTTTTACCACTTTATCTACCATTTTTGATACAGCCAAACAGCAATAAATAAAGCTTTTACAGTCAAGGATATGAAATTAATCTATGAAAATTGAATAAAAGTTATGAAAGTCGATGTTAACTTCTGGAACTTCGCGCTAAAAATGTAGGATAAAAAGGGGTTTTCTGTAAAAATGAGCATCAAATAAAAATTTGAATTTAGAACTTACTTTTTTAAATACCACGGCATTTTTAAAACCGGCCACTAACGTGTACAAACGATTGAAACCTTTTTTTGTATTGTATCTTTTTAAAGATGAATGAAAATCAAAACCGCCCTTTTTTTTTGCAAATGAGTGTAATATCATTCATTGAGCTGTTAAATTTTCTATTGTATAACCTGTTTCTTTTCATAATGTCCCGGTCGATGGTTCAGAACTTATGGCAGCCCTAACCTAGTGGAAGTTGGGCTCAACTTTTGCTTTGAGGTCAGCCTTCAATTGACGACTATGTAACAATACAGTATGAAGAAAATATAGCCCTTGCAAGTTCTTTCCAGTACAAGGTCTCCCGCCGTGAACCATTAGCGTAGCTTCTTTGACGTGCAAAAGTGATTATGTAATACTTCAATTCGAATGAACTTATATTTAATTTAAATATATATTACATGGTATAAATGTGATAGAAGATCAGTATGTCTGTGATTGCCTGTTGTTTTAGTGTGGGGTGTATACAACATTTACTGAAGCTTTTTGTCTGTCTAAGAGGTGAGAATGAACTAGTTTTTTGTACTTATACAAGGACATAGGTTCCCGCAGCGGAGGAGGCAAATCGTTCCATAATTTGCTTGCAGCAAACTTGAACCCCCCCTTTGAACAGCTGAGTTTTGTGTTTTGGTACTACTAGACTGGTTTCTCTGTGGGATCTGAGTGACTTTGTGTAGGAATCTTTGAGATTTTTGGCGCGCTCCACTCTGGAGATAGGTTCCCCATGGATGTTAATAGGTACGCGGATTTTTTTCAATAATTTTCCTGCACTGCCATTTGCTCCCCATGACGATGAATTGTAATTTGGATGGGTTGAGAACTAAGTTATTTTTAGTCGACCATTCCGATACGGCGTCCAAGTCTTCATTTATACAACTTATTGATGTTTGTAAATCTTGTAGTGGAAAAGAATAGTAAAGTTGAGTGTCATCAGCATATAAATGAGCCTTACAATGCTTCAGTCTTTTTACGAGGTCAGCAGTATATAGGACAAACAACAGGGGACTTAAAATCGAGCCCTGGGGCGTACCCCGACCGACTGCACTTAGTTGAGATTGCACCAGTAGCCCCTGATCTGTTTGAAGTTCCACATACTGTGTTCTATTATCAAGAAAAGATTGAAACCACTTACATGATTCCCTAGATACTCCATAGTGAGCCATTTTAGTTATTAACAACTCAGGATTAAGACAGTTGAACGCCCGAGAAAAGTCTAAAAACACAAAAATAGACCCCTTTCCGTTGTCAGCTAACATCATCTGTGACCTTTGCCATTGCTGTTGCGGTTCCATGTTTACCACGAAAACCAGACTGCATGGCTGGCAGGAGATTATTTTCCTCCAGATATTTTGAGAATTGGTCACAATCCACCCTTTTTAATATTTTGGAAAGTACAGGCAAAATACTGATTGGGCGTAGGTCTTTGTAGTTCTCAACCTTAGTAGATTTGGGTATCGGTTTTACCTTCGCCAACTTCCAGGATCCAGGGAAAACAGTAGCTTCGATAGAGGAATTTATTATTATGAGTGATTATTGACAAAGTGGAATTCAGAGTAAGCCGGATCATGTCAATTGGAATAGCATCATGACCATAAGCTTTAATCTCTATTGATGAAATTATTTTGGAAACCCGATCCTCCGTGCAGCCATTTATAGTGAATAATTGACCACTTAGATTAGTCCCTTCAAATGTTGCTCGCATTTCTACATCAGTGTTAGCGTTTCCTGGTATGGTTAAAAAGAAATTATTAATTTCATCTGGGTAACTTAAATGTGTTGGGACTAATGGTTTGTCGTTGCTAGCGAGAATCGAGGTGTATTTAAGGTGGTTCTACATCAATTTGGGGGTTTTCTTATTTTAATTTACATAAAAAGTAAAATATGCGGACTTTTTCTGTTTAAAGCGCCGGTGGTATAATTACGAAGAGTTTTATAATATTCTTGATACGTCTCTGTTTCGTTCTGCGAGCTCTAGTTAGCGCTGAATCTCGTAAGTTCATCATGACCTTAATTACAGACAACAGTCTGTAATCCACAGGTAACTTTTTTGGTCGATGCGTATTCGCCGAATTGGGGCATGTTTATCAAAAAGCGATATAATAAGCTGGTTGAAAAGTTCTACCTTATCATTGATATCTGTCAAGTGTCAAACTTCCTCCCAATGCACATTGTCAATATCCTTCCTAAACTCAGTATGGTCAATTTTAACTAAAAATCCTTTATACACATTGAGGCACTTGCTTTGGTTTTTTTATATTTAATTGTGTAAGTACCATAGCATGGTCGCTTATCGCTTCATTGTGGTATATTTGCACTTCTTTGCAGATATGAGGATTATCCGTTATAATCAGATCTAGCAGAGATTCTGTATCATTTGTGACTCTGGTAGGCTCCTGAACTATTTTACCCCATACAGCGGTGCCCTTCTTCTAAGGACCGCAGCGGACTATGTTTTGGCTGCGGATCGGAAGGTCACAAGGCGGTTGACTGCATGGCGGAGCTGAACTGTGCCGTCTGTGCGGATGCCAAACGACCAGCCTGTCACCGCATGGGGGGCATGAACTGCAACCCCCCGCCGGTCAGAGGCCGTTTGGCCCCAGTGAAACTGACCGTGGCCCCAAGGAGTCCGGCACCACAGGCAGCACTGGCCGCAGCGACGGCCCAGGAAGATCCCATGGAGAAGCTAATTTGAACCACTGCGCCGCGGCACAGGACCTCCTATGTCAGACCGCGGCGGAGTGGGGAGTGGATTTGGCGATTGTGTCGGAGTCCTGGGTTCTGTCCCTGGTGCTCCAGATTTTAAATATCTATGTCCTCCTATCCTCGACATAGATAACGATCGTTATCTTTTGTCGATAAGTTGTAGTGTCTTTTCTAGCTAATCTATCAAAATATGGAAAGAATTTAAAATTGGGAAATGAAAACAAAATTATTCCTTATATTAGTACAATATGCTTCATTCAGTAACATGGTTGGAGATGGAGAGGATTTTGCCGACTACGCCGATTTCTAGCGACTGTTCGTCGTCGTACTTAATACCATGTTCGGTGCTCAAGAGCAAACAGATTCCAAGATAAATGCTTCCGCCATCACAAAAAATATTAAATTTTATAAGTTAATGTTATTAATAACAAATTAAGATCTATACTTAGTAAATTTTATAACTTAAAGAATGTAGTTAATAGAAAAGTATTATATACTGTATATTATGCGTTAGTAGAATCATTAATAAGCTACGGCTTAAGCTGTTATGGGCTTACATTTAAGACATACCTAGACCTAATTAAAAAACTTCAAATTAGATTTTTAAAAATATTATGTAGTAAAAAAACCAAAGATACATGTAAAAAGAACTATGATGCCCTATTTTCAGAATTAAAAATTATACCCGTAGAAACATAAGTTCAGTATTTGCTAGCGGTAGAATCATATTATACAGAAACTTTTAAAAAGAAAATAAATATTAAAATTAATACAAGAGCAAAGATGAAAGGCAAATTAATTGAATTGGGGTGTATAAATTATTATGGAAAGAGAACCAGGAAATATATAATACCAAGGCTTTGTAATAAATATTATGAGTTGATGCTAAATGAAGTTAAAATTAAATGTAAACAAACCTTAAAGAGAAAGCTAAAAGAAATTATTATGAAGGGATGTTAGTAGGTAAGCCATTATTTATAACAAATACAAACTTATATATACTTAGTCTTTAATCATAAAGTTGTAATGCATAATTATAATAATAATAATAATAATAATAAATGTTTAATTAAAACACACTGGTTTTTAAGTGAAAATAGTGAAGATAGTTTAAGTGAAAATTAGAGCGTTTCGCCGACAAACTACTCAGTAGTTTGGCGTATATGTTTTTGTTTATAAGTAAGAAATTAGATAAATAAAAAATAAAAAAAATGGCATGAGCTTTTGTTGTACAACTCGTACAGCCTATGCCAGTTAGCGACGAACATTGTAATGCTTTGCGAGATATCGAAAAGGCTCGCTATGAAATCGTTAATTTGACAGTTTTTTCGATAAGTTAGCGACAAAAATCGATAGGTTTGCGTTAATTTTCATGTCGAGAATTGCATTTATGTCTAAGTAAGTGTCGTTATATGTAACTGAATAAAGCATATTGTTGTACTAATATAAGAAATAATTTTGTTATCTTTTCCCAATTTTAAATTTTGATAAATTAGTGTTAGGTTCCGAATGAATCGATAACATCTTTACCAACACTTACACCTAATATTGACTACTGGCAACACTCGATTCAACTTTATAAAAAACGGCACAACGCCTGTCAAGTCTCACTTGGGTTTCGACGAGTCATCGAGTACGGACGTTTGGCTGAAGTGTTGTGTGTTGGCACTTTGGCAGTAACCTAGTGATTTTCAAGGTAAAACTTTGTTATATATTAATCTGTTCTTCTCATATATTTTATGTGTTTCATAATTGTTGTAAATTGTTCTAGTGTCATGGGTTTATAACATGTGCTTGCCATTATAATAAACTGTTCTAGTGAATTATTGGGTTTCATTACAATTCAGAAGTGGGATTGCAAGCTCATGTGTCATTTAAATGCATATTTATTTAGAATTTGTGTTAATACTATCATAAAATCTGTAAATTCAGTAACCACGTTGCAACCACGTGGCCCCTTGATGTGCAATTCATTGTTAACTTAAAAAGTATGTAAGGATTTGGTTCGCAGTTATAATAACCACGTTGTAGCCACGTGGTCTCGGGACATCCAGTTTTCGTAAATAGTTTAACAGAATTTGAAAACAATTTTCTTTTTCTCTTCTCTTTTCAAGGTAGACAAAACTTATATCGAATATCGTAATTAATTCTAAATTCACATTTATTTGCGGAATGGTTAACGTCATTCTGTATCTTTTTATTTGTTTATTTTTCTCTGAGGGTAGCTTAATTTTAAATCACAAAGTCTCCTATGGTGTCGAGCATGTGATGAGTTGGGGTCTACGGGGGCAAAATTTTCGTTATTTTTGAGCTACGACGCATAGTTTTCGAGATATTTGTACTTAAAGCCAGCGTATAGATATTTTCATTTTTCTCATTGTGTTTCCGTCGATTTAGTGTTTAGCGAACAAAATACATAGTCTATGCTTACAAGTTTCAGAATAATGCCTCGCGACGACGAAATTATACCGCAAAGGCGATTGGAGACACCGGACCGGCGTGCAGGGAACAATCAAGAATCGACAAGGCGCAGTCGAAGTCGCACGTGTCGGGGAAGCCACGGTTATCGTAGCCGCAGCCGTCTATGCAGTTCCGAACGACGACGAGCACCAAGTCGGGACTTCAGCGAACGAGAGGAAGAAGTGCAACGACAGCAAGAAAAACTGCGTTCGCTGGAGGAGGCCCTGCGCAGGGAGCGCAGTCAAACTCAGCGTAATGCATCGGAGTCCAGCGGCCGCTGCGAACGTCGCGTGCAACGTGCAACATCATAATCAAGAAAGAAGCACGAGCCACGTGAATAATACCCGCAAGATCAATCCCCATCGCGAGCGCAGTCCAGGAGTGTGCCCTTCACAACCCGAGGCACAAAGCGAGGAGCGTGCATCGGCAAATAAGACGCACCACAGGTCAGATAGTCCAACATTTACATCTAAAGACATTGCTAATATTATCAATTCTTTGAGTAACTTTAAATCTCAACCCCAGCCGTTGACAGTAACCTCATCATACTCCAATGGTAATGTTCACCACAAAAATATTCTGCCTGATTTTGACCCTTCTTCAAAGGGCCAAAGAATCGATATTTGGATTAAGAAAGTGAATGAGTGTGCCACTGTCTACGGCTGGGATGAAAGAACTGTTATACACTTTGCCATGCAAAAACTGCAGGGGCTGGCCAAACTTTGGTACGAAAGTTTGAACTCTATTTTGTTTAGCTGGGCCGAATGGCAGGAAAAGCTAATGACTGCTTTTCCTTTTGAACAAAATTATGGCCAATCCCTGGAGGATATGCTGCGAAGGAAGAGTAGGTTTAACGAACCACTGGAGGTTTATTATTATGAGAAGGTAGCTCTTTTAAATCAATGTGACATCGATGGGAAGCGTGCGGTGGATTGCATTATTCACGGACTAACTGACAAGACCATGAGGTCTAGCGCTAATGCTTTACGTTGCACTCAGCCAGATCAACTTCTTAACTTTCTTATGAGCAACAAAGAAATGCCACAACATTTTGATCGCAATCATTTCAAAAATAGACCGTCGGTAGATATATCAACTACAAATAATAACCAACATCATATTCATAGGCCAGTTAGAATGTCGAATAATCAGAACATCGAATTATATTGCTATAATTGTCGCGAAAAAGGTCATCCATTTTATAAGTGCCCAAAACCTCTAATGCAGTGCACTAGATGTCGTAGGTTTGGTCATAAAGTAGAAACTTGTAATGCTAAGCCTGAAATTGACGATAAACGTGGCGGTATTCCCAAAACAATGAGTATCATGATTTCAGAATCAAATTCTAAATTTATTAAAGAAGTCAAAGTAAATAATAAAACAATTAAGTCTTTCATAGATTTCGGTAGCGAGGTGAGATCTTCATTATGACTTAGCTGTGAATATCCTCCTACGCAGCTGAAAGGTTTTGGGAATAGCATTATAGGGTCTATGGGTGGGGCCAAAGTCAATTTATGCGTTGATGATGTCAGTGCGGACGTCCTATGCCATGTTGTGGAAGACAAATACCTTGATTTACCGTTATTGATAGGGCAGTCGTTCACAGAGCAGGCTCACGTGGTAGTGTTTAAAAATTATGAGAAATTACATTTTTTTAAAATGAGCGATGAAATGCTTTTACCACGATTTGATAATGCAGATGTTTCAAGTGTTAGTGTCACGATCCTTGCTGATATCATTATACTGTATGGTCCAGCTGTTATTAGAGCCCATACTAATATCACTGATAGGAATATCTTTCTTGATGCTAAGGTTATAGGAAGACCAAATCAAGAACTAATGATTACTAGGGGTGTATATCAGGTTAGTAATGGGTGCGTTAATGTTCATGTTACCCCACTATCAAACTTTTGTCAACTGTATAAGGGACACGTTATAAGCAGAGGTGTTCCAGTACAAGTAGTCAATCGTGTATGTTCTTCATTTAATGAGTCTTCTATGATTGAACACAGGAATATAGACCCCAACCAGGTGAAAATCGGTGATTCAATAAGAGATTCTGATAAACAACGACTGCTGAAGTTGTTGTCCAAATTTAAACATTGTTTTGCAGGCTCACTAAGGGAACTAGGATGTACCAATGTGGCTGAAATGCGGATAGAACTTAATAGTAACCGTCCTGTTGTCTATAGACCATACAGGCTTTCGCACAAAGAGCGTGAGCAGGTAAGAGAGATGATAGATGAAATGATCGATGCTGGAATAGTTAGGGAGTCAGTATCGGAATACGCAAGTCCTATTATTTTGGTGCGTAAGAAAGATGGAAAACAAAGACTTTGCATCGATTATAGGCTCTTAAATTCTGTTACTGTGAAGGAGCGGTACCCAATGCCGGTTATTGAGGACGAGATTGCTAGGCTTTCAGGGCAAGCGTACTTCGTTACCTTAGACTTAGCGTCTGGTTACTACCAGGTTCCAATCACGGAGGATTCAAAACCGCTCACCTCGTTTGTGACTCCAGACGGTCAATACGAGTTCAATCGTATGCCGTTTGGGCTTGCAAACGCTCCTGCTGTTTTTCAGCGGCTAATGAATAAAGTCTTGGGATCTGCTAGGTTTTCAGGGGCAACAGCCTATATCGATGACGTACTTATTTATGGGAAAAGTGTGGATGAGTGTTTAGAGAGGCTTGAAAAGGTGATGCATTTAATAGAGCAAGCTAATTTGACACTGAACTTGTCAGTGTAGTTTTCTACAGAATCAAATTAATTATTTAGGTTACGACATCAGCGTTGCAGGTGTACGCCCAGGAGACAAGAAAGTTCAGACTGTTCTTGATTTTCCACGCCCAACCAATTCACATTGTGTCCGTCAATTCCTGGGTTTAGTGGGCTACTTTAGGAAATTTATCAAAAATTTTGCAACTCTGTCAAATCCTCTTAATAGACTACTTAAAAAGGATGTGAATTGGGAATGGGGGGAAGATCAAGAAAATGCTTTTACAATTCTCAAAAATCAATTAGTTGATAGGCCGATATTAGCAATATATGACCCTGCATCAGAAACTGAACTGCATACCGACGCCAGCAAAATTGGTATCGGTGGAATACTAATGCAACGTCAACATGGTGATGATGCTTTTAGGCCAGTTGGTTACTACAGCCGGCAAACCTCTCCTGAGGAGAAAAATTGAGACACTGGCTGTAGTATGTTCACTTAAGAAGTTTAGAGTTTATTTGTTAGGTCAGAACTTTAAAATCGTGACCGACTGTAGTGCTTTGCGCTCAACATTTTCTAAACGCGATCTCATTCCTCGTATCGCGCGTTGGTGGCTGCTCTTACAAGAGTTTCAGTGTTCCGTAGAGTATCGGGCTGGGACCAAAATGCGGCATGTAGATGCTCTTTCACGAAATCCTACCGGCAATGATGAAACTAATGATTCTGACTTACAACAATATCCTAGTGTGATGCGTCTTAGTAGTGATGACTGGATACATACCATACAGTTAGGAGATTCTGAACTCGTTAGGATCCGTGACATACTGACTAAGGACATGGACGCTGATGGATTAAAATACATCAAAGACAATTATCTGGTAAAAGACGACAAACTTTACAAATATTTAGACGGTGATAAGACTAACCTACGTTGGGTTGTGCCAAAGGGGGCAAGGTGGCAGATTTGTCGCTTGAACCACGATGAAATTGGTCATCTGGGTGTGGAAAAGACCTTGGAACGCATTAGAAATACGTATTGGTTTCCGAAAATGGCAAAATTCATTAAGGCGAGGATTTCCCAAAATTGCCGATCTTAGAACGTCTAGATCTGGATAATATTAGAACCCACAATTCTGAAATTCACACACCTTAAAGATATAATCTAGTGAACTGTGAAAGCAAAAACACGATTTACTCCATTTCACTCGATAGAAAAAAAATCCAAACATAGGTCTAAATCAAAAACTAAAACCACGATTTGAAATCGAAATATACATAAAACAGTATAAAAGTTATACCAAAACATGTAGTTCGTTATTATCTAGTGAACTGTGAAGACAGATTTTTTGATGTCATATAAAATATTTAGGAAAATGACGAAAATTCTATAATTTCGCTTGGTTGCAATCGCGCTCCATATAAGACAGTACTCGCCAAGTCGTCTCAGGGTATGGTCATGTCGCTTCGTGTCGCGGGCGCAAAAAAATATATTACGTGTTTCTTTACGATCGAATTTTAATTTTGCAGTTTGCGTTTATTTTGTTAACTTTCATTATTATTATAGATTAGTGTAGTAATATGGTGAATAGTGTAAATAATGGATTAGGTATTATAAAGGAGAAAACTATTTTAATCCTTCTTCCTAAATTATTTTATGTGTAAAAAAATATGTTTTTCGTTCTTTTTTTCTATAAGTTATTTTATGTGTAAAAATCGCTAATAAAAGAAGTCAAAGACGAAATGTTAAATCAAATGCATACAAAAAATGCTGAAAGACAAGTGGTAAATATTTATTTCCCAAATGTTTATATTTTATTGCCGCGGCTATATAGCACAGTGCAGTGTTAAGAAACCAGTATGATAATTTCTTCAAGTAAATATGCAACGATTTATAGGTTCAAAATAATGTTTCCTATAAACTTTATTGCTGAATTCCTTTAAATACTTAATGTTACCCCCTTTATTCACAACGCCTTGCATCAAAGCTTTAGAAGGTAGAATCAACAGCACATTATACATGTAGCTAAATAATAGTTTTATTCGAGCCTATGTATTATATATGATTATGAACAGTAAAATAGTATTTTAGGAATCTTTTAAATTTCGTAATATTTATGGTCAAGCGTGAGTTGATTATAAAAAAGTAAAAAATAATTAACATAAATTTCCGTTCGATTTATGTAAAGATCACTTCATTGTATTAAAAGAAAATATCTGATCAGCGGAATTTTGTGAAACTTTATAAAATATTTGCTTTTGCCCGCTGCTTCGCCCGCATAAATGTCATAGAGGTTCCATACAAACTATTATTTTTTGGTTTTACCCCCTTAGATGGCGAATTTCCAACATACATGTCAAATTTCCGCTTTTTGTGCCTTTTAATTACGGCTGTGCGTAATCTGTCAGTCACTCAGTAATGAAAGTGTTTTTATATAAATACGTCGGCCCACACTAGGATTTTAACTGTGTCGTAGGTGCAGTTTTTTTCTTTTTGAAAACGTCGCCCCACACTAAGATTTTCTCCTGTGTTGTGGGTGCAGTTACGAACATAGAATATCACATGTACATACGCCCAGACCGGAAAAAAATTCTGTAGGCCATACATAATATATGTCCCGTAACTACAAAAAAATATTTTACAAAAAATAAAAACCGACTTCAAAAACACTGAAAACTTAAAAATAATATAAGAATAGGTACAGACAACATCACACTTCTGTATTGAAGTCGGCGCCAAACGATAATCTCCTAGAAAGTGTTAAAATTTGTCACCGACTTCAATATAGAAGTGTGATGTTGTCTGTACCTATTCTTATATTATTTTTAAGCTTTCAGTGTTTTTGAAGTCGTTTTTTATTTTTTGTAAAATATTTTTTATTTTTAACTTTTCAGTTAATGAAATCTTTTTAGTGAAAGAAGTGTGTTTTTAGTGCTTTCCTCGATTTTCTATGGGATCCCATCATCAGATCCTGACTTTGGTGACCATGAGACTAGGGCATGGAATACCGGAATGATTTTCATACCGGTATTGAAATTTCAAATACCGGTATACCGAAATTTCGGTATATTTTCGGTATTTGTTTAAATACTGTTAATTACTATTTAAATGATTCCAATAACGATTGGTAAGTCTTGTTTGGGGAGAGCGATTAAAGCAGTTTTCCACGCTTTATGCCAGAAACACTGAAAATATTTATCATCTCCGAGCAAGCCCAACCAGGTTGATGGGGCTATCGATTGCACGGGGCCAACCGTGCACGGCGGCCTTCACGGCAGGTTCATTAGGTGGGTATTGCTTGTGCAAATGCCCGCCTTCGCCTGCCTATCCGTCTGCAGCGGAGGGGAGCGGCTTGGGTATCTTCCTCCCGCTCCCTCTCCGCAGCCTCCTTCTGTGAGATGACGTCCTCACAGAAGGAGGAGACAGCCTCGCATTCCACCTCGCCGCGGAGCATGGCCACGACCATGCTCGGCAGCGAGAGGTCTCCGCCTCCCAGCACAGCGTTAAGCTCGCTGCGCTGGGGTCGCCTGGCCGGGCACATCAACAGGGTGTGCTCGGCGGTGTCGTCGGGAGCGTCGCAGTAGTGACACCGCGGCTGTCCTCTCGACGGGCGACCCGATGCAGGTAGTGACCGAAGCAGCCATGCCCGGTCAGTACCTGCACCATGTGGAACGTGAGGCTGTCCTGCCGGCGCCCAACCCACTCCTCTAACACCGGACGAATCGAGGCGCGCTGGACCTAGAAATAGTGGACAACTTCATCTACCTGGGTTCTAATATCAGTCACGATGGCTCGTGCGAAAAGGGGGTGCGCAGGAGAATCGGCATGGGCAAAAGCGCCATGTCTCAGCTTGAAAAAATCTGGAGAGATCGCAACATTTCCGTAAAAACTAAAACCAAACTGGTAAGGACTCTAGCCTTCTCGGTCTTTTCATATGGCGCTGAGACGTGGATACTGAAAGCTACAGACGGCAAACGCATCGGCAAGGCGTCAGCCTTTGAGATGTGGTGCTGGAGAAAAATACTCCGTATTTCGTGGACAGCATTTCGGGCTAACGCCTCCATATTACGAGAACTCAAAATCTCCTCGCGGCTGTCATCTAAGTGTCTATGCAGAATCCTAGAATACTTCGGTCACATTGCAAGGAAAGACGGTGACAACCTCGAGAAGCTCATCGTGACCGGCAAAGTTGATGGGAAAAGGCCTCGTGGACGCAGCCCAATGCGTTGGTCTGACCAGATCCACATCGCTCTTGACTCCACAATCCACAACGCCCTCCACGCAGCCGGAGACAGAAACAGATGGAGAAAAGATCCGCACCGCTCTTGACTCCACGATCCACAACGCCCTCCTCACAGCCGGTGACAGAAACAGATGGAGAAAGACCGTACGTGAGAAAGTGATACAAAGGGAGGTCACGATCCTCAATACTGAGGAATACGACTCAAGGAGGAGGAAGAATACTAAAGAAAATACGGTATGGTCTTAGAATTATTTATATTGTTTCATTGGCATAAATGATGATGATGATGATTGGCATAAATATCACAATCAAATAGGTATTAAAATCAGTCTTATTTTTATTTAACAATAATTTCGAATATCTCTCTTGTGTCGCTGAAAAGTTTAAGTACTTACTCAGCTTATTTGTTTGCACTTGTACAGGACACAAACACAACACTACTCACACAATGTGCGTGGTGACGATGTTTTCACACTTAAATGGACTCCAAAATTATTGTTAAAGTATTCTCATGATAAGAAGCTCACTATATACATGTTCTCAATGAAAACAGCAGAACTGAGGGAGGGGTGCAGCGTGGCCGTGCACTAGCCCACCAATGTATGAGAGATATATGATGTTGGTTGGTGTGATTGCCGCTTCAGAGCAGAGCGCTTACGTATTGTTTCTGCCGTATTGTGACCGTACGTGCACGAGTGCTGACAGCAATTTATTTGTAGAAGTAATTCATTAGACAAACAACTGAAAGCAGTATGATTAAATACCACCTAAATACAAGCTATATGCATGCAGTGTCTTGCGTAGTTGATTTTGTAATGATTTTCCATAGTCGAGATTTTTCGTGATTGTCATATGAAAAGCAGTATCATCACTATGAACCATAGAAATCGAGCGTTCCGCATAGTCTTTAAACACCCTTGCGAAAATAAATATATTTTTTTCAAATACCGAAATAACGGTATTTTATCCTCAAATACCGGTATCAAAATACCGAAAAAATTTATCGGTATACCGGTATACCGGTATCCATGCCCTACATGAGACCACCCTTGCTCTATACTCTATCGAATACAAAAATAATTTTGGACATCGGTTTAAAAATGACGGAGTTATGAGGTAACAAACATAAAAAATACAACCGAATTGATAACCTCCTCCTTTTTTGAAGTCGGTTAAAAATATTTGGGAATCCAACCCGCGACCAGTTGCGTAGTAGGCGATCACTCGAACTCTGTGCGCTAACCGTGTCGTCAAATGTAAAGTCATCATGGTAAAGAACGCTAGCTGCTTCCCGAGTTTTCTTACAGGCCTTAGGTGGTAGAATATTAATGAATATTTTAAAACCAGTTTGCTTAGAGACTAATACGGTTGCCTGATATTCATAGCAATTTGTGGCTTTCTTCTTGATAATCTTGTTTAGTACATGCACGCCCCTGTCACTCACGCAATGCAGCGTTATAAATACCTACCACTAAGTAGCGCGCCGGCGCGCCGACCGCTGCACACACGTGTAAAGAAATTCTTAGGTTGTGTGTGAAGTCGACCAACCCGCACTTGGCCAGCGTTGATGATGGTAGCACATCAAAAACAGGTTTGAACTTGTTTCGAATTCATCTAATAATAATATGATGGATGACATACCTGCCAGAGATACCTGTCACAAAAATTGGGATATAATTAAAAACAAAAATACTATCGTTTTTGATGCTTGCTAAGGCAAGGATAAAAATACCTCCGTCTTACCTATTTCTGCCGCAAATCAGCAGTGCTTGCATTGCTGTGTTCCGGTGTGAAGGGTAAGATATGGCACTGAAATTACTGGGTACCGTGACTTTACATCTGATGTCACAAGTTGGCAACGTACACTGTGGTTCTTGTGGGGCCTGCAGTTTTACTGCGAATCGCACAGGAACCACATGTATGTGACTGTTACCACTTACCATCAGGTGGGCAGTTTGCTTGTTTGCCAACTTAGTAGCAATAAAATAAAACACACAACATTACATTTTTATTTTGAAGTAGTTTTTGTTTTGAAGTGGTGTCGGTATTTTTGTAAAAAAAATATTTTAATTTTTTTCGTGAAATTAATAATAGGTCTCTAAGTCAACTTGAAAGAATATACCTAACTGAGAGTCAATACGTACCTTTTATATCTAAAGACTAACTCCCTAACTCCTTAAAGTTAAGGATCCATCGTAAGCTCAGCATAGTGGAAGAATCCTTGAGATGATGTCTTTCAGACGCAAATACCTGAATAGCTTCAGAAAAAAAACAGGAAAGACGTTGGACGTGCCTATTCTCTCGATTTTCTTGGGATTCTAATACTAGATCCTGACTTGATGGCATGGAACCACTTCGGGGGTATACTTTTCTGAATACAAAAAGAATTTTGAAAATCAGTTAATAAATGACGAAGCTATGAGGTATGTGTTACCTCATAACTTCGTGAAGTCAGTGAAGTCGGTTAACAAATCAAATCGAAATAAGTTATAGTACTTATTTATTCAGTAATGTATTAAAATACCTACATATATATATATATATATTAAAATATTTTTATTGACGAATAGTAAGCGAAATAAGTTATAGTACTTATTTATTCAGTACTGTATTAAAATACCTACATATATCTATTAAAATATTTTTCTTCAAACTACTCATTAATTTTACTCTAATCATCGGAAAAGGCAACACTAAGTAATACATTACTACCCTGGAAAACGGCAGTAGTATTGTATGAAATTTCATTAATGACCCGTTCAACATAATTGCCCTGTTGTTTGTTTTTCTAATTTAAAAAGAAATTACAATTCATATTCATACAATTCATACAAAATGTAGGCATTTTTCCAAAGAGATTTGAGTGGTTGTATAACATGTCTCAAAAAATACATATGCGCAAAACAAGTTAGATAGGACCCTACAAAGCCAATTTTATTTAAAAAAGAGAGGCAATTGGCTTTAATGGCGAAGATTAGCTTTTATTTTAATAAATTAAAAATTGTATTCGAGTGAATATTGTGCAGTGAAAGTGGTGTTTTTTGGTGCACATTCATGTTGACGGCAAGAAATAAGGGTTTTGTGGTGTACATGACAGTGAGTTTTTTTTTGTGGATTTTCCACATCCGTCACCACCGTCGAGATAAGGTTTGGTTTCTTAATAAGAACAATTTGCATTTTTTTTGTCATAAATAAATAAGTTTTTCTACAGTCAACTTCAGTTTTTTATTATTTTTTAATAAGTTGAAGGAAAAGCAGATTACACACCTCGTAAGTGAGCTATTAATGCCCTCGGGTTATTAGTGCCCTCGAGCAAGTGCTCGTGCACCAAACATCCGCGGGCATTAATAAGTCACTTAGCGCTCGGTGTAACAATCTACTATTTCTAAAACAGTGCTTTATAACAGGGTGTCCCAGAAGCCGACGTCAAGCCGAAAGCAGGCGGTAGACTAACTCATATATGTTATCAGAAAAATATTTTAAAAAATCTAAGTCACCTATTTAAAAAAAAATCTAGCATTAAAAAAAAATTATAAAATTTACACCCTGTGACGGTGTTTTCACTGTTGTTGCTACAATTCTTGACTTTTCTAAACATTTTCTTTTGTTTTGTAATCCTGAATAATGTTTCTGTATACTCTAATCTAAAATTTAAAGCCAGCTGCTCCAAATTAGAAGAATACCTATGCCATTTTTGTCTAAATTAAATATTCAAAATTAATTTTTCGCATAGCTTTAACAAGCTGTACTGAAAAAAAATGTACTATGCGAGTTACATTTTTATTAGGGAGACACATTCTCGACCCAGACGATATAAAAACAATCCAAGCTGGGAATATCTTATCATTCCTGGACAGTGCCCAACTAAAGGAGCACATGTAAGGCCTAATAAGTCTTACTTGGGGCTAGTCACAATAGATCTTTGCAGGTCGCAGTGATGCAAATAGCCCCGAATTAATGGAATAATAATAATACTATGCGAGTTTGGCAAGTAACTGCAAAAGTTGGCGCATTCAATAAGGATTCCAAAATGGTATGATACTTGGTAGATAATTTCTACGATTGCAGACAATATTTTTTTTTCCAAAAACAGGCAGTTTTGAACAAATTTTTCTTACGTACTTAAAATTTATTCTAATGTACCCATGGTTTGCTTTAAGGCCGTAACTTTAACATTCTAGTTTGAGTGAGACCTGGAGAGTCATTTTACGAAGTGTGAGAGAGACAGATAGTGAAATATATTAAATACACAAAAATTGTTTAACATAATTTATTTAAATGTCATAAACTGATAACATATATAAGGTAGTCTATCACCTGCTTTCGGCTTGACGTCGGCTTCTGGGACACCCTGTATATGCCGCCGCGTCAGTCATATTCTTAGCTTTTGTTTTAAATACTACTTCTAGCTAATCGAGCATTTCTTGTATTCTAGTGATGCATTCTATACTGCACAAAAGAAATATGCATAAAATTTGAATTTACATTTTATTAATAACACATCATAGAAACATTTAAAACCTTTGAAATTGTGAAAAAACGGTCTAATTATGATGAATCTTGAAAAAGTCTAATTATTGATAATTGCTTTACGTCTCTTTCTTATAAAATATATGTTTGTATCGGTATTATAATGGTGGACGAGTACAATGACGTCACTAGCAAATAAAAGCTTTTTAAACTTTGTTATTTTTTAAGTTATTAAAAAAATCACGTGGTTGTTTGTCAAATAAAAATACTATGTAATGTAACAATTAAAAAGTGTCCATATTTACATACAAGTAAAGATACAATAAAAAATAGCAATGAAGTCATAAAGCTGTATCTTTATTGGTTGTATTACTGTAGGTACTTACCTCAGTTTATAAATCAATACTTATTTGTAACCTAGCAAAAAGTATATTGCATACGATATAAAACGTCCTTGTTGTACTGTTATATTTTTACTGTGCGGCACATGATGTTGGCGCCTGTTCAGTGGCCGCGTCCGCGCTAACGTCATGTACAAATGAACGGTGTGAAGTGCGGAACATATGGGCTTGCACGTGGAAATTCCTCGCCTTAAGAAATATGTGCAAGCTTGCCTGGAATGCGCGTTTTCCAAGAAAACAAGTACTAACGAGGGCTTATTACACACGATTGAAAAGGTTGAGGTACCTTTCCACACCCTACACATCGACCACCTTGGACCTTTTGTGCGTTCGAAGAGAGGAAATTCGTACCTTTTAGTGGTGGTAGACGCTTTCACGAAATTCATATTTATCAGACCAGTTCGGAACACTAAAACACAGTCTACCATACGAATATTAGAAGACATTTTTTATATATTTAGGAACCCCGATCGTATTGTCAGTGACCGCGGTACCTGTTTCACTGCCTACGCTTTCAAACACTTTTGTACAGATAAAGGTATTCGCCATATTCTAAATGCCGTAGCTAGTCCTAGGTCCAACGGACAAGTCGAAAGATGTAATCGTACGATTCTGAGCTCTTTGACGGCTCAGAACCTCAACTTCGACGAGAAAGACTGGGATGATAACGTAGGCAGAGTTCAATGGGGCATGAATAATACTCCTCACAAGACTACGGGAAGGGCGCCGACAGAAGTAATGTTTGGAGTTGGACCCAAGATGAATTCTGAAATTAACCCTCGATTAAATGAGATAGTGCGTAATACTCAAAAAGATATTGATTTAGTTACAATTCACGAGTCAGTTAAAGATAAAATCGATGAGGAACAACAAAAGCAAAAACTAAATTATGACAAAAATCGGCGTCCTGCCCGTGTCTATCATGAAGGAGAACTTGTTAAAATCACAAGAACTTCATTCATTAATGATGGGAAAAGCAAAAAGCTTGTCCCCTCATATATTGGCCCTTATAGAGTAGTGGCAGTTCTGGGCAATGACCGTTATAGGGTTGCTGCTATACCTGGTTTAAGCAGTACCAAAAATAAGCGCAAAACCACCGTGGCTTCCGACCGAATGTTACCTTGCAGCCCTGAATGTTAATGAAAGTAATGATGACAGTGACGAGTAATGTGACATTAGTAGTGACAATGACACTATTTAATTAAATCTTATTGCTAACGTAACCTAATACGCAATGTGATCTGTTAGTACTTTAACTACCTATTCTTTTTAATTATCATTATATTCTCAAATTTATTTGTGCTAAATAAGGAAATATTACGTTTTTCAAGTATGTACAATATGGAATGATGACAACAATGATTACATTTATTTGATTGCTTGATTAAAAGATGTATGTACATAAGTAATTAGATTTCCATTGTAGTGAAATATAAGAAGGACTACTTACTGTTATTGTGTAAAAAGAAAGAGTACTTTCAATTTTCTATTTAAGATATGTACATCTATTAAAAAGAGTTTGTTATTAATCGTAAATTTATAAATTTAAATAAATAGATATGATAATTATATTAATAGATTTGATTCTATGATTATATAACATATACATTACTAGGTATAATATAATATTGTAATTTAATAAATATATGAGGAAGGTTTATAATTATATCAGTCTTGTGAGAAGGAACCTTCCTTCTCCACAAGATAATTTTGTTGATGATGTTTTGTAGAAAGGAAGGGTTACAAAACATCATTGAAATGACTAATTTTGTTGATGATGTTTTGTAGAAAGGAAGGGTTACAAAACATCAATGAATGTTTCTTCTAGTGAAAAGGAAGGATACACGAGAAACAATACCCAATGTATACTGTGTACTTTTTCATTGAAATGATGTTCTGTAGAAAGGAAGGGTTACAGAACATTGTTCCTTGATTGGTATATCAGTCTTATGAAAAGGAGGTTCATAAGATGATTTAGTTGGTGATGTTTTGTAAAAAGGAATTATATATATTTTTATTTTTAAATTGTACTTAATGATTATTACTGTAAGTAACTATTGATGACTCGTACTTGATATCCTCAAGGGACTTGACAGGCCGAATGTTAGGTTACCAAGATCGATAACTTGAGTGCATGGGGTCATGCACGAGGTCAGGATGGTCGAATGTTAGGTTCCGAATGAATCGATAACATCTTTACCAACACTTACACCTAATATTGACTACTGGCAACACTCGTTTCAACTTTATAAAAAACGGCACAACGCCTGTCAAGTCTCTCTTGGGTTTCGACGAGTCATCGAGTACGGACGTTTGGCTGAAGTGTTGTGTGTTGGCACTTTGGCAGTAACCTAGTGATTTTCAAGGTAAAACTTTGTTATATATTAATCTGTTCTTCTCATATATTTTATGTGTTTCATAATTGTTGTAAATTGTTCTAGTGTCATGGGTTTATAACATGTGCTTACCATTATAATAAACTGTTCTAGTGAATCATTGGGTTTCATTACATTAGCTAGAAAAGACACTACAACTTATCGACAAAAATCGCAAAGTTTACGATCGTTATATATGTCGAGACTTCTGCCCCAGGGCCTGGACGTGGCCCTCGACAAAATGAGCTTTCCCACCGGGGCTCCGCGTCCAAGTGGAGGGGGTCCGTATACCGGTCGAGGCGCATCTCAAGTACCTCGGCTTGGTTCTGGACCCCCGATGAAGCTTCGGGGAGCATTTTAAGCTCCTCGCTTCACGGCTGTGCGCCGCCGCAGCCGCACTCGGACGGTAGCATTTATCCTTTATGATAGTTAGTATTTTAAATAAGGAATTTGTATATCTTGTAAGTTCTATGTCAGTTAATTTTAGAGCTCCTTGGTCTTAGAACTATATGGTTTTTGCTTTAACCTAAAAGCCTTTTTCAAGAGGTTATTATAACGCAATCATAGATTGTTTTCCAGAGCTATAAGTCCTAAGTCTTCTAAGTTCCGAAAAGGTTATAATTGGGTTGTTTTTAGGATAATCAAATGCCTAAATATGACGTGAAACGCATTGTTATATCTCAAATGTGACTCTTTCATAACCTACTTTATAATTAAAAACTGTTTAATAACTTAATAGCATTTTGTGACTACATATAGTAAGGAAAATCACTTTAAGGCGTAAAAGATAGCTTTATAGCATAATTTATAAGCTTTTATTAATTATTATAACCTTTAAATACACAAAGAAACTACTCAATCATCACCGTAACTTCAAAGTTATATGGAATGCCCACTTACAAATATACAGGATGTCTTAACAAAAAATTGCGAAAAGAAACATTATAAAAGAAATTCGAAAAACATAGTACAGTGAATCATCACAAAAAAGGTAGTTTTACGTTGGTTAAGTAAGTATACGAATATATCTGAGTCCTGTTATTTATGTTCATTCTTTTTAGCCGATACAAATAATGAAGAAATAGAAAGTACAATCAGAAGCCTCAAGGCAAGCCATCCACAGGCTATGATGGTATCCCTGCCCAGGTTTTAAAGCATTTGAGTACTTTAATTACTCCGACCTTAACAAATCTATTTAACAGTTGCTTAAGACTTGCAAAATTTCCTGATGTATTGAAAAAGTCTGTTCTCATACCGATTCATAAGGCTGAGAGGAGAGATTGTGTCGATAACTAAAGGGGAGTATTTAAACGAGTGACTGTAAATTAAAATTTTAAGAGACAAATGATTAATTTGGGTTATTGTACTAAGCGAGTGACTGACTGCGAGTGACGATAAATCAACAGAACAGTAACTTATATTATAAACATTCATTCAAGTTAGGTCAAATACAAAATGAGAAGCTTCATAATATTTGAGCGATCTACCTAATATTAATTTGTTTGAGTGTCAACGTTACGTCCTGTATTTTTTTCGATATTTTCTAAATGATTTATTTATGGTGGTGTTGTGTGTGTCTGTCTGTGGCATCATAACTCCCGAACCGATGAACCGATTTTGATTTTTTTTGTTTGAAAAGTAAATTAGTCGGAAGTGTTCTTAGCTATGTTTAATGACCATCGGTCCAAGATGGCCGCCGCCACAAAATGGCAGAATACATATTTGTACACAACTCCCTCAATATATATTTATATATCTATATTTATGTATATCATATTTATATATTTGTATACTTAGTATTTATCTTTATTTAGTATGTTGTTACTTAGTTGTGTCAAGGTTTGTTTAGTTCTTATTTTTTTCCAATTCGAACACCGTCAAAAAAGATTTTCTCACATTTTACGGGTTGACTGGTAGAGAATGCCTGGCATTAAGTCCGCCCCTGTACACTTAGGCTCTGCGAAAGTTTAAATAAATAAATAAACATGGGTGTCAAATGAAAGGGCTTGACTAGTAAAATACTACACACTATGATAAAGAACAATGGCAGGTCTCCATAGAAGAAAATGTCTGGGATCAAATTGTAGCGTCCCGTAATGAAAAATATATTAAAAGATTCGGCGTTAATTTTAGAATCTATATGTAAAATAATTTTTATTCAATAAAGCCGGAAAAAGGAGATATTGGTATTTATTTTTTTTTAGGTTATGCACCGCATTATTCATCTGTGAGCTCTTTTATAACGTAGGTAGGTACAGTGTTTTGTTATTTTATCTACGGCTATGGTATTTTATATATATACATTTATATTTTCTAATTAATAACGGGATAAACAAATTAAAAAAACGGAATGGCTATTCGGACCGGGATCCCTAAAGAAGTCGATTTCTTTTCGGACCCGATAGAAGCGATATCAAAATCAAAAATAACTTATAGGCGTATTCTACACGTTCAATGTTTATCACGATATTTATCGTGATAAATATTGACAACGGAATCGTTTATATGAAGTTGGCGGATCGCGATCCATCAATATCATATACTACACGATCAATAAATGTTGCGATCCTGGATCGTGATCCAAATATCGTGAAAAATATTGATCACAGAATAAATACGGATCACAGAATTTCTAGACATTTTGAAATCCAACTCCTTAATATTGATTGTGTAGCCCTGTCATCAATATTTATCGCGATCCCACGTTTTCCATTTAATCGTCACCGTTTTTTCACGTCAATATCAAATGTTAACCATGTTTTGCTTTTCTTCTAAGAAAAATTTTTTAGTCGCGCTATTTTTCACAAAGAGAACCTAACCTCAAAATGGAATGCATTACGTTAACATACGATGCTAGCCCTGCTAGCGTCAAAATCTAATGAAACGCGATGATGCTAAAAATGTTGATAATGCTGCAAATCTGCGCTTAGATGGAACACGGTTTACGTATATTTTCCGTATCTACACATCCACAGATTAGAGAGATACTGACAGTGATTATGTACTCCGTGAGTCCGTGATACTGACGCGACATGTATTGAACGTGTAGGTTCGTCTAGATCCATCAATAAATATTGAAATGGAATGTGATAAATATTGAACGTCTAGCATACGCCATACATTGTGCGCCATTTAAATAGTAGTTAACATTTGATATACTTTTATAAAAACAAAAGGAACTCCGGCTTGTACAAAAATAAGTGTATATTTCAAAAACCTTAAAAAATTATTTTAATTTCCTTGCTATATAAGAGATTTAGGGAGGCTAGAAAAAAATCCAGACATTTTTCTGCCATTGTTCTTTAAAATCCAAGATGGCCGCCACCACAGAATGGCGAACTACATATTTTTTTACAACTCCCTCAATATGGGTATCAAATGAAAGGGCTCGACTAGTAGAATACTATACACTATGATAACAATCTCAAATCCAAGAGGGCCTCCACCACAAAATGGTGAATTACATTTTTAAGTTGTTGGGTGTTCAGGCTTAGGGTTTAAAAAGTTTGAAATAAAAATTAAACTTAAAATTTAAATAACTCCCGACAAAAAAATCCTCCAAAAAGTAAAAAATAAAATGCGTTGGTTGGTCCATTAACTTAGATATATCTAGTAGGTCAGGGGGTGCGAAGAATCCCCGGGTGAGATCCGGCTACCATCTACGACGACTCGACCTGGCAACCTACAACACGCGTACACTGAGGACGGACGCGAAGTTAACGGAGTTGGAAGAAGCTATCAGTAAGCTACGCTGGGATATCATTGGTTTATCAGAAGTCCGAAGAGAGGGGGAGGACTCGATAATCCTCAATTCCGGCAACTTGCTGTACTACCGGGAGGGCGATCAACCGTCTCAAGGTGGTGTCGGGTTCATCGTCCACAAGTCCCTCGTCAACAACGTAATAACCATCGGGAGTGTGTCGACCAGGGTAGCATATCTGATACTCAGAATATCGAAACGATATTCGTTAAATGTCATACAGGTTTACGCTCCGACCTCGACACACCCAGATGACGAAGTGGAGGCTATGTATGAGCAGATCTCTGAAGCCATACGTACACAATACCCACTACACGGTTGTGATGGGGGACTTTAACGCTAGGTTGGAGAAACGTTGCGGTGATGAGTTGAGAATGGGGCAATTTGGATTTGGGCACCGGAACACCAGAGGCCAGATGCTAGCGGACTTCATGGAGAAGGAGAAGCTCTATATCATGAACTCCTTCTTCAGGAAGTCCGAAAGCCGAAAATGGACCTGGATGAGTCCGGACGGTAATGTCAAAAACGAGATAGATTTTATCATGTCGACAAAGGCACAAGTGATCACAGACTGGTAAGAGGCACATTGAATATCAATATTAAGCTGGAAAGATCTCGACTGATAAAGTCTACGCTCCGACCAATACCTGCGCAAATCCAAAACCCCGAAAGGTTTCAACTCGAGCTCCAGAACCGCTTCGAAGCCCTTGAGAACAGCTTAAATGTGGACGATTTAAACAACATGGTGGTGGATACTGTCCGTACGGTAGGGTCTAAGTTCTTAAAAACCCGCCGTCCCAGAACAAAGAAACTCTCCGACAAAACCCTCCAACTTATGGATCAGAGACACGAAATGAGGCTGCAGAACTCAACGGATGCTAGTCGTTACCGGGAGCTTAATAGGCAGATATCAAAGTCATTGGCATGCGACCTTCGCCGATTCAATACGGCTCGTATTGAAGAGGCTATCTACGGAAATAAAGATATCTGTCTATTGGGCAAAGTCAACTGACGCAGCTGAAGATTGACGACGGTAGCCTCATTTTGTCGAAGCCTGAGATCCTAAGGGAGATTGAGAGTTTCTATGGACAGTTATACTCCACGCAAGCACCTGTTGAAAGCGAGGCTAGAGACCCCAGAGCCAAGCTTACCCGACCCTATACTGAAGATATCCCGGTCGTCAGCCTGTACGAGATTAGTATGGTTCTCAAGCAACTAAAAAACAATAAGGCGGCGGGTGATGACGGAATCACTACAGAGCTTCTGAGAGCGTACCATAGACCACATCCATACGCGGCGGCAGGTTATACAGAAGACCGAGGAGTATAATCTGCCACTTTGCTTGGCGTTTGTGAAAGCTTTCGATTCGATCGAGACATTGGCGGTGCTGCAGTCTCTCCAAAGGTGCCAAGTGGACTACAGGTGACATGGGCGGTGCTGCAGTCTCTCCAAAGGTGCCAAGTGGACTACAGGTACATAGAGGTGCTAAGGTACCTATACGGAAATGCCACTATGTTGGTTCGACTCCAGAACCAGAGCTCTAATCCCATCCAATTGCAGCGAGGTGTAAGACAGGGAGACGTTATCTCTCCAAAACTCTTTAATAATATAATAATAATAATAATAATATTTATTTTCCAAGTAATATATACAATATTTTCATGAGATGCCTCCAGTAAGTAATTATATACTTGTGTTGGAGACGTCTCGCTCTTACCCTAGGTTACAATAGGAAAATAAATTTATATAACCAATTTATAAACTAAAGAAACTTAACTTTAAACTAAAGATACTACATAATTTTGAAAATGAAATAGGTATAAATACAAATTATAAATTATCTAGGCTAAGATGCAGTATGTGAGTGTGTGTGTAATTGTGCATGGATGTGTGTAGGTATGTGTATGTGTGTGTGTTTGTGTGTGTGTGTGTGTGTGTGAGAGAGTGAGTGTAAGGATGCGTGTATTTGTTGTGTGAAAGTGTGTGTACGCATGTGTGTAATACGTCCAATATTCGGATTATGTTTGTATGACCCAGAGAATGTTAGTGTTAATTAGGAAACATATCATTGTTCAGGTCAGGTAGGTCGTAACAAGAGGTTTTCGATGTCATCATAGGTCCTCGCTTTTAGCCAATCTGTAATTATTTTTTTACATTTGTAAGCAGGCATAGGATATATATTTAATTTAGTGTTTATTTTATTGTAAACAAATGCTGACTGAGATAAGTATTGCCGTCTGGCAAATACTGTACGGGAGCAAGAATGCTTACAAACATTGCCTATTCTTCTTTTGCTTAGGTGAGAAGGATTAAATTGTAAGTTTCTATGAGTATTTAAGATAAGATGCATAATGTATAACTTCCTTACAGATAATAATTTACTAATCCTATAAAGTTCCTCGGTAGCATATCTACGTGGTTTGAAGAACATTACTTTTAACAAGGCCCGTTGTGCTCTTTCGAGGTCTAGAAATTTTACTTTAGTAGCGCCACCCCACACAGGAATACAGTACGTAATTATAGATTGCGCAAGCGCTAAGTAAATTTTACTAAGTAGTTCTTTTGTCATAACATGTCGCAAGGTGCTAAAAATATAAATTACCTTTCTTATTCTATTTGCAACTAATTCCATATGTGGGTGCCACGAAAGTTTTTGGTCGACAAGAACTCCTAAATATTTGATTTGGTTAACCTTGTTGATTGAAGAACAGTTACAAGGCTGGTCATCAGGGTTCACGCAGGTATGTATTACAATCCTATAATCAGTACTGGGTTGGGATTTTAAATTAGAGGTGAAACATGCAAAATTAGTCTTAGCTGTGTTTAGTGTAAGGAGACTACTATTTAGCCAGTCTGCTATTACAGCCAAGCCTTTTTCTGCTGCAGCCTTCACCGCAGGCCAGGATTTCCCGGAATATACTACTGCAGTGTCATCTGCATAGGAAAATATCTGCCCGCCACCGCTACGTAGATTACATAGGTCATTGATGTAGACCAAAAAGAGTGTTGGGCCAAGAACACTTCCCTGGGGAACCCCATATGATACATTTTCTTCAGTACTTATAAAATTATCTATTTTAACTGTTTGCAGTCTATCTTGCAAGTAACTTCTTAAAAGGGAAAGGACTACTCCTCTTATGCCTATGCTCTCGAGCCTGTGCACAAGAATGGGTACAGAAACAGTATCAAAAGCTTTTTTGAGGTCTATAAACACAGTAAGACATTTTAGACCTTGATCTACTTTCCCTCCAATTTCGGTTGTCAAGTCTATTACAGCATCCTGCGTTGATAGACCTCTCCTGAAACCATATTGTGACTCCGATAGAATATTATATTTATCTAAATAACTTTGTAATCTATTGTTTAATAATTTTTCTATAATTTTTGAAATACAGGGTAATACTGATATAGGTCTATAATTATTTACTCTATTTCTGTCTCCATCCTTGTGTACGGGGGTTATGATCGAGCGTTTAAGGGCTTGAGGAAAGATTCCTATTTTAAAACATAGATTAGCAAGCCTACTTATAAGGGGCACAAGAAAGTCCCTGCAGCGCTTTAGAAGCATAGTAGTAATACCGTCCCATCCTGGAGCACTCCCAGCATCAAGACTCGAGAGAATAGTATCCACCTCTAATGAGTCTGTTTCCAGTAGAACAAAAGAAGAGCAATGGTTTCTGGTATCTAATATACGATTATCGTGCCTCTGATGCCCAAAGTGTAGAGTAATGTCCTCTGCTAGCGTTTTGCCGATATTTGCAAAGAAATGATTTACGCGGTTTACTGAGTTAAGTGGATGGGGCGTTATGTTAAGAAGAACGGTGTTAGGCACTTTTAGGGTCTTATAATGGGTTATTTGATTAATAGCGTTCCAAAGTTTCCTCGAGCTTTTTGTGGATTCCTCTATTGTTTTCCTGTCATGTAATCTTTTAAGTTTTCTAATTAGATTAGTACAATAGTTACGAAATCTTTTAAATGTTATTCTTAAAATATCATTGTGAGGTTCTGTTTTTAATTTAAGTTGCATTTTACTTCTAAGTCTTATACAGCAGAGAACTCCACTAGACATCCAGGGTTTTAAACTACGTTTTTTGTTTGAAACTTTTATTATCTTCGTGTTCGAGGCTACAGCTGACTTGATCACATCGATAAGCAGGTCAGCAAAAATATTTGGGTCAGAACACGTATTAAGTTGAGACATATCATTAGCAATTAAAGATTTATAAACATATTCAAGATCAACACAGGATTTAAATTTTTGACAAGTTAGGTCAGTTTTAGTCACATCTGAAATGTTAAGTAATACCATAGAATGGTCTGTTATTGCAGTATTTAATACAGCGATAAAAGCAGAGTTTTTGGAGTTGTTAAGTTTTAAAATCACGTGATCAAGACAGCTCCCACCTCTTGTACAAAGTGTATGGCCAGGAAGACAACCAAACTCAGACAAAACCTCTAGGTACTTTAATCTATTGCTTCGATCATAACTATTTTCTGTATTTTTCACGTTTAAATTAATATTTATATCACCGATTATTATTATATTTTTATGTGATGCAATACACTGTAAATGAGATTCCAACGATTCAATAAAATTATTGGCATTTACGTTTGATGGGGAGCGATAGATGCCTAGCACAGTGTACTGTGGTGTAGAAATCTGAAGTCCAGACGCATGCATAAGGTTAAGTTCAGTGACATGAACTTGAATGTTACTTTTAATGTATGCAACTACTCCGTCATTCTGGTTCATGTGTCTAGATGTGCTAAAAGATGTATATTTATCTATACAGGGTATATTTTTATTTGAATTCAAGCGACATTCTGTAAGAATCATGACATCAACATCGCATTTGAGCTGAGTTAGAGTTAATTGTAGATCATCGATATTTGAATAAATGCTCCTTATGTTTTGAGTTAAAATAAAAAAGTTGGACTTGTACGTAGGTAAAAAATAGGATAGGTCAACAATATCACATATTACAGATTGAGCAATTTCTGAATCGTCCAAATCTTGTAATGCGTTAACGTTTTTATTCATTAAGTACGCTAAAGATATCCAAAGTCATTACTGCTGCGGGTCACAAAGAATGTTATCAGCAATCTAGAATATCCTACACATTTCTCTAACCATGAGTGCTTGAAGTTTGTATGGCGTACTATCGAGATCAATAAGAATATAAAAGAGAGCGTACAAAGTTGTTTATTATGGTATGGATGTGAACAAGTAGGTATGTGATAAAGTCGAAGAATGAGTGTTATTATGTTTGAGTGTAAGAAACTCTTTAGGAATGTTAGTGTGAGCGTGTATGATAGTTTGTGCGGCGAGGATGTGTGTGACGTATTACATGTGTTTAAGTTACTATAGAGTAGGTGTATATTATAGCTAAAAATTATTATTGCATCCAAAGATAGCCAGTGAATACTGAAAGCTATATATGCTAAATTCACCTTTTGTTGTATATAAAATATTAAAGTAACGATCATAAAGTATAGTCACGTATTTACTAAAAGCGAATGTATTTGTGCTTCATTTGTTATGTGAATTACCCTTGAGCTGTCATCCCGCCGAAGAAAGATCTTGCCAAACGATGTCCAACAGTATTTGTATTTACAACTTTTTACAAGGTCGCGAGCTAGGAAGAACAGTCGGGCTCCCTTTGGTGTTAATTGCTCTGAGATATATACTGGAATGTCCTCGTTGGTAGTATGACCAAGGTGCTTTGCTTGTAACTTTGTCTTGTTTTTGATGTTAAAAGCTTTAGTTTTTTTAAGAAAATCCATCTTCGTTATCGTAGATCCCAAGTCCACAACAATCGCCGGGTTTTTGTCAGAGCGATACCTAAAAATGTCCTTTATATCCCGAGGTTCTAAGTCAATATTTATATTGCTTGCTAACTTGAGTATCATTTTTGTAAGATCTTCTCTTGTTTCCTGGGATTTTTTTGGGACATTCTTAATTTCAATAGATGTTTTATTAGATGTCCGCTGCAGGTCCTCAATCCTAGTCTCAAGAACAGAAATATAGTCTCGGTCTGATTTAGCCTGGGACTCAAGCAATTCAATCTTCTTGTGAAGTTCTTCATTTTGACTCGCAAGAAGGGCGATGGAACTGTCTATATTACTGTTCGTTTGTTGAATATTCTTTAAGTCCGATATAATCCCAATCATTTGGTTTTGTTGAGTTGTGATAAACGAAGTAATTAATTCCTTCATTTCATCTCTGAAGCTATTGAATTCAGCTGGTAAGTCCTCTTCTCTCAATCTCTTACTGCGTAATGAGACGAAGTTTAGCGGTGTACTTTCATTGCCAATTGTACTGATATTAGAAGTTGACATCGACTTGTTCATTGTGAAGTAGTAAACAAAGTATTATTCACTCGTCTGGGTCGTAGACGCTCGACTCGTAGCCACTTCAGGCAAGTCAAATATTGTAGCACGCACGTAGCAGGAGACTACGGTGACGTAGGCATACGTAGCCGCCAAAGTGGTAACAATAGGTGTAAGCGCGAGGGCAATTATGTCAGTTGTCTTGTCTCTGTCCCGCGTCGCTGGTGGCGTCCGCGGACGATAGCAGCGGAGCGAAAAAAGGATAGTATATACACTTCACTCTTTTTTAAAACCGGTTCAATACTAGTTTTTAGTTAAATTTTACGCAAGAATGACAGTTATTGCTTCCGCGAGCAGCGCACGTCCGTTCACAACAAAGCCCCAGAGGCAAGAGGATCTTTACCGCTGCATTGGAGGATATTTTCAAGCTTCTGGATTGGAAATGATACGGCATTAACATTAATGGCGAGTACCTAACACACCTCCGTTTTGCCGATGATGTGGTTCTAATGGCTGAGACCTTGGAAGACCTGAACACCATGCTCGGAGATCTCAGTAGTGCTTCCCAAAGAGTGGGTCTTAAAATGAACATGGATAAGACAAAAATCATGTCGAATGCCCATGTTGTACCCACTCCAGTTAATATTGGGAACACTACACTTGAAGTTGTAGACAGCTATGTACACCTGGGACAGATAGTCCAGCTAGGTAAGTCCAACTTCGAGAAAGAGATCTCTCGTCGAATCCAGCTCGGTTGGGCAGCTTTCGGGAAGTTACGAAAAATCTTCGCGTCCCAATTACCTTTGTCTCAAGACCAAAATCTTTGACCAGTGTGTGTTGCCAGTGATGACTTACGGAAGCGAAACGTAGCCATTCACTATGGGTCTCGTCCGAGGGCTCAAGGTCACTCAGCGGGCAATGGGGAGAGCAATGCTTGGGGTCTCCCTGCGTGATCGGATCCGAAATGAGGAGATCCACAGGAGAACTAAAGTAACCGACACTGCTCGAAGGATTGCTCAGCTGAAGTGGCAGTGGGCGAGACACATAGCTAGAAGAACTGATGGCCGCTGGGGCCGAACGGTTCTTGAGTGGCGACCACGATCCGGGCGACGCTCAGTGGGTAGGCCCCCGACCAGGTGGACCGACGATCTGGCGAAGGTCGCGGGAAGCCGCTGGATGCGGGCAGCACAGGACCGATCGTTGTGGAGATCCATGGGATGATGATGATGATGATCTAGTAATATTTTGATTTTAGCATCGTCAAGTCGGGGGACCGCAATCAATATCTATAATGTATATAATTAAATAAATAGATATATTAATTGCATTGCAAATTGAATATAAAACTTAAGTAGGTAGGTGCCTATTTAACTAGCAGTAGGTGCAAATAGAATCTGAAAAATAATAGAAGAATAATAATAAACATATCCTTTGGTTTTGTATACACTCTGTAGGTACACCACGCGAAATGTTGTTTTTTAATAAAATGTAATCTAAGCTCTCTTGGCATCTGAAATTACTACTTAGTCCGTTCGCGGTGATATAGAAGTACTATCAAATCTTACGAGAAAATTTAATGCGTAAAGGGTTGCAAAAATAACTAACAGTTTGTGATAAGGTTATTTAAATTACCTAGAGGTTTTTTTAAGTAAATTTCGTGCGTTAATAGTAATTCAGGCTATTTAAGAGTTATTTGTAAAGCTAGTATGCCTTTCATTGAAGGCAGCCATTTTTAAGAGGTTTATTGTGGGAAGAATTTTCGATAATATCAATTTATTTATTTTATTTGTTAGTGATAATAAATTTAAAAGACATTTTTACGTTTATAAATAATTGTGTGCCAGATTGGAGGTTAAAAATGTATTTAATGTATTTTTTTTACACTACGTATGACCATTAAATATTTTAAATATGCCTGATAATTAGGGCGCGTGAATTTTATAAGCATATTATCCCATAATTTAACAGGAAACTGGTATTCGCAATAAAATTTATAAGCACGTGTGAATTTTACAGACATTTTGCTTCGTATATGAAAACCCAAGTCATAATAAAAAAATAGTATTACAAATGGAAGCCATTTGTCTGATATGAAATAAGTTTTAACTAATATATAACCAGTCTCTTATAAAATATTTTGAAAACTTACTAATAAGCTTTTGCTGGTACTTGACAATAACCTAATTCTGGAAAATGACTGCTGCGATAAAAACTGATTATGACTAGTCCATGACTAAGCTGAGACTTCATAAAGGTTATAATTAGGTAATACTGAATCTAACCAGGTTATAAAATGGTTAATTTACAGTTACATCCAGGTTATCAAGCATGCCTTTAGGTAATTTGTCTAGTCAGTAAAGAGTAAAAATAAGGTCTGCACTAGGTTGTTATGTAGGGCCTTTTTGGTTATTAAGAGTTTATGCGGAGTTTATTATGAACATATTAGGACCTATCGTATTTCTTTGAGGAAATCCATAAAAAGGTTATATAACCTATTTGTGACCTTTCTATAACTTAAATTGTTACTTGGGGGGTCCTCCCTAATGTGGGAGGACCAGGATCGGCGTGCCGTCGACTGTATCACGGGGTGATACGGTCGATGGCACTCTACGGAGCCCCGATATGGGCGGAGTGCGTCTCCCCCCGAACGGTGGTCCTCTTGCGACGTCCGCAGAGGGTCATAGCAACCCGGGCCGTTCGAGCTTATCGCACGGTCAGCCATGGCGCGGCCAAACGCCGTGGGATGTCTAAGCACGCGTACATGCAGAGGTGTATCGACATCGGGTTGCCGTTAGAGAACGGGGGGACGATCCGCTCCTGAGGAAGTGGAGCGGATTCGTACCCAGGCGCAGAGGGAGGCTCTGCGTCGATGGGGTGAGGCACTCGCCTCCCCAGCTGCCGGCCACCGGACGATCGACGCGATTCGTCCGGTGTTGGAGGAGTGGGTTGGGCGCCGGCAGGGCAGCCTCACGTTCCGCATGGTGCAGGTACTGACCGGGGGGGGCTACCGCCTAACTCATAACGATCACTCGCTATCGCTTTCGTGACATTAGAACAATAGCTCTAATGTCATCTGTGACATAAAAACTATTGTTCTAATGTCATGATAACGATAGCGAGTGCTCGCTTTGAGTTAGGCGGTACGGCCGCGGGCATGGCTGCTTTGGTCATTACCTGCATCGAGTCGCGCGTCAGGAGGAAACGCCGCGGTGTCACCACTGCGACGCTTCCGACGACACTGCCGAGCACACCCTATTGATGTGCCCGGCCTGGCGACTCCAGCATAGCGAGCTTAACGCTGCGCTGGGAGGCGGAGACCTCTCGCTGCCGAGCATGGTCGTGGCCATGCTCCGCGGCGAAGCGGAATAAGGGGCTGTCGCCTCCTTCTGTGAGGACGTAATCTCGCAGAAAGAGGCCGCGGAGAGGGAGCGGGAGGCAGATCCTCAAGCCTCTCCCATCCGCCGCAGACGGATAGGCAGGCGAAGGCGGGCATTCGCACAAGCGATGCCCGTCTAATGACCCTGCCGTGGAGGCCTGCGTGCACGGTTGGCCCCGTGCACGCCACCGTAAGGCCCTCCGTCTAGGGATTGCCCTAGTGTTTTTAGGGCAATCCCCCCTTGGCGATAGGCCGACCGGTGGGTCGGGCTTGCCCGGGCGCGTGGGTAGTGGAGTCGCAGTGTGGACCTTGCCTAGGAGTAATGCTGAAGCGCCACATTGATCAAATGCTCAGAACAACTATTTAAGCTTAGGTAATTGGGAGGGAGGACTGTTTGATATTATATAACCTACTTATATCAAAGTCAGTGATTAATTTACGATCTAAAATAAATTTCCCGTTAGTACAAAATATCTTAATTATTTAAGATAAAACATAAACCAGACAATAATTCAGATCATAGAAAAAAGCCCGCCAGGTGCGTGTTGGGCCACTTGCAATGTAGGGCTCCGTACTATTTTTATTATGGTTTACATGATTCGTTATCTATACTATAGCTATTCGTTAGGCGGTAGCCGCGTCGCCGCAGACCCCAGGCGGGGCTCCGTGTCCGAGTGGAGGGTTCCATGAAGTATCTCGGTCTGGTGCTGGACCCCCGATGGGATTTCGAGGAGCACTTTAAGCTCCTCGCCCCAAGGCTGTCTGCCGCTGCGGCAGCCCTCGGACGGGTCCTCCCCAACGTGGCGGGACCGGGCGCAGCGAGCCGTCGACTTTATCAGACGGTGATAAGGTCGATGGCGCTGTACGGAGCCCCGATTTTGGCGGAGCGTCTCGCCCCCCGAACGGTGGCCCTCCTGCGCAGGCCGCAGAGGGTCATTGCCACCCGGGCCATGAGGGCCTACCGCACGGTCTCTCACGGGGCGGCCTGCGATCTAGCGGGCTCGCCTCCATGGGATGTCGAGGCACGCGTCCTTGCGGCCGTGCACCGACATCGGGTGGCAGCGAGGAGTCGGGGGGAGTGGCCCCTCCCGTAGGAGGTGGCGAGCACAAGGCACCTGGCGCAGAGGGAGGCTCTCCGCTAGTGGGCCGAGACGCTCGCCCAACCAGCTGCTGGCCACTGGACGATCGAGGCCGTTCGTCCAGTGTTGGAGTAGTGGGTTGGGCGCCGGCGGGGCAGCCTCACCTACCGGATGGTGCAGATGATGACCGGGCACGGGTGCTTCGGCCATTATCTGCATCATGTCGCACGGAGGGAGCAGACGCCGCAGTGTCACCATTGTGGCGCTCGCGACGACACGGCCGGACACACCCTCTCGGAGTGCCCGGCCTGGCGACCCCAGCGCGATACATTAGCCCTCGCGCTGGGCTGAGGTAGGGGTGCGCCCGTCGCGCTGGAGAGCATCGCACGTGAGATGCTGACCAGCGCGGCGGTGTGGGAGGCTGTCGCCTCCTGTGAGGATGTGATCTCGCAGAAGGAGGCTGCGGAGCGGGCGCGAGAGGATGACCCTCTCGCCGTACCGCTCCGACGCAGGTGGTTGGGGAGAAGGAGTCGAGCGTTCCTGGACGCGCGCCACCAACTTCCCTAGCAAGCTGGGGACTGAAATGACTTGGCCGGCTGACTACCGGTCGGGAGACACTTTTCACCCCTGGTTTGGCCGTCTGGGGGGTCGAATTCTAGCATACTTGTCGTAGAGGTAAGTCCTGGCGCTTGCGCCAGGCAACCCTCCAGGGGGCGCGATCGGGGAATGGCTAACGGCGATCCCGATTGTGTCCCTACGGAGGTAGAAGTTCCGGAGGGGTTTTAGCCAGGTATGGGGTTTTTACCCGAGTCCGGCATATCCTTGGGGTGGCCTCATCAGTCGGCCCCTTGTCGAATCCGTAAGAAGGATTTCCCCTCCTAAAAAAAACAGGGGCCGCCCGCCGTTCCGATTAGCAATCGACTTCTATAGTGACCCGGGTCCGAATAGACACAGCCTTTATATTAGGCTAAAGGAACTGGTATCCAGTGGCCAATAAAATTATTAAAAAACATTACACTGACATTGACGTAGCGCAGAGCTTTCTTGGTCCCTGTCTTCAGAAATAAAATACAAAAATTACCTACCTTCAAACAAAGCGTAATTCCAATTTTTATAAATTCTAAACAAGGTACCTACATTTAAAATGGCATCAGTAATGGATGTTGACGAAGACGAAGTTGAAATGGCTGCCTCTAGTAGTACAAAAGGTGACAAGAAACGATTTGAAGTCAAAAAGGTATTTATCATAAATTTCGCCTCATCATTGTAATCGTTACTTATTATAGTATAATTTTTATTACTTTTTGTATTTGCAGTGGAATGCAGTGGCATTATGGGCTTGGGGTATGTACATTTCATGAGTAATAACACTAGATATATAGTATCATTGTATGTGTTATGATAGATCATAAATTATTTTAATTTTACTTAACATTGTATAATGCCTACATAAATAGTGTGTTTTAATTTTGCTTGTATTAACAATATCCTTTGACCTAAGGCATTATATTGATACTGAAATATGTTTTTCAGATATTGTTGTTGATAACTGTGCTATATGCCGCAACCATATTATGGATCTATGCATCGAATGTCAAGCTAACCAAGCATCAGCTACAAGTGAAGAATGCACAGTGGCCTGGGGTGTTTGTAATGTAATTGCGATTATTTATCTTGATTTACAGAAATTGTAGTTTTGAGGAATATCTTGTTAATATTTGTTATTAGTGAAATTACACAACTTTTACAATCATATAAGAAAAACGAAACAACAACATTGCCTTATTCAGTATTTTTCTTTAAAAGTTGGCACATAATAATTAATTCAGCCAACTATTTATTGGCTTCAAAGCACAAGGATCAGGAAATTATTTATATAACATTAAACTATAGTTGAATTCCATGAACATGAATTACTATGCAGAATTTGGTTAAAACAGACATTTTGAAAATTTTATAAATTAAAAAACAAATGGCTAACATTATGAGATATGCTTATGAAACTGTTTTATTTTTTAGCACGCATTCCACTTTCACTGCATATCACGCTGGCTTAAAACCCGACAAGTTTGCCCACTAGATAACAGAGAATGGGAATTCCAAAAGTAAGTAAATATTTTAATTTTCTGTCTGTTTGGGTGTAAATAGTCTTTAACATTGTGAAAGTTGGCAAAAGCAAAAATAATGTCAATATTAACTGGCTACCATTTTTTGATGTAGCATAGGCATTTAATTTTCATGAATGGTTCATTTTAAAATGTACTTGTTTTATGGTACAGTAAGCTCGCATTCAAGCTTTACATTTACACTACGAAAACCGCCACTATTACGAGGGAAACAAGAACAGTCCAAAGGTCAAACAGTATAGCTTGACAAGGAATTTACCTCGAAATCCCCAAGTACTACCTATGAGCTACTGCAAAATATACATTACAAATACATTTGTCAACAACTGCTTTATTAACAAATTTTCAATCATTGTCGAATATGAATAGAAAGTTTTACCTCAATTTTAACAAAATTGACAATGTATAGACCTTCCCATAATATATTATTATCCTATCAATTATTCACACTCAATTCCACAATAATTTATGTCTCAACAGGTTGTTATAACAAATCGTAGACCAACCTCTACAATAATGAACCTCACTCTAACAAATGAATTGTTTCTTGCAAACATCTGGCTCCAAATTAGTGATTTCTTCAATGTAAACTTTCAAGACTTTCAAGGATGTAGTAAACAGAGATTTCAAAAATTCACAAAGAATGTCATGATTGCACTGTTGATTAATTTCCAATGAGGAATTAGTCACCTAAGCTCAGCTCTCTAATCACAAGCCATTATGTTGTGATTCTGCAGGTGTTCTACAAGAAACAATGTATGAAAATATCAATAGCTTCAATAGCAATCTCACACATTTTTTGGAAGCTAAAGTAATTCAACATTCGTTTTTTTTTCTGAAGAACTCCTGCAGAAAATAAAATATTATAATACTTTTGATTAGCGGGACAGTACTGCCTATAATAAAACTGTCAACTTATTTTATGATATATTTCAATATTCCTTTATTCTTTTTCAGGTATGGGCATTGAAAGCTTCATTATCCTACTATCGCACCACTATTTCAGTAATAGGTTTGATTTAATTATTTGATAATTGTCAATATTTTCTAATAAACTTCACAAAAATTATCTACATTTAATTAATTATCCGTGCAGTAATTGATATTCATTCCTTCTAAAAAATGTAAAATTATTTAACTCCAAAAACATAGTAAATTTTTAAAGAATAAAGATGTTTTTTTAAGTAACGTTGTTATAAGAGTTGTTAGGTACTTAAATAGATTTTCATTTCAAATTTCACCTTAACCCTAGGTCCAAATTATTATTTAAATGTAAAAACAAACAGTGATCAAAACCACAGTAAGTAATATTATATACAATATACTAGCTTTTGCACGCGACTTCGCGACTTCGTCGAGCGTGGAAGTCCTTTTTTATTGATGCCCTTTACAAATTCCCCCCCCCCCCTTTTTTACACCCCTTAGGAATGCTTTCGGGGATAAAAACTATTCTTTATCCTTCCCCACAACTCAAACTATCTCCATACTAAATTTCATCTAAATCGGTTCAGCGCTTATTGATTCCCCATACAAACTTCCACCCCCCTTTTCTCCACCTTAAGGGGCGATTTCTTCGATAAAAGCAATCCCATGTCCTTTCCTTGGACTCAAACTATGTCTATACCAAATTTCATTTCAATCGGTTCAGTAGTTTTGGCGTGAAAGCGCGACAGACAGATAAGAGTTACTTTCGCAATTAAGTATGGACGTATTAGTATATTGTATAGACGTAGGTTGACTTCATAGAAACACTCGAAACGCACTATACCTATGCCTACGCGCCTCGATCAGCGGGGCTACCGCCTAACTCATAGCGATCATTCGCTATCGCTTTCATGACATTAGAACAATGGTTTTAATGCCACAGATGACATAAGAAAGAACTATTGTTCTAATCTCACGAAAGCGATAGCAAGTGATCGCTATGAGTTAGGCGGTAGCCCCCCCTGGATACGACTCCACTACTACGCCACAGATTACTTAATACACGTACTACGTAAACTACGCACTCAGTGCGCATCCGCAAAATATAAAAAATATCGAAACCTCGCGCATTGTGACGACTATGGCCATAAGCTACTAGACTATTTATTCCGAATAAAATAATTATATCATTTTTGGATTGGAGCGTCAACAAACTGAATCTCTGAATAAAATATCGAAAAATCGGGCTTTATATAATAATTATTATAGCAAGGATGACTTAAAGAAATTTATTTATTTTTTGTCTGATTATAGATATCAGTAAACAGATTTTCACTACGTCGCGCGTCGTTTCGTTTTGAAGATCCAGCTGGTGCAATGGTGTAGTTTCTACAGCAGGCGTAGCACGAGCTGCCAAGACTGGACTCGATTCACGCATTACCTCACAATGTCAGTGACATAATCTCTATATCATAAAGAATAGCACGGTGGCGTGTATTTAGTGTGACTGACGTGATAAATGTTATTGACGCTCGTCAAGGAACACGTGTGACTGAGTTTTATCATAAACTTGGCGTGCCAGTGCACCGACTGCTGTAGTTGTTGTATTATAATACTTTAGAAGATGTAGCAGCAGTCGGATAGTAAAAAAATTGTGATAAAACTCAGTCACACGTGTCCCTTGACGAGCGTCAAGAAGTTTTCATCACGTCAGTCCCACTTAATACACGCCACCGTGCTACTCTTTAAGACATTGAGGTTATGGACACCCCCCCCCCCCCCCCCCCCCCCAGAAAAACTAGATACACATGGATCTCTAAAACGAAACGACGACGACGTAGCGAAAATATGGTTTGCTGATATAGGCGGCAGTTTGTCAGAATATGTCGGACAAGCTTCAGAGTTTGTTTGACCTGCAGCAAAGTTGCTGCAACTGAGCCAGCTGGATCTCGAAAAGAAAGCGTAAAATTGACTGACGACTTTTTGTTTTGAATGTATTGAAATCTTTGTTTGAATTTGTACTTATATGGTCTTTAGTTGTGTCTCACTTTAATTGATTTTAAGTAGGTACATAAAAACATATATTTTTTAATAATAATAATAATAATACACTTTATTGCAAAAAAATAGAACACACAGACTAATAAATAGTACAAACTCCGCAAAGGGCGGCCTTATTGCTATACAGCAATCTCTTCCAGGCAGCCATAGAATGATGTAAATAATGAAAGGAGTATAAAAGGAAGGTGGGAAAGTGCAAAAATAAATTAAACAATAAAGAACTGACTAGAAGTTGTAAATATATATACACGGTTATTTTTTTATCACCCTGGAAAATTTAAGGGACGCTTCACGACATGGTATTAGAATGATTTAAATATAAATAAAAAAAATAACCCCCCTCCTTAATTTTATATGATTTTTTTAAAAAATACAAAAAATGCTGCACTAGTTGAGAGCAGCATTTTTAGAGATTTTTTTATTTTATTTTTATATTTTTTTTAATTTTTTTATTTCATTTTTTTATTTTTTATATAATATTGGATGTGTCCTGAAGCGTCCCTAAAATTTTCCAGGGTGATAAAAAAATAACCGTGTATATATAAACATACTTATCTATATAAAATAAAGTTATAGGGATAGTAGGTAATACATCTTCACCTGTGCTTTAAAAGAAACTACTGAACGCGCCTGCCGAATTTTAATAGGCAAAGCATTCCAGAGCCGGACAGCCTGCACAGAAAAGGAAAGGAATTGGGTCGTATGGGAAGGTATCTGCAGTATAAGGTTATGAGCGGAGCGCATAGATCGATTGTTTGAGAAGGTACGAAAGGAGAAACAATCTTTCAGATAGGAAGGGGAATTCGGAGAGAAAAGGATGGTATACAGCAGTGTAAGAACGTGCAAGTCCCTACGCCTTCGAATGGGAAGCCAGTTTTGTTTGGCACGGAAATACGACACATGGTCATATTTCCGAAGATTGAAAATGAACCTAATTGCAAGATTCTAAAGGCGCTCAAGTTTGTTGAGGAGTTCTTCGGTAAGGTCAACGCAAGAATTGTCAGCATTATCAATGATGCTCAGTAAAAGGGACTGACTGTGCAAGCGAGATCTTGGTACTGGTCGGAAGAAAGTTACGAGTACCTACGTAGCCGATTCACTGAGCTGTATGCAGCGTACACTTTTTTTCTTATGCACTCAATATGAGGCTTCCAGGACAAAGTGGAGTCAAGAACAACACCCAAGTTCCTGACCGAGCTGGAAAATGGTATTATGGTGCTGTCGAAAATAATAGGCGGCAATACATTATAATTGACCCTTGAGATGTAAAGGTCACCTAAGTTTTGCTAGGATTTACCTTCAAACCAAATGATTTACTCCAGTCATTGATTTTGTCGAGATCGTTGTTATTATCAGATATAGCGTGAGTAAGATCAGATGGTACCGCTTGTGTGTAAATCTGCACGTCATCTGCATACAGGTGATAGGAATTTGAAAGCAAATGTGTGATGGAATCTATAAAGATGGAAAAAAGAAGAGACAAGACGCCACCTTGCGGGACGCCGGCTAAGATGTCACACCAGGTTGAGTGTGTATCACCAACTCGGATACGCTGCCACGACCGTGCAAGTAACTGTGAAACCAATCAATAACGGCTGGAGATATGTTGAGAGAATGCATTATGCTGAGCAAGATGTCAAAATCAACAGTGTTGAAGGCATTACTAAAGTCTAACAGTGTTAGTACTGTAAGCTTGCCCTCATCCATTCCCCATCGAATTTCATCGGTAATCTTGATGAGTGCCGTAATCGTACTATGACCGGAACGGAAACCGGACTGATAGGTATTAAGAAGATTATTTCTATTGAGAAAGGATATTAACTGTCGGTAAACTAGCTTCTCAAGGATTTTATCTATATGTATGTTATATATAATATGTATGTTAGTCTCAAGACGTGCTTTATTATACACACACGTACACACACACTCAAGCACGCATAAATACACACTATACATAACACAAGAAAATGTACTACTTTAAGATTTTATTGTGTTTATTAAGGTGAAATTGTAATGGGGAGGGCGCTGATTGCCTGAAATACAGGTATGTATTTATCTAGTTCAGGAATAGAAACTCATTTATGTTTGTAATTATTGTTTGACCAATAAATTATTGTTATATTATATTATTATATTTTGGATAGGAATGGAAGAATGGGGATAGGACGGTAGTCAGAATATATGCTTCGATTGGATTTTTTGGGTAGTGGAATGACATCTGCCTCTTTCCAGTTATTCGGGAAAGTACTAGTCGAAATGGATGTACTTAGGATTTTGGTGATGACTGGAGTAAGGATATCAAGGAGAGAAATGATCATTTTACGACTAACGGAATCACATCCTACAGCACCAGAGGTTATCGATAATGCCTCTCTCTCAACATCACAGTCCGAAAATTGATGCAGAAAAAAAGAAGAAATCTTGGGTGATGGTAATGCGGAGTCTTTGTAAAGTGCTGGCCTTTCTATTGTCAGCAAGAGGAGAATGTGTTGAGAAAAATCGGTTTAATTTATTTAAATCTGCATTTTGTTCTAGGGAAACTTGTCGTGATTTACCAATCCCGAGAGTACGAAGAAATTTCCAGACTTCACCTGGATCTTTATTGTTTTTTTAATTACTTGATTTTTTGAAGTACTTGGGTACAAAATTTTGTTAAAAATGTTATTTTTGGGCTCGCGGACTCTTAGGTCGGGGCCCTATCAAGTCGGTTGCCAGCTTTGCCGCCCTATAGTTACGCTACTGCCTCCACTTATCGTTTTCCACATTGATTGTTTTCCATCACACATCACAATTAGTCTCGGTTCACACAGGTAATGCCAACTTCAATGTGCGCTACTCTGCAGATTAGTCTAATCAGGGGTCGGGTCGCCCATTTTTCAAGTTTTTATTTTACGGATTTGATGCAAATGATTTAATATCGTAAAATTCATCAAGGGGTTTTGCCGATTTGATGCAAATGCGTCAATATAAAGGGGCAATTCTTTAACCACCTCTGTAGTCTAGTGGTTAAGACCACCCGTATTGATCTGGAGGTCTGGGTCTTAATTTCCATGGTGACAAAAGATTTTTTTCTTGGTTTGGTTTGTGGTAGTGCTTCTGAGACAGCCTGGCTAGCTACCATCGTCTTACCTAAGTTTGTCGACATAATAACAATGTTAATAAGATTTTTGTGCAGTTGTTGGGGAACCCAGGTAAAGCTTGCTTCCATCTTCGGGCTTATCATCACTTACCATCAGAATAATAAAATAAAATAATAAAGTGACTTATCGCGTAGAATAAGCTAAAACGATTGCACGTATTTTTATAAAAGCTTAAAAGTATTTAAATATTCTTGTTACTGTTAGAAATTATAGCATTTCTACGGGAATGACGAATGAATCACGGGCGGGAAAGTATCTATGTATAGAATAAAGGCAATACACTTATGTCAGACTTTCCACAGAGCCGTAGGCCCTCTTTAATTTTCTTAATAATAATAATGCTACTTTAACATGGGCTATCGATACATGTATTTGTACAATGTTTATTCAAATACATATCACACACTTAAAACTGAACCAATGCACCTGGTGAATATTGATAGTAAAACATCAGAATTAAATACTTATTATGAATGTAAGTATCTATTTTCATCGAATAGTTTGAGAAAAATATTCATTTTACACTCCATAACAACATAAAACCCTATTTTAGTTATAATAGTCGTCTTTGATTAAAATTAGTGAACTAATAAATATCTTTACATATTTATACAACAATACATCATGATTTCTCATGCGGCAGTTTCAGCTGACGAATTATCGATGCTTACAACTATATTAACACTAAGTTGATCGCAATAAAACATTTTTTTCTAATTTTCTCACAAACAGTGCGTGTACAATCAAGTTCATGTTTCTAGTAAAAGGTATTATTATACGAAGGTATTATTATTACAATAAGCTGTAGATTTGTCGAAAAGATAGACAGGTGTTGTGATAATTGGCATGTTAGCTAACTTTATTGGTAAAATAATAAAAACCATTTTACCAAAACTATGTTCAATAAATAATAAAATATATCTTAATATTTTTGTAATTTGTCTACAATTTTATTTTATTCAACAGTTATGTGGGGTAGTAGCAACATTCAATTAAAGCTCATAACAACTTGGGGACCAAATTTCAACGAGGTTCTATCTAAGCCAAAAAAATCTGAAATGGTCGACACAAAACGAACCCAAACAAGTTATACACATTCCTTTTACGCTAATGAGCTGTCTGCTGCTGTTTATCAAAATCTAAACCAATAGAATATGGTCTAATACTGCTCGTGATTTATTTTAGTATAAGCAGTTAGTCGGCAGTGAATTTAGCGTTATAATCTTTCGCTGTGATCAGTCATCACCAGGGATGACAGAAAGGAAAACAAAGATCTAAAATATCGTACATCGGCAGGCTTATTACCGATCTTTAGAGACAGTCGCAATTGCTACGATTGTACAATTATTGCTTAAAAATCGCAAAATCGTATTACGGAACATTGGATTGCGCTACGACAGCGCCACATGCAGGCAACTGACGAACTAAAAGTGCACGTCAACGCTGGTCTAAATGACTCAAGTAAGGCTGTTAATGTGCTTGTAGATTGTGAGTGAGCTCCTGTGCAGGTGATTATTGCTTCTGCAAGCAAGATTTGATACCGAAATTCAATCTAGAAGACTATTTTGATCGAAAGTTTTTACAGACAAAATGGCTGTCGATGCCGTGGCGACGTCAGCTACTACAGTTTCCAATGTAATCCATTTAAAACGTATCTTTACAAAGTTTAAGAAAACAAAAGCGGATTAGCTGTGATAGCTTTTAACTTTCTTTGGAAACAACAGCGTCGCCAAAGCGTTCTTAGTTATGGCCCTTAATTTAAAACAAGACGACTCATTTCAGTTAAAGAAAATATTCGTCGGCGAATTCGAATGACGAAGGCTATGGCTGTCTTAGGAAAGCTTATCATAATATAGTAATAAGCTTTATATATTACTTAGAAACGAGGCCTTGTGTTTCAAACTTCTACAAGATGAAATTAAGTGATAAATCATTCCCCCCATATACGTCGCGGCACATCGCTCATTCATCGATTAACTAAGTAGTTCGAGCATGGAACCCCGAAAGTCAAATTTCACTTGAACTATCAAACCTTTTAAAAAATCTTTTTTCGAGATGAAACTGGGAGTGTAATTATTAATATCACCTTTCCCTTTTACAACGTTTTATGTGGCTAGCACTTGTCCGCATTTTTTAAAACTCACAGTTCATATCTTCCGATTACTCGGTCTTAGCAATCGGACCACGACACGGTCAGGGATAAATTATATGCTCGCATAAAGCCGGGTCCGCTGCGCCATGTTTTCATGAAAACATTGTTTAGTTAACCGATTAGGGGCGTGGTTTAACAGTTTTGTTAGAAAAATACGATAACATGTTTCCCGTGACGAATGGATAACATCCCCCGCGTTCGCCTGCGGGGAGGGAAAGCTAAGCATTTTTTGTTAGCGCTCACTAGAGGAACACGTATCGCTTGAAGTTTATAACAATTCTCTTTGGTTTATTTTTGAGTGAAATAAAGACAATATTTTGTTTTTAATACAACTAATAAGAGAGAGACCGGTGCTGTGGGATGTTACATTAATAGATTATACCGAACCTATCATAAATTTTTAGTTCTTGATAAATAATGACAAAAACATTTTAATAACAGGCGCCATGTTGGGCACATGTTTTGTTAGAAAATTGGCGCAGCGGACTGGCTGTTTTTCTTAACATGTTTTGGTAACATGTTTTGTTAAAAAATTGGCGCTGCGGACCCGGCTTACAATCAGCTTCGAACATTAATTTTAGGCCGCAACAGTATTGATAAATGACAAAATCAGTTGCTTTTGACCTCGTTCATAACGTTTTGCATTTGTAAAGTAGGTAAGCAAATCAATGCATTATGACAGTTGGATCTTACCGTTGAATTGGTAACAAGCAGACCTACTAGATCCCCGAATCTACATAACTGGAATGTATTTCTCATTATTTTCACACACGATTCCAGTCCCCCTTATATGCAGTGTGAGAACTAAAAGCTATAAGTGCACCATTCAAATGAGTGATTCAAATGTCACCGGGATTATATAGATATACCCCGAACTCTGTATACGAGAACTCCACACGCCGTAAAAGAAAGATCCGGGGACTCGGCGAGACAGGGAAAATACGAGTTCACCAAAGTTGCAACCTTACTCGCCACATCCCACCCCTCAATTACCCGTCTCCAGCAACGTCTCATTTAAGTGGTAAAATAAATGTGGTAAAGCAATAAGGGCCAGTTTTGAATACGATAGTTTTTCCTATAGCTGTTTGTATGCAGTATATAGAGATCCCAACTAAATGTGGTAAAGCAATAAGGGCCAGTTTTGAATACGATAGTTTTTCCTATAGCTGTTTGTATGCAGTATATAGAGATCCCAACGTTACACGAATGATTTATGTATCAAAAAATTCCTCTAATTTTAGTTTAATATCAATAAAAATTAGTCCTTACTGCAATGGCCAAATGAAGAAAATCGCAATTTAATTTGAGCGGACATAAGTTGCTTTTTAAACGCACCTTATAAAGGTAGTAATAGTTTTTCGTGTTAAAAGTATTTTCAGTATCATATTCAAATGCCTACACTACATATAGTATAAGTTTTAATAATTTATCACCAGCCTTTAGTTTGCTTTTTATAGATCGAATCAAAGTATACTCCTGAAGATTCATATATCTAGCTTACTTTGTAAACACACCTGATGTATCATTACTAAGTGCTGTACTAAATTTATTATATTTCAAACAATACTGTTAACAATTGTTGAAAAAGCAGAAATATTACCATTCTAGGAGCTAGTTGCTGTCTCGTTATATAAACTATATACATAATATTATACCTTTCAGAGTATTTTATAATTTTTTTTTTTTTTGCTATATAAAATTAAAGCTGAAAAATAATTTTTACAATAAAGTATAAAATCGATACTGAATCATCGAAGATCATGACATCTCTACAATGTGTCATTAACAAAATGTCAATGTCAATTTTATTTGCTACATATCGAACCTTCTTGTGCCTTCAGTAGATGTTTCTGTTTGATTTTCTGATAGATTTATTTTCAACCTCTGTTCATACTTCGGACTATGACAAAACCTCTGCTTGACATTGGACAAAGTACTCTGTTAACCTGATCGCTCTTTGCTTGAATACTTGATATCATATGATCCTGATTATATAACATGATTGATCTTTGCTTGAATACTTGATATTGAAACTTTGTGTTATTAGAAGTTTATTTCTGAGTATAAATAAACCTATTAGGCCATTGCTGAAAAGGGTGAAAATTGGGCGAATGAATCTTAATAATAAGTTATAATTATAGACCAAATTTCATCCTTGTAACACCAGGCCCAGGTTTGTATGGAAAAATGGGGATGTCCTTCTATATTATGTGTAAATTGGAACTCTCCCGAATTGGCTAAAATATGCTTAAAAATCACATTGCCATTGTGGAAACAAATTTAACATATAAAACTACTCAAGACATATAGAAAGATCTCATTCTGGGTGTAACAAACAAAAGCTTTTATATATAGAATATAAAAACTATAGCAAACATTTTTCCTATTCTGTGCATCAATGATTATTGGCTGTGTATGAAAGGCACAAATTTCTAGAAGATTTTTAGATTAATCCCACAAAAGCAATCATTTTCGGCAAAGCAGGCTAACTTACAAGATTAAACCACTTTATGTTTACTATCACTGATCAATTTTTAAAGGCTTTAAAAAAATTAAAGAATCAGGTCTTAATTATTGTTTCTTATTTAATTGTGTTATACTTAATAAATATAATGTAAAATTTGGTTCAGTTCATTGTGTTCAAACCCAATACTTTAAATTGGCTAGTGTCACAAAATTATATAAATCATGGAGTCATAATTGTTGTCATCACAAAAAAAAAAAAAAAATCATTTTTTTAAGGTCAAATTTACCTTATATATGTACATAGTTCATCAGAATATTAAAAATAATATTAACTAAAGCCATCATAAAATATAGTGTTAAATATTGACCTATTGCTTTTTACATTAAAATACACAACAATTTGTCTGGGTTACATATGTCTTATTATTGGATATCATATCCTTTTAGGAACAAATAAATAAATATAAAAGTGCTCAGTCCAGAAATTGTCAACAACAATCAAATTACTAAAACTTGCAATTTCAACAGAGCCATCATCAACTTGCAATATTATATAATTATTCAACACTACAAAAATATTTTGATCATTATTATCATGTAAAAAGTAGGCAAAATTCTTTTGGATAAATATATGAATAGTTCAAACATATCATTTTGTAACTGCTTGTATTGTGAGTGCTCATAAGCATTTAATATTGATTTTGGATTAGTTTGTATTAAAAAGTGATGTTTAATACCACTCAATACTGCCTTAAAGTTCACAACACAAAATAAATACTAGACAGAACATATCCTAGTCGACATTTACAGTTACTACATAACGGTGGAAAAATAACAATAGAATTGTTGCATCTGTCAGTCTGCAGATATTGCAGCAGGCAAATCAATAGTGCGGCTTTCATTGCCAAAAATTAATCGTAAACGTTTCATGGGGGGCAGAGGACGGATGGGACTGTGCTTCCGATGGCGCTCTTTAGATCGACGTCGCTTTTTAAGACGCCGCACTGTTTCTGGATCTACACCTTCCAGCCGTAATACTTCATACTCTGGTACCTCAGACGAAGCACCACAGTCCATAACTTCTTCAACAACAGGACTTCTCTTTACACGTAAGGTCAACTTTAAGCCTCTTCTTGGTGGAGTACAGGGACATTCACTACTTTTATTTGAATTATCTGCCAACCAAGGTGGTCCAGATTCCAATTCTTTACTCGAGTCATCATTGCAATTAGGCTCTATTTTACAAACATTGTTTGTTTTGTCATCTTTACATTCACTTGGATTAATATTTTCTCTAAAATCATAACTTTCACTTTTGGAACACATATTATCACTCACACTATCATTCTCCATTTGTAATTCCATAACATTTGAACTACTTTCAACATTTTCTGATATTGATGAAATTGATTCTGAACTTGGCTGTAGAGATTCTTCAGTATCACAATCCTCATCTTTTTGTTTTACCTCTGTTACACTATCATTAGGCTCATCATTAATAGAACTATTATTATTTTCAAGTATATCAGTATGATCTGCTTCAGTACACTTATTTTTATCAGAAGTATTAATAACATTTGATTCTTCCTCTGGAGAAACACCCCTTGAATCAGTGTTATCCTCCAACAATTCCTTAACATTAGTTTTGATTTTAGAAAATGTATTTTGTGAACAACTATCTAATAGGCGTTTATGACTTCGCAAAACTATTCCTGAATGAGAGTCTCGACTACTTCGTGAGCTTGTAGTGCTGCAGCACCTTGAAGGTACTGCCCGTCGTTTTGAACTCATCAGAGATGTTGAAATCCCATTACTAACAAGAGAACTGTCCATTCTTTTTCTTAAACCTCTGCCTGAGGCTGAAGATTCTCTACTGCGTTGTGCTTCTTTAGTAACAGGTACATCTAAAACATCAGCAATACATCCTTGAGCTATTAAAAGTTCAGCATCATATTTCGTCAATCCTTTTTGTTTCATTTCTTTCATGCTCAGAGGAGAGACTATGTTAGAGTTTTGCCTATTAGAAATTCGTGGCTTGACAGAACTTTTACCATTTTCAGTATTTTTACTCTGTTTAGCCTTTGTCCTATTAATTCTATTATCAGTTTCCCTGAATCTATATCTAGTAGCTTGTTCTTCATTATGAGAATTTTTCACTGAGAATGCACCCTTCCCTCTTCTTTCACATGTTTCACACTCACAATAACAATTTCCATTTCCAAAAAAATCTTCACCATAAAAACAAGTGATCTCTTCTCCTATCTCTATGTCTCTTAAAACACGAACAAATGCTTTACCTCGATCTGTTGCTTCAAATGTACAGTTTGGTCGACAATCATGATTAATGTAAGCAGCGGGACCAAGCCATAGCTGTGCACAATTTTTTCTGCAACTATACATTACAGAAAAATCATTTTTGCCTGGATGAAGTAACTGTTTTTCTTCCTCTTCTGTCATTTCTGCTATACAACCAACTAAAAAATCAATCCTCTCATGTTTGAAAAACTTTTTGGTTGTTGATATTTTAGCTCCAATTTGACCTTCCAATGAGTATCTATAGCATGGTTCAATAACAAAGCCAGCTTTTTTATCAAAAACACGTAAATAGCGGTATATCTGGAATATAATAATAAAATTTCAGATGATTTTTTGAAAAAATTCAGATACAGCTAAGCATACCTAGTGGAATACTTACATGTTCTCTTAATTTACTTTGTTGATGTTTGTTTTTGCTAAAATGTCTTGGCATCCAATCACCATTTGCCAATTTAGAATATGCTTTGTTATAGTCTTGAGTTTGAATAAATTCCTTAACAATCCTTTTTAATTCTTCCTTGTTTGTTTTTATGGGTCTATAGCGAATATTCATTTTATGTGTAGTAATACCTAAATAAGGATCCACTATAAGAGCTGTAGCCAAGTCATCATATTCTGATAGTTCGCGAGGGGTCATACCCATTGGTTGCATTTTGTGGAGCACTTGCCTCCCTGGATACGTCGCTGATCCAACAACCATTCTGTACTATCCCTAAACAACAAAGGACGCGAAAACTTTAGTCAAAATAAAATTATGGTACATATTGAAATCGATCGTTGTGAAAGATACAATATTTTGACGTTGAAAAATAATCATACTGAAAATGCGATTAAAACATAGGACACTTGAAATCTACATTTTAATCGAAACATGTACTTTATAAGGACAAACATGGCGGCCATATACAGAAATCAAAAAACGACACGTCAATTTATGATAACTTTTTAAATATAATCGCATTTTTAATGTTAATCGATAATTTCAATATGTAAATAAGTAGCTTCTATAGAACTTACTTACTTTAGTCATTGATCAGTCATCAAATACATTATAAGTTCCGCAAACAAACTAATACCTACAAGCACTTCCACTTTTTACTATAGGTTATGTAAATTATATATCTAAGGTGGTTCAGTTTTCTGTTAACAGCTTCATATTTCTGTCGATTAAATAATAATTAATGATAAATAATATTCAAAGTCTTTGTAGAAGAAAGCTGAAAAACAACCATGTTTTCGTGCAAGACTTTTTTTTACATTTCATAAGTTTTTTATTTACTCATAGAGAAATGAATAGCAAAGGGATCAGTTAGCGTAAATACTCTATTAACAAATTAATTTGTTAAATTACGAGCCAATGCAGAGGATAGTTTTATAGATTGCAATTAACAATTGCTTTGCGATTTTGAATGGATGATCTAGATTAGACCCTACCGCCTATCTCAAAGCGATCACTTGCTATCGCTTTCGATATCACGATAGCGAGTGATCGCTATGAGTTAGGCGGCGGTAGCCCCCCCGGTAGGAAAACGTAGTCTTTAGCGGCCGGTTGTCGGTCGGCCGGGGGAGGCTACCGCCTAACTCAATGCGATCACCGCTATCGCTTTCGTGATATTAGAACAATAGTTGTTATTACCTGTGACTTTAAACTATTGTTCTAATGTCACGATAACGATAGCGAGTAATCGCTTTGAGTTAGGCGGTACGGCCCACGTACGGCCGCTGAATCGCGATATTGATTTATCGTATAGTATATGATATTGATGGATCGCGATATGGATGACAGTATTTCTAGATATTTTGAAATCCAACTCCGTGATATGTATCGCGATAATTCTTGATCGTGCCATCAATATATCACATCAGTGCACATCCAACCCGGGGTTATTGTGGGTTATTGCCCGTGGTTCACCTATATGGTTCACCTAGGTGTACTACAGGAAAAAGAAATACCCCTTGGTTCACCAGTATGTCCATAAGGATTAAATTATAAAGTACCTACGAAAGAAAATTGAAGATTGGCATTATAACATTTCATCAAATGACTGCTGTGTGTTAAGAGGCAATCGTACAGGCCGTTTTTCCATACAAACGTAGTCTTTCCTTCCTGGATAATGGCACTAGTTGCTCTATTTTTTCCAATAAAATTAATCGCCACTATAAGGATGTTTCTATGTTTTCCTTTTTTTATTAAGTTAATTAATAAAGGAGATTTTAAACCTTCAAAAACCTACAAAATCGCCCTAATTTTCTTTTGTATTCAAACGTCCAGCAAACAAATTAACCACTACTATGTGCTATGATGTTCCAAACAAATAATGGCTAATCTCACTGCTATATCCATTTACTACCAAAATTGCAGGGGTATCCGAACGAAACTGCATACACTTTACATGAATATATTGTCGAACTCATACGATATTGTTATTTTGACTGAGACTTGGCTTACGCCTGCCATACGAGACAGCGAATTCTTCGACGATAGATACCTAGTGTTTAGATGCGATCGTGATCACACAACGTCGAATAAACAGGACGGCGGTGGTGTCCTTATCGCTGTTCGACGCGAACTGAAGCCGTCGGGTGCTCATGTCGCTGCGCCGTCAGGTATGGAGCACGTCGTGGTTAGTTTACCTGCGCTCGACCGCCGAAAGCGGCATATAGTTAGCGCTGTATATATGCCACCGCGCGTTTCGGACGATTCAATACATGCATATACGAACACACTATCGCAGATAGTGAATGATCAACACACGCTGTCTTGCTACTTAGCGGGTGACTTTAACCTACCAGACATCGATTGGATTCAGAATGGTTCTGACTCTCTTGGCATGGTGGGTATCAGTGGTACGTCTCCTGGTGGGCGTTTGGTGAATTTCATGTCTATAAATAATTTACTACAGTTCAACCACTTAAAAAACCATTCTAATCACACATTGGACTTATTCATATCTAACACTGATTGCAACCTGACGCAATGTCAGCACTTGTTGCCATTGGACCATCACCACCCCACTTTTTGCGTACTTACTATGCTCGAACTAAACTTTTTATCAATGACACGATCCCCTTTAAAAAGGTATAACTTCAAAAGAGCCAATTATGACGTAATTAATACCGAATTATCTGGTATAAACTGGGATGAGCTGTTGTTGAAACACGATTCTCAAGAGGCAGTAGATCTATTTTATGAGTGTATTTACGGCATTGTTAAGAAATGTGTGCCACTTGTAAAGATAAAATCTTCGCACTTTCCACACTGGTTTTCTTCCTCCCTTATTCATATCTTTAAAAATAAGGAACGGGCCTGGATCAGATGGAAAACTTATGGCAACTTATCTGACTACGAGACCTTCTCTGTTTATCGCTCTAGATTCAAGAAGGAATGTGGTAACTGCTTTTCTACCTACTTAAATCAAGTGGAAAATAATATTGCCTCAAACATAAAGCATTTTTGGACTTATGTTAACAAAAACAATAATAAATCAAGTATTCCATCTAATTTATTCTTTCATAACATATCATCTAGCGACCCTTTAATAATATGTAATTTGTTTTCTTCTTTTTTCGAGTCTGTATATGAAAAATCCACATTTGAGCCTTCTAGTTGGATGCCCACAGGTATTACATCTAATAATAATGTTTGTTTGTCCGATATACATCTCTCAAGGGATAAAATATACAGGGGGCTCAGAAACTTGGATTCATCTAAGGGACCTGGCCCGGATGGACTGCCGGTTACCTTTCTTAAAGCTACTGCCACATATCTGTGTGTTCCTCTTTGCATCATTTTTAATAAATGCCTAAGTGAAGGTTTCTTCCCCCCCATATGGAAACATGCATTTATTACCCCCATATTTAAAAATGGGGATAAACACAATGTCGAAAACTATAGGCCCATCTCCATCTTATCTGCTCTGTCCAAGTTATTTGAGAGTCTTGTACTTAGTGCCATCTACCCTAGTATACACTCAATAATAATTCCGGAACAGCATGGATTCGTACAGCGACGTTCTACTACCAGTAATATTTTATTATTTACTAACTTTTTATTTGAAAATATGGACCGTAACATCCAGGTCGATGCTGTGTACACAGACTTCAGAAAAGCGTTCGACAAGGTAGATCACGAGTTACTCTTGGAAAAAATTGCTTTCAATGGTATTCGGGGAAACTTGCTCAGATGGTTCGCTTCTTATATACATAACAGAACGCAGACTGTGGTTATCAATGGTTTTGAATCGGACGCTGTGCGGGTTACTTCTGGAGTACCTCAAGGCTCCATTCTCGGACCGTTGCTCTTTGTGTTGTTTATTAACGACATCAACAGTTGTTTTATTAACTCTGAATTTCTTTTATATGCTGACGATTTAAAAGTATACCATACCTGCATCTCCTTGAGTGACTGTATTCTGTTACAAGAGGATTTAGACAGACTCGTGGATTATTGCTCTGAAAATAAATTACATCTTAGTTTACCAAAATGCAATGTAATAACATTTACAAAAAGAATTAATAATGTTACATATGAATACAAATTATCAAATGAACCCCTGGCAAGAGTCACATGTATCCGTGATCTTGGCATCGAATTAGATTCCAAATTGCATTTAGATAAACATATTTTGACAATTTTAGAAAAGGCATTCCGTATGTATGGTTTTATTTTTCGATCCGTAGGAGATTTTAAGCGTCCATCTACTTTTCTATTGCTTTACAAAACGTTGGTTAGGTCTCAGCTTGAGTATGCAGTTTCGGTTTGGAATCCAATATATAAGAAATATAAAGAATCGTTGGAAAGAGTTCAGCGTAAATTCTTAAAGCGTATGAACTATAAATGTACTCGTACAAAATTACCATATACAGTACTACTTGAAAAATATAACCTTCTGGACCTAGACAGCAGGCGTACTTTTTTGTCATGTATGGTGCTGCATGGCATATGTAGTGACAGAATCGACTGCAGCGCGTTGACCCGCAAACTATGCTATGTTGTGCCACGCAGCGCTAACTGCCGGCAGGCGCGCGTGAATCGGCTGTTCTACACCTCACCGTGTCGGACCAATGCCGGTACGCGAGCGCCTCTGCGGCGCATGACGGACCTATATAATACACATCTTTTAGATATAGATATCTTTGCATGCTCTAAAGCAAAATTTAGACGGTTGGAAATAAATAATTTATATTCAAAAAGTAGGCAAATATAATAATGTTGTAATTTTTTTCTTGTGCTCAAGCTCGCTGTTGAGCCCTAACATTATAAGTAATGTTAGGGCTCAATAGTGATATAATATAATATAATATTTCATAAACCTCGGAACACCACATATATAGTAAACCGTGGACAAAAGTGTTGGCATTACAATAATTAAGTTTTGTATTATTTTCTGTATGGAATTGTGTATTGTATTGTTGTTGTTTGTCCCAAATAAATAAAAATAAAAAAATAAAATAAAATAAATTGAACAAGATTATATGAAAAACGCAAAATATAGGAACACAGAAAAAGTCTTGTTTTAATTTTTAACGCAAAAAGTAATTAAATTGGTCAATTTTTTGCGAAGAAAACAGGGGACTACGAATTCTTATTTTGTGTACTTTTCATAGGTATTTTTGGTCCGAGCTGCAGTTGTCCCTATCGCGCTAAGTTCGGACATACAGCACGACAGCAATACATTTATATTTATACAGCAATACACATATATACAAATATCTATTTTTGAAGCCTCTTTTTCTCCGAATGAAATCGAGCTCTTCGGGGGCAGACATGGTGTTTGCAGATTATTACTAATTGCCTTTACTAGTAGGTATGTATATTAAATAGATATGATAATAATACGTTGAATCTTACAATGACAATCATTGACATCCTTCTAAAAATTTTGTTTTTAATTTGAAGTCACGTTGAAAATAAAGAAAAATATAAATTAATGCGAGCAAGAGCAACCTCTTTATCGAAAATAATTGAGATAAATACGAGTGGTGTACCACGGGCAAAATTGACTTCCGATGGTCCACCTAAGTGGACCACGGGAAAAAAATTCTTCCTGTGGTACAACTGGCGGCCCGTTCCAGATAAGCATTTTTAGCCATAAATACCAACATTTTTAGCATCTCTGCGTTTCATTAGCCGGTGATGCTAGTTTTTCTTGCTGGTTGTCATGCGTTTCATTTAAGCATTTTTAACACGAAATGCTAGCATCAAATACCCATGCTAATAGATGGGTCCTCTTATACCACTTTTTGACAGCTTTCATATTTGACATTTGGAATCTTTTTTCATGAATCAAAAAGGATTTTCAGCGGATTTAAAAAATTTATTGAAAGATATTTATAGTATTAGTCAATTCTGATTTATATTATAAAAAATTTAAGTGGCTGGACTAAGTAGGTGAGGTGTCAAAATTCAGCACGAAAAATCACTACCTTGCGTTTCATTTGTAACAATTAGCGCGGCTAAAAATGTCAACATTTCTTATAAGAAACGCAAAACGAGGCTAACATCAGATGTTAGCCTCAGAAAGTAGCAGTGCTTTATCTGGAACGCAGGGTGGGTGAACCAAGGGAAGTTTTTTTCCCCCGTGGTACACATAGGTGGACTACGCAGGTGAACCACGGGCCCGTTATTGTCTATGAAAAAATCTATCGCGATCTCTTACAATTTGACAGTCGCAGTCCAACCATTACTCCTTTATAAAAGTAACCGGCACAGACTTGTGTTCGCGGCGCAATGGGTATCAAATTATAAGCGATCGTGAATAGATTTTTTCACAATAACCCACCGGATGGGTTATTGTCTAACAAAAAAATTTATCGCGATCATCTTTAATTTGACAACCATTGCGGCTTGAACACAAGACTCTGTGCCAAATGGGCATACTGCAACTGTCAAATTGTAAGCGATCGCGATAGATTTTTTCTTGGACAATTAACCCCCAAGATCGAACCACTGATCTAACGCACAGACCAATCCTGATCCTGACTTATATGAAGTTGTGAAATTAAAGATCTTATATTTTGTGTAATGCGACATTCTATAAATGAACGAAAAAAATTGAGACGATCAAAGCGGGAGCACATTAGTTTTGCGAACGCATAATTCCATCCCCTAATTTAAAGAGTGGGAGGTGATTTATTAAAAATCCTGAAATATGTATTTTATTATATACTAGCTTTCCGCTCGCGACTTAATTAACCCGCGTTATTATTGTTTTCCCGTGGAAATTTATATTTTCCCGTTGGAAAAATAATTTTGTAGCCTATTTACTCCCGTACTATAAACATAGGAGCAGATTTTAAATATTTTTCATAGAAACTTTCAACCCCTATTTTGCACCCTAAGGGGGTGAATTCTAATAAGCCATGAAACACGTGTTCAATGAAATATTTATAAGAGTATGAATCTCAAGTTTTATTAAAATCGTTGCTAATTTAAAGATTTTTCCATACAAACTAGCAACACCTATTTCATCCCTTTAGGGTAATTTTTTTTTTTAAATCCCTTCTTAGTGTGCGTCCGCATTTTGAATTAAAATAACTGTACAAATGTCACTTTTCTACCCTTAGCGGTTACGCCTGTGCGTGCGTCTATAGATGGGAACATCTCCTTTTATTATTTTTATATACAGTGTGTCCCGAATAAGGTGCACAAATGAAAATGGATGAAACTAGACTACAATTTATCGATAAAAAAAGAGAAAAAATAATATTAAAATTAAATTGTATTTAATATAGATTTTTAATTTTTTTATTCTATTTTTAAGAACTTTTGTGTTTGTAAAATTGTAACATTGTAACCACTGCGTGGATTTTGTTCAAATAAAAACAATAATGATGCCAAAAGATTAACGCTGTATGGTAAATAAAAAAAAAGTACATAAAAACAGTCAATAGAGAGAAAATCATTTTTTTTTCACTAATTTTGAACATAAAATTGTTAAATTTTGAGTAAATTTTTATTTTTACCAATTAATGCCCCCTATAACAATTTCTTTTTATTACCTCTTATTAATCCAGATCTTATAACATTTTCAACAAAAAAAATCAACATTCTGTCTCTAATACATGCTTAGCTACGAGGCTTTAATTGAGGGGCCTGCTAACGCGCCGCTATCGCTCAGGTAGATTTTTTTACACTGTGTTCAGATATTCACTATCGCGGAACAAAGAAAGGGTGCGGGAGGGGAGCGCGTTAGGGACTTTAAAACGTGTTAAACTCAGTGGATCCGAAACGCTCGCAGTTAACACGTGTTTTTTTCGAGATGCCGCTATTAACTGAGTCTTCTCCGCGTGAAATCGCAGATATTCATTTTTATTACGGAATGTGCCGAGGAGTGGCAAGAGCTGCACGTACTGCGTACATAGCTGCGTTCCCGAGCCGTATGCAACCCTCTGCTCAGAATTTTCAAGAAGTACATAGAAGATTTAGTAATGTTGGCCTTGGATTAGCTCGACAACATCGCGAACAAGCCGTTGTCATTGATACGTCGATTGAAGAAGCTGTGTTGAACGACGACTTCGCAGGCCCCCTAGACAAATGCCACACGCTAACTTTTCTGCAGTCGTGCCGCAGGAAAAATGTATGGAGATGACATTAGCTGCGGAAAAAATAGCGTGAGGTTGTCGCAAGCTTATGTCATTTCCATACATTTTTTCTGAGGAACGACTGCGAAAAAGTTAGCGTGTGGCATTTGTCTAGGGGTCCTGATCCTACAACCAGTACTAGACGTCTTGCGGCTCGTCATGGTATTTCCAAAACTGCAGTATGGCGCATTTAAAAAAAGAAGGACTGCACCCTTTTCACTATCAGAGTGTGCAACACCTCAATGAAGATTTTGATAGGCAGCCAAGGTGCGTCATGTCCGCTTGGATTTTATGAAAATAAGGGACATCCCTGATTTTCCCCAACGGATTTTGTGGACAGACGAGGCTACTTTCAGACGACCGGCATAACAAATTGTAGAAATTTGCACCAATGGCGTCACGAAAACCCGCGCCTTAAGAGACCGTCTACATTTCAAGTGCAGTTTTCAATAAATGTGTGGGCGGCGTTAATTGACGACACATTGATTGGGCCGATTATTCTGCCAAGGACATTAAACGGCGAACGGCGTTTGTCCCTTTTAAGAGATGATCTCCCCCTTATGTTAGAGGATGTGCCGCTGGCAAGAAGAAGACACATGTTTGTCCAAATGGACGGATGCCTTGCTCACTACGCCACGATTGTGCGAAATTTCCTGAATCAAACCTACCCCAATCGCTGGATAAGTCGAGGAGGACCTGTGGGATGGCCAGCACGCTCACCTGACATGACACTACTGGATTACTTTTTATTGGGTGTGATGAAACAATGGGTGTACAGCACTACCGTTAATACGGAGGCCGAACATTGGACAATGCGATCGTGAAGATCGCATTGTCCAATGTGCGGAAAATATCAAAAATGACCCCGACATGGTCCGCAGGGCTACGCAACAGATTTCCTTACGTGCAATGATGTGCTTGCAACAGCGTGGTGGCCATTTCGAACATTTAATGCATTGATGTAGTAAAAAGGGTATTTTTTAGATTTTTTGTAATAAATACTCATTGTGATTTGTCTTTCTTGTTTTAATCAATTTCATTTACATTGAAAAAGATTAGCTTAAGTATAAAAATGCTTAAATGTGTTTAATTAAATTCCAATTTAAGAAAAGCTACCTCAGCGGTTGACAAAAAAGCAGCGGCGCGGGCGCCAGGGGACGGCGCGTTAGCAGGCCCCTCAATTAAAGCCTCGTAGCTAAGCATGTATTAGAGACAGAATGTTGATTTTTTTTTGTTGAAAAGGTTATAAGATCTGAATTAATAAGAGGTAATAAAAAGAAATTGTTATTGGGGGCATTATTTGGTAAAAATAAACATTTACTCAAAATTTAAAACTTTTATGTTCAAAATTAGTGAAAAAAAATGTTTTTCTCCCTATTGACTGCTTTTATGTACTTTTTTTTTATTTACCATACAGTGTTAATCTTTTGGCATCATTATTGTTTTTATTTGAACAAAATCCACGCAGTGGTTACAATGTTACAATTTTACAAACACAAAAGGTCTTAAAAAGAGAATAAAAAAATAAAAAATCTATAATAAATACAATTTAATTTTTAAAAAATTCTCTTTTTTTTATCGATAAATTGTAGTCTAGTTTCACCCATTTTCGTTTGTGCACCTTATTCGGGGAAACACTGTATATAGAAGATAACAAATGATACATATATAATTTTGTATATTTAATTTGTCACTTTTACGAATACATATTTCTTTATTATTCTATAAATATTATTTACATTTATTAGCCCCTAACCTTTTGGAATAATATTAAATTTTACTATAAATATATGTATACAATAATGTTAAATAAAACCATTTCGTTTAGTAATATGACACGAACTATCTTCTTTTTTATTAATCATCGTTTCCACATTCAAATTATACAAACCCATAGATAGTTAGACAGCATAACAGTCTGCCGCATCGGCAGCCCGCGGACGGGTCCTCTCCAAAGTGGGAGGTTCGGGCGTAGTATGCCATCGACTTTATCAGACTGAGATAAAGTCGTTAGCGCTGTAATGAAGCCGCGATTTGGGTGGAGCGTCTCGCCCGCCAAACGGTGGCCCTCCTGCGCAAGCTGAAGAGGGTCATTGCCACTCGAACTGTGCGGGCGTACCACACGGTCTCTCATGGGGTGGCCTGGGTGGTAGCAGGCTCGCCCCTATATGATGTCGAGGCATGATTCCTGGTGGCTGTGCACCAACATTGGGTGGAGCGCCCCCTCCTGAGGAGGCAGCACGCGCCAAGCAACTGGCGCAGAGGGAGGCTCGGCGCCAGTGAGCCGAGGCGCTCGCCCACCCAGCTGCTGGCCAGTGGATGATCGAGGCAGTTCATCCAGTGTTGAAGGAGTATGTTGGGCGCCGGCAGGACATCCTCTCCTACTTGTTGGTGCAGATGTTTATCAGGCACTCCTGCTCCGGCCAATACTTGCATTATGTCGCACATCAGGAGGAGCAAACGCCGCAGTGTCACCACTGAGGAGCTACCGACGATACGGCCTGGCGACCGCAATACGACACACTTGCCATCGCGCTGGGTATAAATGACGGTGCATCGTATGCAAGATGCTGACCAGCGCAACAGCATGGAAGGCTGCCGCCTCCTCCTCTTGCCATACCAATCCACCGCAGGTGATTGGGTAGAAGGAGACGCGCCCCAACTACCCTAAGTAGCTTGGAAAGGTCCCGCCCGGCTGACTGACAAAGTGGCTGGGAAATATTATGGTCCCGACTTAGTCATACGTCTGGGGGGAGGGACACAAACGAGTTAAACAAAAAACTGACCTGGTGACCCCTCCCTTGGCAAAGTCCCAGCTTGTTTATACTGCTGGGCCTGTTCCCAGGAGGTGTGTTCAGTGAATTGTGCTTATTAGCTAGAAAGGGGGGCACTCGCGGAATAGCCCTCAGGTGTCACCGAGTCCAATAACATATCCAAGCGGGTCGCCTAGTCAGCTCAGCCACTTGGAATCGTTAAGAAATCCCCGCCCTGAAAAAAAGTAAGTACCCTTTGCTCTTTGCTTGACTTGTCACTACCGTGCTTTCAGATATTTGTGTTTTTGTTTGTTTGATGATGTTGTTGACCTCTTGTTTACCTTTATAATTTTACAATTTCAGTTTACATTAATTGCAGTTTATGAGATGTTGTCTGTTCGGAAATCTGTGGTATGCGTTAGACCCCCCCGTGAAAGTAGCCTCCCGCAAAGAGAGTCGCCTTTGAGCTCCCGCGTTGAGAGGTCGGGTCAGTGACGGTGCGCACGAGTAAATAGCTCGCATATAGATAGGTCGTTGACAGCGCGCACGAGTGAAATGCGCCCGACTCGCGAATTGGATATTGGTTGCCTAGTTAGGGCCCCCTGTTGTTCCTTACTTCCTCTGTGTGGTGAGCGTGTGAAGCACAGTGCTCCTAGAAGATATTCAAAGTCCAGATGCCCTAGACAAATGCCACACGCTAACTTTTCCGCAGTCGTTCCGCAGAAAAAATGTTTGGAAATGACATTAGCTTACGACAACCTCACGCTATTTTTTCCGCAGCTAATGTCATCTCAATACATTTTTTTCTGAGGAACGACTGCGGAAAAGTTAGCGTGTGGCATTTGTCTAGGGGGGCAGGGCTGGGCTTTCACCACAGAGGGGGACCCCTTTCTCCACTGCTGGTCAGGTGTTGTACGGACACTAGCTCAAGTGAGTGTTTTGATATTTAGAAGTTTTTTTATGGTTAATTATAAGGTAATTCTAATGTGCGATACCTAGCTCAGTGTATCACGGACGTAGGTACACCCCGGAGGTTGGTTATGGTTAAGGGCGAGGGTTTTCCGCCCCCCAAATGATTCGGCCGTGTACGAAACATAAACTAATATATCTTTAACTAGCTGTGCCTGCAAACCACGTTTCGCCATAATTAAGGTTAACGCAATAATAAATATTGAAGTCAAAAAACGAGTTAAAAAAACGAAACGACGCAACCAATTCGGCGTTTCGCCGATTAATCTTGGCTGATTTTGTGAACAACTACACTCTCCTAGAATACAATATTGCTTACCCCTAAGCCGGTCCGGTCTCCGTATGTAGCTGGTGGACTTTCTGAGCTAGCTCGAAGGAAGTCGCGGCTCCTGAAGGGCTGCTGTCAATCCACCGAACCACGACCGGATGGTACACATTTGTTTCCCTAATAAACCACCAACACCTTCGCCGACAATCAACACTCACCAATAAACGGACATTCGCGACAATAACAATTTTACTAGAAATAGCGCGCCGCGTGGTAAGTTAATTCAATGTCATTACAAATTCGACTCGACTGTCATTATGTCACAGGGCTACGTTCCAAAACATCACCCGGAGTGAGTAGGTGGTGGGGGGAGAGTGGCCGGTTAGGGTGGTCGGAGTGTTGGTTGTTTTAGAACGGCAAGAGTGTTGTCTGCTTTGTTTACATAACCAAATATACAAATATAAGAACATATATAATTGATCGGCGCGTCCGTGCGCTTTAATGCATGGATTACATTCCTCTGTTTCATCTACGAAAATGCTAAAACCAACAGAATATGAATTCTGTTAAATCGCGGCCTAACCTAGCTTCAGCGGAAATGAAGGCCAATGAGGTCCCGTAATGGTATGGCTTTTCATAATACAACATACATAGTAACATTCCTTATTGTATTACAATAAATATGTTTTTTAATCACCAAAATCGGTTCATCCGATGTAAAGTTATAAACCAATTTGCATCAACTGATTTTATTAAATCCGCCGCTGCCTACGGACAGGCTGTGACGTCAGTCGACACTATCCGCCGCCGCCGCGCGCCGCACTATGGGATGAAGCGTGAGTTGCGTTTCAAAAATCTGTAACTTTTTTTCTACTACACCTACGGATACAACATTTTGCATACAGGATTTCCAATATATAAGCTATGAAATGATACTAGAATCTTTATATATTTAATTTATTATTACACATAAAAACACACAAAATTAAAAATCGCTACTTTTCCATACAAAATTACTTTTTCCGTTTCATTGTTTGCTTATTACGAGAATATGAAGGTGATTATAAAGGAAATAATGATATAATATTGTTATTATATCACTAAATGACGTGATAGTTGACTAAAATACACTATAAGAGCATGGAACTACATGAATCTTTTATTCTGGTCCGTTTATTCAGGAGACATGTTTCCCTCTTATATATTTAACTTGTCTCCATCCAGGAGACAAGTTAAATATAATATTACCTCAAAGTTTATCGTTGTTTGTATTCACTTTGCCCCGATGAACCAACACATCCCCATTTGTTAAACCTGAGACGTATTTGAGAAGGTCTGTAAACACCTTTTATCATCAAAACACGGCCAATAGTATGATCCAGCAAATCTTGTAGCTTTACTTTAGCACTTGTGTCTGTTACTTCAATACTCGAAGCAGGCAGATAGTAGGTTTTTTTTTGCGTCAGATACTCGATATGTTATAATAATGACGGAAACATGACTGAGTTCTTTTCTATAAATTTTAAATCTTAAAAATGTGTACTAGCTTTTGACATCCAAATCTTAAAAATGTGTACTAGCTTTTGACAGATCCAAATCCCCGTAGACGGCCAAAGCTTCATCTGCAGAGAAACTTTTCATATTGAATGTTTCATGAAGTATTTTTTCTTCATCACCTTTTTCTCGTTTGTATTAGAGCTTCGCATTATGGCAACAATCGAAGCTTTTTCCGACCCGCCTTCGTCTCTCAATTTTTGCAAATATGCGTTATTCGAACCTAATGCACCGTTCAGCCATGTTGAATTTTTAGTTACAAAACGTTCGGCTTGTTTTGTTAATGCGATCTTGAAATTTCGACAACAGTTGTTTTTGTATCCTTTACCCAACTTACATTAGAGATGATGGTGTTTTTTTAATTTCCTTTATGTATTTCCCTGGTCCAAGGTTGCCTGGAAGAGATTGCTAATTAGCAATAGCTTTCCGCTCATAGCTTCGCCCGCGTTATTTTAGTTTTCCCGTGAGAATTTTATATTTTCCCGTAGGAATATCATCTTATGCCCTTCCCCTGGTCTCGAACTATCCCTATACCAACTTACATCAAAATCGGTTCAGTACTTTCGAAGCCTATTCAATACAAACAAACCAACAAACAAACAATCAAATCTTTCCTCTTTATAAAATTAGTATAGATTGGTATTAGTATATTAGTATAGATTGGATAAGGCCGCCTGTGCTGAACATTTGTTTTTTTTTAATGTATGACCCGGCAAATGACCTCCTCCCGCCTGATGTTAAGCGGTGAAAGAGGCCCAAATGAGTTGACAGATAGAGTAGGGACGACATCCACTATCCTACCTGCCCGCCCCTTGCCGGCCCAAAAGATGCTTTTTCACGCCTCTTTTGAAGGAACCCATGTTGTAGGATGGAGGAAACACGTGCGCAGGTAGAGAATTCCAAGTGTGGGATGAACGACAGAAGAAGGAATCTTGGAATTTCTTGGTACGGTGTGAAAAGGAGGACACAGTGTACGGAATTTGTGTTGTTTTTGAAAAATTTCTGTTTCTATATCTTTGTGTGCAATAAATCGTTTATTATTATTATTCTTTTAAGTAAGGTTGAATGTTTTCTTGTTTAGTGCTACAATCAATGAAAAAAAAACATTCGTTGTGGCAGGCAGGGAGACTTGTATCCTACCTACAGTAAACCAGTAGAGAGAGAGACTAACCGTTGTATGAGTCCATGCAATATTACACCGTATAATGATATAGTGAATCTATTTGTGTTCTGACGTTATTCTGGCTTTAACAGTGCATTATGTGGCCAGTTCTCTTTACTTGCACTTAACCTACGGCTTCATCGCCATAAGCTGCACGTCCAGATTGAAAAATGGAAACATTCTTTGTGACGGTAACATTCATAGATAGGTTTACATGCATAAAATCACGCTTATAATCCCAAAAGGGGTCTAGCAGAGCTATAGGTAACACTCTGTTAAAACTAAGTTTTACAATCAAAGCCACATCTGGCAGTATGGGCCATACAGTACTCCAGCCTGTCGCCTACACAAAACGGGCACCAAAGCCAAAAATTATCAATTTTTCAGTAAACAAATCAACTAAAACCAACTACCAGGGCCCTAATTCCGCTAATCTTAACGTCGTTGTCGCGTCGTGATAGCGTTTCAATAAAACTGCTTTTGTCGCTTTTATGCGCATTTTCTGCTACAATTTTATGATAAGTCAATAGTTACAAATGTTTAGTTAGTATTCGGTTAACCAACAATAACTGTCTCAAAAAGCGATGCTATTGAAGCTTTATTGACACGCCACAAATGCATTAACGCTAGCAGAATAAGGCCGCAGGACATTATGTACACTCAAAATCATCTCAGCAGTCCAGGGGGGCTACTGCCTTAACTCATAGCGATCACTCGCTATCGCTTTCGTGACATTAGAACAACAGTTCAAATGTCACCTGTGACATTAAAACTATTGTTGTAATGTCACGATAACGGTAGCGAGTGTTCGCTTTGAGTTAGGCGGTACGGCCACGGGTACGGATAGGATAGGTTTAGGTATCAGGAATAATAAAAAATGTGTGTTCTAAAAGAGAAAATCAAAAGGGAGCGCACGCTCATAGTGTAAATAAAGAATATATTCCGCGCCACGCTGCACCCTCATTGTGTGTTTCGATCATAACATCACCCCCATACTATGAATGATCCAGACCGCCCAAAACTGTCACGTTGCGATCCTGAAGACAGCCCTGTTCGTTCGTGCATCTTACGAAATAGACCTACCTACTCATTTTGTGCTCAGATTACCAACCTATACCTACCAACATCAAAAAATATCTATTTGAATGTTTTAAACATAGTTAAGAAATACTCAAAGGCAAATACTAGTTTATAACTTAGTGACATAACTTTGGAGGTCAATAACCTACATATTATTATTTTACCTTTGAAGTTTCCAACCACGGATTTCGGCACTGGTGTACTTTAAATGGGTAAGTAATCAGATAACCAGATTCCATAAAAATGTCAAAAATAGGAAGTTTATCTGATTGACCTTGCACAAAACCGATACTTTATTACTCATTGCTCAAACTATACTGAACGTCTTGAATACTACTACCACTATTACATAAAAAAAAAAACAATATAGGTATGTAATACGATTTCGCATGAAACGCCGCGCGTAGCTACTAGTCGAAAACTCGGGAGTGATAGCTAGCACCGATGCGGAGTCTGCCTAGAACGTGTCGTGTGACGTCACACGCCTGCCAGGCGGCCGCTTGACGGAGCGATCTGTTTTTTCGTTATAATTTCGTCAATTTTCATCGTAGAAAAATTTTTTGGCACCATTTATATTGTTTTTTAATTGTCTACAAAGCTACATTTATAGTTAAAATCGTTACGGATCCTCATTTTACAATCGTGTCACTTACGATACCTATTGTGTTTGGAATTTAAAATTAACTTATTGTCGACGTTACGAAGCGCATCCTCGCTCTCCGAGATGCACAAATTGTGTGTGAATATGAAATTTTTGTAATCACAATCACACACAACTTTAAAATCCACACAATTTCCCGCCAAATCCAATCGAGTGAAATTACACCTTGCTATATTATGCGGGTGAGATTCTACTCGATCGAGTGCACTCCGTAGCGTTTTAGGACACACCACTCCAGTCTCCAACACTCTCGAGTGCACCCGAAATGTTTTAGGACATACTTCGGGCACAGATAACATAATACTAGTACAGATGCCCAATCCCATAGTACAAATCAACTATCTCGGGTAACTAAAAAGTTACCATAGTTTTCTAGCCAGGCGGCAGCACTGGACAGTGGACACTGCTTTTTTGTTCCTAAAACCAAAGAGAGCACATAGCAATGCTTTCGGTCCGTTCCAGATAAGCATTTTTAGCCATAAATACCAACATTTTTAGCATCTCTGCGTTTCATTAGCTGGTGATGCTAGTTTTTCTTGCTGGTTGTCATGCGTTTCATTTAAGCATTTTTAACACGAAATGCTAGCATCAAATACCCATGTTAATAGATGGGTCCTCTGATACCACTTTTTGACAGCTTTCAAATTTGACATTTGGAATCTTTTTTTCATGAATCAAAAAGGATTTTCAGCGGATTTAAAAAAAAATATTGAAAGATATTTATAGTATTAGCCAATTCTGATTTATATTATTAAAAATTTTAAGTGGCTGGACTATGTAATGAGGTGTCAAAATTCAGCACGAAAAATCAGTACCTTGTGTTTCATTTGTAACAATTAGCGCGGCTAAAAATGTCAACATTTCTTATAAGAAACGCAAAACGAGGCTAACATCAGATGTTAGCCTCAGAAAGGGCTTTATCTGGAACGCAGGGTTTGGTTCGAAAATCGACGTTTTATTGCGTAGTTGCGTAAGTATGTCAATAGATGGCAGCATTTTTACAAGCAATTAAGGGCCCACCATCCGCGCGAGCCCGAGCTAGTTTAGGTAAATTTCTCGAGTCTCCGTTTGTGTGCGTCGCTCACGCACACAAGCGCACTCGGTCGAGCAATCGGTGCGGCCGCCTAGCAAAATACCGTAGATGTTAATTTTGGAAAATGTTAATAGTTGTTTATTACTGTGTTATACTATAGTAAATACAGGCATGTGTTTGATTGATGAACTTTTATTTTTATAAATATTATTTAGCTTGCACTGTATGTATATGTAGATTTGACCACTTCCTGGTTTCCGATTAGGCTGAAATTTTGCATGCATATGTATATCGCGTGACAATGCAATATTATGATAACATGGAGCTGATCTGATGAAGGAACTGGACGGTGGCCATAGGAACTCCGTAACAAAACGACGCAACCCCATCGAGTTTGGGCTTGTTTGATTCGTATTGACGAGTAATTTGGCCCTATGTGGTAACCAGGGTCTGATGCTGGAGATGGAAGGTAGCCATAGGAACTCCGCAATAAAACGACACAACCCCATCGAGTTTGAGCTCGTTTGATTCGTATTGACGAGTACTTTGGTCCTATGTGGTAATCAGGGTCTGATGCTGGAGCTGAAAGGTAACCATAGGAACTCCGCAATAAAACGACACAACCCCATCGAGTTTGAGCTCGTTTGATTCGTATTGACGAGTATTTTGTTCCTATTGTGTAACCAGGGTCTGATGCTGGAGTTGAGAGGTGGCCATAGGAACTCCACAATAAAACGACACAGCCCAATCGAGTTTGGGCTCGTTTGATTCGTCTTGACGAGTACTTTGCTCCTATATGGTAACCAGGGTTTGATGCTGGAGCTGGAAGATGGCCATAGGAACTTCGCAGTAAAACGATACAAGCCCATCGAGTTTGAGCTCGTTTGATTCCTATTGATGAGTACTTTGATCCTATTTGGTAACCAGGGTCTGATCCTGGAGCTGGAAGATGGCCAATGGAACTCTGCAATAAAACGACACAACCCCATCGAGTTTGTGCTCGTTTGATTCGCATTGACGAGTACTTTGGTCCTATGTGGTAACCAGGGTGTGATGCTGGAGCTGGAAGGTGGCCATAGGAACTTCGCAATAAAACGACACAACCCCATCGAGTTTGGGCTCGTTTAATTCGTATTGACGAGTACTTTGATCCTACCTATATGCAACCAGGGGTGAATCGTATGATTCATCTTAATGAGTACTTTGGTCCTAGATAATATCCGTATGCAACCCCGTCAATTTTTTGTACGACCTTCCTCAATATGCATGTCAAATGAAAGAGCTTGAATTGTAGAATGAGTTGTAGAATACGGTATATTTTGAAAAACAATTAAATCGGCTCGAACAATTAAATCGTGACGGCGGCCATCTTAGGCCGCCGTCACAAAATGACTATTATTTTTGTGTACAACCCCCACAATATGGGTAATAAATGAAAGTACTTGTCTTGTAAAATACAGAATACCATGAAAAAACTAAAACCAAGATGGCCGCCATTACAAAATGATAAAATATAAAATAATAGTAAAAAGATTTTTATAAACAATCTTTTATTTAATGATCTAATAAGACGAAAATAAACTTAAATTTATTACATGATACATTTTATAAAATACTAGCTGTGCCCGCGAACTTCGTTTCGCCTTACGATAGATTTCCCGTCATATTTTTCCCGTGGTATTCATTTTTCCCGTGGAAAATATAACCTATGTTACTCACGAAAGATGTAGCTTTCTAATGGTGAAAGAATTTTTAAAATCGGCCCAGTAGTTATCGAATTTTCCCATAGGAAAGAAATATTTTCCGGCGGTAAAAATTATAATATAGCCTATAACCATTAGGGACAATGTAGCATTCTAATGGTAAAAGAGTTTCTCAATTCGAACCTGTAGTTTCTGAGATTTGCGCTTACCAACACATTTTGCGATTCATTTTTATATACCGGGTGTAACGGAATACCGCAATAATATTTAAGGTTGTTGATTAACAAAAAAAAATTTTTATGACTATTCTTTGTATTTTTATTATACAGGGTGTCCCAAAAAATAGTGTCAAGCGTAAGTCCAGAGTCAGAGCACCTCTTGGAGTACCCGAATCACCCCCATGTATGTTCCGCGATTATTCGTAGTTTTCGAGTAATAATTTTTTTTCTGACTTTTTGAAAATTTTGATCCAAAGAACTTAAAAATTTTAAATAAAAAAAAGTAGAACATGTTTTAATGTTTTTCTTTTTGCCACTGAATCATCTTTAGTGCTTCTTTTATGTCTAAAATAATCAGCTTCGTAACTTTAGTGGAAATTTAGAACACAGTAGTGTAAAGTCAAAATTTGAATGTTAGTGAATAATTACTTAAAAATTCATCTTTAAATTAAAAATCTAAACAGGCGAATTCATAGTTTCTAAGTATGTGTAAAAACTTCTCTAGACTCTCTGCTTTCATAATCATTTAAAAAAAGAAGTACTTAATAGGGCTACTTTGGCTTAAATCGGCCATCAAAGACAGCAAGGTGAAAATTTCATAAAATTTACCAAATTCCTATCAGATGATAAAAAAAAATATCTGGTCTTTTTATAATTTCTAAGGTTCAGATTAATTACAATTTAGCAAAAATTAACTACATGAAACCCATATTTAAATATTTTTCTCGCGGATCACATCGGTTGTAGTGTTGGATGTAACGCAGTACTTACCTGCTAAAAAATTGCCCGAGTGAGAGGATATGAAAGAGACCGCATTATTGCTATCTCTCTCACTCTTATTGGCGAAATCATAGATATAGAATGGAATAGATGGGCTATAAAAGCCGTCAAACATGAGGAAAAGAGATAAACTTATACACATTGCCAAAGGAAAGAAGAAGACGGCATAATTTTTTTTTGTCTTTGTCACCGTATATAGGTGAAACTGGTAGTGGGGATTGTTTATCACCAGCGTCTGGTGCTAAACAAATACGTGGATGAAATTTGTTGTGTGAAGTATAGCTCACTGTGCAATTATTTAACAGTTTAATTAGTGTAATTGTGAACTATTTGAACATTTAAATCTTGGTGCACTGCTCCGCTTTAGGTTGTAATAGTTATAGTGCTAGAAAACAGGAAAATATAACCTTTACAGGTAAGACCTAAATTGTGTCAATATTAAGCGCCAAAACTATTTTTTAAATTATAAATACAAGTTATATTGCAATATTTTATCCTTCTACTATGGTTCTCAATCATATTATGGGATTAAACATGAAATTTCAAACTAATTATAAGGTTACTATTAACCTAATAAGTTAAGAATGTCGCCATTCAATAAGGTCACCTATACAACCAACGCGTATAACATTTTGCCGGGTTATAATGATACCAGTCGCTACGACAATTTTTCCTTGATTCGTAGGTAATTTGTTACGTTAAAGGGAACTCACATATTAGTTTCTGTGTTACATTAATATTGACATATTTAAGTATAAAATTTTGAGCATTTTAGATAACAAAGGTAATTCTTTTGAAGTGAAACTTTCTATTTGCTTGTTTGTCTGTATTTAACAGATTTCCTTCGGAGATAATTACTCGAAACAATTGGGTTAAAGCTACTGGTCGATTGAATTGGCAGCCAACCAAGCATACCCGAATGTGTTCTAAGCATTTTGAACAACAGTGGATTCAGAAAAACAAAAAAGGCACTTTTCTTGGGAGTGGTGCTATTCCTAACTTTTTTTACAGGTCAGTAACTTATACATATTATATCTACAAAGTAAATACCCTATCAAGCCGAAACCTATATTTATTTTTCACAGACCCAACTATTTGTATAAGGGATTTCAAAATTAATTTTACAGTTTTGGATTAATGACACCAAATTTTTTATAAGAGTATGTTAACATGGGTAGGTACCAAATTCTTTTCTACTATTTTGAAATGGCCAAAAATATTATTAATGGTTTGATTTTGGACATTTCCTATTTACATAACAAGTCTGACCATTAGTACAGATACAGTTTACAAATTTCTTAATTATTATTTTTAATGTTGTAAAATTAGCACCTGCTTTTATTTTTAACCTGTATACATATTGTTTCAGGACGCATCGTTGTTGGGTTTCGATTCAAATTTGAATACGCCCCGAAAGAGAAAAATGCAGCTTCAAATGCTGCGTTTGAAACAATCATCGAGGACATCAAGTAAAAAACTACGGGCAGTGCGTGAATCGCTTAGACGATTGGGAAAAAAAGTAGCCAAACTTGAAAATGTGTTAAGTGATTTGAAGTGTAAGTTAATGATGCAAAATGAGCGGTTGGACATTTTAGATACTGTAGGAGAAACCAATAGAGATTTTCTGAAAATATAATTAAGTACATACATTCCCTTTTGCACCAATGCTTAGAAAAATTGTTAAATAATTTTTTTTACTGAAGAGTTTACGCATAATCACTACCCGCTTTTGATGAAATGTATTTGTAAAAAATATTTAAATACGCGAATTCATTGCTAATACGCTGTATTCGATGACAATAACGGAGTTATTGAAATCTAATTTTAGAAAATGTTTATTTAAAATTTTATATTTATACATTTTCTAAATCTTCACATATATTTAGTAAATGTATAAATATTGGATTTTAAATAAATTACAGAGATAAAGAAAAAACAATGATATTGCCCGCTGTATTCTTAATCAAGCGTCGATCTTCGCAAGGTACCTAGCTGGCAAAAGCTGGAAGTGAGTGGTCGCGGATCGTACTCAGTGGCGAGCACTTGGAGAGGCCTATGTCCAGCAGTGGACGCGTGTGGGCTGATGATGATTCCTAATATTTTTTCTTATATTTGTAAAGATGTTTACATAATAGCTTAGATAATTAAGTAAAATGTTTTAAAACTAAATATACTCGAGTAAATCCGAAAAGTGTAGTTTTATTTAAAAGTGTAAATAACTTTAGACTGCGAAGGTTGAATGAAGAATACAATAAAAAAATTCGCAACTTCCTCCCACTTTTATTTTTTGAGACATATTGTTGAGCGAAGGGCGCTCATTAAAATGTCTCAATAAAAATACGTAGATCAACCAACCTTTTTACCACTATAAACATAAAGTAGGGTAAAACTTAAAGCAACACTGGTATACCCATCTACTTTAGGCAGGTATGACGTCATCTATGTCTGTCCCTTACGGGTATACGGTCACGTCCCATCTATTCATTCTTTATCTAAGGGCGAAATGGATAACTGTAACTGAGGAATGCTATTCTTTGTGACAAGGGGATGAGGCGGGGGGTGTAGTCCGAGCGCCTATTGTGTTCTGGCGCCAGTCGTCAAAGTCAAAGTCAAAGTATTTATTCACACAAGGCATGGTAAAAATGGTAACAAAATGAGTAGCTGAACAGCACGTCTTACCAACTTGTGGCATGTGAATATCAGTTTACAATTACATAATTAAAATTTTCGTATCCACTGGAACGTCCGTGGGGACTATAGTCCCCAAAATCTCGATCTTCTCGATCGACCTGGGTACTATGGTACCCAGTTCCCTTTGCGTAAAACCGCGCGGTGTGATAAAAAAATCGCGAAAAATAAAATATTTTCTCTATGGCTTTATTCCTTTGTCAATAGTCTCTTTCATAAGTTGACAGGTCATGTCCAATTTATTTTTAGTCTTAGATTGAAATAAATTTGTCATAGTCTGCGGTTTAACTTACTTGGCCGTATCCATACGTTTCTTACTCCATGACCGATGAGATTTATTGCGTACTTACTTAGTCTGTATTAGTATTTTCGTAGAGTGTTCTATATCAAAATAAACTAGAAGAATTGGGCTACATTATTATGTATGGTTTATGATAGTTTATAGTGTTATATTGCCACACTAAACGTTTTTTTCAAAAAGTGAGTATTTTTGAAATTTTAAGCACTTTAGTTACTATTCTCGTCATTATTCATTCAATTATGAATCCTTATCTAATTAACTATTATAAGTTCATTCCTTATTAAATTAGCTTTTCATACGTATTTTTTATTTAATTTTAGACACAATAATTTATTTTTTGCATTTTTTTTAAATTTGAGGTCGCGCGTGCGCATCTCGCGTATATAATTACGTAATTAATCGATTTTATTATTTTTTTCTTTTTTCATTAAAAATATTACCCAAAACTATTATATATCAAAATAATCTTCAAGAATAGGGCTATAATAATATATATGGTTATTTAAAGTTTTATAAAATAGGTTTTGTGCAAAAATTTAAAAAAAAAAATCGGGTCTTCCGCGACCTTCCGAACATTTTCGCGCTTCATTCATTTAATTATTAATCCTTATCTAATTAACTGTTATAAGTTCCTTCTATATTAAATTACCTTTCCATACGTATTTTTTGTTCTCTTGTAGACAGTATATGTCACTCTCCGCAATTTTTTGAACACTCCGTACGCGCCGGGTTGAGTCATTCCGCAATGGCGGCACCTTTGATATTTGAGATATACTACTTTTTGCTTTTGAAACCCACCACGCTTCGCGTGGCGAGCGTTCCAGTGGGTATTATATTTTGTATTATTATTATATGTCATTTTACTATATTACTATACCTAATAATTATATTACTCTTACATGTTAATTAAATTATTATAATAAAATGTCAGTAATTTTTAATATTATTTATGCTTATAAGTCAAATAATCTGTAACCGAATAAAAACAATTTGTAACTAGCCAATTAAATAAAGTTTTGTTAAAAAGTTTACCGTTAAGTTCTTTGATGCTTTGGGGTAGGTTATTGTAAATTCGAACACTCATGGCATGGCTATTTCGGCTGTACAAATTTGTTTTCATTTGTGGTATCGCTAACTGTCCCACATGTCTATTACTATATTTATACCGATCTTCAAATTTTTCAAAAAGTTCAGCATTGCCTCTAACAAATTTGCATGATTCGAATATATACAGAGTGTCCCAAAAAATAGTGTCAAGCGTAAGTCCAGACTTAGAGCACCTCTTGGAGTACCCGAATCACCCCCATGTATGTTCCGCGATAATTCGTAGTTTTCGAGTAATAATTTTTTTTCTGACTTTTTGAAAATTTTGATCCAAAGAACTTAAAAATTTTAAATAAAAAAAAGTAGAACATATTTTAATTTTTTCTTTTTGCCACTGAATCATCTTTAGTGCTTCTTTTATGTCTAAAATAATCAGCTTCGTAACTTTAGTGGAAATTTAGAAAACAGTAGTGTAAAGTCAAAATTTGAATGTTAGTGAATAATTACTTAAAAATTCATCTTGAAATTAAAAATCTAAACAGGCGAATTCATGGTTTCTAAGTATATGTAAAAACTTCTCTAGACTCTCTGCTTTCATAATCATTTAAAAAAAGAAGTACTTAATAGGGCTACTTTGGCTTAAACCGGCCATCAAAGACAGCAAGGTGAAAATTTCATAAAATTTACCAAATTCCTATCAGATGATAAAAAAAAATATCTGGTCTTTTTATAATTTCTAAGGTTCAGATTAATTACAATTTAGCAAAAATTAACTACATGAAACCCATATTTAAATATTTTTCTCGCGGATCACATCGGTTGTAGTGTTGGATGTAACGCAGTACTTACCTGCTAAAAATTGCCCGAGTGAGAGGATATGAAAGAGACCGCATTATTGCTATCTCTCTCACTCTCATTGGCGAAATGGATAACTGTAACTGAGGAATGCTATTCTTTGTGACAAGGGGATGAGGCGGGGGGTGTAGTCCGAGCGCCTATTGTGTTCTGGCGCCAGTCGTTTGCCTGCTTTTGTTTGCGCCTTACGTAGGTACGATACGTTCATTTGTGATTATTTGACGAACTTTGCTTTCTTTACGGACCTTGAGTACGATTACGATTTGGTTTTGTGTGAATACGGGATTTTGACAAATTTGGCATTCTTAACGGACTTTTCAAGCTCTTCATTTTGTGATGTCTTTTTCATCGCAAGAATATGCTCTTATGCATTACTTTTATGGATATGCAAGAGGAAATGCTTCTGAAACAGCCAGGTTGTTCCGGCAGCAAGTACAAAATGGAGGTGGACCTCAGCCTGAAACTTGGCCTGATCATCGCATGATTTTAAGAGTACATAACTCTTACATGGAAAGACGCCTACCAGGTAGAAGATCGGGGCGCCCATCTGAAATGAGTGACCCAGATACTGTCCAATCAGTGGTCGAAGAAGTGGTGAGAGATCCATCAGTTAGTGTAAGAACAATAGAACGTCGAATCGGAATTCCGAAATCACAAGCACATCGAATACTTCATCAAGAGCGTTTTCACCCATATCACATCCAGAAAGTTCAGCAGCTCAAGCCCGCAGACTACCCGAGAAGGGTGGCATTTTGTCAGGAAATGTTACTGATACTACAAGGAATTAGTATACGCCAAGGACATTACAAACGTCACAGTGTTAAGAATAAAATTAAGACAAGCGGAAGAAACAATAAAAAACAACAGAATTGCATTTATAAATTTAAAAGAAAACTTTTTTAGACGATGTAGAATATGTATTGAGCACGAAGGTCGTCATTTTGAAAACTTTCTTTAAGCGATCCAATAATAAATACTTTGAAAATAATGTTTTGTTTCATTTATTAAGTTATAATAAACCTTCAAAGGTTATTAAAGATGGCAGCAGGAACAGTTATTTTTGACCTTCAAATAATACATTTTTAGCTTTTCTACAATCATTTTTGGTTTATTAATAAATAATTGGAATTTAAAAAAAAAATATTCAGAAGTCGAGTTTTATGAAATTTTCACCTTGCTGTCTTTGATGGCCGATTTAAGCCAAAGTAGCCCTATTAAGTACTTTTTTTTAATTATTATGAAAGCAGAGAGTCTAGAGAAGTTTTTACACATACTTAGAAACCATGAATTCGCCTGTTTAGATTTTTAATTTAAAGATGAATTTTAAGTAATTATTCACTAACATTCAAATTTTGACTTTACACTACTGTTTTCTAAATTTCCACTAAAGTTACGAAGCTGATTATTTTAGACATAAAAGAAGCACTAAAGATAATTCACTGGCATAAAGAAAAACATTAAAATATGTTCAACTTTTTTTTATTAAAAATTTTTAAGTTCTTTAGATCGAAATTTACAAAAAGTCAGAAAAAAAATTATTACTCTAAAACTACGAATAATCGCGGAACATACATGGGGGTGATTCGGGTACTCCAAGAGGTGCTCTAACTCTGGACTTTCGCTTGACACTATTTTTTGGGACATCCTGTATACTACTTTCGATTTAATACGCTGAACTGTTAAGCGTATTAAATCGAAAGTAGGCATATAATAAAAATACAAAGAATAGTCATAAAAATTTTTTTTTGTTAATCAACAACCTTAAATATTATTGCGGTATTCCGTTACACCCGGTATAAGAAGAAGAAGATAACCATCGGACAATGTAGCATTCTAATGGTAAAAGACCAGTACTTTCTGAGATTTGCGCTTACCAACACATTTTGCGATTCATTTTTATATATATAATATTTTCTTGTGTTCAACGCACTTTTTAATGCATTGAAGCCATTCGCTAGATTGTAATGAAAAATAAATTAATGTTTATTTTCCTCTTTTTAGGGCATTAAAATAAAAGCTTTAAAAATCTTTTGTGATAGCGGCCAACTTGGGTTTTAGTATTTTTCATGGTATTTTACAAGTCATGCACTTTTATTTGATACCCATATTGTGGGGATTGTACATAAAAATAATTTGTCGATTTGTGACGGCGGCCATCTTGGATTTGATTATTTTTCATAATATTCTACAATTCATTCTACAATTCAAGCTCTTTCATTTGACACCCAAATTGGGGAAGGTCGCAAAAAAGAAATTGATAGGGTTGCATATGGATATTATCTAGGCTAGGATCAAAGTACTCATCAAGATAAATCAAACGAGCCCAAACTCGATGGGGTTGCGTTGTTTTATTGCGGAGTTCCTATGGCCTCCTCGAGCTGCAGCATCAGACCCTGGTTACCATATAGGACCAAAGTACTCGTCAATACGAATTAAACGAGCCCAAACTCGATGGGGTTCTGTCGTTTTATTACGGAGTTCCTTTGGCTACCTTCCAGCTCCAGCATCACACCCTGGTTACCACATAGGACCAAAGTACTCGTCAATGCGAATCAAACGAGCACAAACTCGATGGGGTTGTGTCGTTTTATTGTGGAGTTCCTATGGCCACCTTTCAGCTCCAGCATCAGACTCTGGTTACCATATAGGACCAAAGTACTCGTCAATACGAATCAAACGAGCTCAAACTCGATGGGGTTGTGTCGTTTTATTGCGAAGTTCCTATGGCCACCTTCCAGCTCCAGCATCACACCCTGGTTACCACATAGGACCAAAGTACTCGTCAATGCGAATCAAACGAGCACAAACTCGATGGGGTTGTGTCGTTTTATTGTGGGGTTCCTATGGCCACCTTTCAGCTCCAGCATCAGACCCTGGTTACCATATAGGACCAAAGTACTCGTCAATACGAATCAAACGAGCTCAAACTCGATGGGGCTGTGTCGTTTTATTGCGGAGTTCCTATGGCCACCTTCCAGCTCCAGCATTAGACCCTGGTTACCATAAAGGACCAAAGAACTCGTCAATATGAATCAAACGAGCCCAAACTCGATGGGGTTCTGTCGTTTTATTGCGGAGTTCCTTTGGCTACCTTCCAGCTCCAGCATCAGACCCTGGTTAGCACATAGGATCAAAGTTCTCGTCAATACGAATCAAACAAGCTCAAACTCAAAGAGAAACCGGAAATACTCGGAAACAGCATCTTAACTGTCACAACGACTTACCTACATGATATAATTTTTGTAATTTGTTAGACTTTAGCATTAATTTGCCTTCTTATTTAAATAAATTCAATTCATATTTAAACCGTCGCTAATAAACTCAACGTAGAAAGCTATTAGAGAGCGATAAGACTTTAGAATTGAACCCACCACATACTTACCCAATATAAGAAATGTTCTAATGGGCAAGAAGACATTATATTCTTTGAGAATTTCAATGATTCATGAAGCTGTAATTTTAGTGAATGTACTTAGGTATAGTAAAATAAATAAAACTATTAAAGTCAATTTGTGTACCTACTTTCATTGCATCTTCACCGACCATACAATACAATAATTTAACTTAAGAATTTATCTAAAGAATAATACCTACATAATTTCTTGAATGAATCCTTATTTTGTTCAATTAGTTCTCGTTAATTTACGCAATTCGTCAATTTAAATTAACGAATTGCGTAAAATAACGAACTATTGCCCAATCTATAAGTAGGTAATGCAATAATTAAAAATTTAGCTAAAGAATTGTGAATAATTTATATATTCAATTCGTCAATTTGAATTCTTACCCACTATCAATGTTCAGCTACAAGCTTTTATGTCATATAAATTGTGTCAAATGTGAAATGACGTTATAAGTAAAAGTTTTAGTGTAAAAGTTTATTAATTCTTTTTAGCGCATTTAAATAAAAGCTTGTTTTTAAAAAGGTTTTTTTACATTTAATTTATTTTTTACTTTTTAGTTATCACTGGACACGTTTCTCAGTCTGTTCATCTCATTCAACGCATCATTGTTGCTAGGTCGTTTGCCGGAACGTCTATACAGAATTTCAACTCAATCGGTTTAAGATATCTACTTCAAAATTGATTTTTAGCTTTAGTTAGAAATACGACATATTGGATTAATAGTGACATCACCTTATTTACAAGTTACTCTTAGCAAGACCTTTTATTTGATACCCATATTGTAGGGGTGCATTAAAAATAATTGATCCGCCATCTTGGGTATGCCGCCATCTTGTATTTAAAATGACGTCACACAGTCAACCATGCATTGTCATCCAAACTAAACGTGTATACAAAATTGCAGTTCAATCGGTTAAAGATATCTGCTTCAAAATTGAATTGCAAGATTCCACCCGAACATACATACATACTTACATACATTGCAAGTTAAATAAAAGCTTGTAAAAAGGCATGCAGGTCGTCGATAAAACATCAGAAATTAGCAAGCACAAATTCACCTCGAAACTCACAGTCGCAATGTTTCTAAACAATTAGTTCAAAAGATGACAATATAATCAAAACATTTATTTAATATTCGTTCTTACCTAATGTATATTTTTTTCTAAATTATTTAACGACAAACGAATAATTGATAACATTTAGATGTTAGAATATGTACCTAATCTGCGATTTAGACATAAAAATGCCAAACACACTTGGAAAACAACAACAACGCAAACACTCAGTTCTAGCTCACATCTGTTTATCAGTATCTGTACTTGTTAATCTTACTACAATATGCCTGAATATATTATAGGATTCGAACAATTAAAGGGATGAGATAAATTAAACTTCCATCTGTTAACGTAATGTCAAAGAGACTAGTTTTATTTTCACACAATATACAATTTGTCAATAATTAATAGACCATAGCCGAGGAGTTCTTATATAAATCCACAACATCCTCCCCAGGCGAGATATTCTAAACAAACTAATATCTTCCTGATATGATCCAATCAAAGAAATAACTAAATACTATTTTCAAGGTACAGACAAGTTAAAAATAACAACGTCAGAACCTTATCCCATACCTAATCAATGAATAAATCGTGTTACCATATTGACAGACGAAATCGCTTGTAATAAATTCATTGAAATTAAGAATACATTAACGTAGAGGTGGTAAGAAAATTATAAATGTGAAAATAAAGAATCTAAAAACTAAACATATAACTGTAACTTACTTGGAAGTTTCACCTTTCTTCCACTACGAGTGGTATTCTGCAAGCGCTGAGGCTGCAGGCCTGAGTCCTCCTGAGTGTCTGCTGGATACGATGTAGGGGCATTCGAGCAGGCAGACTTAAATAATTCTGTTATCTTACCTTCTGCTGATATTTCTAACTTATAAAGTCGCTGAACAGGTCGATTTTTTGAGCCATTGCAAGTCCTAACCCTCGCCGTTCTGATAAAACCGTCCTTACCAGGATATAACTCTTCTACAATAGCTAACGGCCATTTAATTCTTTTTTCGTCTGTCTGAACCAAGACGATATCCCCCTTTACAATTAAATCTTTTTTCTCATTACCCTTTTGTACCAAGAAAGTAAGGTATTCGAGCTTGAACCTTTGTCGAAATTGATCCCGCAATTTCTGTAAGTATCGAAAACGTTTGTTCAAATTAGTCCCATCAATTGCATCCAAATCTACGACATAGGAATTAAGAATTGGTTGTTTAAAATGAGCAGGTGTCAGTGGTTCCAAATATCCTGCTTGGTCGTCATTGATAAGAGTTAACGGTCGCGCATTCATAGTGGCTTCGCATTCGCACAGGATAGTTTGTAGCTCTTCATAGGAAACGGCTGCATTGCCTAAAACACGACGCAACAAGTTCTTCATTATTCTAATGAGTCTTTCCCAATATCCCCCCCACCATGGAGCTGCTGGGGCGTTCATTTTCCACGATATACGTTTGGTGATAGATTGTTTCTGTAGATCATCCCAATTTAACGCCGAAAGTAAATTTTTCGTTCCATGGAAGTTTGTCCCTTGGTCAGAATTTAACATACTCATTCTACCTCTACGGGCTATAAATCTCCGTAAAGTCATTATGAAATCATCCGTTGATAGGGATCTTGTGATTTCTAAATGGACAGCGCGATACACGGCGTAGGTATATAAAACGATCCAACACTTTTTACCGTCGCGCAAGTACAAAGGTCCAGCGAGATCGACACCTGTTGTTTGGAACGGAGCTGAACACGTTACGCGTTCTGGCGGCAATGGTGCTACGGGAGCCTCTATCGGTTTTGCTCTATACCTCTTACAAATTACGCAAGAATTAATCACTGACCTGACAAGTCTCCTAATGCCAATAATCCAAAACCTGAAGCGAAGATCAGATATCAACTGATTACAACCAGCGTGTTGAAGTGCGCAATGTCTCTGTCTAACTAATAGTGTGACTATAGGATCATTTCCTGGTAGCAAGAATGGTGTCTGTATACTTTCAGGAAATTCTGAGTATAAAAGCTTAGTCTTTATTCTAATCAAAGCTTCCGAGTCATTATACCTATTTATATTATTTACACGCTTTTCAAAAATATCTTTATTCCGTAATTGTATTAGTCTAATAACAACTTTCTCACTTCTTTCAAATTCGTCATATGTAATTTCTCCGTTTCTTTTATTATGTACATTTTTTTGTGTTGTGAATAAACCTTAATATCCACGCAGTCATTCTTATTATTTTTGAATATTTTGAAAAATAATATTGCAGTCTATTTAGTAGGTAGTGTTGTTCAAAAATAATAGTATTGCACGTTACCTTCGTTTCCGAATTTACCAGCTTTTCGTCAATTACTAGCTCTGAACGTGGCCACTGTGTTTTTGGTAGTCGAAGCCACGGCGGACCTTCCCACCATCGAACTTCAAGCAGCAATTTTGCATTACAACCCCTGGACGCTATGTCGGCCCAATTAGAGTGACCTGGAATATGGAACCAATTATCAACTGAAGTATTTTGACGTATTTCTTTAACTATGGCCTACAAATGGCTTAAACGAAAGTTGACGCTTAATCCAACTCAAGGTGACACCTGAGTCTGTCCAACAATACTGAGGACAATCAGACAGTTTTAAGCTTTGACGTGCATGAGCGATGAGCCTCGATCCTATCACAGCTGCTACTAGCTCCGCTCTGGGTATCGTACCCTTTTGTGTTGGTGTTACCCTAGATTTTGCAGCAATCATCTGAACCGATACAAGCTTACACTTCTCTGTTCTTAATAAAACACAAGCTCCATAGCCGTCTTTGCTGGCGTCAACAAATAAATCGAGGCTAGCATTCATTTCACTCAAAACATCAGGGGATAATCGACGTGGTATTCTACACTCTTTTAAACAAGTGACAAATCTATACCAATTTTGAAATTTAGTATGCAAATCCGCAGGAAGCTCTTCATCCCAAGCTAATTTACGTCGCCATGATTCTTGAAGTATTAACTTTGGAACTAACATAACAGGCGCTGTATGTCCAATCGGGTCGAAAACACCTTGGGCTAGTGACAGCAAGATGCGCTTTGTTATTACCTGCTTATCAAAGGAAAGTAAATTATCACAATTACAGTATAATTCATCGGTACTTGTAACCCAATTTAATCCTAATAAAGATACTGTTTCTTTACCTGTCTCATTTATTCCGTGAGAAGTCACCCACATTCTTAAGTTAAACTTAGCCTCCATCATGATAATCTTGGCTTCAGTGATAAACTTCTTTGCTTCATCTGGACTATCTACACTAACAACGGAATTATCGACATAAAATGAACCGTTTAACATGCTGGCGGTTGTACCAAAAGGGCCTTTCTCATGTTTATTCAAGTGATAACGTATCGTTGCGGCTAATAAGAACGGACTTGATGTTAGGCCGAAAACCACTCTACAGTGCCTAAATGTCACCAATTCTTGTAGAGAACTATCTTTATACCACAAAAACTTTACAAACTGTCTATTTTCTTGTGATAAACTAATTTGTAGAAATGCCTTTTCGATATCCGAAGTAATACCAATTACACCTTTTCGAAAATTAATGATTAAATTAGGTATCAATTCAATCAAGTTGATGCCCTTCTCGAGACAAGCATTTAAACACAACCCATTCTTGTCTTTGGCCGAAGCATCAAAAACAGGTCTGATGGCACTAGTCAAGCTTTGTTCCTTAATAACGGGTCTGTGCGGTAAGAAATGACCGGAATCAGGATCGGTATCAGTCACCTCAATAATGCCGAGATCCAACCAACATTTAAATACGCCATCATAATCATCGAATTTATTACTATTTATTAATCTTTTCGTCATTGTTTGTAATCTATGTTTAGCTTTGTCAAAATTAGTAAACAATTCTATTTAATTATTTTTAAATGGCAAGTGTACCTCATACCGTTTATCTTCAGCTAACTTAATATTCTCGTTAAAATGCAACCACGTATCCTCTTCAATTTCGGTTCTGCTTTTGACTTCTACAGGATCTTTGATGCCCAACGTCTCCAAAGACCCAAAGTCTGTCAAATCAACATCAGAACATGAACTATGCAATATATTAGAAAATCTATTTACAATATTTACATGTACCTGTTTTCCTTGAAGTGTCCACCCAAGTTTTGTTTTGACAGCTAGGAGTCCATTCTTCAGCCGTATAAAGGTACCTGTTAAAAAGAAACCTAGAAAATCTGCTCCTATTAATAGAGAAATTTCTGATGGACTACTAGATATCGTCGTTGTAGTGCGAAAATTCACTAACTACAAAAAGATAGTGTTGAGATAATCGCGTTTAAACATTTTTTTACTATTTGTACTTAAATATCTTAATAACCGTCACCGCAACAAAAATATGTTCTATGAACAAAATATTAAGAATGCCTCACATTATAGAAATTTTATATAATTTTGGTAATTTATGTTTTAAATTCGGATATACATAAGAAAAAGCAAGTTAGTGCATTTTCGCGTACCGGATAAATTGCAAGATTATGCACTTAGTGACATTTTTGTAGTAGTTGAGTAATTTTCACCTTAAATTTTAATTTGGTGCAGAAGTTAGTGAATTTTGACATTAACTTGAAAAATAAAACATCATTTTTGTAATATGATAAATAATATTGTTCTACCAAATTTAAATTAATAACGAAACTCAGATGTCGATTAGCTTTATCAACGTCTTCACCATTTGACTGTTCCAAAATGTCGGGCTCTAGAAATCTTTCTACAAACTATTCACTTCACTGGTAGTGGCTCAATCCATGCGTGATATTCTTCAGGAAAAATCTCTTTATCGCAAAGCTCCATCACTTCATTTTTTCGCATTAGTTATTGGTAAGAGAGATTGGTAAGGAGAGGACTCGGCATCAACATAAACGGCGAGTACATGACTCACCTTCTCTTTGCCGATAATACCGTAGTCATGGCTGAGACCGTGGAAGATCTAGGCACAATGCTCGAAGACCTCTGTAGAGTTTTCCAACAAGTGGCTCTTAAAATGAACATGGACAAGACCAAAATCACGATGAATTCCCATGTAGTACTCACTTCTGTGAACGTTGGACGCTCTACACAGGAAGTTGTTGACGAATATGTTTACCTGGGGCAAATTGTCCAGCCCGGTAAGTCCAATTTCCAGAAAGAGGTAAATCGACGAATCCAACTCGACTGGGCAGCGTTAGGGAAGCTACGCAGCATATTCTCGGCCAATCTACCGCAGTGTCTTAATACGAAAGTTTTCAATTCGTGCGTGTTGCCAGTGATGACGTACGGAACTGAGACGTGGCCGTTTACAATGGGTCTCATCAGAAGGCTTAATGTCACTCAAAGGGTAATGGAGAGGGCTATGCTCAGGGTTTCTCTACGCGAACGCATCAGAAATGAAGTTATCCGTAGAAGAACTAGAGTCACCGACATAGCCCAAAGAATTGCAAACCTTAAGTGGCAGTGGGCAGGACACATAGCTCGCAGGACTGACGGCCGTTGGGGCGGAACGTCCTCGAGTGGCGGCCACGTACCGGGAGACGCAGAGTTGGTAGGCACCCCACAAGGTGGACCGACGATCTGGTGGAGGTCGCGGGACGCCGCTGAATGCGGGAGTTTGGAAATCCCTGGGGGAGGCCTAATGACCTATGTGCAACAGTGGGCGTTTCTTAGCTGAAATGATGAAGAGAGATGTGTACGCTTTTGGAATATCTTCAGGTATTACAATCCTTGCATCTCTTCTTTTCTTATTTCTTAAGTGCGAATTCTGAATGTAGTGCAGAAAGCTTTTTGTATCTTCAGGGTTTTCCCTTTCTTCGTCTGTTGTATTAGTTTGTAATACTGAGCTAGATACAATCTGTTTTAGTTGTTCTAATGAAGAAGTTAGGCTCTGACTAACAGGGCATTCTAATAAGGGAGGACTTGCTGTTTGAGACGAGTTTGTAGCACTTACTATTTCTGTTGTGCTGCTAACAGATGTAGCATCAGAATTAGGTACGTTAAATGAAGATAGCTTTTGCTTTGCTTTTTGGGACTACAATATATTCCTCATCAGTATCCGGTATCCATGATGTCTTAGATGAACGAAAATCATCAGTGCTCGATGGTTCTTCAAAAGTCGAATTTGTGGATATAGACATGGTTCGTTTAAGTCATTTGAATTCACAAAAGGTATAGATAGATCTAATACAAGTGATTATCACATCGGTATACAGGCCGATTTAGGTCCATCCAAATTATCAAACACTTCTGTTTGTATTACTGAAGAAGGTACTGAATAATTTTTCATCTAAATTGGTTGTAAATTTAGAGAAGTCCGTTAGCGGCACTGGTTCTAAGTCTACGTAATGTTTTGAATTTAAGCTTTAAAAAAGTGCTTCTGTAGGGATTTGTGGTGTTTGAACGTGTGGCGGATATGAGACTATCAAACTTTGTGTAAGAATTACGTCTTGATAGTATGATAGTAACTTTTCTGACAGTTAAGTGCCCAATGGTGGCTCATTATCACAATTTTCGAAGCAAAGGTCTTTGTGGGCATTGTGATCTATCTGAAATTAAAAAGTATATTATACTTTTTTTTCATAAAGATCATCATACCCACATGTTGTCAGTTGTTGTTTACGGAGTCTTATCATGCAAAGAACATGTTAGAATGTAATAGTGTATTGGTTTTTATTGTAATACTTTTCAAGATACATTAATGACTTTTTCATATTTATATTTATTGGGATAGTTACAACTAGATTCTGTGCTAGAATTACTTAAAAGCCGTAAAGTAGAGATGGTGCCGCGCACATGGTGAACGAAAATTAACTAAGTGCCCTTAGTGATTTTATTATTCTAAAAAGAATCAAATGCGTTGCGAGTTTTGTCAGTGAAAGTTACTTAAATGCTCTTAGTGATTTCATTCGGCTGTTCAAAGAAAAGAATTGCTGCTCATGAATGAAATAAGAACTAACTAAGGGACATAGTTAATTTTCGTACTTGGCTTGGTGATAAAATGTGAACTTAGTCATTTATTCACAAACTAATATTTAAAAAAATAATATAGAAACACTTCTATATCTTCGATAGTAAGGTAGATAATACCTTAAAAAATACTTTAGCAACCTTAACTCAATTTGACCAAAAATGTCACTTAGTGAATTTTCGCACTATAACGACGATATGTCCACAAACTATATAGAGATACTACGTACGTACGTACGTGGATATGTCTGTCAATATGATGTCATTTTCGCGCAATAAGTTTACTAATTGAATATCATGACAGTTAACTTTAGGTATATTTTTACAAATGTTCATCTGACAGATAGCTGACAATGTAAACGTAAATGTTTTATCTAAGGAACTAATATTAATATTATATACATCATACTCTTTGGACTTTGTTTCTACACCGCCGAACAAACAATGTGACAATATTTCTTTGCCTGCTGGCTGAATCCTTAATTTGTCTACTATGTCCTTTTTGATGTATGAACGTTGCGAACCCGAATCAAACAACGCCCGAACAACTATTTTTCTATTATCATGTTGCACTTCTAAGAGTAAAGTCTGTAACAATGTCTCTCCCTGTAGATAAATTGCAGCAAGTGAAGAAGATGGCTCTGGTGTTTCTTTAACAACAGATTTGCACGCTATCTTCTGATCTGGACATAAAACTATTGAATGTCTCTTTAAACATATGAGGCATTTGACAGTCGCTCTACAAACTTTTGGATGGTGCCCTCTTCTTAAGCAAATCGCACACGCTTTCTTATATTTTAAAATCTGTCTACGCTGATCAATTGTAATTCTGCTTAGTTTATAGCACTCCAAGCTTGAGTGAGATTCTTTGTCACACCAGATAAACGCTTGAATTTTTTGTTTCGTGTTGGTAAGAAGACACTCGGCAGTCGCAGGTCTGCATTCTGGCTCTTTGTCAATATCGCCTGAGTCATTGCTTTTGATAGTATTTCGAGTAATTTCAATACGCTGCTCTGACTCGACTTCTTTTCTCAAGAATTCAAGAAGACTGGTGAGCTCGCCCGCTACATCTTTTGTTTGTCGCTTATTTCTCTCCCAGCATCGTAAAATTTCCTGTGGTAATGCCGATTCTACCATTGGAAGTAAAAAATCGCCATACTTCTCTTTGGTGACGCTTAGGGTTTCTAGAGCTCGTAGATGGGCGTTTAATTTGTCATAGAGCTCAGTTACTGAACCTTTCTTATCTTGTAGTACTAGCGCTAAAATTTCTCTTATATAAATTTGTTTTAGTAAGTCTTCCCTAGCGTACCTAGACTTCAGCTGTGCTAAGCAATCACTATAAGCCGTTCCTGGGAAACTTTCGACCAATCTTTTTACATCAGAATCATCTCGCGTAGATTGTAATAAGTACTGATATTTATCGGTGCTACACAAATTTGGATCATCATCAATTTTTGAAAATTGTCCCCAAAACGATAGCCAATTTTTAATGTCGCCGTCAAATATCGGTAGTTTTAGTTTTGGTAGGTGAACATTTTTTATGGGAACTGTCGCGCTAGATGACGTGTGTATATGAGCCTGTTCGTTATATTTCGCATCAATCCACAGCATCCGCGTTTTGTACTCTATTGCCCCTACCAGTTCATTCTCTAACGCTTCCTCATCAACTTCTGCTAATAGAAGGTCTTTTATTGCGTTGTCAAGTCGTACTAAATTATCCGATAGGTCTTTAAGTTTGCGATATAAAATTTGAGTCTCTATATTAATCTTATTTTGTTCTAATGTCAGTTCTAATTCATTTGAAGTTTTTGTAAAAAGTCGTCTCAGCACTACGCGTTCTTTCTTCCTTTTTTCATACTCCGACATTGTCACGGTCGCCACAATGTTAATCTTACTACAATATGCCTGAATATATTATAGGATTCGAACAATTAAAGGGATGAGATAAATTAAACTTCCATCTGTTAACGTAATGTCAAAGAGACTAGTTTTATTTTCACACAATATACAATTTGTCAATAATTAATAGACCATAGCCGAGGAGTTCTTATATGAATCCATAACAGTACTACTGCCATCTGTAGTCATACTTTTTAATTTCAAAGTTATTGACGTCTGGACGAGATATTAACAATAGCTCACAATAGATGGCAGTTCAAAACAAAAAAGCACATGTACAGTACATTAAAAATTGTAAAAAAATGAATAAAACTACCTACTACAAATTACATCACCTGATATTTTCAGCCGTTAAACCGTGTACAAAAATATTTTATAGCATCCAAATAAAACCAAACCTGGCAATAAAGGATGCCATACTGTTTCTGTAATCTGTGGCTGTGTTCTGTGAATAAGTAATCAGTCATCTGTGAATAAGCGCGAGTACACATGACCGACAATCGGCAACCGATTTTTTGTGTGGTAACATAGACATTTACGAACGTTCCATTTTTCATCGATAATCGGGGTGGCTGCGATATGCGTTCGCGTGCGTTGCAACGTAAAAATCCATGTCTCATTTTCCACCGTCAATAAATCGGTCACCGATAGTCGGTCGAGTGCGAACGCGCCAAGTCTGTCACTGTCAGTGATATTATATTTCTCATATTAGGCTTTATTATTTTAGACTTTTTGCTGCTAAACTGTTTACCACGGCTTAAAGGCTTATTTCAACGAACTACGATATAGCTCTGGCGACTTGGATTTTGACGATTATCATCATTTCCTTTAGCTTTTAGAACGGTGAGTATTCTTGTGTAAATGTGTAAAAAAGTTAACAAATACTTGACCGCAATAGTTTCAAAACGTATTTAAGTTTTATCTTAACGATTTAATTGCGATTTCAAATAAATATTTATTACTCTTTTTAGTTCATGTACATAATAGATATTAACGTTTAATATATTGGTGGGGAGTTTAACGATAACTACTACACGTGTGTTTATTTTCAGGCTCACAATAACTCGCTGTGTGAATTGTAACTCCCTTTTCAATGAAAATGGTAACCAACATCTTTATCTTCTGACTGATATTGGAGCAGAATTAGTTTCCATCATAGAGCAAAAAATGGGTCATGATGTAGTTTTATTATTTTTGAAAAAGCTGTATGGACTTAGTTTTCTTTGCTTTTCCTGAAGAGAAATAATCAATTACACATGTTTTTGACTTTGACACTTTATTTATTGTTATTATTTAAAGAATAGAATAGCATAATTTTATCATACTAACCATTTGATTATCACACAAGCGATTTCAGTCTAAATTTCCCACCCACAAGGCTTTATTCAAACACATGCTCGGTTAATACGCACAAGACGGTCTACTTGCCCAGCCAAAGACACACAGAGCTGGCAGAATTGTTGTCAAAAGATAACACATTGCCATTATTAAAAGAAGAAGAAGAAGCATAATCAAACCAAGGAAGGAACCTATTACTCACAGAACACAATACCCCAAGCTATTACTCCTCCGGAGAGCATAGATATAAGGAGAGCTCAAATTATTAGTAATGGCAGTAATATAATAATTTCAATTTATGATTATTTGTGAGAGGGAGATTGGCGTGCGTACATACGTGTAGTCTAATCAAAAATACACTGGCAAGCAAGCAGTGAGCAAGTGAGTAGTTGTGGTGAGTAGGTTATGTACTATTTTGTGGTGAGTAAACATTAAAGTTTTAAAGTCTGAATGTTTAAAAAACTTAAAATGTAACAATGAATGAATAAAAGCATAAGGTTGGTGTAAATTGGTAAGTACCTAGCAATGTATAGCTTAAAGTATATTAATATCAATTCATTTGTTATTGAATCACATTTCCATACATTGAAATTTAACTAATTGTTCTTTTTTTCTAGCCAAATATATTTTTTGAATGGACCTACACTATTGACCTAGAGCTAAGTTCTGAACTATCAACCAGGACATTTGGAATAGAAAAAGGTAAACCATGGAAAATTCAAAAGCTCAATGAATGTTATAAAATACTTTAACACTAGAGTACACGCCCCTTTTTTTACATGAGTACACACGTGGCCTACTATGGTATACCATTTTATAATTGCTATCAATTCGTTTTTAGGTTACGTATGAATAAAATTCCTACAGAAATGAAAAATATATTCAATCAGTCCCTTATTTTCATAGCATTCAAGGCATACTACAGTTTGATGATCAGAGCAAACCCATTGGTTGCATGTCTTGCACCATTTGTTTGTGGATCGATATCTGGCTCTTGAGCAAAGTGCGCATGGACCGACCCGTCCCATCTTGAGGGTAACATCATACTGTATGACTTGAGCTGTGCCCGTTAGCATTTCTATTCTACATCTCAACTGTCAGAGAAGAGTCTCCATGGTTGCTCAAACAAAATAAATAGCAAATCGAAACAAATAACACTTACCTAAATTTGTTAAACTCATATTTTTCCTAAAAATACTCACGCGAACTACTATGGTAGGCCAACGTATTTGGTGGGAAATCGCAGGAACGTGTTTACGTGCTGACCTTGCGGGCTTTACTGGCTTGCTGACAAATTTAATGGGCGAGGCTAGCCTAAAATTCCAACGCACCATCGTGGATAATTTAAAAGTTATCACTTAAAATGTCACCCTGGTCTACTGTACTCTACGTGTATGCGTGTACTCTAGTGTTAATGAAATTATATACCTTGGACTAATTACGAATATAATGATAGGATGAAACGAACTTACCTAAAGTGAAGTTCAATCCATATTATATGAAGTAATTAGTCCAAGGTATGGAGCATCCCACCCTTCCCTTTTGAAGTAATAAATTACTAACCCAATTATATATACCTAATACTCTAAACTAATGAGCTATGGTGACGGTGGAGTTGCCAGGTGTATTTTTCTTTTATATTTTTAATGGTGTCTTTAAAATTCGCGTATTTAGTAGCGGGAGAAGGGCGTTACTACAATAGTTATACCTTGGACTAATTACTTCATATAATATGGATTGAACTTCACTTTAGGTAAGTTCATTTAATCCTATCATTAGTACCGCACGACGCGATATACAAAAACTTCTTTTATGTTTATATGAGAAAGAATAAATGAAGACTACAGGGGAAAAACAAGGAATGTCATAAAAAATTCAAAAATAAAGTAATAATGCTATCTAGTGGCTTTTGTACGTATTTATACCTTAGCTAAATTTGAAAGGTAACAATAGTCGGAGTCCTGATTTATGGCCAGTTATTTGAATGTTTACAACTAGCAAGAATCGTGAATGTCTGTGCGCAAAAAAACAAAAACTGGCAATGTCACTTTGACAGCGCCTGATTTGACGCCATTGACTGTCATATGTTTGTTGGTTTCGTGCGTTTGTATACAGAGCTGCGTTCAGAACCTATGCTCGAGTGCACTCCGAGTGCACCCTGACAGCAACCGACCCGTTCAGAGCCTCAGGGTAGAAAACGCTCTGACAGGCGGTTAGTACACTCTGTGCCCGTTCAGAAGCTTCGAGTGATGCAACCAAACAACCGACTCGAGTGATGCAACCAAACAACCGACTCGAGCGTAGGGTGAAAAACACTCTGACAGATTTTAAGTCGATGTCAAAAATACGCTAATTATTTATTATTTTATTAAATAACACTACTTTGAAGGGAAATAGGTATAGTGATTTCTATGTGTTGTAATTATTTTTAAGCAGAAAAATGGATATTGACTGTTAATTTCATAGTAAGGATTAGTAATATTTTGCCCTTTGCTTGATCTTGATCAGCAAGATACAAACTAAAAAAAAGATTGCAACCGACCCGTTCTGAACCTCGGAGCGAGTGTGAAAAACACACTCGGTTGCATTACTCTGACCCTCGGAACGCAACTCAGTGTGTCCCCAGTGGATAAGGTGCACAAACGAAAATGGGTGAAAACTACAATTTATCGATAAAAAAAGAGAAAAAAAATTAATTAAATTGTATTTAATATTGATTTTTTATTTTTTTATTCTCTTTTTAAGACCTTTTGTGTTTGTAAAAATGTTACATTGTAACCACTGCGTGGACTTTGTTCAAATAAAAACAATAATGATGCCAAAAGATTAACACTGTATGGTAAATAAAAAAAAAGTACATAAAAGCAGTCAATAGGGAGAAAAACATTTTTTTTCCACTAATTTGAACATAAAAGAAAGACCAACAACAATGAAAGTCAATGACATTCATGCTTTTTGCATTTTATTTTAAGGCTTTGTTTTAAAAATATAATGTTTTCTCAGTATCAATATGTTGTTTTAATTATTTAATAGACCAGAATTTATACATATGAGTATTCTGATAAAAAAGACATGAATAATTGAATTTAAAGTCTAATTAAAAAAAAATATAGACTTTCATTAGTTTTATTTTTAATTTATGCAAATTGACCTGCAACTGACAATCCTTGTTTTTCTCCTGTGGTCTTCAAATATAGTCTTGAGTCCTGACTGATTGATACATCTTAGGACATAAACATTCAAGCTAGACATGAAAATTGGCAAACCAATTATTTTTATACTAATATAGGTACACAAAGAGAAGAATTTTGGATTTTAAGTGCCTAGAGTGGTAAAAATTGTTTGAGTGTTTTTGAAGTCGGTTTTTATTTGTTGTAAACAGATATATATATGAGAATGTACATTCTCATGTATATATCTGTTTACTTTTAAATTATTTGTGTAGTTTCTTGATTTATTATATTGAAGTAGTAATATTCTCTTGTTTTTGCCATTCATTAAATAATACATTTGTTGGAATAGCCTTTAAAATTTGTTTGCTAATCTAATTGTGTTCCGGCAATTAGAGATAAAATAGCCAGTTCCTCAGTTGTCCATGTGATGCTTCGGCCCGTGTGAAATCTAGACTAAGAGCTTCCCTATTGTATGTAAAAAATCGTCAAGACAGATAACATATTAGTGATGCTTGCATCCATGTTAAATAATCATCTCCATCACCTCACTATACTACAATAATAAGTTATATTTCGTTTGCTTACATTAACTAGGTATAGTATCTTATCTCTATATATTCAACCTTGTCTGGTTCAAACTTCTATGTTTGTGAAATCGCAGTAGTGAGAATTAGTTTGATTGCATACCTACTACTATAATTTGCGTATTTCCTCACATTGGTTTAAACAGTGCGTGTTAATTCGTTAAATAATTATACAATATTTTTTTAATACAGTAAAGATATTGGAGTTAATCTGCTCTTTAGCTGCATCTCGGTAAAGTAAACAAGCAATAAACAAACGATATTTGTTCTAAATATAATAAAATAGACAAACATTTAAATAAGTAATATAATAAAGTGTATGTAAATATAAAGCTGTTTGCTAAATTCAATCTTTCCATTAAGTCTTTTTAATATAATTTTTGAAACTGCTATGAAGATTGTCAAATCATATATCTATAGATTTGATTCATAACTTTTTCGTAATAACCATAACTAGACCTCAGAAGAATAACTACAGCATATTGTTCTGAGAACTAGACAATGATTTGCTGCCAATGTTTAGACAGCAAAAGATCATTTTCTTTCTCAAGAGGTAATAAAAGTGCAAGTTTTGAATTTGTTTCAGATTAAAGATCATGGCCCATTCCGGTGGAAGTGGAAACCTCAAAAATGTCATTATTGACTTTACGGCTGGTTCATTGGGTATGTCCTGTATTTACGGTCGTTAAATAAATTGCAACTCCATCAAAAATCAGCCATACAATATTTTTTGAAGTGACTATAACTTCAATCACCAAGTCTTAGGTCAGTCAGATGATAATATTTTACATGATTTTAGGTGGTATAGCCGTAGTTTATGTTGGTCAACCTCTCGATACAGTTAAAGTCAAAATGCAGACATTTCCCCATCTCTACAAAGGAATGTATCACTGTTTGAAGCAAACCTTAAGGAATGATGGCATCATCAGGGGACTGTATGCGGGTACAACGCCGGCAATCATGGCCAACGTTGCTGAGAACTCGGTGCTGTTCGCAGCGTATGGCTACTGCCAAAAGTTCGTGTGTGGTGTAACTGGTACAGAGGTATAATGAATCTTTTTTGATTGTTTAATAACTATATATGCTGAGCTTTATTTTTGGGGGGATTTATGTTTATTGCAACTAAGTTGGCAAACAGGCAACTGCCCACCTGATGATAAGTGGTAACAGTCACCTATAATACATGTGGCTCCTGTGAGATTCGCAGCAAAACTGCAACCCCCACAAGAACCACAATGTACGTTGCCAACTTGAGACTTAGGTAGAATGTAAAGTCACGATACCTCACGATAATTTCAATGCCATGTCTTACCCTTCAAACCAGAACACAGCAATGGAAACACTGCTGGGACCTTATTCTGCTAGCGTTAATGCATTTGTGGCGTGTTAATAACGCTTCAATAGCATCGCTTTTTGAGACAGTTATTGTTGGTTAACCGAATTCTAACTAAAACATTTGTCACTATTGACTTATCAACAAATTGTAGTACAAATGAATTGTAGCAGAAAATGCGCATAAAAGCGACAAAAGCAGTTTTATTGAAACGCTATCACGACGCGACAACGACGTTAAGATTGACGGAATTAGGCCCCTGTTTTGCGGCAGAAATAGGTAAGACGGAGGTACTCATACACACGACCCTGGTACATTGTCTCCCTCCGGTACAAAATGCGTAAACGTCCCGTACCCGCCGTTGGCTAGACGGTGGGCGTGTGTGGGGCTAACCCGGCGGAGAGACAGGCCTACCCACTAAAACCCCCCGGTATTCTCCCTATCCTTATCCTTATCCTTAGCTCGTTGGGATGTTGACCAAGATTTTATGAAAAATTCCTTAAAGACACTCTAGGACGATTGTCCACAAAAATATGTGTTAATATTAAATAAGTATTTTCGGCCAGCGGCACACGACTCATACACACTGCTCTAACCTTTCTAATAACACTTTAGACCCTTTTAATCCATCTGCAGTATTCTTTTGCTTCGGTGAAGTGAGACCTCGATACCGGACTATCCCTTTTGGTTTACAGACACCTAAGTTATTTGGTGGACACCTTCTGCGGAGGAGAACATACGTCCGCCTGCCGCTGGGCCTCGCGAAGTAATTATAAAAAAGGCCTCCTGCATCAGACCTTCGACTGTTTCAGAGTGTGGATCAACTGTCAGCCCTGGGTAACGCGTCAGCTGGTTTCCTGGCTGCGTTCTTCTCATCCTTCACGCTGTGCCCTACGGAACTAATCAAATGCCAGTTGCAGGCAATGAGAGAAGTCAATGTTCAGAGTGCACAGACAGCAGTATGGTGATTTGTTTATGTACTTGTTTATTTACTAGTCTGATGGTATCATTTCGTATTTGTCGTGATATAAGTACTTTTGTTATATTCGTTTCATGTGTAAGCAATCCTCATTTGTATCAGTCCGTGTTGGTTAGGTGAAATAATTATTTGAACGGCTAAAGTTGACTGAAGTCATTCACAATATACACTTTTAAAAATTCGCGTTACATTTAATCACTAAATTTTTTGGTATTAAAACGCATTTTTTACCTGGAAACCTGGTCGAAACATCTTAGCTAAATACTACGTTAAAAACCCGATTTAATCCCGCAAAAAAAATTACTACACAACTAATACTAAAATAACACACAGTTAAGAGGAAATCGTACACCATTGGCCTGCGTAGTAAGTTGGTACCAACACCAACTAATCCTCAACAATTGGCTAGATGACAAAAACTTTTTTTTTGCTTAAATAGAAGCTCATTAATATAATAAACAGAAAGAAAATTCGGTTTTCGAATAACTATAAAAACAACCAAGATATAAGGCATTAGAGATTTTTCTCCATCTCTTTCTAGCAAAAGGGCAATATACAAGGAGTTTATATGACCGTACTCAACAATGACGTCACGGTTGATGTCGGATCTATCTGTCTAATCGCCTTCAAATTAACAACTTAAAATGCTTGTATCTAATGTATTTCTAAGCCGATTTTAATTCTAATTTCACAGGACTGCATCTTTTTCCACCGTTTTTAATATTTTATGACGAGACGTACAAATTAGAATTTAGTCATCATCCCAATAATAAACTTACGAGTAATTGTAATCAAAAGTTGTACGTAATGAATAACTTCATTTTATTGTGACGACTTTTTCGTTTTTTCCTGATTCCATGCATATCACCATTAATTAAACAATAATTTGCCATGACAATGCACAAAATCGTGTGAATTTAGAAGTAAAATTACTTTTCTATAATTTATGCATTGGTAACTGTAATTTATATGTCTCGTCAGCTCAAATAGGAGCCTATACTCAACCGACTACGATTCTCATTATCGTGTGTTATCTCGACAGGTCAAAGTGACACCATTACAGCTGACACAACAAATATTCCGACAGTATGGCATCCAAGGCTTATTTAGGGGCTTGGTGCCTACTATTATGCGGGAAATGCCGGGATACTTCTTTTTCTTCGGGGGGTATGAAGGTATGACCTATATGTAAAGCTTAACAAAAAAAAAACATGATTTCTGTGACTGGTGCAAAATAATGCCGGCGCCAAACTGAAGCTTAGTGTGGTGCCGAGATAATATTCTCAATATTAATTTATGCATACGAACACAAAGATAAAATCTTAGTAGAATGTTCATTAATCGAGTTAGGCCTTATCGTCACTTATCGTTAGGAGCGTCTAATAGTGATGATGCTAAAAATATTTTTTAATGTCCGTCATGTTGATTTCTTAAAAAATATTGGACACGTATTTTTTCTGTTTTCACTTTATAACAACTTGCGAAGATACATTGATTTGAATTCTATTGTACGCTGTGACATAGCGAGCTCTCACATATACCTTAACTTTAAAAGTTTATCTTAGTAGTTGTTTCAAGAAAGCAAAAAACTGATGGACAAAATTATTTTTTCCTTTTCATACTTTGTCATTATCTGTATTCTGCTAAATTTACCATACTTATTTCGATTCAAAAATGCCTCAATATCTCTTTGTTGGGCACGGCTATTATCAACAAATTATTAATTTGTTACGTCGTTGTATACATAAGACCTCGAAAAACTTAAAAATACTTTTTTTTTTATTTTTATTTATTAATCAAATTATTTCAATATATATTTTTTTTACACCTAATACCCTCGCTTAAACCACTGGGGTTTTTATGCGGGTGGGAGTTCGCATACTTAATAAATATCTTAGTTATTATACATAATAATTTTCATATTTCAATATGATCTAATAGGTATTTTTGCAACATTCTACTGTATTGTTGTTTGCTTAAATATTTATTCACGATATCTTCTGGAAGGCTGTTTAAAACATTGGGTAGTATATATCGACATAATCTGGTTCCAAATAAATTCTTATACATTGGTAATTCATATTTTTTTAAATTTGTCAGTTGTCTTAGTTTAACATTGCGTTTCTGCTTACGAACTACATGAATGTTTACAAATTCCTCCTTCATGATTGCTATTTTAAGCTTGGATTGAATCGACAGTACCTTACAATATTTAAATAATTCATTGTAATTATCTCTATACATACATTTTATGTTGTGAGGAACAATAGCTTTTAATATTCGAATTTGTAGTTTATGTATTTTATCTATATATGATTTGTATGTACGGCCGTAGCTACATAGCCCATAACCTATAACAGAGTCTGCTAGTGCTAAATACAATAGTCTTAAAGTTTTATATGGCATTTTATACTTTAATATGTATAGTTTGCTAAGTATAGCTCTTAATTTTTTACAGACATGTTCTATATGGGCGGACCAATTAAATCGCACATCTATTATGAGTCCAATATACATATGCTCTTTAACTATGTCTAGGTTGGAACACATACTGTTATGCTTGCATATAAAATTATTATGTAGGCATTTATGATCGTGCGTTACTATGCTAGGGGTGTAGATATCCCTGTTTTGAGCTGATTCTATACACATAAGTTTTGTTTTTTGTGCATTCAGCACCAAGCCGACATCATGCGCCCACTGACATAATATATTGAAATTTTTTTGTAAGGTGTGTTCAGCATTTTTAGGTCTGCATCACCGACTACCAAACAGGTGTCGTCAGCAAACTGGTATACGGCGCATCCGTTTGTAAATAACTCACACATTTGGTTGACATATATGAGGTATTCGTACGGTCCTATTATAGAGCCTTGTGCCGATCCCTGGTCCGTAGTTATGCTCTTGCTGTAGGTATTTCCAACCTTGACTTTAGTATATCTATTCTGGTGGTATTTTTTAAAAAGTTGTAAAAGTGGACCCCGTATGCCAGATTGCTCGAGCCTCTCATACAATACATTATACTGTAGCATATCAAATGCTTTGCTGAAATCAATGAAAATAACGAGCACGTGACGTTTTTCCTTCAGGTGCTCGTTAATTTCATTGGTGAATTGACACAATAATTGAGATGTACTTTTTCCTTTTTGGAAACCATAAGTATTGTTTGCTATTTATTATTTTATGAGAATCTAAAAATTGGCTTAGTTTTTACCCTAAGTATCTCTCAATTATCTTGTCAACACAGGACAATATGGTTATAGGGCGGTAGTTATTACAATCGGCATGGTTACCTTTTTTATAAATAGGGGGCACGACGCCCCCTGTTAACTCGTCTGGGTAAGTCGATGTGACAATGCAGCGGTTGATCAGGTGTGTAATTACCGGTGTTATTTCTTTGTTAATGTTTTTTAAATCAACTGCTCTTATTCCGTCTAAGCCTGGACTTTTATTTGTGTTTATTTTGTTAATAATTTTGTAAGTTTCATCACAATTTATTTTTGGCATCCTCATTGTCACATCAACCCCCTTATAAGATGGTAACTCGGTTAGAATTTTTTTATTACATGAATCTGCATTTACTTTTGCGTTTTTTTTTAAACTCCCCTGCAAACGTATTCGCCGCATCATAGTCCGTTAAAGAGAAATATTTTTGTATTGTTTCGTCAACCGAATTTGCAACTTTTCCACACAACTCATTAATAAACTGCCAAACCTTTTTTGAGTTATTTAAATTTTTTACTATTTCATTTTTGTAGAATCTATTTTTTGTAAAGTTAATATATTTATTGGTCTTATTACTATATTTATTGTATATTATTCTATTTCCTATATTTGGTACCTTTTTGTATAATTTATGTAGTTCATTTCGCTTTTTACACATAAATATAACTCTTTACTGCTTTAACAGAGGGAAACTCCGTACCAAGTTCGCGCGGTTAATGTGTAAACAGTAACTCCATGAAAAGTGAAGCGAGATCTCACTTTGTTTGCAAGTGAGGTAAACCGCAAATCTTCATAGTTCTTGCTAATTTCCTTCTAAGAAACATAATTAAATTGCAGGTACAAGAGAACTGCTGAGGAAGCCGGGCCAGTCCAAAGACGACATTGGCTTCATAAGAACCATGGTAGCCGGAGCGGTCGGCGGCTTGGTGCTGTGGACGGTTATATTCCCGACAGACGTGATCAAGTCTCGTGTGCAAATATCGAACACGAGCCAAAAGTTCCTTAATGTTGGTTACGAGATTATCAAAAGAGAAGGTAAGATAATACTATATATTATGGAGATTATTTGAAGCTGGATGATAGGTGATACTCGCGGAATGGAAATAACTTTTATAAAATTAGCTATCAGTCCTCTTTTAATATAGTTAATTTTTTTCTTAATAATTTGGATTCACCATTTAATTTTCATTCCCTATATTTCACACCCTTCAACTATTTTAACCTTTAAAAAAGCCTAATCTTCAAAATCTTATTATCTCCATTTGGAACTATTAAAACTAAACAGCTTGTGTAAAAACCTTACAGATAGGTAGGAGTCGTTTTCACAATCATAACCTAGCATGGATTTTGTTATTTGCTCTGTGTAAAGCGACAGCCGAAAGTGATTGGCGATGATGAAGGCGCGCTGACATCCATATGTCGTCGCGCTAAACACTGTTTCGAATGACCGTAACTGCGTTAACATCATCCAACCCTAGCGAATATTGACTTCGCCATCTTGCGTTTACAGCGACCATGCCTCGTATCGTAAGGGTGCGGTCCAAAATTTGATATCAGCGCTCGTGTGCGCTATTTGCATGCAAAAAGTCGGTAAAAAATTGCTCATATGCACATTTGTAAGTGACATGACACATAATCGATGACGTCACTGATTGATGCTGACAGTGCTAACAGAAAAGAGGTAGTGCAGTGTAGTGTAGTGCTGTCTCCAGAACTCTCAATGTCAAAGTCAGCATCTGCTTCCCGCGGAGTTTCATTTCTATTTTAGTTTGTTCGAATTTATTTTTTATATTAATTAGATTATGTAAAATAAATACAGAAACCCTCTGTAAAGATTCTGGAGGCATAATACATGTCTCATTCCAATTTTATTTTTCAAATAACATTGTCTGTCAACTTAACAGACTCACAGATCCAAAGCTCGGTCCAAAATTGGTCCGAGTGCTTACGTCCGTGAGTAGTGCAAACGATTTGAATGGGCTGTTTGCACTGTTGTCTGATTATGGATCGCACTCGTAATCTTTGCAAGTGTCACTGTCAGCAATTGAAAACCACGATGGACTCGGTTATATTGTTTGTGAGGAATGAGATAATAATACAGTAGTGGAATAATTTTTCTGTTGTCCAATTAAATGCCCATGTAATAATGGTTAAATACAAAAATTACTTGCTATTGCTGAAAATTTATTGTCAAGCTAAAAAACGGCAACGTCCAAGGAAACGTCAGCGTCGTAAGCGCCCAAACTATTGTCCTAAATGGCCAATTGTCATGTTTCGATGTTACCGCGATATACCATTCAGAACAGTTTTTAACGTTCAGTGCGCTATAAGCTCATTCGGAACGCACCTCACCTCTCGCAGAAAAAAAAAGAAACTAGAGTCACGGTAATATACAGAGTATATTACCGTGATATAATATACAGACACGGTAGTATATACAGAGTAGAGTCTGACACACGAAACATAAAACTGAAATTTTTTCAAGTAGCAACACTGATACAATGTCCCCATGTAGTTTAGTTCAACATGGTGATTTTGATAGTTTGTAATAAACAATTTCATAATATTTTTTTCTTAATTTCTGTCGAAATATTACAGATATTAAGTAATTTTAACATTCATGAAATCCAAATACAGCGATTTCTTATAAAAGGTTCATTGTTGGAAGTTCATTGAAACTAAACATTACCTAATATTTAATATAAAAAAAGTATAAACTCCTTTTTTTCCTACTATATTCAAGGAACAAAAGACAATCCTTTCACAAATTTAACATTCTAAATTACTACATAAATAAAAAAATATTAGAATATTTCAAGTATCAAAATGTATTTTACCTTCTGTAGACAGTATTACCAGAGCTAGAATTTTTGAATTTGTCGCTTTTTTCCAAGCTCATGTTTCGTGTGTCAGACTTGGTCAGACTCTATGTGAAGTAATGTGAACTCAGCCCCTCTTTGAAATTTTTTACCTACGGCCGCTCGGCATCGCTTGGTGCGTTGGCCCGCGATAGGGCCGCGTGCTTACAGTTTCTGCCTAGAGTAATTATACTATTTCAGAATGCATATAGAATTACTTTGTCCATCTAAAGGAATGAATTAAATAGTTTTTTATGCAATAAAATAGGTTAACGAAACTAACATGTAGGTTGCCTAAAATGCCTTCGATATAATAAATAAGCAAATATATTTTATTTATTTCACTCACTTACTAACCAAATAGGCGAAAGATCGCGTGAAGAACCAAGAAAACCTATTTTTATGAAACGTCAAGCCTTACTAATATTATAATATTAGTACTAATATTATAAAGCTCCTAAGGCAGAAACAAACTATTGTGTCGTGGTGTGTTGTGACGCGTCAGAAGCGTATCGGTTGCATACATTTAATATGGCTAGAAACACATTATTACAGTGTGTTGTGTCGTGGCGCTAATGTGTTTCTAGCCATGTAAAATGTATGAAACCGATACGCTTCTGACGCGTCACAACACAACACGACACAATAGTTTGATTCAAGCGTTAGGATCGGACCTTTGGATGTGGATGTCAAAGTATTTGGATAATATACCTACATAATACCTACTTCTAGCCACACCTGTATTTTAGCTTGAGGTAACATAAAATCACCAATTTTGTTATCGACAATTGTCAGTTATGATTCCTAGAGACGGGCGGTTTATAAGGGCTACATTTTTTGCTCGAATTTACTGGGACTAAGTAGAACATTAGAACTCGCCGCCTAAGTTTGTAGCTATCTTGATGTAATATATATTATAAGAGATATCATAGTTTTAAAATAACTCCGCAACAAAATGATGATCAAGTATGACGCACTCATTTATGATATCGGGCGCGGGCAGGGGATTTCCGATATCCACGCGAACGAAGTCGCGAGCACAGCTAGTATATGTTGTATTTGGGCCGTAAAGGTTACAAATACATTTGTGATAAACAAATAACGGCCTTCCTGCTGTTGAGTGGTTACTTTAGCATATGTACAAATTATACAAGGCATCCCTGCAATACAACTTGGAGGAAAAGTAGGTAGTTGGTACCTTAAATACCGTAAGCAAAGACATTATAAGAAATAAGAATATCTCTTATAATGTCTTTGACCGTAAGCATAGAAATTTTTATGAAAGAATTCGACATTTAAAAGTTATTGAATAAACGCCTGTCTGAAGCGGAAGTCGATAGAAAACGAACATTCCATATTTTTATGATACAGTTGATAAGAGTCGTATTATAAGGAACAAATTTCTGAAATAAATACTAACTAAAACTTGAAGGCGACCATAAAAATCAACACTGACGACGTGAGAGCATGATGAACGTTGTGGCCGTGTGTCAAAAAAAATTATTGAGAAATTACTTTTTTCAGGTGTACTGGCTTTGTACAACGGCTTGAAGCCAACTTTGGTGAGGACTATCCCCGCGACGGCCGCCTTGTTTGTGGTTTACGAATACTCCAAGAAGTTCATGAACCAATCATTTGGAGACTGATGAAATTTTAACATTGTTATTTTTTTAATAATATGTATGCAAATGTTGAGAGTACAAAATAGATGTATTATTTAAATTTACTCTGTTATATTGCAATGTAAATAATTACTTCGTCTTAAGTATCTAGGAAATGTGATAAATGACGTCGGAGATAATAAAGATGAAAACAACTATTCTTATCTGATTATTTCCGTCATTAATGTGCTGTTTGCTCATTATTATCATACACAACAGCTGTGTTATCGGTAGTTACGATTTCAGAAGTCAGTGAATATCACAGATAACTCAAACGATAATATTTACCTCAGTGTTGACGTAAAAAACTCTGCAGTAGTGAGAAAGGATTTTTGTTTGTTAGTTTCTACCAATTGCAAATTAAAACCGCCCCCGTGGTCTAGTGGCTGAGACCACCCGTTATTAATCTAGTCCGGGGTTCGATTCCCCATGGGCAGAAGATTGTTTTGGTAGCTACCACCGTCTTACCTAAGTTTGTTGCTCTTATTATTATTATTGTAATTAAGTTGGCAAACAACCAAACTGCCCACCTGATGGTAAGTGGTAATAATCACCTATAATACATGTGGTTCCTGTGAGATTTTCGCAGCAAAACTGCAGCCCCCACAAGAACCACAGTGTACGTTTCCAACTTGTAACTAAAGAAGATAAAAAGTCACGGTACCCAGTAATTTCAATGCCATATCTTACCCTTCAAACCGGAATACAGCAATGCAAACACTGCTGCTTTGCGGCAGAAATAGGTAAGACGGAAGTACCCAATCATCCGACCCTGGTACAGTCTCCCTCCGGTAAAGTTCCGACAAATTTATAATCAATGTTTATAGCGTTGATGTGTTTCGACAATGAGAGGTAAGATAGCCAGTTCCTCAGTTGATGAGAGAAGTCCAGGTGAAGCTCGCTTCTATCTTCGGCCTTATCGTCACTTACCACCAGGTGAGATCATAGGCGTATGTACTTACTAACTTCGATGGGGGGAGGGGGGTTCAGGTTAAGATAGAAGATTTCAATTAACCTAGGTATACAAAACCTTTTTACTTTGAGAAGAACTCATGCTTAGTATCTGGTGTAGTATGTTGATTTTCAATGTGGAATGAAAATTGTTGTGTGTAAAAACAATTTATTTATCAAATAACTCATTTACTCTGTATAACGTGAGTAAATCGGTAGTTCTTTTAGGGTGATAATAATAAGAGATTTATTTTTAAAGCGTGGTGGCGCATTAGCGCGTGCGCTCAGCAAACGTGATTGTCAGTCAGTCAGTCCTATGATGGATGACCGCAATACGATAAGCATTTATGCCAGTAGTACCATTGACTAGTACTTACAAATGATACAACTTTGTATCTCGAGCTCCTCGGTATTTCGGAAGGCACGTTTACAGTGGGTCCTGCAGGCCAATTATGGATCTTTCATCGTATGACATGTTATAAATTTGAGAAAAAGAAGTCATGAAATGCTGCATTTCATATTACCGATCTCCAATGATATCATCACTATGGCATAATTTCAATGATGTCATCATTAAATAATAAACAAAAAAATTACGGGTTGCACTCCGGGAGTGCCGGCAGAAATGAAAACTTAAGTATTATAACGTTGTGCGTTTTGGATATTTTGGAATGATTATGAAATAATTTTGCACGAATTGCTTTAATTATCAAAATTGAGCAGCAATGAAAAATGTTGCAAAAACGGGGAAAAAATATATGGCAAAACGTAGGCGCTAGTATTAGTATAGATGTGTTGCTTCATGATCACAAACTATACAGGGTGTACCTGAACGCCCCAATAACATTTAAGGGTATGTATCCATCAGAAGTAGAGATTCTGTAGGAAAAATATTAGGACTAACAAACTTACTTTTATTTCCCATACAAACTAAATAAATTATTTTTTGCTATTAAGTGCCGACAGCCCTACGTAAGCGTACGAGGAATACTACGCCCACGTCTGTCACGTTTCATTTTGTGTTTAATTTTTTTTTGTGTTAAGAACTGATTATGGTTGTCATTTGAAAGTTTTTGCTTTCAGTTTAAAATCAAATAACTCTGAAAGTATTGGGGTTCCAGGTCTCAGACAAGCACCGAAGGTCCATTTAGTATCTAACTTATATGCCCCTTAAATGTTATTGGGGTGTTCAGTTAGATACTTACTACGTATGATGTTCATGATGTTACCCACTATCTACTTCCATATTAAAAAATAGTACTCTGTAGGTAATGAGGACTGACATTTGATGGTACGTCAAATCACGTTGACGACCTCAGATTCTTCTGAGTTGACGATCATGGACTGTTTTGATTATTAAGTCCATGGTTGACGACTGACTGTTCAATGCTCAGAAGAATAACAGGCTGTAGTGATTGTTCTGAGGTTCAATGAGCAGGACCTCAGAAAAATAACTTATTGTTCTGAGGGTAGCAGGAGGACATACTTAATCACTTCGTTTTATGGACAGTAGTCACTAAAGTGTTTGTTCTGTACGTCTATGTATTGAAGCGTGATTGAAGCGAAACCAATATTTTTGTTCCCAATTTATATTATAGTTCGCCTTAGTGTAGATCACAAAAGGTGTAGATATACCTAAAGCTAAAGCACAAACTATATAGAGATACTACGTAAGCTAAAGCTTCCCTTTATATGTCTGTGAGCTACAGTCAAAACAGTTGTTTAAATGTCATAAATGACATGCGCAATTTTCTTTCAAGCCAAATTACGCTGGCAGAATGATTTTTGTAATATAAACTTTTGCCGTTAATGAAATTAACTTACTTTAGCTCAGTCGTTCCGCGTACGTCGCACAACATAAACAAAAATAATTCTTAATACAACAATTACCTTAAAAATAATTATAATGATCTCATCGGAGGAATACCAGGTGCAGGATATTTACGAATACAGACGACAAAGTTATAAGAAAGGATACAAAGAACAGCAAGAACAGGTAGACAGTCCTAGAACAGACATCGATATAGAAATGAACCAAGCATCTCCTAGAATTGATGGTAGAAGTAACGTACACGCGTTTGATTCTCCTGACTGCAGTTGCGACCTTGACCCTGAAGGCGATATAGCCAGCATTTTACATAAAAAATGCCCTGTCATATCATTAGCACAGCAACAACTTCAGCGGCTATTGGATGAGGCGGATAAATTCTTGTGTGAAAATCATGACAATACGCGATGCTGCAGGTCAGTAACGTATAAATTTCGATAAATGTACTTTTGTATTTTTTTTAGAAATGCGTACAAAGTCTCATCTCTCTGTTATGGAATTCGACTACTAATCTTATAGCTAAAATCCATCATTTGACATCGGTGAGTAGGTACCTATTCATTTAAGGTTTGCATATCATTGTTCGCATGCGAAGCAATTTAGATTGAAAAAAAAAGAATTTATTTTGTTGCTTAAAGAATATTTGTTTTATTGAATACAGATATAAATAAAAAAAACGTACAATTATTTACGAGTGGCTTTTACTCGCGGTATTCAAAGTTCCTACATTGTTTGTTTCATCTGAAGCAGCTAATAATAATATTGTAAAGGCACCATTAGGTACTGCCTAAGTATATTTTAGTTATCATTGGGTTTATAATGAAGCAGACACGATCACAGAGCGATAGCAAAAAGCCTTTGTAGCGATAGCTCAGATATTAAGTACCCTGTACTTAGTACTCGCCAGCAGAGATATTAGGATCGATAGGATCAAATTATATATTTAAAATGAAACCCTAAATAATGTTCACGAGTTCATCCTACCTGGCACAATTAAGACTCATGTACGTAAACGATATCTAAGTATATCATTACCTAAACGTTGTCGATGCGGTCTGCAAGGTGCAACGTACACTTATGTGCTGTGCAGATGTGCGGGCGTTTTATATAAGACATACTTACTTCTTGTAAGGCATACCTCTACGGCCAATTTCAATTGCCCAAAGACCTAAACCAAAAGTGCTTGTGAATAATTCAACAATTTCTGCAAACCTCTAGATAAGTAATGATAGGTCAGTTCAGGGGTGGAAACTGGTGGAAACTGATTTCACGGTCAAAAATACTGATTTTACTCAAACTCAAACTCAAAAATCTTTATTTAATATAGACCTTTACAGGCACTTATTGACGTCAACAATAAATTACAAAACTCTATATAACCAATAAATTAATTAAAAAATGCAACAAATCAAGACAAGCTTTGTATTATTTAAACCTTGTATGTACATACATCCCAACCATAATTAAGATGTATGCAAATACAAGTAAAATGAAAAAAAAGTTGACTCTACACCTGTTCGGAAATTGGGAGAGCCTTCTCGAGGACAGGCAAGAAACTCGGAAGGTCTATTTTTTTGTCTCCTCTTTTAAATTGCTGACTTCACATACTGACTTGAATCATCGATAATACTGACTATTTACTGACCAAATTCACTTGAAGCGAATAGGTACGTAATATATAATATCGAGTTATCTTAATTACGGTAATGCTTGTTAATAAAAAAAAATTAAAAAATCCCCATAGCCGACCTGTTATTACACCATTATTACACCGACCACCCTTTATTACAAATTCACATAGGTGTATTGTATCGTATTCAATAGTTAAGTATTTATTACAAAACAAGTAGGTACATACACGTATACTGGATGTTACAGAATATACATATTCCCAGCCCAGAGGCCCAATTCAGCTAATAAGTTACAGCCGAATCGAAACTGAACCGTTGCGGTCGTAATAATGTAGCTTGGAAAGCCCTAGGGCGGTAAGTAATAAAAAACACTTCACTATTTCAAAAAGTTCGCGTACATCTAACCATCATACTGGCAATAAATTACTTACAGCCTCAGGGCTTTTCTAGCTACATTATTACCCTAGAGCGCTAATTGGTCACCTACAAGCCCCATTTGGGGATAATAAGGACCTACTTACCGAACATGAGAGATGTAAAAGAATAGAATGAATCTCTATCATTCCGTGGGTGTCGTCAAAGGTATCTAGGGGAACCATTGGCGTATCTAGAGTTTTCTATTGTGGTGGGCCTGGCGCTCGATTTTTGTTTGAAGTTATCATTATTTGACGTCCATTATAGAATTTTAAAAGGGTAGCCTTATATCCTGGGATTGGCACTAGACCATTCTGGGGTGGGCACGGCCCACCCGGCTCCCCCTCTATATACGCCTAAGAGATGAACATAAGTCAGCAGGATTACAAGAAGCTCCAAAAACATCCCAGACCCTGAATGTGCAGAGCGAGGATGGACAGCAATCGATAGCTAAAGGTTGGCACTGCGGACACTGCGGTCACCAATCTGCCTGCCAAGCCCCCGCATATGAACGGCATCCCTAATTTACGTCCCCATATTATCCCCATTAGTCGAGGCCGGTTACCTATCATAAGATCGAACATTTTTTGACCGAATTTCATTTAACCGAAAACTTTTCGACTATTTTCGTTTCGTTTTTTTTTTTTACGTCGTCGAAATTACATTTGCCACTGTATCATTTGACCTATTATCAATTCGATTTTTTTTTGTTACACCAACGTTTCATTTGGTCGAAATTTCTTTTACCGAAGTTATGCTTAACCGAAATAACATTTGTTCGAAGTATTGTGTTTCCGAACATGCTAACAAAGAAGCAAGCAAGCATGCAAGCAAGCATGGAGCATGCAAGCAAGCATGCATCATGCAGTTTGATGCTTTGCTCGCTTCGCTGTGCGTGGTCACCACAGAACACAGAAAGAGGTTAGAAAGGCAATCATGCACCGTTTGTACGGGAACCGCTGTCGCCAGTTTTGCTCCCACTTCTTTTCCTTGCACCGCCCATGCAAAGTCTCGCGAAATCGGGCTGAACCAATCACAACGCTCACTGGGCTCCTCATTCACAGAAATTCACTGACGTCCAGAGCCGCGTGTACAAATAACATTATTTTAGTGATTGACATCGATTAATAGCTATCGATATTAACTATTGCCAGCAATTTAACCATTTGAAATATTTAGAAAACCAAAAAATAATTATTACTTTCTATATACGTTTATAATTAATAATATTCAAGTAATATTTTGTTTCTATGTAACAAAATTAAAGCTTTTTAGCTCAAAAATGTTGTAGGTTAGACGTAAAATAAAAGAAAAACTATAATACTATAATGCACCGGTCTGAAAGCATAAACTAGAATGGATAATCTGACAAACGGACGTGCGGTAGTTTAGTTGTTAGGATATTTTAGTTGGATGGAGAAGTAAATATTTACCTGTAAATTTGTATTTTTTAAAGTACTCAAATCTTCATGTCTTGCATGGCCACCTACCTATGCTAAAATAGTCATATAAATATTATGGTGATATTAAAAATTCTAAGTTGTAAAATTAGTTTAGAATTTGCCCATAATTTTTTTACTAATCGAACTAATTGTATCGTGAAAATTGAAATTAATTTTACAATTTTAATCTTTGATTACATCGCCGTACTTATATGAATAGGATGTTAGAAAGGGTAGGTGTTAGCTTCGCCAAACATTCTGTATTATCGATAAGTAATCATTATTATTATGGCATTTTAAGTGACAAATAATATGTTATTTTTACTTTATACAAATATTTTAAAATATACATTTATCGATAAAATGTAATGCGTGCGTTTTTTGATTAGCACGGCACTATCCCTTGTACTGCGACTACTGCGTTAATGCTCATTAAGCCAAATGCGTCACTACCGAAAGCAGTGTACTACATTACGCGCTCTAAGTAATATGGCAAAAATCGCGGGCGTACATTGCCGGTAATGTATATTTTTTAGAAAAACATTATGTAACTTATCGTTATGATCAGTTTTGGTGGATTTTGACATTATGATCTATGGAATATGGTCATTATGATTAATTTACTACTTACCGATGAAAAGAAATTCCTTCTTTAGCTACACTTGACACCTGACTTCTTGTTTTACAAGTAATTATAGCACATGAAGGCATTTTTTTATATTTATAGCGCCGCGTTTCACGATACACTCACTGTAGTTGTCCGTCAGTGATTAAACAACGCGTTCGCGTTGCGGGGCCACAAGTATGAGCATTTAGTCATAGTTGTGGCTACGCGTGCCCCGCCCACATAGCCCTTCTAACCTCTTTCTGTGTTCTGTGGTGGTCACAATGTCTAACCTAACCTAGCTATTATCCTGTTTTATCCTGCAACATCTTTTGTTCTTTTGTCAACAAGGAAAAGCACCCCTTGCACTTTTTGCATGACCTGGCTCATTCGTTACCATTGATGTAATAGCACAGAGGTCAAGTAGATACACAACATAATGTAACATTTGTAGCCAAATAATATTCGGTAAAATTTTGTTTTGGTGAAGTGAAAGTATGGCAAATTAAAAAAAATCTAAAGAAACTTCGACCAATAGTAAAATAAATATTTTGAAAATCGTAGAAACGTTGTTCGGTAAAATAACACCTATGTCAAATGATATTTCGATGATTTAAAAATATGGCAAACAATACCTACTTACATATGGCAAAAAAGACGTTTCGATCAAATGAAATTCGAACAAGCAAATTTCGGACAAGTGGTAGATTCCCGTCGAGGCCATATACAAAGACGCTGTGAAAGCTATGTCTTGTACCAAAGCATTTTACACTTTTGTTCTGGGTGACTTCAACGCCAAAGTGGGCGTAGGTACAGGAGAGTCGTGAGTTGACTTGAGGGTCGGTCCGTTTGGCTATAGGTGCAGAAATCACAGGGGGGCAAATGTTGGTAAATTAAGGGCTTTGACTGATGAAGTCATTTTACTAGAAAAAGCCTCAAAGAAAGTGGAACTGGCAAAGCCGCGATAACGTAACCAGCCCCCTAGACAAGATGTCTTTCTATAATCGCTAACGCAATCGCTAAATGGACAGTGTATGAAATTTGACAATTGCGCTCGAAAGCTAAGCGAGAGCTTATGTCAAATCGCATACATTTTCCTTCTAGCTATTGCGTTAGCGATTATCGAAATGCGTCTTGTCTAGGGGGGCTGGAGCGAGATCGACTTCATAATAGCATACAAACGCCAAATAGGCTTAATACCTATATCAAAATCGAGTGAGCACGTTTGGTAGGGTCGACTCTCAGACCAACGTTGACCTACTTAGATTGAAGCTAGTTACAATTAATACTTAGGTACATTGAAAACGCCATCGCGCGGAATAAAGGGTCAAATCGTTTATTTGCGAAATACAGGTCAACTTTTGGTGTTTACAGTGAAAAAGACATTTCTATATTTTACCATCAGGTGTGCAAATATTTAGTTGGGATAAGAATTGAATCCATGTTGAATTATAAAGTGCTAACAGACGATCCGATTTGGTTGGATCCAACGTGATCCAACCAAATGAGGGAGCAGCAGACGCGCCTACATAACAGACATAACAGACGGTCCGACGCGGTTGGCAATCTAACAGTAGGGATGGATGCCCTAAAAAGTATTATGAACCTATATCGATATCGATACAAAATACTATTTTGGCCAATACAAAAACACAATTTGTCTTTGCTACACTCAAATAAATTAACAGTTTATATTTTATAAAGTTTATAAAATTAGTTAATAAAGAATAAATAAATAGGTACAGATAGATTTCATGGTTGTCCTTAAGTTTTTGAGGTAATAGAGATATTTCTTTCCTGTGATCCGACTCTATCGATCGGTATTATAAAACTACAGGATATTCATTTTCTTTATTTGGCGGGTTCGATTACCGATCCAGACAGGTGATTATTTAGCAGTCTTTAAATGCGGTTGGATTTGTTTTTGAATTTAAAATTATGAATTCTTTCCGCAAAGTTATATCTACGGTATTTAAGGTACTTTTCCTCCATGTGGCATCGCTGTCAGATGCCTTGTATTGTGTCACTGAATAGGTCCATTCGTTCCATTCGTTTGGGAACTATGAAGCCACAGCCAGACATCCAGATACACAGATACACATGTAAAACTTATAACACCCCTCTTTTTCCGACGGGGGTTAAAAAAGAATCGTACTCGTAAAAATGTTGAAACAAAAGTATCAATCCTACTTCAAATTCAAAGTGTAGAGTACCTACTTCAACGTCAGTCAGTGACTTGAAAACAGCAACAAATTAAGTAGGTGCGTAAAAACAATAATAAAAAAGCAACTGTAAATTCATAAATCAAATTTTATTATATTAGGTAGGTACTCATAAAATGGGTAATGTTTATTATTGATTATTTATAATCAACTACAGTAAGTACAGCAAGCTCCTATTCAAGCTTTACATTGACACTACGAATGCCGCCACTACAAGCGACTTATGAACGATCCAAAGGTCAAATAGTTAGCTTGACAAAGAGCTTACTGTACCTACCCACTGGAACGCTCGCCACGCGAAGCGTGGTGGGTTTCAAAAGCAAAAAGTAGTATATCTCAAATATCAAAGGTGCCGCCATTGCGGAATGACTCACCCCGGCGCGTACGGAGTGTTCAAAAAATTGCGGAGAGTGACATATACTGTCTACAAGAGAACAAAAAATACGTATGGAAAGGTAATTTAATATAGAAGGAACTTATAACAGTTAATTAGATAAGGATTAATAATTAAATGAATGAAGCGCGAAAATGTTCGGAAGGTCGCGGAAGACCCGATTTTTTTTAAAAATTTTTTGCACCAAAACTATTTTATAAAACTTTAAATAACCATATATATTATTATAGCCCTATTCTTGAAGATTATTTTGATATATAATAGTTTTGGGTAATATTATTAATGAAAAAAGAAAAAAATAATAAAAACGATTAATTACGTAATTATATACGCGAGATGCGCACGCGCGACCTCAAATTTTAAAAAAATGCAAAAAATAAATTATTGTGTCTAAAATTAAATAAAAAATACGTATGGAAAGCTAATTTAATAAGGAATGAACTTATAATAGTTAATTAGATAAGGATTCATAAATGAATGAATAATGACGAGAATAGTAACTAAAGTGCTTAAAATTTCAAAAATACTCACTTTTTGAAAAAAACGTTTAGTGTGGCAATATAACACTATAAACTATCATAAACCATACATAATAATGTAGCCCAATTCTTCTAATTTATTTTGATATAGAAGACTCTACGAAAATACTAATACAGACTAAGTAAGTACGCAATAAATCTCATCGGTCATGGAGTAAGAAACGTATGGATACGGCCAAGTAAGTTAAACCGCAGACTATGACAAATTTATTTCAATCTAAGACTAAAAATAAATTGGACATGACCTGTCAACTTATGAAAGAGACTATTGTAAGAAGGGTCAATAAAACACGTCCAGAGATATAAATAATCACTGTTGTATTTGCAAATTATAAATTCACACTGACTTGCAACTTACATCTCCTTTGCTTTTATACCCAATATTTCCCGCCATTTGCGCTAGGCGCGCACGCTGCTTTTCTCCCACGTGTTCTTTAGCCGGAAGTTCACGAAATATGAGGAAGTAGCGTGCGCTCATACAATTTCAGCAAGTATAATAATTTAAAAACATTTAAGTAATATTTTAAAAAGCAAATACTATTTTATAATTATTTCTAAGTATTTTTACCATTTAATAGGTTTTACAGCAATGAGGTGTACAAGGAAATACCTTCTCACTGGTACCGGAAGTAGATATTGAGATGGTTATTTAATGTGACTATTTCTTACAGTCGGCCTTTCCTGATTTATTTCACGTCCCGGGAAATCGTTGACTATCATTATTTATGTAAAGAATCTTGAGCACTGATCTTAAATATATTACAACCTTATCGTATGCATCTATAATGTTATTTTGAAAGCACATTTTGGTCTAGTAATTTAATTTTATAAATAGTTGATTGTATAAACCTTTACTTAATCTATATAAATCAAGCACTAACATTAAGTATTGAAGATCTCATTCATATCCTCAGTATTAATCCTAGCTGTGACCTCACATACTAACATAAAATATTGAGACCTCATACATATCCTCAATATTTATCTCAACTGGAACCTCATACATATTCTCAGTTAAGTCAAAATAATAACATAAAATATTGAGACCTCATACATATCCTCAATATTTATCTCAACTGGAACCTCATACATATTCTCAGTTAAGTCAATACACTAACATAAAATATTGAGACCTCATACATATCCTCAATATTTTTCTTAACTGGGACCTCATACATATTCTCAGTTAAGTCCAAACTCTAACATTATATTGGGACCTCATACGTATCCTCAATATTTTTCTCAACTGAGACCTCATACATATTCGCAGCTGAGTCGAATATTAACATGAAATATTGAAACCTTATACAATATCTGACTCATATTTTCAAACATTGACAATAAACAGGACATTATAATAATATGATGGCAAGTGAATGATTAAAGGATGACTCAATTTTATAGTTTATAAAATTCTTAATTTTCATATCATACATATAACCAAATCCCAATATATTCTTAGTTGTATTATTTTTATACTAAATTGTAGTTATAGTTAACCAGATGATATATAAACATTTTTAATTAGACCTTATTATACAAATGCCATAAATTACTACACAAAAATATAATCATATATTTAGACAACTCAATCAAACGTGCTAATCACTGTCATCATTAGTTGTTGTTTCAGAATCAGAATTAGCTCTGTTAAACACGACCCAAGGATGGATTTTATCTACAGAGAAAATGCCCCTAAAGTTCCTATTACCCTTTCGAGATAGTGGTGTATCTTCTATTACATACCGATCATTATCTAAAACTTCTGCTATACGATATGGACCTCTCAATTTTGGGACCAATTTTCTACTTTGGCCTATTGATGGTATATCCCTTTCTACTCGTACTAGTTCACCTATTCTATATTTTACATCCTTTCTGGTCTTATCAAAACGTTCTTCTTGTTTATTCTGATTTTTCCGTATGTGTTCTGTCATTTCTTTTCTGATATCTTCAAGGGTAGGGTATACTGTATTTTCTATTTCATTCGCTATACTATTTTGAAGTAATGAATTTGATGTACTTACTAAATTAAAACCAAACAGGGCTTGTGCGGGACTTTTCCCAGTCCCTTTATTCTCTGTGTTATTTAAGCCCCATTGAATTTCAGGGACACATTCATCCCACATATTTTCCGGCTTACCATGATTTGTAGCAGTCAGTGCTGCAAGAACTGTGCGATTATATCTTTCAACTTGGCCGTTGGCCCGTGGTGTCGCTACAGCGTTTATGACATGTTTAATACCTAATGAATTTAAATAATTTTTAAAGTTTCGTGAAGTAAAAGAAGTTCCCTTGTCTGATACAATACGTTTTGGGACACTAAAAGTATGGAAGTAATTTTTCAGGGCTTTGATAGAATGCACCGATTTCGTGCTCTTAATTGGGACCAGCAAAATAAATTTTGTAAATGCATCAATTATTAACATTAAATAAGCATTATTATGTTTACTTCGAACAAAAGGCCCTAAGTGGTCAATGTGTAAAGTGTGAAATGGTTGATTAACTTTTTCAATTGGGTGTAATTTACCTGCCCTTTTGCCAGCCGGTACTTTTGCGTGAGCACATTCTAAACAAGACTGCACATATTTCCTGACAAATCGTCTCATTTTGGCAAACCAATATTTATTTTGAACTAACTCTAGTGTTTTATCTAAGCCAAAATGTCCAACCTCGTCATGATTAGACTTTAATATATGCCACCTGACACCTTTTGGTACAACCCAACGATCCCCTTTCTCTGTTTTTCTATAAAGTAAACCCCTTTTAACTACAAAGTTGTTTTTTATCTCAGTTATGTTATCATTTGCTTTGTCATTCAAAATGGAAATTATTCTCTGTAATTCAGTATCGTTTTGTTGTACTGTGCTAATCCAATTTGTATCAATTTGTCTGACATGAAATTCTGTTTCATCAGATGAAACAGGATTTCGACTCAGTGCGTCTACATGTGTCATTGCTGTACCAGGCTTATATATAATATGGAAATCAAATTCTTGCATTATGTTCCACCATCTTGCAACCCTTGATATAGTATCTCTCTTTTCAAACGTTGCACGCAAGGAGTTGCAATCGGTTATAACTGTAAATGGGATACCTAGCAAATAAACTCTAAAACGCTGTAACGAACTCACGACAGCCAAAGTCTCCAAATCGTACGATGAAAATTTTGATTCTTCAGGAGATGTTTGTCTACTGTAAAAAGCTACTGCACTGAATGGACAATTTTTATTGGGTCTTTGCATTAAGATACCTGCAATTCCGATCTTGGAAGCGTCAGTATGTACTTGAGTCTCAAATATCGGATTATAAAAAGAAAGACATGGACGCTTGATAAGTTCCTCCTTAAGGGTTGAAAATGCTAAATCTTCTCTATCACCCCATATCCATCTACTATCTTTTTTCAACAATTGTGTCAGTGATTTTGCGATGATAGAGAATCCCTTAATAAACCTTCGGAAAAAATTTGCAAGGCCTAAAAACTGCCTAACCTTGTGTTGGTCAGTCGGTTTTGGAAATTTCTCTACTGCCTCTATTTTATTTTTACCGGGTTTTACCCCAAGCTCACTAACTTCAAACCCTAAGTAATCTAAGGATGTTTTTAAGAAATTACACTTGGATAGATTTAAAGTTATTCCGGAACAAAGAAACAATTTTAGTACATCGTGCAATTTTTGTAATCCCTCATCGATCGTCTTGGATGGAATGATAACATCATCCATATAAGCGAATGCTTCTTTGAATCTTGCGTTGCCTAATATATTATTAATCGTTCTCTGAAACGTAGATGGAGCGTTAACTAGCCCAAACGGCATCCGATTGAACTCGTAAAGTCCATCAGGCGTAACAAATGCAGTAAAATGCTTACAGGATTCCGCCATTGGAATCTGGTAATAACCAGAAGCAAGATCCAAAGAAGTATAATACTTAAATCCGGATAGATTGTCCAATTGATCGTCTATTCGAGGAATAGGGTAATGTTCTTTTATAGTTTTTTTGTTAAGTGCCCTAAAATCAATACACAGGCGATAATTACCAGTTTTCTTTCTAACAAGTACAACAGGAGAAGCGTAGTTTGAAGTTGATGGTCTGATTATGCCAGAATCTTCTAATTCCTGTATTATACTTCGTACTATACCTCGTTCGGTATATGATAATCGATATGGTCTATACACAATAGGTATCGAGTCAGTAAGGTTAATATTCATTTCGGTATTAGTTATACACCCTAACTCTTTAGTGTTAAATGCAAAACATTTCCGAAAATCATTAAGTAACATTGTCAAATTGTTTTTATCTTCAATCCCAATGTTCTCGTTTACGTCTATCATGTGTGCCTCTATCTGTGATATAGCAGTATTAGTGGGGCAATTTTCTATTTTTAATACATCTAATGTTTCGACTTCCTGCATGGGCAAGGCACGGAGAAGTAGTGTATTTGGTTCCAGAACAAACTCTGAACCAATACCTCTAATTATGATATTCCCATGTCCATCCACTACATGAATGAGAGATTGGAAGACCTCATAATTTTTCATAAAGACTAGACAAAGACTAGGCTCAATTAACAAATCACCCGAATATCGTGGTTTAGTATAAATATCAACTGTAGTTAAACCCTGAACTGTAATAAATTTTTCAACGTATATTTGTATAGCATTAAACGCATTTGTTGTTATTTTGAGACTATCATTAGTTTTAAGAACTAAAACGTGATCTTGTTCTGTGAATGTTTGTCCAAGTAATAGAGGTACTTGTAGTAAATGATCAGGTACAATCAACGCTTCTACATGAGCTCTGGCTGAATCAACTTGTACGTCAACGTCACACTTCCCTACACAGTTAACAACACTGTCTCCAAATCCTCTTAATGTGGGGAGTGCCGTGGTTACCCAAGAACTAACTAAATCTCTGGCCACAGATTCTTGTAACATTGTACATTGGCTCCCGAAATCAATGAAGCAGTTCAGTTTTTTGCCATTAACGGTTGCAACCTTAAAATATTTAGAATCGGTGTCCCGTTCTTGTGAAATATTTAAAACTGCTTTATTGTTTTTGGGGTCAGTTTTATTTGGGCAGTTGTCATTTACATGACCTACCCTATGACAGTTATCACAGCGCTTGATTGGTTGTTTACACATGTAATATGGGTGTCCATTATCTCCACAATTAAAACATTTGGTAAATCTATTAGTTTTATTTATTTTTATATCAGTGTCTTGACGATTCAACCGGTAAGGCTTATTATGATTATTTTCGGAACTGCCTGGCTGTAAGGTTAACATTGGTTTATCGGGTTTTCTCGTTGTCCTCACATTTCTAAGAAACACCAATAATTTGTCAGGTTCCGTAAATTGTGCTGCTTCAGCACTAGTTCTTACAGACCTATCTTCGATGCCAAACAAAATGCAATCAATGGCATTTTTACCATCTATATGGCAACGATTTAATAATACTATCTTTTGATAGAAGTATTCTTCTAAAGATTCACCAAATCTAGCCTTGCAAGCAAGCATGTCCGTTAAAATCTGGCCGTAATTTTCGTCACTTGGAAAAGCTAATCTTAATTTATTTTGCCACTCAGACCATGAAAACAGTAAGCTTGGTAGTCCCTGGTACCATTTTTGAGCTAATCCCATTAATTTTGGTAGAGCGTAATGAATTATTTGTCTTTCTGTCCAATTGTAAATTTGAGCACACTCATTGACCTTAATAATCCACGTTTCAATAGTTTGATTTCTTTTTGCAGGATCAAATTCGGGTATAACATTTAAAACAGGAAAACGTTCACTACCAGCATCTGATTTCATAGTCTGAATCAATTCTTTGAAAGTTGAGACTAATTGATTATTAAAACTATTCGAATTATTAGCGTCAAAATTACTTACATTAGGCTCGTTCAATAATAAACCATGTGATCGTGAGTTGCTCGGACTACGGGTCCGCCGTGATCTCTCATAACCACTACCATCCCTAAGGCGCGAGACGTGACGGCGTGGTGACCTGTCGTCGCTGCTGCTTGATGTGTCTCGGTTGCGTGCTTTGTTGCGGTGACGTGATGCACTGTGTTTATGCCACTCATCACGGCTATGACGAGTTTTCGGTCTTCTGCGTATTGGTGACTCCGAACTGCTATGAGCGGAACTCCCTGGGGATTTTGTCCTAATTCTTTTTTTTCGACCCATTGTCTTCCCTAAATAGGCGCTAGTTCTTTCACCAAGTGCGTTCAAAACACTTTCTTGATGATATCCCACTTCTGAACTGTAAGAAGGGTCAATAAAACACGTCCAGAGATATAAATAATCACTGTTGTATTTGCAAATTATAAATTCACACTGACTTGCAACTTACATCTCCTTTGCTTTTATACCCAATATTTCCCGCCATTTGCGCTAGGCGCGCACGCTGCTTTTCTCCCACGTGTTCTTTAGCCGGAAGTTCACGAAATATGAGGAAGTAGCGTGCGCTCATACAATTTCAGCAAGTATAATAATTTAAAAACATTTAAGTAATATTTTAAAAAGCAAATACTATTTTATAATTATTTCTAAGTATTTTTACCATTTAATAGGTTTTACAGCAATGAGGTGTACAAGGAAATACCTTCTCACTGGTACCGGAAGTAGATATTGAGATGGTTATTTAATGTGACTATTTCTTACACTATTGACAAAGGAATAAAGCCATAGAGAAAATATTTTATTTTTCGCGATTTTTTTATCACACCGCGCGGTTTTACGCAAAGGGAACTGGGTACCATAGTACCCAGGTCGGGCGAGAAGATCGAGATTTTGGGGACTATAGTCCCCACGGACGTTCCAGTGGCTACAATGCGTAACTAAACGTGCGAATAAATAAATAATGAAACACGGTTGCCCTGTTAAACACAAACAAAAAGTAAAACTAAATTTTTACAATACATTTTTTTCTCTACTTTGTGGTTTGGCAGGACAGCAGTCGAGTCATTTTAGTTTACTAAATTATTAATTTATTACTTTAAGCACACATAATTAAATTAAACCACAAAAAGTATCGATACTTTTGTCTTTTGTCGTGTCCCTACTTGTCGGATGAGCGATAGGAGTAATACACGTAAATACGTAGTGACTATTAACTAATCTGTGGTAAGATATGAATACAAAAATTTTTTTTACAAAAAATAGAACCGACTTCAAAAACACTGAAAACTTAAAAATAATATAAGAATAGGTACAGACAACATCACACTTCTATATTGAAGTCGGCCCCAAAACGATGATCTCCTAGAAAGTGTTATTTGTCACCGACTTCAATATACCTAGAAGTGTGATGTTGTCTGTACCTATTCTTATTTTTTAAGTTTCCAGTGTTTTTGAAGTCGGTTCTATTTTTTGTAAAAAAAAATATTTTTAACTTTTTAGTGAATGAAATCTTTTTAGTGAAAGAAACCCTAATTTAATACCAGCTCACCGAAGATGACCTCGATTTTCTATGGGATCCCATCATCAGACCCTGACTTTGGTATAAGAAGCTGAATATCATACACTAGCTTTCCGCTCGCAGCTTCGCCCGCGTTATTATAATAATAATTTATTTTTCATCCCCCCATCTCGGAAAGAGTATTTTTGCTATTCGATATCCGACCGCCAAAGCCGTTTTTGTTAATTTAGAACATCCCGTGCACTAGGTATGTGATTTCAAACCATCATTAAACCTATAGTATTTACTTCCATCTCCAGGGTGCCGGATTTATCATACAACTTTTTTAAAATTTGTTAAAAACTCAGAATCTGGACTTCCTTGGTGTACCTACTTTTGTTTTTAATTTGCTTTGTTTCATTTCCTCGCTGAGGGGGGATGAAAAGGTACGTGTTGCACTCGAACTCGAGTGCAAAGATTTATCACCTTGTGCTCTTTTGATTCCCTCGCTAACGCTCAGGATTCTAATTTTAATAATACTATTTTTAAATATTCTATTTGGTGGTGCCCCAAGTAGACTCCACCACGTCGGCGTTTCACCGAGTAAGGAATTTTGGGTTGATTGCTGATGCCCTACTACCCGCTCATAGAAAGCATTGTGGCTTACCCCGATTCCAATTGTCTCCGTCCGTCTCCTCCGTAGCCGGTGGACTTCCTGAGCTAGCTCGAAGGAAGTCGCGGCTCCTGAAGTTCTGCAGTGGATCCACCGGTGGAGACCGGAGCACTACAAATGCCTATTAGGCCACCACGACTCACACACGCGATTTTGACACCTTGCACAACACAAAGCGGGCTTTCGCACCCCGATATTAGGTGCGCCGCGCAAATCACTATTTGCTTGAATATTGTGTATTATATTTTATTCCGGCCCGCACATAGCCTCTAAGCATGTCATGACATTTCGACTCGACTCAACTGACATATCACATGCGGCCGGCCGCCAAAAAAGCTGTCACTGCACAGACTAGAATGCAGTGCCGCCACTCGCTCTTCCTCGAGCGTGAACATCCCCCCGCTCCGGACAGTCCCGGACTGTCCGCCAAATCAGTCTAAGGGGAGGCGAGAAAGAGTAGCGACCGCGCGCTTCAAAACAGAATCCCCAACTAGGACCTCGGCAAACCTGGGCACACCATCAGACCCTAGAGTAAGTTGGACAATGCGTCCGCGACGCCAACGTAAGGGTGGCAGGTTTGGGTCCTTCACTAACACGAGGTCTCCAACCCTCGGTGGGTTTGTCTTATCTGACCACTTAACGCGCTGTTGCAAAATGTGTAAATATTCAAGGTGCCAGCGGCGCCAGAAACTCTGGGTAAGCTGCTGGAGCAACTCAAACCGCGAAAGGCGTCCGGGATTGATATCTCTATAAGGATACTCGGGCAGGGCGTTAAGTGGTCTGCCTATCAAGAAATGGCCCGGCGTGAGGGCCTGCAAATCGTTCGCGTCGGTAGACAACGGACATAACGGACGCGAGTTGAGAACCGCCTCAATCTTATGAAACACCGTCGCGAGTTCCTCAAACGTGAGAATAGTCTCCCCAATAACGCGGCGAAGGTGAGTCTTGGCGGCCTTTACAACAGATTCAAAAATCCCTCCCCAGTGAGGGCAAGACGGCGGGGAGTATCGCCATGTTACCCCCCTACGGGAGAGTGTGGATCCGATCTCAATATTATTTTTATCTAAAAATTCACAAACTTCTCTTATATGTCTATCAGTGCCCTTGAAGTTCGTCCCACAATCGGACCGAATTAGAGAAGGCAGTCCCCGGCGGGAGACAAATCTGCCTAACGCTGCTAAGAAAGCGTCCATGGTGAGCGCACTCACCACCTCCAAATGAACGGCTTTAGTGGCCAAACAAACAAACACACACAAGTAAGCCTTTTCAGTCTTAGCATTACGGAGTCGCGACGTTTTTATAGTGAATGGTCCCGCGAAATCAGTTCCAACTCCTAAGAAGGTCATCGATTCATTCACACGATCAGCAGGCAAATCACCCATTTGGGGCTGCATCGTCTCGGGGCGTAAACGATAGCAGGGCAGACATCGAAAGATAACAGATCGGATTATTCTTCGCGCTGACAAAATCCAAAACTCCCGTTGGAGGAGCGCGGTCAATGCATTACATCCGGCATGAGCATTCTTCACATGGCGATCAATGATCAACAATCGCACCAATAGTCCGTCCTTGGGGAGCAACAGGGGATGACGTGATCTATAAGGAAAGTTAGCGTGCCTCAATCGGCCTCCTACACGCAACAATCCTTTATCATCCAGAAAGGGAGTCAAACGCACCAAGGGTCCCTTCAATTTGGACGTCCAGGTACGGAAAATCTTAAGTTCCGGTTCAAACGCTCTAGACTGGGTCATACGCACCCAATGCAGAAGAGCATCTTGGCGCTCCTGCGGTTAGAGGACCGGACACAAATCTTTGTCCTGAGGCCGGCGACAATTTCGTATAAATCTTCTTATCCAAGCGGTCACGCCGAGCAACTTGTCCAGAGAACTGTAGCGGTCTAATAAAAATTCCCGCTCTGGAGCCGCCATAGTCTCGACAGCGTGAACACGCAAGCCCGGATTTGGTACCTTCACCACAGCTGGTGTGGAAGGCCAAGACGGTTGTAACAACCAGTCGGGACCCCACCACAGAGTGTGGTCAATAAGCTGAGGGGCTTCGCTGCCACGTGATGCACAGTCAGCAGGGTTTATTTCACCTGGCACGTGGCGCCAAATCAACGTGGCCTTCGAGGCCTGTATTTGGGATACCCGATTGGCCACAAATACTTCCAGGGAGTGGACGGAGTTCTTAATCCAACACAGGACAACCTGACTGTCGGACCAAGCAAAGAGCGACTCAAAGTCCACACTACGTCCCAGGGTGTCAACAACGTGGTTCATCAACCGAACCAGAAGAGTAGCTCCAGACAATTCTAACTTCGGAATCGTTAATCGAGTCCGAAGTGGAGCAACCTTACTCTTAGCAATTAGCAAGTGGAGCTTAACAGCTCCTCTATCATCAACCGTCCGGATATATACGACGGCTGCGTATCCACTCTCAGACGCGTCACAAAAGCCATGAAGGCTGGCCGTAAACCGTCCCTTAGGCAGTATATGTCTAGGGATACTAACACGGTTAATGTCGGGGAGAGACAACATGAAGGCCCGAGAGGGGCTCATCCCACGACACTTCGGCTGACCAAAGTTCCTGTAGGAAGCATTTCATCCAAAACACTATGGGACTAATCCAGCCATTTGGGTCAAAGGTACGAGCTACTGTAGACAAAACCAACCGTTTCGTCCAGACCTTGGGGCTTGGCAGCTCCAATCGATAGGTGAACGTGTCCTGGACAGGTCTGTATTGCACTCCCAAAACAGACAGTAAATCTGGAGTGTTGGCATTCTCAAAAATATGAGGCTCCTGCTGGTGGTCGTCTGGCAAGTCACACAAAAGCTGAGGTGAGTTGGACATCCACTTCCTCAGTTCATAACCACCAGCCCCGAGAAGAGCAATTAGTTCATCTCGCAAAATCAAGGCTTCCTCGACACTAGAGGAGCCCGTACAAATATCATCAACAAATGCATCCTCCTTGAGAACCAAGGATGCGCGAGGGTATCGTAATCGTTCACGTTCAGCGAGTTCCACAAGTGAGCGAATTGCCACAAAGGGGCTCGAACGCAAACCGTATGTATTGGTGTTCAGCTCGTAGACCAGCATGGGATCCCTGGGATCCTCCCTCCATAATATGAGCTGATATCGTCTATCGTCCGGGTGAATCACAGTCTGCCGAAACATCATCCGGATATCGGTCACAAAGACGACGGCATGGCGACGGAAGTTGGTCAATACATCACCCACCTCGTGGTGCAACTTCGGTCCAGCATGCAGACATTGATTCAGCGAAACTCCGGTAGACGTAGGAGCTGACCCATCAAAAACAACGCGTATCTTCCCGGTGGAAGGTTTCAAAACCGCGTGGTGAGGAAGAAAATTATGTTCCTCGTTTCGCCAGTCCAGTCGCGAGACCGACATGTGCCCCAGTTGCTCATATTCTCGCATGAAGTCGACATACTTCTGTTTGAGGTCGGAGTTCCTACTCATACGACACTCCATGGACAGCAGCCGCTTCTCGGCCAACGGCCGGGAGCTGCCAAGTGAGGGGCGAACTGACAAAAAGGGCAAACGAGTGATCAGCCGTCCCGAGTGAAGGCGACCTGTATTGTTCTGGTAGAACAACTCACACTCCTCGTCCAAGGGGTTCACTCGCTTCACGGTAGGTGGCTCTTCCACCTCCCAAAACCGTTGAAGGACATCCGATAAGGTGGAGCTAACAGTTATGTAACTGTCCACCGATGGAGATGGTGGGTTATGCCTAACTGGTCCCATCACTACAAACCCAAGCGATGTAGATAAGGCTACCAGCCCACCCTTCTGTAACTCTCTCCTCTTCCCACAATACACGCGGCCTAGAACATCGGCACCGAGCAATAAGTGAATCGGACCGGTTCGGTGGAAGGAAGGGTCAGCCAAGGTCAATCCTGATGTCGCATCAACGACAGCGCGCGGAACGTGCTGTTGCGGAAGCTGACCAACAACCTTCTCATAAACAATCGCGGTAGCGCCAATTTTGGGCGCTGAAGAGAAGTGGGGGGAGAAGGAGAACAAAACCTGACCGATCGGATCCGGGATCCGCAGGTCTCCGATTCCTCGTACCGATTCAAGGTATGGAGATGTGTTCAAACTCAACTGCCGGACCAGCCAGCTGGAGGCAATGCAACCCTGAGCTCCCGTATCCAAAAGGGCGCGAACTAAAACAAAGGTGCCCCTCGGGCCCCACACCTGTACGGAGGCTGTTGGTAACAGCACCTGCTCCTGTGGGGGGGTTGCAGCCGACAGTTGGTTTAGTGAAAATCCTCCCGCATTCCCCGCAACGGGGGGGAAGGGGGGTCCGAAGAAAAATGCGTGCGCGGCGGAGGAATAGGGCGCTCAAGGCGCTCGAGCGGGTCCCAATCCGGCCCGTACACACCCCGACCAAAGCTGCATCGGGGGGCCGGGCGGTGCCTATGATGGGCGAAAGTTGGGGGAGCCCGCGATAAACGAGGTCTCTCCATCAGAGGGGGAGAGAAGCGTATCGGCTCCCGGCGTGGCTCCCTAATTACCGCGGCCCAATCCCGCGGTGGCGCCTCATAAGCGGCGCGTCGATCCCCCCCGCCCGTAGGGGGGGTGGGGCGCCCAATCCTCTCACTGGAGGGGGGGCGCCTGTCCAATCTCCGCGGAGGGGTGGCACGCCCCTCCGATCTCCTCGGAGAGGTGGGTGACCTAGGAGGGCCCCCGCCCGTGTGCGAGTCCCTCTCTCTCACCACCTCACGAGTGTCTCTATTGTTGAAGCACAAAAGGGGGTGATGGGCCCCTCCACAACAGTGGCAATCTCGTAGGTGGGGGCAAGCCGATGCCATATGGGCCCCCAGGCAGCGGTAGCACCAATTCCGCTGCTTGGCCATATTCCTACGCCCCTCGGTGCGTAGGCCAACAAATTTGGGACAGGCCGGCAAACGATGGCCATCCCGCTTGCAACACTTGCAAGGCATCGGCCTCTCCCTGTGTGGAGAGTTCTGCCGCACTGCAGTATACTGCTTGTACGGGCGGCGCTCTCTCCGTGGCGCTGCCCGGGTCGCCTCATAGCGACCTGTACTCGGTCCCGGTATAGGAGCCAGATCCAAGTGGTCGGTCATCCGACACTCATCCTCCAAAAATCTGAGGAGATCCGAGAAGGGGGGGAGGTACGAGGCACTATTGCCCCCGTACCTTTGTTCGAAGCGTCCCTTCATCTCCATGGGAAGCTTATCGAGGATGAGGTGGAGCAAAATAAAGGACCACTGGTCCACCGGTAGATCAAGTCGTTTGAGCGCGTTAATAGCGCTCAGCAGCGGGTTCAAAATCTCCTTCCTCAGTGAGGAGACCCGCGATACTCGTAGCAGCCCTAAAATGGCAGCCACATGTGTGTCCGCTAGCAAGCGAACATTCTGATACCGGGCGGTCAACAACGCCCTTGCAATATCATAACTGTCATCATTGACAGGTAGATGCTGGACAAGTACACCAGCCTCTCCACGTAAGGCAGAGAGCAAATAGCCCAATTTCTGGCTAGGGAACAGGTCGTCCCGCGAGTGAACCAGGCTATCAAAGAGGTTAATGAACCCCATCCAAGAAGCCAGGTTCCCATCAAAGGTTGGGATGTCTAAAGTGGGCAGTCTGCCCAGCAAGCCGGCCGGGGTAGGCTTGACCTCCCCGGGCGTGCACGACTCACCCCTCCGGGCGGATAGGATTGCCTGAGCCTTGTTTATAATCACATCCGCCTGTTCAAAACACTGATCATAATCTGCATTAAATTGGTCGACTGCCCGCAACTCAGCGGCACCCTCGGCTGGGTGGTCGAGCAGATATTGTTGATGAGCAACGAAAAGCTGCTCCAATTCCTTCAAGCGAGCAGGTACTCCCTCATGCCGAATTAACAAGGCCTGTTCTCGGTCTGGTCGGTCTACCAAAGCGACGGCACTAGCAAACCATCTCAAAATCTTTTGTGCACCCGCGCGGGCACCACTAAGCGGGCTGACTGGCGGGACCATTTTGCACCAAAATTAATAAACACTACAATAATACACGGACAAACAGACCGACAACCGCAGACAATAAAACAGATCGGGAGGAACTTCAAAGGCAGAACAAAATATATAAACAAACCAAAATCAAGTATAAATGCTAGAACTTAACTAGAACAACAAGGCATTTAACAACAGAATTTTTCAAACAAATTAAATTCAAGTATTAAGTCAATAACTTAACAAACATAATATTCAAGGGCAAACAAAACAAAATCAAATGTAAATGCTAAAACTTAACACAGCAAAATAGTGTATTACAACAACAGCAAAGTCATTTAGCAGCAAAGTTTTTTAAACAAATCAAATTCAAGTATAAGTTTACAACTTAACAAACAAAATAGTCAAGGGCAGAACAAAGATCAAACCAAAATCAAATATAGGTAAATGCTAGAACTTAACTAGAACAACAAAGGCATTTAACCCCAATTTTTCATATACAATGACAATTAGTTAAGGAGATCGGTCCACAAATGAGCTGGTAGTCGGTTTAAAATCAGCAATCAAAACCAATTAATATGTATTGCCCGTTTGGACAACCAACAAGATTACAATATTAATTGTACAATACTAATCAAATACTCAAATCTAAGAACCACTCAAATCTAAAAACCACGCTCTGCTACCAAGAGATGGTGGTGCCCCAAGTAGACTCCACCACGTCGGCGTTTCACCGAGTAAGGAATTTTGGGTTGATTGCTGATGCCCTACTACCCGCTCATAGAAAGCATTGTGGCTTACCCCGATTCCAATTGTCTCCGTCCGTCTCCTCCGTAGCCGGTGGACTTCCTGAGCTAGCTCGAAGGAAGTCGCGGCTCCTGAAGTTCTGCAGTGGATCCACCGGTGGAGACCGGAGCACTACAAAGGCCTATTAGGCCACCACGACTCACACACGCGATTTTGACACCTTGCACAACACAAAGCGGGCTTTCGCACCCCGATATTAGGTGCGCCGCGCAAATCACTATTTGCTTGAATATTGTGTATTATATTTTATTCCGGCCCGCACATAACCTCTAAGCATGTCATGACATTTCGACTCGACTCAACTGACATATCACATGCGGCCGGCCGCCAAAAAAGCTGTCACTGCACAGACTAGAATGCAGTGCCGCCACTCGCTCTTCCTCGAGCGTGAACACTATTTATTTTGTAGCTTATTATATACTGTTATTAATATTTGGGAGCTCGAATAATAAATTTCATAGAAATTGGAACAATTTTAAATATTTTCCATAGAAACTTTCAACCCTTATTTTACACCCTAAGGGGGTAAATTCCAATAACATAGACATGATGATGAATGAAACTATGATACACCTAGTACATGAAAATTTTGGGTTGAATGACATTATGTGTAAACATATTTTAATAAGTAATTAGTTTTCGATAAAGAATTGATTATTTATTGGTTATTATGAAACACCGTGTATAGATTACTTTACCAATTTTCAAATATCCTACTTATAGTAGTATTTTCTTCATTTCAGATCAGTATACGACTTGCTTTTTATATGCAAAGAGATCTTCTTAAATCAAGACAAGTGCAAGTACGCCCTAGTTTTTGTCATTGTGGTAGCATTTTTGGTTGGCCTTCTGATTGGGGCTGCCTCTTGTGGATCATACCTTGGAAAATTCAATAGCCCACTGTTAACCTGTATTGACAATTACTTCATATCAGATTCATATTCCAACGTACAAGACACTTACCTAAGTGTAACATGAATAAAATAGATAAGTTGAACCTGGTCATAAAATCGTTGATTTAAGGCGTCAAAACTAGACACCGATTTGTTGGGGTGAGCATTGGAAGTTGGTAACAGCGTTGTGGTTGTGGCCGACGTGTGGGGTCGGCCTTAAGGTTTATTTGTGTTTCTTTGACTATTCGCCTCCGCCACACGACCACGTCACAGTTCATGATTGTTAAACTGTGACCACGTCATGTCTCTTCTGTATAACTCGCACTTTATATACCAGTAGCACTACTGGCCAACGTGCTGCGAGGAATAATAAAAATGCATACCTACTTACTACCTACCTAATAGACGTGTTAATTTTGCGCAAAACCTGAAATAAATTGTTTCAGAATCAAGAGTAGGTATAATCAATTCCACCAATAAAAATCACGGATCAGATTAAAAGAATAAAATAATAATAAGAGACTTAAGTTGGGTTTTGCGTTATTTTATTAACACATTGTTTCAGTGACACAATAATTATTTTGTTTTGATAATCGCACTGAATTCGTAATCTAGCACAGAATTTACATTTTGGAACGAAATGTGTTCTAATAGCATTACTAAAACAATTAATTCAATATCTAGATCGCTTTTTGAAATGTATTGAATCTTGGTCATATTATGTATTACCTAGCTATACTATTTTCATAATAATACTTTAGGTTAGGTTACGATACTTGTGGATCATTTATACGGCTCCGGTTGACTGTCTAGACTTCTAGAGTGTTAAACAGACTACAGCATCAAAAGGACTACTGTCCCATTTCGACTAGTCCCAATTTGTCTAATATCCTATAATACCTAGTGTTCATCTTTGTCTAGAGTGTGTAAAAGTCTAGTTTCAGACTCTACCTACAGAGGTTAAATCAATACAAACCTATTCTTTTATTAATAAATCCTTCTTAGATAATTAATACCTTATAGTATTTAATATGTAGTTGCAATCAGTGGGTATAGATTTTGCATGGTTTGCATAGAATTGTATTTCTAGTTTTATAAGATTTTTATTACAGTAGGATCATTTTATTTTTAGACCGATGTAATCTTATTATTATTAAAAAAATATTACTAGTCAATAAATTAATTTAATATAATTGTTTTCATTTTTCGCCAATATCTACCTACTTACAAAATCCCTAAGAGTTTGAGTTTTATCGCCAATTTCACCAACCTTAGCTTAGGAAACTCCTAAGTTGTATGCTGTCACTTTTTGTCTTTAATGAAAAGAATGTGAATATGATAGCATGCCACCTAAGAGTATCCTAAGCTAAGACAAGGCTGGTAAAATTGGCGAAATGGCCAATTGGTTTTAACAAGTTCCTATACTCCAAGCTAATTATACTCTGTATCTACCGAACACCGGCATAGGTAGGTAGGCCTTGCTCGCTCGTGTCTCTCCCTTAGTACGTAATTTTTTGACACAAGTATGAAACTTGGCACAGTTGTTCCTTGAGTCAAAATAAGCCAATTAAGATCGGTAGCCCTCAGTTCTTTCATTCTCTGAATTGGGACGTCAACAAACTCTGAAACTTTGAATGAAGTATGGACAAACTTCCACCTATCTATATCAGTAAACAGATTTCCCTACGTCGTTTCGTTTTCGAGATCCAGGTGGCTCAGCTGGGGTAATATTTCTCCAGCTGAGCCACACATATCTCCAAATGTGCTAGTGACAAACTCTGGAACTTGTTCGAAGAACTCCGACAAACTACTGCTACACTATTCCCGCAAACAGATTTTCTCTATGTCGCTTTGTTTTCAAGATCCAGCTGGTTCAGTTGTAGCAACTTTGCAGCAGGTGAGCTCTAAAACGGTAGACCGACAAACTCTGACAATTTGCCACCTAACTACATCACCAACAGACTTTCGCTATGTCATTTAGTTTTCGAGATCCGTGTGGCTGAGGTAACGGTGCCCCAGCTGAACCACACAGCTCCCTTAATACAAGCCCGATGAACACTGAAACTTGTCTGACAAACCGTCGCCTATCTATGTCAACAAACAGATTTTCACTGTTTTTTCGTTAAGACCAGTTAAGAACCACTGCCTTAGAGCAAGAATTTTAAAAAATATTGAAAGAGAGACACCACTATTGCAGCATAATATAGAACTTATCAGCAGGCCAATTATGGATCTTTCATCATATGACATGGTATGAATTTGAGAAAAGAAGTCATGAAATGCATTTCGTATTACCGATCTCCAATGATATTATCACTGTGGCATAATTTTAACGATGTCATCATTAAATAATGAACGAATGATTAAAAATCTGACCGGAAATCGTATTTTTCGTTTTGCACTATGATATCATATGATATCATTTGCAAAACCATGAGATCGGTAATAGGCCCTCTGACCCTCATAGCGGTTTTATACCATTTCGAGAAATCATGGTAGGATGTGGACATGTATGTGTGTGGGAAACTGTATACAAATCAAATAGATAGCAGTATTGCAACTATATATTAGTATCAGGGTTCGAAAATATCCGATATTTATTATATCAAAATATCCTATACTTATTATATCAAAATATCGGATATTTATGATATATATCCGATATATTATCAAAAGTATGAAAGCCATAATTATTATTTTATTGTATTATTTATGTATACTATTTGCATATGTGTACATAATGGGGGTAATTCTGAAGTTACCTGCACTAAAACTAAAATTAAACATATAATTTTAAATTAGTTTTAGGTAATTCGTATTCTGAAACGCCGGACTCTCTTAATTTAAACTGTACTTGACAATTTCTTAAATTGAATACACAGATTATAAATACACCTAGTGCTGTAGAAAAACGGGATAATTTAGAAACATTAAAAACAGCTATATTCTACTAACTATACTATCAGAATATATTAATTTAAGATTTGATCGTATTTGTAAATAACAGAAAGGAAATTTTATTATTTATCATTCATTTTATCACGTAAAAGAAAAATTATTCGACATTTATTCTGCGATTGTGATGGCTTCGCGCCTATGCTATGAAATAAAAAAAAATACGTGGTAGTCTGTAGTTGTTTATATAGGTACTTCGTGACTTCCTCTGAATTTTAAAATTGCGTATTTTGTTTCATTAGTAATTTTTGTTTTCTTTTCATAATAACCGCTGTTATTTATTGACAAATAATAGTAATTGCTAGGCAACAAATCTTAGATAGGCATACTTCTATCTGCAGATAGAATATTAATTTCTGTTGTAAGAGTAAATACATACATACATAGCCTACCTATCATCTAAATGTCAGTACTATTAGACACAAACTATCTAGAGATACTACGTATCTATTAGACTACTTGGGAACAAACAAATTACAACTCACGACTTGGCAATTGATGCTATAAAAGCTTTTCCTATTGTATAATAAGTTTCCTGGTGCTGTAGGGTGTGTCAGTGGTGGAGCAACAATACCAATATGTGTACCATTTTTTTTAACGTTGGGAAATGCGTTACGCATACCTCGCGCTTGGGTAGGCGCGAGGTTATGTCGGACTCTCCGCGGCCACTGGGGGCAGAGCGCCAGCCAGAAACCGCGGCCTACCGACTAAAACCCAACGATGCCCCCTCAGAAACGCCTTGGCACGAGAACGTCCATCACCGCCGCATCCTCCCCGTCATCTGACGAAGAGGATACGTCGGGGAGGGACGCCCCGTCGCCGGACAAGGCCATGGGAACCCTTTCGGACACTTCCATGACCTCGTCAGCGTCTGCTCGCCTATGGCGAGCCCCTCTCACCTCCCTATGGGAAGGCCGGCGATGCTCCTGGGCATTAGGAGTATCGACGACTGGCGGTGGCCTGTGCAATGCAGGACTCGGGCTTCCCGGGCCCGCGTCCCGCTGGTCACCGTCAGGAGGAAGAAGGCGGGCGGGCTCCTTCTGTGTGGAGGTAATCACACAGTTTGCTGCATTCCAGGCCTTGACCAATATGTGTACCATCAACAGCTCCAAGTGTGTTTGGCATTCCATATATTTGTAGAAACCTAAATAGAAAAAGGACGGAGAATGTTAATGTATTTCTTAATAATTATTTCAAAATATTTTATTACTATGTAAGTAGGTGCTCGCTCACTCTGCCTTGACAAGGTCCTTTTCTATTGCTGTTTTAGGAAATTGAATTTTTTTGTGGAGTTAATTTGCGCAATATTAAATCAGTGACAACAGTGATAGCTCTGCATGACCAAAGGCTGGCTAAAACCTTTAAATGTTCCGGTAAGGAGCCAATCTGTACTTCAGTGCAGTCTATAGCTTCTATCAAGTTGCGAGCGGATTGGCGAGGAAAACGAAATATTTTTCTAAATTTACGTTCGGGCATAGTAAATGGGTCTGCCCCCGTATTACGGATCGTTTATGACATGACATGGTATAAATTTGCAATATTTAGAATGTCTAGAAATGCTCATTTACTTGTCCTTACTCTACTGATATGATTGCTAGGGTATAATTTCGATAATGTCATCATGCCATAACCCTTGAAAGACATATTTATGAAGTGTTGATCCGTAAAAAGGCAAATAAATTTTATGTCATCATGATATCATTTGTAATCATGAGATCCGTAATCGGCCCCCTGATTTGTCCCTCAACTTCCTCAATTTTACTTTTTCTTCTCCTATTCTATAACATAAATAAGTCGATACTTTACAAATATATTTTAAAACTATGAGGCAGGTATTTATCTAATTTTTTATATAAAACAAATATTTTACCTTTCTGAAGACTCTATTAATGCCATAACAACCAATTCATCATCCATTTGGCAAGTTGCACAAAAAAAAATGCCATCGGTAATGTTAGAAAATCGTTAAAAAGTAACAAGATAAATTTAGACGGCACCTAAAAGTTCACCTCCTAAAATTAGTTTGACATATTTAAAATTATAGGAAAAATTAGATTTAGGAAGCATGTCAGAATACGAAAATAACATCTAACACTAAATTGAGTAGTTTAGTAACGTCACTCTTAATTTTAGAGTTAACTTGTGAGTTCTGAATACCAAACGGTGATTGACATTTCTATCTCTAATTTTATTTAGTTATAGTTTTAGGTGATCGCTTCAGAATCACCCCCAATGTGTACATATTATTATGTCATATGCATAAAATATTTTAAAAAACTAAAAGTTTTTAATGTTTTATTTATTTAGGTACCTACTTACTTAAAATCAGACAAATGAAACCAAAACATAAAATCTTCTAGATCAGGCAAAATCAACTAAAAAACAAAATGTTATACACGGTTATTTTTTTATCACCCTAGAAAATTTAAGGGAGGCTTCACGACATGCTATTTATTTATTTAATCTTTATCGTACATAAAACAAAAGATGTACAAAAGGTGGGAGAAATTGTAGACGGTGTACGAATTAAAGTCGAAAACGACATAAGTAGGTATATTTAAATTAGGATGAAATAAGTAAACATAGAATATAAATATTAAAAAATATATAAAACTACATATATGATATATAATAAATATATATAAATAATGCTAATATTATGATGAAATACTGTCAAATAAAACTAAACAGATTCCAAAAAGAGTCTTCGTATCTGACGTTTGAATGAAGCCTTACTACAGGCTGATCTATAGTTAGGGCAGTGCTTCCCTAACTGTGCGTCGCGACGCCCTGGGGCGTCGCGCCAATGTCCTAGAGGCGTCGCGAGGCGATCAGCAAACATTCGCTGACTGTAGATACAACCGAGCTCTGTAAGCGCTGCGCGCTTTCTGTCTGTTGCTGCGTGTCGTCGCGTCGTCGCGTCGTCGTGTCGTCGTAGTCGCGTGAGCGCCGAGCGTAGAAGCCACTCCCGCTCGCTCGCCGCTCCCCACCCCGTTGATCTCCCCGCCCGCGTATTCATTTTGTTGCTCTGTGAGTGATCGTTCAGTCAATCGTCAGATCTTTGTTTTGTTTTGAATGTTCATTTATTTACGCGGATTTTTAAATTAATTATAGATAATTATATTGAAAGAACTAGAAAACGAAATGAAAATTCAGGAGAAAGCAGTAAAGAAACTGTAGAAAAACGGAAGAAGTATAGTAAGACCAATATTTAGATTTTGGGTTTACCTACATTATTAAAGGAAACATTGAACATCCTCAATGTGTTGTTTGTCATCAAGTGTTGGCAGCCGAAAGTATGCTTCCTAATAAATTAAAACGTCTTTGGAAACAACTCACAGTCATCTACGAGGTAAGCCGAGAGACTTTTTTGTTCGGAAATTGCGAGAACTGAAACATCAGTCAACGGCATTACTTTCAAGAGCGTCAGTTCATACCAAGGCATTGCTCGCATCCTACAAGGTAGCTTACCGTGTCGCTAAATGTAAGAAACCACACACGATTGCTGAGGAATTGATTTTACCAGCTGCACTGGATATGGTATCGGTGATGATTGGAGAATCGGCGGCTAAAGAAATAAAAAACGTACCTCTTTCAAACAATACAATTAGCCGTCGAATTCATGACATGGCAGACGATATAAATGAGCAAATTGTTGAAAAACTTTCAAGTCTATTTGCTATTCAACTGGATGAGGCGACCGATAGTAATGACGATGCTCAATTGATATGTTACGTGCGGTATATACAAGACAAAAATGTATGTGAGGATTTGCTATTTTGCAGAAAAATATGTGAAAGTGGTAAAGCTACAGATTTATTCAAGATCTTAGATTCATATATGGTCGAAAATAATATCAAATGGGAAAACTGTGTAGGTGTGTGTACGGATGGTGCTCGAGCGATGTCAGGAGAGTATGGAGGACTACAAGCTCTCATCAAAACCAAGGCTCCAAATACAAAATGGACACACTGTATTTTGCCCACACACAGGGAATCCTTAGCAGCAACAACACCACCTAACATCCCTCGGTGTAAAAGCTCACTGCCTGAAATACGCATTACACAACGTGCGGTCAGGCGGGAGCTATAAGTCGTGTGGGCCGGATGGCATCCCAGCAGTGGTGCTGAAGACGTGCGCCCCTGAGCTGACCCCCGTACTAACGCGCCTTTACCGCCTTTCCTATCAGAACAGCAGGGTTCCATCTTCGTGGAAGATCGCTCACGTCCACCCAATTCCCAAAAAGGGTGACCGATCCGACCCGTCAAATTACAGGCCAATAGCAATAACGTCCTTGCTCTCCAAGATTATGGAGCGGGTCATCAACTCCCGCCTCCTATGGTACCTGGAAGAGCACCAGCTGATTAGCGACCGACAATACGGCTTCCGTCACGGCCGTTCAGCTGGTGATCTTTTAGTTTACCTGACCCACCGTTGGGCGGAAACCTTGGAGGGCAAAGGTGAGGCTCTCGCCGTGGGACTAGATATTGCTAAGGCGTTTGATAGGGTCTGGCATAGAGCTCTTCTCACGAAGCTACCATCTTATGGAATCCCCGAGGGACTCTGCAAATGGATAGCCAGCTTCTTGGACGGTAGGAGCATTAAAGTCGTCGTCGACGGCTGCTGTTCCAAAACCATGCCCATAAACGCTGGCGTTCCACAAGGTTCGGTGCTCTCCCCAACCCTGTTCATTCTGCATATCAATGACATGTTGTCCATTGAGAACATACATTGCTATGCAGATGATAGTACGGGTGATGTGCGGTATACCGACCACCAAAATGTCCCTCGGATTTCGTTGCAAGAAAGACGGTCACAACTTGTGTCTGAAGTCTAGGGCGAGTCTCCGAATGGGGTGCAAAGAACTTAGTTAAGTTCAACCCCACGAAGACACAAGTTTGCGCATTCACTGCGAAGAAGGACCCATCTATCGTAGTGCCTCAGTTCCAGGGAGTTACTCTTCGTATGTCCGGTGGTATTGGGATCCTCGGTGTGGAAATTTCGGCCAAAGTGCAGTTTGGGAGTCATTTGGAGGACAAAGCCAAATTGGCGAGCAAAAAACTGGGCGTCCTGAACAGAGCCAAGCAGTACTTCACTCCTAGCCAGCGGCTGATGCTTTATAAAGCACAAATACGGCCGCATATGGAGTACTGCTCGCACCTCTGGGCAGGAGCTCCGAAATATCAACTCGACCCTCTTGACTCCCTGCAAAGGCGTGCATTCCGCATCGTCGGTGATCCCAATATCACGGTCTCAATGGAGACGCTGGAGCAAAGGAGAGACTTTGGTTCTCTTTGCGTGCTCTATCGGCTCTTTAACGGAGAGTGCTCCGAGGAACTGTTTGCAATGGTGCCCTCGTCACCTTTTTATCATCGCACCACCCGCCACCGCAATAGAGTTCATCCGTACCACCTGGAACCGATCTCGTCTAGCACAGTTCGGTTTCAGCGTTCATTTCTTCCACGTACGTGCAGACTCTGGAACGAGCTCCCAGCTGCGGTGTTTCCTAAGCGCTACGATATGTCCAACTTCAAACGAGGTTTAAAAAGAGCACTTCTCTCCAGGTAGGCAGCAACTGAGCTTTGCCCTTGGCATTGCAGATGTCCATGAGCGGTGGTTACCACTTACCATCAGGTGGGCCACTTGCTCGTCTGCCACCTTTAGCAATAAAAAAAAAAGCAAAAAATATTACACCTGAATTAAATTCTGTGATGAACATAATTATCAAGGTGGTGAACTTTATTAAAACACGACCTGTGAAAGCAAGATTTTTCCAAAAGCTTTGTGAAGAATTGGGTGCAGCACACACATCTTTACTTTATTATTGTAACTCTCGTTGGCTGTCCAGAGGCAACGTACTCGCACGTGTATACGAATTACGAAATGAGATTTACACATATCTGCAGAGAGAATCCAATGATGAGGCGCAAAATTTTAATAACACCGAATTTCTAATAAAATTGGCATATCTCTGCGACATATTCCAAAAATTTAATGACCTTAATAAGTCCTTGCAGGGAAATAATACGCACATTCTTCAACTGGCTGATAAAATTACTGGTTTTCAAAAGAAGTTGCTCTTATGGAAGAGAAAATTAGAAGAAAATCAAATGAACACTAACTGTTTTCCTGCTTTACATGGCATTTTACAAGAAAATTCTATGGAAATCCTTGAACCTTCTATAAAAATAATATTTACACAGCACTTGTCATCATTAAGCAAACATTTTAACAAATATTTTCCCGAAAATCTGGAGCAATATGACTGGGTTAGAAATCCTTTTCAGTCGACCTCATCATTAACACTTTTGACAGTGGAAGAAGAACAACTAATAGAATTGTCCTGTGATTCTAGCCTTAAGCTTCAATATGATAAAGATAAACTGCTTGAATTTTGGATCTCAGTTTCTCACGAATATCGTACCATCATTGAGAGTTCTGCTGCCATTTGCGACATCATACTTATGCGAAACAGGCTTTTCTGCAGTCGCTGTAATAAAGAACAAGTATAGATCGAAAATAAATGTTGAAAAAGAGATGCGAGTTGCAATTTCCACAATTGAGCCTCGATTTCAGAAGCTATGTTCAGAAAAGCAAGCACATCCTTCTCATTAGCATTCTTCCTTTTACTAACCATAAAAAAGTGTAATAATAATTAATATATCTTGATTTTCATACGTATTTTGTAATAAAAAATATTAAATATATTCAGAAATTTTTCTGATAACGTCATAGAGGGGGGGGCGTCGCAAGAAATATAACAATTCTATAGGGCGTCATTGTGTAAATAAGTTTGGGAAGCCCTGAGTTAGGGGGTAAGCTATTCCACAAGCGTATAGCTGAAAGTGTGAAAGAGTCCGAAGCGAACCCGGATCTATGAGTTGGAAACTCAAGTGTGAGTTTTGCAGCAGAACGTAAGTTGAGTGCATGAGTACTACCAAGCGCTTGAAATTTACTCTTTAAGTAATCAGGAGTATTTGGATCGTAAATAATGCTGAAAAGCTGGGAAGCGACTCTCAGGTTCCTTCGCAAACGGATAGGCAACCATTTGAGTTTATCTCGAAAGAAGGAAATGTGGTCATATTTCCGCAGACCGAAAATAAAACGAATACTGTTGTTGAGCATTCGATCCAGCTTGTCTAGAAGGTCATGGTTAACGTTGGTGCAACACACATCAGCATAATCGATTAAAGGGAGGACTAGGGATTGGACGAGAAGAACTTTGGTGCTAGGAGGAAGGAAATTCTTAAGCCTGTACAATGAGCGCAGAGATCCTCTAACTTTATTACAAATGCTGTTGATGTAAGCATTTCAAGATAATGAACTGTCCATTAACAAACCAAGGTTTTTAACAACCGGTCCAAAGGGGATTGCTACACCATTCAATTGGACAGGAACGCATGAAGTCAAGTCGATCTTCGCAAGTTGCCGCAAACTACCAATAATTATCGCCTGGCATTTGCTAGGGTTGACAGCGACTCCATAATTAATGCGACCAATCCAAAATTTTGGCCGAGTTGTGGTTAATAACTGAAATGGCATTAATAACTTCCGTCGCTGAGGTGCTGTAATAAAGCTGAAGATCGTCAGCATATAGATGGTAAGAGCAACTGAAGTATTTAATAAGAGAATTTATAAAAATAGAAAAGAGAAGAGGTGAGAGAATATACTAATATAAGAATGATACTAATTAGAATGTTTTATATGAATAAAAAAAATAACTCACTTAAGTTTATATTAATTTTCAAAGAAATCCAAAAAAATGCTGCACTAGTTAAGAGCAGCATTTTTTGAGATTTTTTTTTAATTTTTGAAATTTTTATGTGTCCTGAAGCGTCCCTAAAATTTTCCAGGGTGATAAAAAAATAACCGTGTACCTATATCAAAAAAATCAACTCTATCAAAAATATCAAAAACTCATCAAAAAAAACAAAACCTTTTTATAAATTCTAATCAGTCAATGGTCATACTTACACTTAGAATAAATAAACACAAAAAAAAACACTTTTTCCTCAACTGACACCATTAATGCCGGCAGAAGTGTTGCCATTTATGGATTACTATTAGGGAGAATGTTTTAACTCTACTCCCAATATATTTGGAAAGTAGAAATACAGTAACAAATGCCAAAAAATATACACGGTGTTTCATAATAACCAATAAATAATCAATGCGTAATCTAAAATGAATTATTAAATCGTGTTTACCTGTAATGTCATTCAACCCAAAATTTTTATGTAAATCATAGACATGATGATGATACTATGATATACAGAAAAATTTTGGGTTGAATGACATTACTTGTAAACACATTTTAATAATTAGTGTTAGATAAAGAATTGATTATTTATTGGTTATTTTGAAACACCGTGTATATCCATTGATATATCCTCGAACCCTGATTATTATATTTTATAATTGTTTTTATGTATGTGTATGTATGTAGGATTGAATGTTAGTGAGAGATAGATGTTATAACTTCATTCCTCCCTTACGAAACAAGAGGGGCAGTGTGTTAGCCTCGTAGGGAAATCTAAACCATCTCCATGGTCTAATAGTTGAGACCACCTGGTGTTGACCAGAAGGTCCGGGTTTGATTCCCCCATAGAAAAAGTTATCTGCTCAATTAGGTTATGTTACGCTTCTGAGCCTGCCTGGCTAGATACCACCATCTTAGCTAGTTGCCTAAATATTAATGTTGAAAGTATTGTTGTGTTCGACTTCTGACAATTAGTGGCAAGCTAGCCAGATCCTCAGTTGAGGAGTCCAGATAATGCTCTCTTCCACCTTTGACCTCATTGTCATTACCAGCAGCTGAGATGAAGGCTGACCTTTGCCAAGAAAAAAACTTAACCTTTTAATGAGCTTTAGTAACTCTCATTTTTAAAGAGGAACAAATAAGTTATTTAAAAAAATATAATAATTAATGGTAGATTGGATGTGTAGTTTAATGGTAAAAACAGAAAAAGCTTCTATTACATAGGCATAATAGCAAAATAATTCTTAGTTAAGGCTATTTTTAAAGACTTAAAAAATACATTAAACTAAAATTTTGAAATAGGACATTATCACTCAAATGTGTAGAAAGATTACTTTTCCTCACACCACTCATTCTCTTTTCGAACTTGATCTTCCTCAGCAGCCGTAAAATCATTTTTTATGTTAAAAGTTTTGCGAATTTCTTCAGGAGTTTTACCTTTAATCATATTAGCAACGGTCTTACAGGTAACATCCAGCAATCCTTTAATGTCAAGATAATTTGCAGCCAAAATCAATTCAAATAATGTACCTTGATCAACTTTTAAAAAGTCTGCATCCCAGGATGAAATATCGTCAGTTCTCTTTTCTTTGTTTTCATCATCTTCTGGAAGTGGGGGGTCATCTTTATGATAATTTGCCCACTGTATTACTTTTTTTAATATAGCTGAATTGACATTGGGTAGTGGAACTACTTCTTCTTCTTCGTCATCCACACCAAGATCTTCCAACATAGTTTTAATAGTTACTGAACATTTTGCAATTTCAATGTCCACAGCAAATACTTCGCTATCAGATGATTGCAATTTTATGTTAGGCATCTGCAAAAATCAAAAAATAAATTAAACAGAACGATACACACAAGGAATAGACGCCATCTTTAATTTGTTAGTGGGCTATTACTATTAAACTTGCCTTGCTTAACTAAACCACGGTCAAAGATATATAATCAAATGCAGTCGCTTTGTTTTACACTAATAGCACAGCAAAATATCAAATAAAATCGATAAGTTTTAGTTCCAAACTTCCAAATCACACACCTCACAAAGTCATGATCATAATCACAGACTACAAAAGGTGCACACAGAGTTGCGTTCCGAGGGTCAGAGTAATGCAACCGAGAGTGTTTTTCACACTCGCTCCGAGGTTCAGAACGGCTCGGTTGCTATCTTTTTTTTTTGTTTGTAGCTTGCCAATCAAGATCAAGCAAAGGGCAAAATATACTAATCCTTACTATGAAATTAACAGTCAATATCCATTTTTCTGCTAAAAAAAAATTACAACACATAAAAATCTATATTTCCCTTGTATTAGGCTTAAAAGAGTTCAAAGTAGTGTTATTTAATAAAATAATAAGTGATTAGCGTATTTTTGACATCGACTTTGACATAAAAGCTGTCAGAGTGTTTTTCACCCTACGCTCAAGTTGATTGTTTGGTTGCATCACTCGAAGCTTCTGAACGGGCACAGAGTGTACTAACCGCCTGTCAGAGCGTTTTTTACCCCGAGGCTCTGCCCCCCTATTCTGTAACTTCGGTTGCTAACTAGAACTGTCATTTTTGAAAGGAACTTAACATCCATTACTGCTATCATGAACGCTGCCGTAACACATAAGATCACTAAACCCGTAATGGATATAAAGTGGCTTTCAAAAATGACAGTTCTAGTTACCAACCGTAGTTAGCGAATAGGCCTGCTGAACGGGTCGGTTGCTGTCAGAGTGCACTCGGAGTGCACTCGGAGTGCACTCGAGCGTAGGTTCTGAACGCAGCTCTGCAGTCAGCACAGAGGCGCGTTCAGAGGCGCGTTCAGGGCCTTCGCGCGAAGTACAACTTTTCGCTCTAACCCCGTTCAATGCCTTCGAGCGTGACAACCGGGTGAAACAACCGCCCGTTCAAGACAAGACCTTTGAGTGTCGGCGTGAGTTACAACCGAACAACCATCGAATTTGATGGTTGTAAAACGCTCTGACGTTTATGACTGAAATACTCTTACGTGATTGGATGATATTGGCGGCCATATTCTATAATGTCATCTACTAGAAAGAGAGAGAAATAAAAAATCATGTGAAAGAGGGAGATAAAAGATTTGGTTGCTGCAATCCGTTCAACGCCTTTGAGCGAGTTAGAAAACAACCGGACAACTACACCCAGAGGCGCTGAACGCGCCTCAGCGCCTCTGGGTGTAGTTGTCCGGTTTCGATGGTTGTTCGGTTGTAACTCGCGCCAACACTCTAAGGTCTTGAACGAGCGGTTGTTTCACCCAGTTGTCACGCTCAAAGGCATTGAACGGGGTTAGAGCGAAAAGTTGTACTTCGCGCGAAGGCTCTGAACGCGCCTCTGCTCAGTCAGTAGAAAAGGTGCGTTCGTTCCTTAGATACATTGAGATACCTGAGATCCTTAGATACATGTGTTTGTTAAATCATTGGTGTCGATTCAGACCTTAGCTAAAGAATGAATAGATAGGACGTGACCGTATACCCGTAAGGGACAGACATAGATGACGTCATACCTGCCTAAAGTAGACGGGTATACCAGTGTTGCTTTAAGTTTTACCCTACTTTATGTTTATAGTGGCTTTTACCACTATAAACATAAAGTAGGGTTGATTGATCTACGTATTTTTTTTGAGACATTTTAATGAGCGCCCCTTGCTCAATAATATGTTTCAAAAAATAAAAGTGGGAGGAAGTTGCGATTTTTTTTATTGAATTCTTCATTCAACCTTCGCCGCAGTCTAAAGTTATTTACACTTTTAAATAAAACTACACTTTTCGAATTTACTCGAGTATATTTCGTTTTAAAACATTTTACTATTATTTATTTAAGCTATTATGTAAACATCTTTCACTCGCTTCCAGCTTTTGCCAGCTAGGTACCTTTCGAAGATCGTCGCTCGATTAAGAATACAGCGGGCAATAATCATTGTTTTTTCTTTATCTCTGCAGTTTATTTAAAATCCAATATTTACACATTTAGTACTAAATATTTGTGAAGATTTAGAAAATGTATAATATTAAATTTTTAATAAACATTTTCTAAAATTAGATTTCAATAGCACCGTTATTGTCATCGAATAAAGGACTTCGGCTAACAGAGATAAAATTCACTACAATACAGGTAAAAATTCACTTGGGCTGGGTAAGTTCAAGAATTGAACTACTGATACCGTACTCAATATGGTGCTAAAAGCCCAAAGTTGGTAAGCCTGCTCACAATGTGGAAAAAAGATCTGGCAAAGAACGCAAGATGCCGATGTAGATAGCTGGTTATTCTTAGTTGCCCGTGTTGCCACCCCCAACCTCGCCCCCACTGGCGGCAACTTGGAAATAGCGCAGGACAAGACCAATTTGTAGATCTCTGAGGAAGATTATGTTCCGTCAAGTACCTATATAATTAATTAGAAACACCTGTTCGGTGCATAGAGCTATATCTACATCCTATGTGTTCTTGTTAAATATTCAGACAAAGTAGAGATATGACTTATTTCATTTGGATTAAGCCAGATTACTAGCTGTGGCACAAAATTGCTAATAAATTACAAACATTTTCTAGAGGCTGTCTACTCCTCGCCACTCACCAGCTGTTTTTGGGTGTGGTAAACCCGTATTAAATTGCTTACGTACAAACTCATATGCCTTTGAACTTAAAAAGTGTAAGCACAGCGCGAATTTCCTTAAAGGTTCAGAATACTTTCTTTGGTCAACTCCTAAAAATCTTTTCAGAAAATCTCTATTGGTTCCTCCTACAGTATCTAAAATGTCCAACTACTAATTTTGCATCATTAACTTACACTTCAAATCACTTTACACATTTTCAAGTGTGACTACTTTTTTTCCCAATCGTCTAAGCGATTGACGCACTGGCCGTAGTTTTTTATTTGATGACCTCGCTGATTGTTTCAAACCCAGCATTTGAAGCCGCATTTTTCTCTTTCGGGGCGTATTCAAATTTGAACCGAAATCCAACACCGATGCGACCTGAAACAATATGTATACAGGTTAAAAATAAAAGCAGGTTCTAATTTTACAACATTAAAAATATTAATTAATAAATTTTTAAACTGTATCTGTACTAATGGTCAGACTTGTTATATTAATAGAAAATGACCAAAATCAAACCATTAATAATATGTTTGGCCATATCAAAATAGTAGAAAAGGATTTGGTACCTACCCTACCCATGTTAATCCAAAACTGTAAAATAAATTTCGAAATCCCCCATAAAAATAGTTGGGTTTGTAAAAAATAAATTTAGGTTTTGGCTTGATAGGGTATGTACCTTGTAGATATAATATGTATAAGTTACTGACCTGTAAAAAAAGTTTAGGAATAGCACCACTCCTAAGAAAAGTGCCTTTTTTGTTTTTCTGAATCCACTGTTGTTCAAAATGCTTAAAACACATTCGGGTATGCTTGGTTGGCTGCCAATTCAATCGACCAGTAGCTTTAACCCAACTGTTTTCGAGTAGTTATCTCCGAAGGAAATCTGTTAAATACAGACAAACAAGCAAATGGAAAGTCTCACTTCAAAAGAATTACCTTTGTTATCTAAAATGCTCAAAATTTTATACTTAAATATGTCAATATTAATGTAACACAGAAACTAATATGTGAGTTCCCTTTCACGTAACAAATTACCTACGAATCAAGGAAAAATAGTCGTAGCGTAACTGATTATAACCCGGCAAAATGTTATACGCGTTGGCTGTATACGTGGCCATATTGTATGGCGACATTCCTAGCTTGTTAGGTTAACAATAACCTTACTACTTAGTTTGAAATTTCATGTTTAATCCCATAATATGATTGAGAACCATAGTAGAAGGATAAAATATTGCAATATAACTTGTAAATAGTTTTGGCGCTTTTTATTGACACAATTTAGGTCTTACCTGTAAAAGGTTATAGGCCCTACTCACGATGCAATTTCGCTAGCAATTTGTTGCTGCGATCTGTTGCAATGCAACAGATTGCGACGTGAATAGGCAGGTTGCAGGTTGCATGCAATTTATCGCAGGTCGCATCGCCCGCGCTAGCGACCGACTGATTGCTGCAACATATTGCGACGTGAATAGCGCGGTTACATGCAACTTGGCTCAGTCGCACGTGTGCCGCTTAGACAGCCACACCTCTGTACTAGCGTTTAGAATTCAAAGTAATGAAAATGATCCGCAGAGAAAAAAATGAGATATCTTCTGGTTCCAATTCCAAATGAAACATAACGTTCATTTGCGATATTTTATTTTGTAGCTATAACCATTTTTTACCCAAAACTGTTTTTTCTTTCTTCTCCTCGCAGTTGTTTAAATTGTAGAAGCAAGAGCTAATGCAAATGCTACTTTTTAGGGTTCCGTAACCGAAGAGTAAAAACGGGGCCCTTTTAGTAAGACTCTGCTGTCCGTCTGTCTGTCCGTTCGTCCACTTGTCTGTCACTAGGCTGTATCTCATGAACCTAGCCAGACAGTTGAAATTTTCACAGATGATGTATTTATGTCGCCGCAAATATTTAAGGGCATACAACAAATGTGATTTTTTGCCGTTTTTTGCTCGATATTAATAACGGCAACAGACGCTTGAAATATTCACCGAATATTTAGTTGTATATTCACTTTAAAAATAAATAATACAAATAAAATAAATATTTAAGGGAGGCTCCCATACAACAATCTTCATTTTTTTATAGGTAATTGTACCTACGGAACCCTTCGTGCGCGAGTCCGACTCGCACTTAGCCGGTTTTTGAAATATAGATAGCGTTGGTGGCATTATTATACGATTCGGTACGTAGGTGTATACACGTTGTGACGTTAAGGTGTTTGTTCGCAAAATGAAATTGCAAGCGATGTTGCATAGGTGAGTAGAGCACGTGCAACCGCGATTGCAACATGTTGCAGCAACAGATCGCAAGTTAGATTGCATCGTGAGTAGGGCCTATTATATTTTCCTGTTTTCTAGCACTATCACTATTACAAACTAAAACGGAGCAGTGCACCATGATTTAAATGTTCAAATAGTTCACAACTACACTAATTAAAGTGTTAAATAATTACACAGTAAGCTATAATTCACAGAACAAATTTCTTCCACGTATTTGTTTAGCACCAGACGCTGGTGATAAACAATCCCCACTACCAGTTTCACCTATATACGGTAACAAGGACAAAAAAAATGATGCCATCTTCTTCTTTCCTTTGGCAATGTGTATAAGTTTATCTCTTTTCCTCATGTTTGACGGCTTTTATAGCCCATCTATTTCATTCTATATCTATGATTCAGACACACAACTTAATTAAACCATAGACGAAGAATAATATAGACTGCCAATGTCATACAACTATAAGAAAGGTCCTATTCCCGCCTTATATCTAGATGGCGCTGACCTATAAGGTTGCTAACTTAAATTTTGTTGATAATTTATACTGAATCATGCCTGAAAATTAATAAAAAGTTGTTTTAATAATAGTAAATTACAAATAATTCTACAATATTCCGCCAGAACAATTTTAATCTTTATCGAAAAGTTTAATCCTATTACACGGTTTCTACGGTTTCGCGCTAGATGGCGAATACAATTAAGCACGGTGCGGTCAGTGCGGTGCTTAGATTGTTATAATACTTTTTTACTAGATGGCGCTTAATTTAATGGATAATGTTACATTCAATAAATTTTTTTTTTTAATTCTTTCTGTGTATATTATAGGAATTGTAAATGATATCTCATGTACACAAATATTAAAAGAAGTAACAAAAAGTGTATTTTAAGCTGTAAAAAAAAGAAAAAATACACGCGGAGAAATTAACTTCGTTAATGATCTAAGGTTATACCCGATGCTCCGATACTACATTTTAATTCTATCTTGATTCTATGCACGGTAGGTACCTAAACTTTTAGGTGCTGAGTTGCAAGGCTTCTAGTCTTTTTTGGAATGCGTTCGGATTTATGTGCCGATCGGTTATTTTTAGAAGCGACCTACTTTTATTATTTATGTCTAAATGATAAGTTGATGATATCTTTAAAAGACTTCATTTTTGTTGTTAATGATATTATGAGTTAAAACATTATTTCTTATATTTTTTATTAAATCAGGCACATCAAAAATTGAAACAATTTTGCGTTCTTCACTATAGAAAAATATTTTACAAAAAATAAAAACCGACTTCAAAAACACTGAAAAGTCTACAAATAGGTACAGACAACATCACACTTCTATATTGAAGTCGGTATCAAACGATGATCCAGAAAGTCTTAAAATTTGTCACCGACTTCAATATAGAAATGTGATGTTGTCTGTAACTATTCTTATATTATTTTAAACTTTTCAGTGTTTGTGAAGTCGGTTTTTATTTTTTGTAAAATATTTTTTATTTTTAACTTTTTAGTGAATGAAATCTTTTTAGTGAAAAGAACCCTAAAATAATATAAAGGAAATTTGGGATTTCCCTCGATTTTCATGAGATCCCATCATCAGATCCTGACTTTAGTGATCTTGGGGCCACCCCAGGAGTATACCTACTCTATCGAATACAAAAGGAATTTTGAAAATCGGTCAAAACACGTTGGACATACCTAAAACTTTAAGGGTTTCCCTCGATCTTTATGGAATTCAATCATCAGATCCTAACCATGGGACCACCCTTGGAGTATCCTCTATCGAATACAAAAAGAATCATCAAAATCGGTTCATAAACGACGAAGTTATCCGCGAACAAACATAACAAAAGCATATATACGGTCGAATTGAGAAACCTCCTCCTTTTTAGGGTTCCGTAGTAAACAAGGAACCCTTATAGATTCGTCATGTCTGTTTGTCTGTCCGCGCTTTTACTCAGAAACTATCAGTACTAGAAAGCTGTAATTTTGTATGGGTAATGTATATTAATCATGCCAAAAAAGTGGTAGCAAAAAATATTGAAAAAAAAAATTTTTTTTGGGGTGGCTACCATACATAGTATAGTGGGAGTAACATTTTTTTCTCGACTAACCCATCGTGTGGGGTATTGCTGAATAGGTCTTTAAAAACAATGTACGGTTCAGAATACCATTTTTCGATTTAGGGATTCGTTTCTGAAATATTTGGTTTTAAAGTTTTCTTAGAGGTAAGTGTCCCCCCCCCCCCCCCCCCTCTAACTGCTAAACGGTTATACATGGTTATTTTTTTATCACCCTGGAAAATTTTTGGGACGCTTCAGGAGTATTCAGGACACATCCATTATTATATAAAAAAAAAAAAATGAAATAAAAATTTAAAAAAATAGAAAAAAATTAGATAAATCTCTAAAATGCTGCTCTTAATTAGTGCAGCATTCTTTGAATTTTTTTGGGAAATTAATATAAAATTAAGTATGGGAGTTATTTTTTTATTCATAGGTAATTTAAATCATTCTAATACCATGTCGTGAAGCGTACCTTAAATTTTCCAGGGTGATAAAAAAATAACCGTTTATATGGACACGTGAAAAAAATTACAACAGTAGTATATGTATACAAGGTTATTTTTTAGTTATGACAAAAATGTGTGCTTGTTCAGACAAGCAAACTGAACAACTTTCACTATGGGACCAACTTCGAAATCGCAAAAAAATCTGCTGTTTCATACATTTAGGTTCAGTGAATGTTGAACATTTGTATGAAACAGCTGATTTTTTTTTTGCGATTTTTAAGTTGGTCCCATAGTGAAAGTGTTTCAGTTTGCTTGTCTGAACAAGCACACCAAATTTTTGTCATAACTAAAAAATCAACTTGTATAACGAAGTTTAAAGGAAAACTATCAGAGTTGAGTATTAAGTACAAACTAAAAAGTTATAGACGAAAAATTAGTACTGAATATAAATTTACGAACCAGGTGAAGTTAAGTAAATATAAAATCATTGGAGCTTTAATCATAATAATAATTACTAATTTAATAGCAACGTGTTGTGAGTGTGAACTCAAAGTTGGCATTTGCAATTACGGAACCCTACACTGCGCGTGGCCCGACAAGGTTTTTTTAGAAGTCGGTTAAAAAAGGGTTTATTTTTTGCCACTCCTAAATTTTTTAGTAGCTCAAAAATAAAGAAAAGAGTTTTTGTGTTTTGCAACGCGAACTTGCTTTATTTTACAACTGTTCTGCGCAAAGCTTTACTTACTATTTACAAACTTTAACTTCTACATAAAAACGAAAGCCACTAATCACAGAACAATCATCTGTCAATACCAGGTAAAATTTAACGCTTTCTGGGGTCCACGAGAAATTCACTCCTGTCAGGCGAAAATTACTCCACTTTGCTTCTCGAACGTTATCAATTACCTTGTTCATTGTTCTCGAATGAGAGGGAATGTCTGGCAGAAAGTGTCAAAAATGTATATAGCGCCATCTATCGTGCTCTTGTATAACTACATAAATCTATGTAATCACTGCTGAGGCGCGTTCAGCGCCTCTGGTGTAGTTGTCCGGTTGTTTTTTAACTCGCTCAAAGGCGTTGAACGGATTGTAGCAACCAAATCTTTTATCTCCCTCTTTCACATGATTTTTTATTTCTCTCTCTTTCTAGTAGATGACATTATAGAATATGGCCGCCAATATCATCCAATCACGTAAGAGTATTTCAGTCATAAACGTCAGAGCGTTTTACAACCATCAAATTCGATGGTTGTTCGGTTGTAACTCGCGCCAACACTCTAAGGTCTTGAATGGGCGGTTTTTTCACCCGGTTGTCACGCTCGAAGGCATTGAACGGGGTTAGAGCGAAAAGTTGTACTTCGCGCGAAGGCCCTGAACGCGCCTCTGTGCACCCTAGGAGCGTGTGTGCTTTGTTGCTTTTAGAAATATCGACTTTGGATTTGATACAGCTCGCTCCATCTATTGCTCGTGGTTATAACTAATTTTAGAAATGTTAGACACGCCCTGCGTTCCAGATAAAGCACTGCTACTTTCTGAGGCTAACATCTGATGTTAGCCTCGTTTTGCGTTTCCTATAAGAAATGTTGACATTTTTAGCCGCGCTAATTGTTACAAATGAAACGCAAGGTACTGATTTTTCATGCTGAATTTTGACACCTCACTTAATTAGTCCAGCCACTTAACATTTTTAATAATATAAATCAGAATTAGCGAATACTATAAATATCTTTCAAGAAATTCTTTAAATCCGCTGAAAATCCTTTTTGATTCATGAAAAAAAGATTCCAAATGTCAAATTTGAAAGCTGTCAAAAAGTGGTATCAGAGAACCCATCTACTAACATGGGTATTTGATGCTAGCATTTCGTGTCAAAAATGCTTAAATGAAACGCATGACAACCAGCAAAAAAAACTAGCATCACCGGCTAATGAAACGCAGAGATGCTAAAAATGTTGATATTTATGGCTAAAAATGCTTATCTGGAACGGGCCAATTTGACAGGTCTAAAAATAAAGCCGTCACTTTTAATTCTTTAGAGAAAAAGAAAGATGGCGATAGTTTTAATCCTGTCAAATTAGTTTAGTTAAATTAAGTTGTGTGTCTGAATCGACACCATTGCTTAGTTAGGGTTCGTTCCGAATGTTATAATTATAGCACAGACTAATATCGATACTACGTATGCTTATAGCGATGAGAGCGGTGTGAGCGCTCACAACTGGGGGGCTACCGCCTAACTCATAGCGATCACTCGCTGTCGCTTTCGTGACATTAGAAAAATAGTTCAAATGTCACCTGTGACATTAAAACTATTGTTCTAATGTCACGATAACGATAGCGAGTGATCGCTTTGAGTTAGGCGGTAAGGCCGCTGGTTCCGAATAGGATATCGCGCTAACATCGACAAATAACAGTTGGCCATTCGGAACGATAGTTTGCGCGCTTACGACGTTGACGTCCATTAGCTTGACAATTAATTTTCAGCAATAGGACGTTATTTTTGCATGGATATAAGGCGGGTCCCATATCCAGGGCACAGATTATCCAGGGTGATAAAAAGTACCCTGTATACAGGTCTGGTTCAAGTTACACTAAAGAGAAAAAATGCTTACGCAGCCAGTTATGTAGTGACAACCCCCTAGACAAGATGCCTTTCGATAATCGTTATCGCAATCGCTAAATGGATAATGTATGAGATTTGACAATTGCGCTCGAAAGCTAAGCGACAGCTTATGTCAAATCGCATGCATTTTCCTTCAAGCGATTGCGTTAGCGGTTATCGAAAAACGTCTTGTCTAGGGGGGCTGGTTTGCAGTGGATTTGCACTGGTCATGACATGACTCATACAATGTGACTCAGTGTTACCCTCTTTAGGCGAATGTTTATCTTCGTTTAATATTTATCTAGGCTCCAAAAAACTAGAGGCTCATTTATGGGGACATGTATATATTTTGGCAGAAGGTTGCTTGAGTAAAATCCGTGTTCAGTGTGTAGAATAGGGATGAATTTATTTACAAAATTGAGCTATATTTATGTATAAAAACTTAATACTAAAACCAATAAAAAAATAGGATTTTACACCAATCAAAATTCAGCGGCCGGCGAAGGCGCGAATTCTCACGGCGTATACGTCAGACGCGATATAAATACTTGCGATGACGTAGGCGCGCTCTTTTTGGCGGCGACAGCGAGACGGTGCGTACGTGTGTGGAGGCAGCGCGCGGACATTGGAACAGTGGCGCGCGCGCAGCGAATTACTACTACACGAAGATTTGATGCTGTGTTGAAAACTGTTGGAAGCTGTCTTATAGCTCTTTTCAGAGCTGCTCTTATTTCAAACCAAAGTTTTTTTCAGAGCTGCTCCTTATTTCAATCGATAGCTCTTTTCAGAGCTGCTTACTATTTCACACAACGATGTCTGTAGGTAAGTAGGCTACAATATTTTTACGTAAATATAAATCTGAAGTAGGATCTATATTGAGTTCCTGACTGTGCTATTTTTTTGTAGAAACGTCTTTAATTTATCATAATTAATAAAAAACGAATGGCGGCGCTAGTTGTAGGTACTATGCCCTCTTAATCTATGTTTGTACGTTTTGCTTTTTTTTTGTAATTCAGTATAATTTAGTCAAAAAAGATAAAAATGCTCGAGGTAGTTTTTAAGTCTAAAATATGGATATTTAGATGCTAATATTAATAATATTACTTTAAAACCAAATCGTACTAACGTACGATTTGGTTTTAACTCATTCACTGCCGCCACGATTTTCTTGAGGCTTATAGAGATGCCGCCTTGCGTAAACCGCGGACACGCTAGGCGTGTTCGCGGACTGCACTGTGGGACATCCATAGGTCATAAATCTTAAAAACCTGCTTTCTTGTTTTACATTTTATTCCTTGTCGTTACATTGGATAGTTGCGGTACCTGCTGAAACTATAAATAGGTCAGTAATTAGAGTGCGCCTTCATTATCTATTGTGCATTCAAAGAGAGCGCATCGCCAATCGTAAATACTGTTATCAGTGAGTCATTAAAAAGCGTGACGTCATTTGTTGTCATTGCGGGACCTGTGAGTGCTGTGTGAGTTTTTTCTGAAATGGATATCCAAGAACAGGGTATGTAATAATTAATATTTTTATTTTAATTGTATCTTAGTATATATTTTCTTTAGTATGTCATTGCTACGAGGCGACTTTTCTTGGAGTATTATATTTTAATATTCAAAGTTTGAATAAACTTTTAAATATGTTCCCACTCGCTCCGACTATGGAGGTATATTGTGTTGGAGTTATATTACACCTACTCAGTAACGTTAGTGATGTCTATGGACATTGTAAAAAGAAAGTAGGTAATTGAGTTATGTCATTGTTGATAGTCGTAAAATGAAATACATATAAATTATTATAATGGAATTGTATTAATCTATTGAATAAATATATTTAACTTACAAGATGAATCGCTCTTATATTTAACAAAGGTTATGGGCATTAATATATAAATATTAAAAGTCGAAGGAAAAAATCTGTAAGTATAAATTTTAATATTTTATGCACGAAGATGCAAGCGAATGTTCAAATATTTCCGCAATTGCGAAATGATAATTTTATAACATGGAAGTATAGGGTAAAAGCATTGCTCGAAGAAAGACAAATATTAGAAATATTTGATAAAAATGAAATTGAAATACAAAATGATGTGACACTTAAAACAAATGACGCCAAAGCGAAATCTATTATTATTCAATGCATTTCCGATAAACATATAAGTATAATACAGAATGCGACTACTTCTAAAATTATGATAGAAAAATTAGAAAACGTATTTCAACGCAAAAGTATAGTTAGCAAATTAACAATTAAAAAGAAATTATTGACACTAAAATTAAATAGCAGTGAAAAATTAGAAGATCATTTTCAAAAATTTGATCAAATTATTTCCGAATTAGAGTTTATTGATAAAAAAATGGATGAAAGTGATAAAATATGCCATTTACTGTTAACACTAAATGAGGATTACGATAATGTTGTTACTGCTATTGAAACTATGAACTCTGACATGACTATTGAATTTATAAAAAGTAGACTATTAGATGAAGAACTAAAACTTAAAGATAAACATAATAATACAATATTTAAAGCATCTACAAGTCAAAACTACAGTCATAATAATTATAGAAGGTCATATGATAATAATCATAGAGGTAGAAGTAATAGAGGTAGAAGAGGTTATAGTAACAGAAGATTTAATAGTGAGGATTATAGAGATAATAAAGGGAAGTCATCATTTATTGCAATGACAGCAAATTCTATTTGCAATGATTCGATAAGTGATCAATATTTTATTCTGGATTCTGGTGCAACGATGCATATGGTTAAACCTGATCTAGAAAAATTTATGCATAATATTAAAACATTACCTCGGCCAATTGTAATAAATATCGCAAATGGCGAGAAATTATATGCTAATAGAAAAGGTACTCTTATTGGGAATTCCAAAGGGAAAATCATAGACTTTGAAGTTATTATTGTAGATAATTTGTGCCACAATTTATTCTCAGTTGATTTAATAACTAAAAATGGTCATATAATTATATTTCAAGAAAACCAAGTAGTAATTAAAGCAAGAAACTTTTATATGACTGGCGATAAGCAACAAAACCTACATATTATAAAATTTGATTGTTTTATGAATGATACTAATGATGCTATGATAACAAATACAAAAGGAGATGATATTTGGCATAGACGACTTGGACATTTGAATAAAATGGGTTTAAAAATATTAAAGTTACCATATTCAAATGATAAATGCGAAAGTTGCATTCAAGGCAAAGCCACAAGAAGACCTTTTATTTCAGTCAAGAAACAAAGTAAGCAAATTGGAGATTTGATACATTCAGATCTTTGTGGACCAATCACTCCAAATGGCATGAATGGAGAAGCATATTTTCAAGTGCTAATAGATGATTATTCCCACTATACAGTTGTAAAATTTTTAAAGCACAAAAAGTAAGCTGAACTTAATATTGTAAATTTCATTAAACATATTAAGACTCAATTTGGACTTAAAACTAAAAATGTAAGATTAGATAATGGTGGAGAATTTACATCAAATCAATTCAAAGGGTTCTGTGATGCGAAAGGTATAAACCTGCAATACACAACTCCGTATACACCACAACAGAATGGAGCATCTGAAAGGATGAACCGAACTCTTTTAGAAAAATCTAGAACAAAATTAGCTGAAACTAATCTTCCAAAAGAACTGTGGGTTGAAGCAGTACAATGTTCTGTTTATGAACTAAATAGATGCCCCACTAAAGTTTTAAATGGAAAAACACCATGTATGATGTGGTATGGAAGCAACAGCATAAAGAAATTGAGAGTCTTTGGTTCAAGAGCATGGTGTGTGACAATGCCAAAACCAAATAAATTAGAGCCAAGAGCAAAACCATTCATAATGGTAGGCTATTGCGGCTCAGGTTACAAGCTCTGGGATCCAATAAACAATAAAATAATAATTTCTACCGATGTAACATTTGATGAAAATAGTTGTAAATATATGAAACAAGATGTAAATAATGACAATGATGATTATAATAAATATGTAATAAATGAAAATGAAATCAATGTTGAAGAAACTACAAATGATTCTACTGATGAACATGAAAGAGTAACAAGGACAGGTCGACAAGTTAAAACACCATCATATTTAAATGATTACGAAGTATATACTGCATATTGCCTACTAGCAAATAGTGATGATAATCCTAAAAGCTTTAAAGAGGCAATCAAAAGTGAAGAATGGAAAAATGCTATTAATAAAGAAATAAAGTCGTTAGAAGAATTAGAAACATGGACTGAAACAAAACTACCTGATGGAAAGAAAGCGATCGACACTAAATGGGTTTTTACGACAAAAGAAAATGGATTGAAGCTCGTTTAGTTGCTAGAGGATTTCAGGTACAGGAGGAGAATTACTTTCATAATAATTATTCACCTGTGGCTAGAATTAGCACAATTAGATTATTTTTAGCTCAAGCTATACAACAAAATTATAATATACATCAACTAGATATCCCAACGGCATTTTTAAATGGTAAACTGGACACTGAAGTGTATATAACAAAACCACAAGGTGTAGAATTAGAGAAAAATAAAGTATTAAGGCTAAAGAGAAGTCTCTATGGATTGAAAGAGAGTCCAAGATGCTGGAACGAAAGATTTAACGATTACTTATTGCAAATTGGATTGGTCAGATCTAAACATGACTATTGCTTGTGCAATGGTGACAGAGTTAATCTTTTAGTATTTGTAGATGATATTTTACTGATGGGAGAAAAAGAATTTGTAAATAATGTAAAAAAGTTGTTGTATGACGAATTCAAAGCTAAAGATTTAGGATTAATTAAGAAGTTTTTGGGCATGGAAGTAAAAATGAAAGAAGGGGAGATAGAAATACACCAAGAAAATCAAATAGAAAAGATATTAAAGAAATTTAATATGCTAGAGTGCAATGGAGCAAAAACTCCGATGGAAACAGGGTTACAAATTGAACCTACTGACAAAGTTGTAAATGCACCATATCGAGAATTGATTGGGAACCTTATGTACATTGCAACAGTGAGTAGACCTGACATAAGTTTCGCTGTGTCTTATTTATCACAATTTGTTGAGAAGCCAAGCGAAGAATGCTGGAAACATGCGAAAAGGGTTTTGAGATATTTAAAAGATACGAAGAATATTGGTTTATGGTATAAAAGAAATTTAGAAGGAGATATAAATATAGACGTTTATTCAGACGCAGATTGGGCAGGAGATAGAGCTAATCGTAAAAGCGTGAGTGGTTGTATAGTTTTGTACAATAAAAATGTAGTAGCATGGTATTCACGTAAGCAAAATTGTGTAGCACTGTCAACCGCAGAAGCGGAATATATTGCCGCAGCCATGGCAGCTTGTGAAGCAATTAATTTAAAAGGAATAGCATTAGATTTTGGAGAAATTATTAAACCTAAAATATTAATTGATAATAGAGGAGCTATTTGTATATCTCAAAGTAATGAAAATAGTAAAAGAACTAAACATATTGACATACGATATCATTATATTAGAGATTTAATTAAAAATAAAGAAATAAATGTTGAATATGTATCTGGAAACGATAATTTAGCAGACATTCTTACAAAATCTTTATGTAATGAAAAGTTTACGTATTTTAGAAATACAATGATGCATTTAAATATTTAAGAAAATTAATATAAAAAAAAATTACCTATTTATGTTACCAAATAATGAAGGAGAAGTGTTGGAGTTGAGTTATTTTTTGTAGCGATTTCTAATGAAACATTTAAGTATTGTTATTAAATTCATTTTGTTGTTACATTAAAAATCGAGGAGGAGTGTTGGAGTTATATTACACCTACTCAGTAACGTTAGTGATGTCTATGGACATTGTAAAAAGAAAGTAGGTAATTGAGTTATGTCATTGTTGATAGTCGTAAAATGAAATACATATAAATTATTATAATGGAATTGTATTAATCTATTGAATAAATATATTTAACTTACAAGATGAATCGCTCTTATATTTAACATATTGCACCATAATCTTTACTTTCTTATCTTAGGAAAATTAAAACTTGGCTGCCCTTATCTGCCCTTTTGGCGATGACAAGGGTGCTACGGTTGCCAGATTATCTCGTAGCATTTGCTACGAAATTAGTTTATTTAGTCTTAGTGCTTTGTGTAGGTTTTGTGACTGAATTTTAACCGTTTTTTTTTTGTTTTAGGTAATTTATATATATGCTCGTTTTCAAGAATGCATATTCTTGAAATATGGCTAACTGTCAATACCGATAATGACTCGGAAAAGTATCGTCAAGTCCTACAAAGTTTGTTGACTACTCTGAACGATGCTGAGAACATTGATATTCATTATTTAGAGAAAATTGTTAATAATTTATGTAAAGCTATTGCTCGATTCTGGAAAAAATGTAATAGGGATAAAACCAAGCTTTTATATAAGAATTCCGATTGGTTTAATGTTATTGAAAAAATTCAACTTGTGAAAAACAATAAGCAATGTACTCCGTCTGAAACGTCGCCGTGTCATTCACGTGGTCGTCCTCGAAAACCTTTTACGCAATGTAGTAAAAGGACTAAACGTCGGAGAGTAGCTGATTTGTCAAAGTCTGATGATTCTACTGTGAGTGCATTGCTTGATGTTTCAGACTGTTCATTCGATTCGTGTATATCTAGAGTTAGCACTGATGATGTCTTGTCACTTGTGACTGATGCTCAGTTGACAAAACATCAGTATTTATTAATTAAAAACTTTGTTAATAGTAAGATTTCTCCTAATGTATTACCATGTTACCAACAAATTACTAAAGCGAAACAGAGATGTTACCCTTCTAATATAACTGTTTCCGAGTCTTCAGCTGAAGTTGAATTACAAAGTCTTTTTGATCACACAGCTTCTCGAATCCTTGAATCTCAAAAAGAGGTCTTAGATCAGATTCCTGATGATTGTTTGTCTAATATCTCTTTACTTGGGAAATGGGGATTCGATGGCAGCACTGGACATAGTGAATACAAACAATTTTTTTCAGATTCAACTTAAGAAGATAGTAGTTTGTTTGTAACATCTTATGTACCCCTTCAAATTATTGTAAAATTAGCTGAAGATAATTGTAAAATTTTATGGAAAAATCCTCGACCCTCTTCCACTAGGTACTGCCGTCCTATTCGATTTCAATTTTTTAAAGAAAGCACAGCAGTGTCTTTCAAGAGGAAGCTTATTTTAAGGATAAAATTGAAAGTTTGCAACCTACTTTTATTCAGATCGACAATCGTGAATTGGTCGTTTCTCATAAGTTGCAGCTTTCAATGGTAGATGGTAAAATTTGTAGTGCTTTAAGTGAAACATCTACAAGTAGATGTTATATATGTAATGCTACCCCTAAAGAGATGAATAAAATAGACGAATGTTTACAAAAACCTGTAATAGAGAGTAGATACCAATTTGGATTATCACCACTACATTCTTGGATACGTTTCTTCGAATATTTTATTCATCTTTCATATAGATTAGACATAAAAAAATGGCAAGTTAGGCTAGATAGTGATAAACAATTGTTATCAAATAAAAAACAATATGTACAGTCCCAGTTTAGGGAACGATTAGGTTTAATAGTTGACAAGCCGCGTAGTGGTGGAAGCGGGACGTCTGACGACGGAAACACGGCCAGGAAGTTTTTTTTGGAATCAGCTGTATCTGCTGAAATTACAGGTTTGAATAAGGATCTCATAGATCGTTGTTGTGTAATATTACAAACGTTATCTTCTGGACATAAAATTAATGAATGCAAGTTTAAAGACTATGCATTACAAACAGCATACAGCCTGGTCGAGGAATATCCGTGGTATAGTCTTCCTGCTTCTGTCCACAAGGTGCTCGTACATGGATCAGATATTATAAGTTATGCATTGTTATCTATAGGAGAACTTTCCGAAGAAGCTGCTGAAGCGACAAATAAGTATATCAAAATTTATAGACGAAGTCACACTCGAAAAATGTCACGTGAAGTTACCAATCAAGATTTAATACAACGACTATTATTACATTCAGATCCTTATATTACAAGTCTTCGGAAACTTCCCCCTAAAAAGAAAAATACTCTGTCACAAAGTGTAATAGAATTGTTACATGTTTCATATTGTTAGAATAAGAATAATTTATTTGTATTTTGTTTTTTTTTGTATTTAATTAATTTTAATTTATTTATTTCTATTATTTTATTATAATTAAATAATGTTATCAATGTTTTGACTCTTATTTTATTTAAAATATATGTTTTACATTCCAATTTTTAAGTGTTTGTTCATGATAAATTTAGGTAAAAGTATGTTATTGTTTATATTTGTTTTTTACTGAAGTAAACGTTTTTTATTCCGTAAATACATGTACTTCTTTCATTTTAATGTTCCTAAAACACTTTTACAACTATAAGTCACTAAAATAATACAATGTATTGATAGTAACAGGACTTTAACTATTTATGACCGCCCTTGTATGGAGCGTGTCCCTCCGTGCACTGCGGCTTTGAAAAAAGACGGACACGCCACGCGTGTCCGTGGCACTGACTGAAGGCAAATTCTTTTATACCCATATTTTTCAGCTTAACACTGTTTTCTAGTTAGTAAGCCTTGTGCTACGCGAGAATAACAGTGGCTACAATAGTATCGTGAGTTTTGGTTCTTGAAATTATGGCCAAAAATTGATTTTATGGCAAGTAAAGATATTACAATGTAATCAGTGGCTCTCAAACTTTTTTACTAAAATCCCCAAGAATGAATGATTTGCTGTGATTGTGAACTGTGACATTGGCTTTATTAATTGCGATCATACCTACTTACTCTGAATGTTCATCTTATAATATTGAGTAACAATCGTTGTAAAAATTCGTTTAATTTTTCTAAACCAATACAAAAACTTTTGACATAAGAGAGAAAGGAAATCTCCATAAAATTTTACGTTTTTTATCTCGTACTATCGTATTGTTGGTCTTACCTAACTACATTAGTAGCTATGAATTTAGTTCAAAATATTCATATGAGATATATTTACTTTAATATTGATCTTTTTTTGGAAAAGCTCTTGTACGGATCTTTTTATACATACACATAAGGCTAAATTGTTTGTTCTTTGGTTGAACGCGCTTACCTCAAGAACTATGTACTGGTTCGAATTTACAAATTAGTTTTGGGCAATACAATCATCATCATCAACAACAGCTCATATACGCAGTGGCGTAGCTAGCTTGGGTGGCACCCGGGGCGGAAATTGTGGTGTCACCCCAAGATGAAAAACGGTTAAAAATAATAAAAATTCGGTATTACATAAAGTACGATTTATTAATTAAAAAACAACTAAGTGTCGTATATTAAAGCATGAAATACAAACGAGGCACGCTGAAGTTGTTGACGAATATGTTTACCTGGGGCAAATAGTCCAGCTCGGTAAGTCCAACTTCCAGAAAGAGGTAAATCGGCGAATCCAACTCGGCTGGGCAGCGTTCGGGAAGCTACGCAGCATATTCTCGGCCAATCTACCGCAGTCGAAAGACGAAAGTCTTCAATTCGTGCGTGTTGCCAGTGATGACATACGGAACTGAGACGTGGCCGCTTACAATGGGTCTCATAAGAAGGCTCAAAGTCACCCAAAGGGCAATGGAGAGGGCTATGCTCGGGGTTTCTCTACGTGATCACATCAGAAATGATGAGATCCGTAGAAGAACTAGAGTTACCGACATAGCCCAAAGAATTGCAAACCTTAAGTGGCAGTGGGCAGGACACATCGCTCGTAGGACTGACGGCCGGTTGGGGCGGAAAGGTCCTGGAGTGGCGGCCGCGTACCGGGAGACGCAGTGTTGGTAGGCCCCCCACAAGGTGGACCGACGATCTGGTGAAGGTCGCGGGAAGCCGCTGGATGCAGGAGGCGCAGGACCGATCGGTATGGAGATCCTTGGGGGAGGCCTGTGTCCAACACTGGGCGTTTCTTGGCTGATATGATGATGATACAAACGTATACCTATAAGCTCAAAATCAGTTTTTCCTAGCTTTGACGACAGCAAATGCGTTGATGATATCTTCAAAATTTATATTTTGTGTGGCCTCGTGTTCTATAGTTAGATTGTTCAGTCTTATTTCGGTCATTGTTCATCATCATCACCTTTTCAGTCAAGAAACGCCCACTGTTGGACATAGGCCTCCCTCAGGGATCTCTAAACCGATCGGTCCTGCGCCTCCCCTCCCGCATCCAGTGGCTTTCATCTTCACCAGATCGCCGGTTCACCTTGGCCTACCAACGCTGCGTTACCCGGTACGTGGCCGGCACTCGAGGACCTTTCCGCCCCAATGGCCATCACTCCTGCGAGCTATGTGTCTTGCCCACTGCCATTTAAGGTTTACAATTCTTTGGCTATGTCGGTGACACTAGTTCTTCTACGGATCTCATCATTTCTGACGCGATCGCGTTGATAAACCCCGAGTTTAGCCCTCTCCATTGCTCTTTGAGTGACATTGAGCCTTCTGATTAGACCTATTGTAAACGGCCACGTCTCTGTTCCGTACGTCATCACTGGCAACACGCACGTATTAAAGACTTTCGTCTTAAGACATCGCGGTAGATTAGCCTAGAATATGCTGCGTAGCTTCCCGAAGGCTGCCCAGCCGAGTTGGATTCGTCAATTTTCACGTACTTCGTACTAGCCGCAGTGTCAAATGACAGCGTAATGTGCCGCGAGAGGTCTTCACATCGACGACCCTCACTCTACCGTCAGCTCCAGGATAAATTGCTTAGACTATTCCACCTTTCTCAGAAGTCGGGTCAACGACAACCACCACATCACCAACACGTAGTTGATTTTCATCGCTTGTTGGACTAATGGTACGCGGTAATAAAAGGAAGTAGGTACTTCTTACAACCATCTAGCCCAAAACATATCAGCTAAACATTTCGCTTTTCGCCATTGCTTCCAAGAGCATAAATCGGCAGGAGCCGTAGTAAACTGGAAAATTAGATGAAGTTCCAAACAAAAAATGAAAAGGTATTAAAGAAGAAGTATCAAATGGACTTACAGAGACGTGCGTTCTTCATCGTGTGGAAGCGTTATTAATTAAATTATTACTATGAGCGTAACCTAACGCTAAGTTATGCACTGCATCAGCTAACTTAAGTATTGCCTGGTCTTAGGATTGACTTTCGGGGGCTAGGCACTGACATGTTATTATGTTGTGAGACAGAGGTTGAAAAAAATACATCACTATGAGTAGCAGGAATAGTTTGATGAACATCTGGTGCTACGGCGGTAAAGGGGTCTGAGTGGTGCACATTCTGCGTCGCGCTTTTTCGACGAGGAGATACATTCTGTTACGTTACCCATTTCTCCTTCCTTCTCGCTGATGATGCTCTGAAACGTGCACGAGAATGTAGTTCCTTTATTTCTGCTATACTGGCACTGAGTCTCTTATCCACAAGATCCGTCTGAGCTATTATCTTCGCTTCTTCTAACTTGGTTTTCATCTGGGCTTCCTCCAGCTTGGCTTCTGTAGCAGCAACTAACAACCGTGATTTTTCCTCAGCAGATTCCAATTATAATTGTCTTCTTAGTGCAGTCGTAGACATAACTGACATCTTTGTACTAGATGCTGATAAAATCGATAAACGGCTGTTGCTTTTGACGCTGTTTCGGAGACGATCTTGGTAGCTCGCGTGTTGACTCTCTTGTAACTCTACTGTGAGCTAACTTTCTCTTCGAGCTTTAGCTCTCGTTAACATTTTTCACACATTTTTATACCTTAAAACTTAAGTCGGTTGAGAAGGACCAATATCAGGGTTGGTAGAGCTGGTTTGCTTGAGTAAGGTTTACAAAAATATCCAAAACTCTGAGTTCGGTGAAAATGTTATATATTACAAGAGAAGTCAAAAAACATTTTTAATAGAAAATCAGAAGTAAAGTCAATCATGACATTGTCAATAGCAAGGATAAAACTTAGATATAAAAGACTAAGAAAGAGTCCATAACACCACCTGTTGGGAAACTCTACAGAGGTCTTCGAGTATTGTGCCTAGATCTTCCACGGCCTTAGCAATGACTACGATATAATCGATAAAACGAAGGTGACTCATGTACTCGCTGTGTTATGTTGATGCCGAGTCCTCTCCAGTCCAGATTAAATACATCCTTCAACGAAGCTGTGAAGAGTTCCGGCAATATTATTACGTCACCATGTCTGACACCGCGCTCAATTCATATTGGTTTTGAGCTTTGATCCTGAACGCGGACTGACATAGTGGTGTTCTTGTACAATGACTGCAACACTTGAATATACGGCTAGTCTATGCACCTCTGGAGTGACCTAAGCACAGCTCAGGTCTCGACAGAATCAAAAGCTTTCTCATGGACCACAAACGCCAAGAATAGTGGCAGATTATACTCCTCGATCTTCAGTATAACCTGCCGCAGCGTATGAATGTGGTCTCTGGTCCCGACTCCCGGCTTGTTCGGGAGGCTGAAAGTCGTCAAACCTGCGCGCGAGATGCTTCGTGATAACTCTCGTGAACAGCTTGTATACATAAATTAGCGGCGTGATGGGTCTGTAATTCTTCAACTGGGCCTCGTCGCCTGTGCCATGCTTTAGGCGTTTTGCCTTCAAAAATGGCGGAGTTAAATAGCCTCTGCAGTGCTTTCCGGACTGGTAGTCCACCCGCTTTTAAAAGTTCAGCTGTAACTCCATCATACATAGCCGTGTTGTTTTTGAGCTGTTTGAGAGCCACAATAATCTCGTAGAGGCTGACGTCCGGGATGTTTTCGGTGTAATGCCGTATCAATTTGGCTCTAGGTTATGTAGCCTGAATGACAGATGCCTGCGATGTTGTGTAAAGCTATCCATAGAAGTGTTCGATCCTTCGATCTCAGCCATAAACTCAGGTCGGGACGTAACGACTCATTGTTTGACGACCATTGTTGCTCGGAGGTAATTTTTAATTAATTTCAGTTTGCTAAACTTCAGTTTGCTAAAATTTCAAGCCCGAAAAGTGCTAAGATGGCAGCACTTGTTAGAGCTAACAACATCAATAAAACTAATTACTAAATTTTGTAATCCCTAGCCGATCAAATCATAAAGTTACGAAATAAAGTTTCAAGGCGTAAAAAGAATACACTTCCGTGTTAATAATTTAAAAAACAAGTAATACGTTATTTTTGTAATTTTATTAAAAACTTGGTTACATTTCCTTATTGGAAAATTTTAGCACTATTGACCACATTCATACTGTGAAGCAGGTAATTTAAGAGTACAATGAATACCAGAAGCCTCTCTACATTGCGTTCATTGATTATTCCAAAGTATTCGCCAAACTCAATCATACCTATATTTGGCCAAGACTAAAAGAACAAGGAATCAGTGAAACCTACATAAATATAATTAAAAACATCTACAGTAAAAGTGTATAAAACTTGAATCAACAGGCCTAAAATTCCCAATACATAGAGGAGTCAGGCAAGGAGATCCGCTATCTCCAAAGCAATTTTCAGCTGTACTTGAAAGTATATTCAGGAAAATAAACTGGGGGAACCTTGGTCTAAATACATATGCGGAGAGGGAGTGGGAGGAAGATCCCCAAGCAGCTCCCCTCCGCCGCAGACGGATAGGCAGGCGAAGGCGGGCATTCGCACAAGCGATGCCCGTCTAATGACCCTGTCGTGGAGGCCTGCGTGCACGGTTGGCCCCGTGCACGCCGCCGTAAGGCTCTCCGTCTGGGGATTGCCCTGGTGTTCTCGGGCAATCCCCCCTTGGCGATAGCCTGACCAGGTGGTCAGGCTTGCCCTGGCGCGTGGGTAGTAGAGTCGCAGTGTGGACCTTACCATGCGCGCCCACAAGGGCAGGGAGAACACCGGGGGGTTTTAGTGGGTCGGCCTGGAACTTCGCCGGGCCAGCCCCACACACGCCTGCCGTCTAGCCAACGGCGGGTACGGTGCGCTTACGCATTTCCCCCCGACAAAAAAAAAATGGTCTAAATACATATAAATGGAAGGCGCCTGAATCATCTTCGATTCGCTGACGAACTGGTTTTACTGGAGAAAGATCCAATGATTCTAGCATCCATGATAACGGATATAGCGAATGCAAGCCAGGAGGTAGGTCTTGAACTGAACAAAGACAAAACCAAAATAATGACGAACTCAAAACAGGTAAACATAATAATCGAGGGAAACCAGATCGAATACGTCTCCGAATATGTGTACCTGGGTCAAATAATTTCGCCTGCTGACCAGATGTCTAAAGAAATTGACAAAAGAATTACATATGCATGGAAAAAGTACTGGTCCTTAAAAGAAATTATGCAAAGCAAAGATCTAGGAATCCATGTTAAAGTTAAAACCTACAACACTTGTGTACTCCCATGCATAACATATGGATGTGAAACATGGTCCCTTACAAGACGTCAAAGACTCTTAAAATGCCAACGAACAATGGAGAGAAGTATGCTGGAAATTAAACTGAAAGACAAATTAAGATCCACAGACATTGGAGCCAGAACAAAAATGACAGACATACTTACGCGCATTGACCAGCTAAAATGGAGATGGACTGGTCACTCTCTTAGAGACTGTACGGATCTAACGTGGCTCGCAGTACGAACTGCGAGCCACGTTAGATCCGTACAGGATGAGAGTAGCTCTCAACAGAAAACAATGGAAAGAGTTGGAGGAGGCCTTTGCTTTAAGGCACTCAGAGACACGCGACATACTTTAGATTATGTTATAAAAATAAAACTGTAATTATTTATGTTTCTGAAATAAAAGGCTATTTTATTTATTATATTGCCTATAAGTCAGTGATTTAATATTGATAAACATTGTCATAATTTGTACGTTTTTTTTTCAACCGGGGCGGATCGCCCCCACCGCCCCTAATTTGGGTTAGACTCGAGCTTCTCGGTGGGGAAGTATATGGGCTGTTGATTATGATGATGATGATGATACTTGGGATTGTTAAACATCTTCAAATGACATCCTAATGACTCAAGATTATAGCAAAGGTGCTGTGGAAAAAATTCCCTCTAAAGTCTTGTCTTATGAGTATTTATTTATAATTATCATAGTTTTAACTGGCGAAAATCATAGTTATAAATAAAGATAGACTAATTTTCCGAAAAAGTTAAAAAAATCTAAAAAATTTTTAGCTGATTTTTGTATGGAGCCAGCACTTTAAAAAATCAACGTATTTAGTATGGATGAGTTAAAATTCGCACCCCTTTGCTACACAAAGTGGAATCTGGACTAAGCTTCATATAAAAACATTTTAAAAATCAAAAAGTTAAGTTTGGAAAAATGTCAAACTCACACTTGATAATTTTTGATAAGTCCATTATGTGTGTCCTCATTTATGCTAATAATCTAAATTTAGTATGAAAAAAAAAGTCGAACTCACACTTGACCATTTTTTGGTGTGTCCTCATTAGCTGTGGAATTGTACGGGGATCAAAAATTTCGTTATTTTTAAGCTCCACCGTTTTCGAGTTATAAGGAATTATGTAAATATTTTTCTTGAAGTTATGCAGGGTTGAAATTCCTTACAAAAACAGTCGAAAATGTCCTAAGTCCCGGAGTCCCGGCTTCATACTAAATACGGTGAAATTTTTGTAAGAGCTGCTAATGTTTTCCGTGTTTTTCTCTAAATGGCATGTCATACGTCATCTACCAGTGTTGAACACACTGCAGCGCACCTCATCAACCATTAACGCTTAACGCTTTGGCGGTGTATTATACGATGTACGATTAGGCACGATAAAGAGTTCGCGCTTGGTAACATTTCTTTTAGTACAGTGCAGGACAACGTTACCTATTCGTACATCGTACGTGTACTATACAAGACTATCTGCTAGCGTTAACGCATTTGTGGCGTGTCAATAACGCTTCAATAGCACCGCTTTTTGAGACAGTTGTTGGTTAATCGATTAGAAACTACAAAAACATTTGTCACTATTGATACAAACTACAAAAACATTTGTTACTATTGACATATTAAGTATAATTTACTAAGAAATTGTAGTACGAATAAATTGCACCAGGAAATGCGTATAAAACGGCAAAAGCTGTTTTATTGAAACGCTATCAAGACACGATAACGACGTTAATATTAGCGTAATTAGGCCCCTGTTCTTTTATAATATTTAAGTTTTATTGCTGGCCGCTCAACGTCAAAACGCCGCCGCCGCCAACTTTAGCCAAACCTCTTACAACCTTTTAGCAAAAAAAAGTTTGAGAACCTAAGGGTATATTTTATAAGTGAACACGCCTAGCGTGTTCTCGGCACTACAAAATACATTTTTTTCATAAAATAGAAAAACTAGTTTTTTTAAGTGGCCACTTTAAGATGACATAGCCTTACTCGTAAAAATTATGCACAAATAATTTGAACAAGAAATCTGGTCTAGTTTATGAAATATTTTCAAAACATTCAGAACACGCGTGGCGTGTTCGTGGCATAGCGATGTAGGTTTGCTTGAACACGCGAGGCGTGTCGGTGGCATTGAATGTGTTAAAGTATCTTCATTATATCTACAAGATTTCCAAAAATTATGAAAATTGGACTATGTAAAGAGGGAGAAAAGCATTATCGCTTTTTGTATGAAAATGTACAACTTCACAATCCTCTCAAGTCTTTAAAAATTACTTAACTTGTTTTAAATTGTGTCGTTATTTTCTTATTTCTTATGCGAATCTGTAGGTACTAGTAGCGCCCTAATTTTTACAAGCTTTTATTTAACTTGCAATGTAAGTAGGTAAGTATGTAACTTCATCATTTTTTTAAAGAAATTTTCCTCTAGCTTTCTTCCTTTTTTGTTTAGTTCATTATCACCTTTCCTTTTCGCATGTTTTTAGTACACTTTTTTTTTTTTTACTTTCTTTCTTTTACTGGCCTGTTTTCTCTGCTAGAGCCTGTATTAAGTAAGTTCATTTCTTTTTTTTTTGATATACCTTCGTAGTGTTTTATGATACATTTCCAATTCACGTGTAATGAGCGCTCCACATTCTCGCGAGGTTCTCGGCGAGAGTCTCGGCAAGAATCTACGCGAGAAGTACGCGAGAACCTCGGCGATAACTTCTTGGGTACACACTCTCGCGAGATTCTCGCGAGAAGCTCATTATAGTTCTCGCGCTCGACGACGATGGACGCAGAAGTAACTGCTGCGACAAGCTTATTGCTATGCGCATTTTCATATTATAATTATGCTTATATTAAAGATAAAAACAAATTAAAAAGAAGTGGAGACAAAGAAGATGGTGGATGACAAGTATTCATCGAAACAGAACAAGGTAAATACTTTTTAAAGTAGGTCCATCTTATCCCTTCTTTTATGTAAGTACCAAGATTAATTAAGGAACAAACTACAAACTTATCTTTGTTTCAAAGCATTCCGATGCTTATGTTATTTGTTATCGGAGACCAAAGCGGCCATTATTACGTCATTGTTACGTCTTCGAGCTGAATAGTTATATTTATTGCCATTATTCATTTAATTATGAACCCTTATCTAATTAACTATTATAAGTTTATTCCTTATTAAATTAGCTATCCATACGTATCTTTTATTTTATTGTGGACACTATAATTTATTTTTGCAATGTTTTTAATTTTGAGGTGGCGCACGTACCCGGGTAGCGTAATTAATTACGTCACTGAAGGATTTTTTTACCTTTTTATTAATAATATTTCCCAAAACTATTGTATAACAAAATAATTTTGAAGAATGGGAATATAATAATATGTATGGTTATTGATAGTTTTATAGTGTTATATTGAATAAATATTTTTTTTTCAAAATGTGGGATTTCGAGCAGAATAGTTATATTTATTGCCATTATTCATTTAATTATGAATCCTTATCTAGTTAACTATGATAAGTTTTTTTCTTATTAAATTAGCTATCCATACGTATTTTTTGTTTTATTGTAGACAATATAATTTATTCTGTGCGATTTTTTTCATTTTGAGGTTGCGCGCTTGCACGGGTTGCGTAATTAATTACGTCACTGAAGGAATTTATATTTTTTTACTATTTCATTAAAAATATTTCCCATAACTATTGTATATCAAAATTATCTTGAAGAATAGGGCTATAATAATATGTACGGCTATTGATAGTTTTATAGTGTTGTTTTGCTTGAAATAAATTTTGAAAATAAATCTTGGCGTCATGTTCTACCGCGGAGCGAGACGTGGACGAGAGATCCTTTTAGTAGTTGATTTATCAACTAAATATACAATGAAATACAATTGTTGATGCTTAATCTTACTGAAAATACTATAAATAAAAGATAATAAAAGACACTTCACTTATGTACCTTTTATTCGAAAAAAAAAAACAGCACAAACAACACAAAAACTTCACGTAAAACAAATGACGCTCAGAGCACACTGACACACACTAAGCGCAGTTTCGAGTGACTGTTTTATAATATTTTTCTTCAAGAAGGTTATCGATTTTTTGGTACCATTCTATAGAGCATTTATTAGTCTATTAGCCAAAAAAAAACAGCAAACCAAACTAAGCCTTACTTTTAACACAACAAGGAAAAAAGTTGGTCGCGGGAAAAAATGGAATCATAATTATGATGTCCGCGGGTCTCAACGGTAAAAACGAAATGGCATTATATGATGCCACGCGGGCCTTGAGTGAGGGGTAATCTACAATCCTACGTCGTAACTAGAGTAGTCAACTCCCATTTACAGCTATCTGGGACATTAGAAATTTTTATGCGGGACTTGGCTAAAAAATGCGGGACCTGCCTACAAATGTGCAGAAATGAGAAAAAAACGAAATATAAATTAAATCAGTTTTATTTAAAATTAAATTAACAAAATAAACTTCCTGCTATTACAAAATGAAAAATATAACACCACATAGGAATATTAATCAGTAATTAAAGCACTTTTCTCGATCAACTGAGCAAAATCACGATTAGTTTTTATTTTTGAAAGAGTTATTTTGTGATTTATGAAAGAGTAGTTATTATCTGATAAATTTTTGTCTAACTGGGCTGGCTTTACCATAAAGCGGGACAATTAGCGTCCCGCACAGATGTGTTGCGGGACGCATTATTTGAGCCCCGGAAACGGGACGTCCCGCCTGACACGGGACGGTTGGCAACTCTAGTCGTAACTAAAATGTTCAGTTATTTTATACTTATTTAAGTGCGCAATAAAAGTGTTTTTTTAGTTTCTTAAACTAGGTATAATTTTGGTTCAGTAGATTTCGATATTCGAATTCCATATTTTTTAAATATTAGGTTAATATAAGGTTTATCTTATTTAAATACCCTTCTTTATTACAGCCTAACTATGGATAAGCAGTTGAATGAATTAGTGGCCGAACCATCAAATGAATTTAATAAGTTTACTCGAATGTCTTCAGTGGATTTTGAATATTTATTGAACAAAGTGTCAACACAAATTTCTAAGCAAAATACCCAATTACGGGACGCCATTCCAGCTCGGATACGTCTTGCAGTAACACTGCGATACTTGGCCACAGGAGATGACTTCCAAAGCCTCCATTTTTTATTTAAAATATCCCCACAACTGATTTCACAAATAATACCAGAAGTTTGTCAAGCACTAAATCAAGTGTTAAAGGAAGAAATAAAGGTAGGTGTTAATACACACATCCGGCTATTTTCATCAATAAAAAATTTGCAATACTTTTATTGAAAAAAAACTGTTCTCACGAGGAATTTTAAACAAAATTAACTAAAGTTAAGTTTTACAAAACTAATATATAGGTAGTATGAGATCAAACTGTCATACATAGGACACATTCCTGTTTTATTTAACTTGAGAGAAAGGATTCTTCTGTTATATTTGATAGCTTCTGTAACTACAGCGGTATCTTCTCGGAAGAATTAATTTAACAAATTTAAGCCTTCATTGGCCATCCATCACAGTATTTGTTTCAACACTAGTGTTATTTTCGGGAATGTGAATGACTGGAGGATATAAAAGTTCATTCGACTGGATAATAACATTTGAACTTAGGTATCTATTATGAGCATTGCTATTTTGGATAGCTATCGGAGAGAAATGAAAGGGATTCGCATGTTGTGGCTGTGGTGACGGTGTTGGTTGTTGTTGGTTATTGGTTGTTGTTAGTATTGGTGAGTAATTAATGATCGGCTGTGATGATGATGAAGTGCCAGGTCTCGGTTGAAATAGATCGAAAGACAATTTGCGTGATCCAGTAAATTGGTTGACGTGTTGTGGCTGTGGTGACGATGTTGGTGTTGGTGAGTGAGTGATCAGCTCGGAATGTGATGTTGATGAAGTTTCAGGTCTTGGTTGAAATTGGTCGTAAGATACATCGCGTGAACCAGTAGATTGATTGGAATGCTGTGGCTGTGGTGACGGTGTTGGAGTTGGTGAGTAATGAATGATCGGCTCGGAATGTGTTGATGATGAAGTTCCAGGTCTTGGTTGAAATTGATTGTAAGACATAATGCGTGATCCAGTAAATTGATTACTATGTTGTGGCTCTGGTGACAATATTGGTATTGGTGGTGAGGATTCTGAATGTATCGTATATTGCAAACTTAGAAACATGCCATCTATAGCGTGCATTATTCTCAATCTTTTCTCTTCTGGTAATCTCCTCAACTTTTTAGCCATAAGCTTGGCGTACAAGTCGCAATCGTCGTCTTCTTTAGGAATCGGTCTTGATTCATTTCTTTTAATTGTTGCATTAAATGTAGAGAAGGCTTCCTTCATGACTTTTTCTGCCTCCAAAAGTTCGGTAGGGTGTTTTCGCCGACGAATTGTTGATACTGCCGTTGAATTTGTGTTAACTCTTTGACTTTGATCGTCTGCTTGCGGACTTTGTTTACTCTGATCTTCTTCAAGCCCTATTTGATCTTCATGATCTTCGCTATTAGCGGACTGCGTTACCTAAAATAGAAGTAAACTACAGTTTTTTTTTTTTTTTTTTTTTTATGGATGGCCCGGCAAATGACCTCCTCCCGCCTGATGTTAAGCGGTGAAAGAGGCCCAAATGAGTTGACAGATAGAGTAGGGACGACATCCACTCTCCTACCTGCCCGCCCCTTGCCGGCCCAAAAGATGCTTTTTCACGCCTCTTTTGAAGGAACCCATGTTGTAGGATGGAGGAAACAAGTGCGCAGGTAGAGAATTCCAAGTGTGGGATGAACGACAGAAGAAGGAATCTTGGAATTTCTTGGTACGGTGTGAAAAGGAGGACACAGTGTACGGATGACTCCGAAGGCCCTTACGCGTGTTTCTGTTAAGGAATGGAGAGGGAGGGATAAGGTTAAAGAGCTCCTCAGAGCATTCCCCATGGAACATTCGGTAAAAGGCGCTAAGAGAGGCGATGTCACGACGAAGTTGTAGAGGCTCGAGGGTGTTAGTTGCCTCTACATCGCCAATTATGCGAATAGACAGTGATTATTTTTATTATTGCAGCTACCATCGTGCCCAAAAGAATGGCTACAAATTGAAAATGGGTTTGCATCAAAATTTCCACGGGCTGTTGGATCAATCGACGGCAAACACATCGTCTAAGAATGTCCAATACATTCTGGAACAGAATATTATAACTATAAAAGAACATTCAGTATAGTTTTGATGGCGTTGGTTGATAGTCAGTATAACTTCATTTTTGCAGACATTGGCTGTCAAGGTAGAATTAGCGATGGTGGAGTTTTCACGAACACTCTTTTATGGTCAAAAATGCAGACAAACAATTTAAATTTACCACAACCACATCCGCTACCCGGCTCAAACATCGACATGCCGTACGTTTTTTTGGGAGACGGCGCTTTTGCCCTTTCGGAAAATATTATGAAACCCTATTCTGGAAATCACGACTTGGGATCACCAAAGCGAAACTTTAACCAGACATTGTCTAGGGCACGGGTAGTAGTTGAAAATACTTTCGGCATATTAGTGACAAAATTTCGAATTTTTAAGAAACCAATGCAATTACAACCGGAAAAAGCTACCTTGGTAACGATGACATGTATACTATTACATAATTACTTGAGGCAAAGCACTACGTCATTACGCATCTATACACCGCCTGGAACTCTAGATATTTATGACAGCAATAATATACTAATTGAACCCGGCTCTTGGAGACAAGAAGTGGAAAGAACATGTGCCATTCGTAATCCGCGACATGTACCACGTCGACCACCTCTTAACGCAAAGGAAATAAGAGACGAATTCGCTAATTATTTTAGCAGATAATTTAATAAAATAATTGTATGTGCTTACCTATTAATAAAGGAAAATGATTGTACGTAATGATTGAATTTTTATTAGTTTTGCAGCCGAGGTCCTGGTGTTCTAGTCTACATTTTGAACAACTTTCGTTATGGGAACAACTCTGTACGGTGAAAAAAGAATTGCTGATCCACACAAAAGTTAAATTACCTACCCGGTCAAAATGTACGAAACAGCTGTTTTTTTTTACTTTACAGAGTTGGTCACATTATTTAAGTTGTTCTGAATGAGTCATATCCAAAAAAAATACGTCAGGAAATCCTAGTTAGTAAAGGGTATCAAGAAATGGGAAATCTAAAGGTCTGTTTTGAATAATAAAAATACTTCATAAATTGCGTGACATGCAAATTTATTATTGCATTGTCACGCGATATACCTACCTACATATGCATGCAAAATTTCAGCTCAATCGGAAACCGGGAAGTGGGGCAAATTTAGCTTGTAAGATTTCATTATAAACACGGGACAATTGAAAGTCAATAAAAGCTTGTAAAATAGAAGTAGGAGGTAGGTACCCAACAGACAATAAAATCAGGAAAACATAATACCGACGATAAGATTTGTAGGATTTGATTTCATAGAGAAAAAACTTTTATTTGTTATATTATATCCATATCAATTTAAAAGTTGCAAGGAACATACCTACAAATAATTAAGATGTGCTTGTAGTCAAATTGTCAGTTACCGAACTATAGTTACTACCTTCATTAATCGTGTTTTACTATTTCTTTCTCTTAACTATTATTTTAATAGAAAAGCCCCCTTCCTGACGAGGGGGTATTGTCACTATACCTTATGGCTAGGCTAATTGAAGTTTTTAATCTGGACACCCCCCATCGAAAAGTTATAGGTACCTACACCAATGCAATGGGTTCATTTATTTATAACTAGCTGTGCCCGCGACTTCGTCCGCGAGGAATAGTAACTTTTGGCAGCATTTTGATTTTTGTATGCATTTTTTTTTAAGATCTTGATAAAAAGTAGCCTATGTTATACCTTATATAATTAGCCATCTATTAGTGAAAGTCCCGTCAAAATCGGTCCAGCCGTTCCGGAGATTAGAGGGAACAAACAGACAGACATACAGACAGACAATTTTTTTTTAAATTGTGTTTTTGTTATAGATACCCGATATACATTCATACCCATTTAGTAAAAACTTGTTATTTTGACATTACAAACAGACACTTCAATTTTATTTATTTGGTTAGATTTGTATAGTATGTTTTAGGCCAGTAAAATAAATTTTTAAAAGTTGCTAAAATTGACCATAGTGAAATATGTAAGTACAACTTTTTTAAATATGACTCGAATAATATACAATAAAAATTTAACCTGTACGTACCTACCCTACTTAAAATAAAAACAATAAAAGTACCTACTTACCGTATTAATTGTTATTTTACATTTAGTTGTATCCCCAAGAAAAGAGTCCATGATCTCATATGCAAACCATATCGGTTTATAAACATCGTCGACACCTGCTCCAGATTTTTGCGTTTTCTTCACTTTATTTTTATATCCTCTGTAGCTTGCTAATAACGAATTTTTTTTTATTTTTAATTCGTCAACGGGTAAATCCATTAATGTACTAATACGTTTCCACGCATCGTGGTTCTTTAATTTATTTTTATACTCTTTTAAATTAGCATTCCATAAAATAGGTTCCGCTTGCAAATATTCGAGGAATATCAATTCCAGTTCATTCGTCATATTGATCCCGCTCATATTGATGCAGCATAAACACGCAAAACTATTCTCATCGGCGACTAGCTGGCTACTGAAACATGCGAGTGTGGAGTCCATCAAGTTCTTGTCTGTTCTCGCGCCATTGTCTCGCGCCAAAAAACCGACAAAAGTCGGAGAACTACACGAGAACATGCGAATCGGATCCACATTCACGCTTCTCGTGTTGTTCTCGCGTTCTCGCGTGATTCTCGCGAGAATGTGGAGCGCTCATAAAGGTTTTTAATTTGCGCCCGTCATTAATAATCGCATCAATCAATAGCCCTCTCTAGAAGATTCTGGGGGCCGATTACGGATCTCATGATTACAAATGATATCATGATGACATAAAATTTATTTGCCTTTTTACGGATCAACACTTCAATATGTTACACATACACATCAATATGTCTTTCAAGGGTTATGGCATGATGACATTATCGAAATTATACCCTAGCAATCATATCAGTAGAGTAAGGACAAGTAAATGAGCATTTCTATACATTCTAAATATTGGAAATTTATACCATGTCATGTCATAAACGATCCGTAATACGGGGGCAGGTCCGAGTGCGTCGGTGGCGCTGTACACTCACACACATCACATAGCACACTACTGTTAGATGCGCGCTTCTGGCTCAACTAAAATTATTGTCGCGCATGCGCTAGATGGCCAGAGTGCTGGATATAATACAAACAGACAGCTAACTAGGAGTGGGCGATACAAATCGTATACAGATACAATATCTATGTACCGGCACAATATCTAATATCTATATATCGCTCGGCGAACAAACTATATATTGGATATCGCACGACTTCACCGACCGGCCATAACCAAGTAATAAACAATACGCATATACCCAAAAAATCTATGATACTCGGAAATCTGACTAAAAACATAGATACGACTGAGCCACAGTTTAACAATATATACATGAGCGAGCGAGAAATATTGTTATGTTGGCAGAACGAATGAGCGTATCGTTTTAGTTTGAACGTTATTAGCAACAAAATAAGGTTTAATCTAAAGTTAATTATTTGCAAAAAAGTATGGTATTACTTTGACTCAAGTGTTCTGAAACTATTTATTTATTACCTATAATCTTTCAATGAATGTCAAATTAGTTTTAGACCTTATGTTTTGCAACGTAAATTCTGAGTGTCGACGGTCGAATTTCATAGATATCATTCAAAACCGAAATATTTAAAAATATGTGTACGATGTGACATTGTGTGGTATATCTAGGTTTCAGAGTACCGTAGATTCCGACCAATATATAGATATTGAAATATATAGTTTCAATATCTGATATTCAAAACCGATATATAGATACGGTACAATACAGCGAAAATCCGATATTACCCATGCCTACAGCTAACTCTTTCTGTTTTTGCATCGGAACAACTTACCTCGGCACTTTTAGCCCCTCTCTCCCTAATCAAAGATGTTGGTATGGAAAAAAAACTGCAGTTATTACATGCATGTATATTATATCATCTGATTACATAGTTAAGCACATAACTACAAAACTTACGTATTATTTTCATTCCAGTCAATTCCAGGTTTTCATTTTTAAAATCTGTCAACTTAAAATCGATGTAAATTACTTACTCTCAAGGAAATTAAAATACAAAGTAATTTACTTTGTGCAACGGCGTTAATATATTTTTCACTTCTCATGCTCTGAAAGTGCTTATTTGTGCAGGATATAGGCTGCACAAAATCGAATTTTGTGCACAAGTGCATTAACGTATCTACTCATACATAAATGTATCTATATTAAGGCAAAGAAAATGAGCCATACAGCCAAACACAATAAGAAGTTCATAGATAGAATTTGTTATTTTATTATATTTACTTTAATTTATTTGCCTTATGTGTTTTTTAAGACATAAAAAAATGTTATGTTATACTACTGTTTTATTTCCTTGCAATCGAAGTGAAAAGCAGAGTTTATAACTCGTCCACAAAACCATTTTATCCTCGACATTACTATCGGCCCGAGCCGAAGTCTCGGATAAAAATGGTTCGTTTTTGTGTACTTGTTGAAAAATCTACTATTGTATTTATAAGTTTTTATGTATATTGCTAAGGAGGACTTGCATAATAACTTGGTTGAATATGCGCTTAAACCTCAGACCAGGTTTCCTTGGTCTGAGGTTTAAACCATACTTATTTCTGTCTCTGTCAATTTTAGACAAAATGACACAAGACAAAAGGATTGCCTAACTCTTACAGTCTTATTACAAAACATGGACTACAGTTAGTCCAGTAGGCCTATTCGCTAACTACGGTTGGCAACTAGAACTGTCATTTTTGAAAGACACTTTATATCCATTACTGGTTTAGTGATCTTGTGTATTACGGCAGCGTTCATGATAGCAGTAATGGATGCTAAGTTCCATTCAAAAATGACAGTTCTAGTTAGCAACCAAAGTTACAGAATAAGCCCGCTGGTTTAAATTAGGACTAAGTTGACGCTGTCCCTATCTATGTATATTGAAACAAGTGAAAGCGCACTACGTTTAAACCAAGACTAACTTTAGACCAGGTTTAAACCAGGTTTCGTAATAAGACCGTTAAGGCGTTGAGCGCACAATGAGCCGGACAAGACATGACACTTTTACCGGCTTATTATCAATTTGACATTTGTCTTTAGTTGTTTTCACAATTTGGCAAGATCTTTAACGTCACCTAAACACTTAAAACACTATACAGGGTGTCCCAAAAAATAGTGTCAAGCGAAAGTCCAGAGTTAGAGCACCTCTTGGAGTACCCGAATCACCCCCATGTATGTTTCGCGATAATTCGTAGTTTAAGAGTAATAATTTTTTTTCTGACTTTTTGAAAATTTTGATCTAAAGAACTTAAAATTTTTTAATAAAAAAAAGTTGAACATATTTTAATGTTTTTCTTTATGCCACTGAATTATCTTTAGTGCTTCTTTTATGTCTAAAATAATCAGCTTCGTAACTTTAGTGGAAATTTAGAAAACAGTAGTGTAAAGTCAAAATTTGAATGTTAGTGAATAATTACTTAAAAATTCATCTTTAAATTAAAAATCTAAACAGGCGAATTCATGGTTTCTAAGTATGTGTAAAAACTTCTCTAGACTCTCTGCTTTCATAATAATTAAAAAAAAATACTTAATAGGGCTACTTTGGCTTAAATCGGCCATCAAAGACAGCAAGGTGAAAATTTCATAAAACTCGACTTCTGAATATATTTTTTTTTAAATTCCAATTATTTATTAATAAACCAAAAATGATTGTAGAAAAGCAAAAAATTTATTATTTGAAGGTCAAAAATAACTGTTCCTGCTGCCATCTTTAATAACCTTTGAAGGTTTATTATAACTTAATAAATATAACAAGGGGATGAGGCGGGGGGTGTAGTCCGAGCGCCTATTGTGTTCTGGCGCCAGTCGTTTGCCTGCTTTTGTTTGCGCCTTACGTACGATACGCTCATTTGTGATTATTTGACGAACTTTGCTTTCTTTACGGACCTTGAGTGCGATTACGATTTGGTTTTGTGTGAATACGGGATTTTGACAAATTTGGCATTCTTAACGGACTTTTCAAGCTCTTCATTTTGTGATGTCTTTTTCATCGCAAGAATATGCTCTTATGCATTACTTTTATGGATATGCAAGAGGAAATGCTTCTGAAGCAGCCAGGTTGTTCCGACAGCAAGTACAAAATGGAGGTGGACCTCAGCCTGAAACTTGGCCTGATCATCGCATGATTTTAAGAGTACATAACTCTTACATGGAAGGACGCCTACCAGGTAGAAGATCGGGGCGCCCATCTGAAATGAGTGACCCAGATACTGTCCAATCAGTGGTCGAAGAAGTGGTGAGAGATCCATCAGTTAGTGTAAGAACAATAGAACGTCGAATCGGAATTCCGAAATCACAAGCACATCGAATACTTCATCAAGAGCGTTTTCACCCATATCACATCCAGAAAGTTCAGCAGCTCAAACCCGCAGACTACCCGAGAAGGGTGGCATTTTGTCAGGAAATGTTACGGAGACAAGCTGAAAACGAAAATTTCTTTAAAAATATTCTATGGACTGATGAATCACATTTTAAGCGATGTGGGGTGTTTAACTACCATTCGTGGAGTATTGAAAATCCACACCTCACAAGGGAATCTAATTTCCAAGAACAATTTAGTATCAATTTGTGGTCAGGCATCCTAAACGGACAGCTGATTGGTCCGTTCGAACTACCGGATAGACTGAACAGCGAGGCCTACTTGCAATTTCTACGACGTGATCTCGGCGTCTTATTAGAAGATGTAGACCTATTAACGCGGAGAAATATGATTTTTCAAAACGACGGCGCTCCATGCCATTTTGCTAGAAATGTTAGACAACATTTGTCTGAAACATTTCCAGGCAGATGGATCGGTCGTGGAGGGCCCATTGCGTGGCCGCCACGGTCCCCTGACTTGAACCCCATAGATTTTTTCGTCTGGGGATACTACAAGGAATTAGTATACGCCAAGGACATTACAAACGTCACAGTGTTAAGAACAAAATTAAGACAAGCGGAAGAAACAATAAAAAACAATAGAATTGCATTTATAAATTTAAAAGAAAACTTTTGTAGACGATGTAGAATTATGTATTGAGCACGAAGGTCGTCATTTTGAAAACTTTCTTTAAGCGATCGAATAATAAATACTTTGAAAATAATGTTTTGTTTCATTTATTAAGTTATAATAAACCTTCAAAGGTTATTAAAGATGGCAGCAGGAACAGTTATTTTTGACCTTCAAATAATAATTTTTTTGCTTTTCTACAATCATTTTTGGTTTATTAATAAATAATTGGAATTTAAAAAAAAATTATTCAGAAGTCGAGTTTTATGAAATTTTCACCTTGCTGTCTTTGATGGCCGATTTAAGCCAAAGTAGCCCTATTAAGTACTTTTTTTTTTAATTATTATGAAAGCAGAGAGTCTAGAGAAGTTTTTACACATACTTAGAAACCATGAATTCGCCTGTTTAGATTTTTAATTTAAAGATGAATTTTTAAGTAATTATTCACTAACATTCAAATTTTGACTTTACACTACTGTTTTCTAAATTTCCACTAAAGTTACGAAGCTGATTATTTTAGACATAAAAGAAGCACTAAAGATGATTCAGTGGCAAAAAGAAAAACATTAAAATATGTTCTACTTTTTTTTATTTAAAATTTTTAAGTTCTTTGGATCAAAATTTTCAAAAAGTCAGAAAAAAAATTATTACTCGAAAACTACGAATAATCGCGGAACATACATGGGGGTGAGTCGGGTACTCCCAGAGATGCTCTAACTCTGGACTTACGCTTGACACTATTTTTTGGGACAACCTGTATAAATATCACCATGTTATAAAATTATTGTAGATACATTCATAGGAAGCACGAATTCACTAACGCGTGTTTTTACCAATAAAAACAACAAATAAAATTACAATTGCTATATTACATAGTAGGTATATGATATATATATAACACTTGTATGATAATAGGCATAAAATATCGAAATATTATGTAAATCAACCTCAGTGTGATATTTGTAACGAACCAACACTAACATTGGATGTTACCTACCTACTTATAATCGTGACTAAAACCTGGAAATTTCAGTAAAGGTTTGTATCTCAGCACTACCAAGGATAAATTATCCTGAGACTACCACAGCCTAATTGTAAAAATAAACGCAATTTTAAAGCTTACTCTCTGTTGTTTTATGCACACCGAGGTAAATTAGAAGGAAATCCCCGGGGAGTAGTGTCCCACACATTTCAAATCTTACACTAACAGATTTGCGAAGATTAAAAGCAGTCTGCGGGATATAAGGTACCTAGGTAGGCTAAGTTTAGTACTAAACACTTCACAATATAATAATAATCACGTATTTAGTTATGCATAATCATTAGAAAATATAATAAGTATATAAAACATTTTATAGACATATATATATTGGCACGTTAGCTCACCGCACATGGCCCGCCGTGCGTAAGTGTGAACAATTTCAGCACCAGTAGTAAGTAGTATGCCGTATATACAGGATGGAAAAAAAAGACCGGTTGGAGGAAAAGTACCTTTAATATTGATGATGGCAAATTTTACTGAAAGGAAACATTCCTTTATTTTCCAAAATAATCAAAACTGCATTTAAAGATTTTTGAAAAATCACCTGCTTGAGCCGAGAATCGAACCGGTGAAATGTGACAAAAAAAACATTCTGTATTTTATGGTACCAACCGAAAGAGTCATTGATAAGGATCAATTTCTTTTAAGCAACATAGTATCTTAAATTAAAGAAAGAGCAAGATTTTTTTGTATTGTTAAGCCCATTCACAGAAAAGTTGAACTAATATTTTAAATATTCAATCAACTCGATATAAAAAGCGACACGTAGCGAATTCAGTCTGTGCATACGTGAAAATGGGTCTAATTTTGAGTAATTCATAAGTGAACTAGTTTCAAGTATTTTCTTTAGATACTAAGAAGCTTTACAATAACAAAAAATATTTTTCTTGGTCTTTAATTTACCTACCTACTTTGTTGTTTAAAAGAAATTGATTCTTATGAATTAGGTACTCTTTCGGTTGGTACCATAAAATACAGAATGTTTTTTTTGTCACATTTCACCGGTTCGACTCCCGGCTCAAGCAGGTGATTTTTCAAAAATCAATAAATGCAGTTTTGATTATTTTGGAAAATAAAGGAATGTTTCCTTTCAGTAAAATTTGCCATATTAAAGGTACTTTTCCTCCAACCACAGTCTTTTTTTTTTCCACCCGGTATATAATATATAGCCGTAAGGTTTCTAAAATGTTGTGAGTGTATTTAATCAAGTTGTTCACACCACCAAACTGAATAAATAACATTTACTAAGTACCAACTTTGAAATCGCGAAAAAAATATCAGCTGCTCCTTCCTACATTATGTTTTGACTAGCTTTCCGCTCGCGGCTTCGCCCGCGTCATTATTGTTTTCCCGTGGTAATTTTATATTTTCCGGTAGGAAAAATAATTTCATAGCCTATTATATAGAAGACTTTTATTTATATTTAGGAGCTCGGATAATTAATTTCAAAAATTTGGAGCAGATTTTAAATATTTTCCATAGAAACTTACAACCACTATTGCACCCTAAGGCGGTGAATTCCAATGAACCATGAAACACGTATTCAATAAAATGTGTTTAAGAACATGAATCTAAAGTTTTATCAAAATCGTTGCTAAGTTAATAGTTATTTGTTATACATGAGTGCAAAGTTGCTTTTTAACCGCGTGCTCAACTTTGATGACCGAGCAAGCGAAGGATTCTAAAATTGAATCACGAGCGCAGCGAGTGATTGAAAAATTAGAATCCTGAGCGTTAGCGAGGCAATCAAAAGAGCACAAGGTGAAAAATCTTTGCACTCGAGTGCAACACGTAACTTTTCATCCCCCCTCAGCGAGGAAATTACTAAATGCAAATTAAAACATTAACAATCACAAGATGCTATTATTTCAGTTTAGGTACATATTTACTACAACATTATGATAGGTAAGTATTACAGAAAAATATTTAAATTATGTATAACAAATAATACGTTTTTTTTACTTGTTTTCAAGTTTCTTATTTATAACAATACGACGTCAAAACAAAATGGCGCGCGCAAAGCAAATTAAAAACAAAAGTACACCAAGGAGGTTCAGAGTCTGAGTTTTTCACAAATTTAAAAAAAAGTTGTATGATAAATTAGGCACCATGGAGATGGAAGTATATAGGTTTAATGATGTTTTGAAATCACATACCTAGTGCACGCGATGTTCTAAATTCAAATTTACTTTAACCTCAAGCGGATAAAAACGGCTTTGGCGGTCAGATATCGAATAGAAAAAATACTCTTTCCGAGATGGGGGGATGAAAAGATTTTTACATACTTACAAACTTGATCCCTTGAACTTGAACCAATCCCAAACTTGAACTTCATCCCTTCAGGATTAATTTTTTTTAAATCCCTTCTTAGGTCCGTAATAATAATTGCACCTCAAGTATGAGATCGATCTAGAGATACTGTTTTTGACAGATGTTCAGTATACATTAAACGTCAAAACTGCAGCTTAAGATCGCTCTCAACTTTGAGACGCGTTTATTAATACGAGCCTTAGGCGCTTAACACATTGCCGCCGCATCCCGCTGCGGTGTACGGAGGGACGAAAACCGCATGCGGCTGCGGCGGCACGGAACCGTGCCACCGTACGGTTTGCTCCGTATCACCGTCCGGAGCTGCGGTGCACGACGCCCCGCATCACCGCATTATCTATTACGCGTATGCACGTCCTTTCTACGCAAAAATCCGTACGATAATGCGGCACAGTGTGTCATACCCCGCGGACCGCACCGCATCACCGTCCGGGAGTGCGGTGCCGTCGCGCGCGCCGCACAACCGCACGGGCATGCGGTGTGAGTGTTATATACCCTGCGGTTTTTCTATACAAATTAAGATTCTTCAGTCAAAATTAAAAACCGCAGCACCGCACACTGGAGCGGTGTCCGGTGCAATGTGTTATGCGCCTTAGTGTGCATCCGCATTTTAAATTAAAACAACTGTCCAAATTTCACGTTTTTACCATTAGCGGTTACGGCTGTGCGTGCGTCTATAGATGGAATCTCTTTTTATATTATACACATATAGATTAGGTCTTGCTCTTTATCTTTTGTATTAGACAGAATATTTTTTTCGTGAATTCAGAGTTGATCCTTAGTTGAAGTAATTAAGATTGATGTTCTTCTGAACAACCTAATTAAATATTATCACCGTGTATATTTTGCTGCTGACGTCTGTCAATACAGTGCGAAGCGTATACATGTGACACAAATTCGAATAAATACTTTGTATTATTTTTAAAGGTATAACATTAGGTTTGTTTTATAAACAATAAAATTGTAAAATACATGTTAGAACTTATTCCTAATAAACGCAACTTTATATGTATGTAAGTAATAATAATGTAATGTAATACTAGTCATACCTTAGGTCAAGAAAAGATCACAATGTTTACGACTTAACTGATTCATCACACCATGAAACTATGTAACGTTTTTATATAAATCGATGTGCTTCTTACTTTCAAAAATGAGATATTTGCAATATGGAAATACACAATGATGAGAAAATACAAAATAAATAATTAAAGGTAGAAATGTTCTCAAACGAAGTCTTCCGCATTTTTATGAACTCACATTTTTTTACTGCTTATGTCTTTTAATGTGACTGCCATTAAATTAATCGCTCCGGACCCACCATACCCGTGGCACTACCCCTATACTACTATGGTGGTATGGTTAAGTCCCACCATACCCCCAGGGGTATGGCCAGTGGTATTGGTGGGTCCGCAATGAAATTTAATAATATAACATTGAAAAAATTGTAGATGTATATTCAAACCGGTTGAATAAACATTTACAAATTTTATTGAATACTAGCTGCGCCCGCGACATTCGTCCGCGTGGAATAGTAACTTTTGGCAGCATTTTGATTTTTGTAGGCTATTCTTTTAAAGATCTTGATAAATAGTAGCCTATGTTATTTTTAGACCTTATATAATTAGCTATCTATTAGTGAAAGTCTCGTCAAAATCGGTCCAGTCGTTCCAGAGATTAGCGGGAACAAACAGACAAACAATTTTTAAATTGTGTTTTCGTTATTGGTACCCGATATACATTCATACCCATTTAGTAAAAACTAGTTATTTTGACATTACAAACATACACTTCAATTTTATTTATTTGTTTATATTGTCTCTGCATTAAATTTAATGCGTAAACCATCTGTTCTGTTTTCTATGGTGCGCTTTCAAAGCAGTAATCACAGAAAGTGTCAATTATAAGCAAAATCAAAATATCCATTAAGTACCTACAGATACAATATCCAAAATTTCATTAAGTACAATTGTGGACTAGGTACTCACAGCTGACATTTGAAAAACAGCTTAAAATGTCTAGTTTAGGTACTTCTACTGTTCGTATAAATTATAACTGTGATTCTCAGATCTAATCTGGAATATCCCATTATTCCCTTTTAACATTAAGCACAGAGAGCTCAGGGAATACTTTAAACAATAATTTTATATAGCATTTTGCATTCTTTGCATTTTTTCCTACATGCTAAATAAATTGAAAAATGAATATCAATCAATAAGAAAAATAATGCGGGATCGAACCCGCATCTCCAACGTACCGTGTTGACGGCTTGACCACTTCGGCCACCAAGCTCTTACCAGCCCCGACAAAATGTTAACTGTATTGATCTCTTTTCAACTTTGTTAAGCCAAAGTAGTCTGTATACACTGTTAATAACTGCGTATCAACTTCCAACTTAGAAATTTTAACAGATTTCTTGAAAATTGGTTAAGAATAAAGTAGACTCACAAAATTTTATATTAATGTTATACAGTAAATAAACACTACTTTGGCCTAACAACATTCAAGACTGGAGTTCCTAAGATCCATGGATCAAATGTAATAGAAATATGTATACAAATATTAACACTTAGGGTAGGTATTGAAGATTTTGTGCATAGGTATATATCATTAAATTATAGAATTATTTGAGCTTTAATAATAGTATTATCATACATAATTATTTTCTATTGATTTTCATTCAACTCATCACTGAGACCGAGTACTAAAAACTGGGTAATGAATAGTATCAATAATTTACATAAAAATATAACAAATAGTGAAGGTATGATTTTATTACTTATATAAGACTGTTTTTATTCTATGTAAAGACAAATTTTTGTCAAACAATCATTATAGTAACATATAGCTCCAAGTTATAATGAATCACAAAATATTTATATATTGAAATAAATAGTTGATTTCAAACTGTAAAAGTGTATAATTCAATTAAAATCGATAATTTTTGGTAGGTATCATAAATGCTTGTTCCCATAAATTCTATAAGATATATTTGGAACAAATATGAAAGTCTGTTTCCCTAATTTCTATATCATCCATACTGCCAAGAACAAAATTTAATTGTAATTTTCAAGCCTTTCTTTCAAACGAAAATAAATTTTTAATGTTGGCCTCAGTATTGTAAACAGCATCACCAGTAAAACCAGAGACAAACTGGTATAACGTAAGATATCCCCGCCAACATTAGACCACCAATTAGAATATAATCCAAGACAAATTGTAATAATACCCAGTGTAAATGTTGCCAGACCCACTCCAGCATGTAAAAGTTTGATATAAAGAGGTGCTAGGTAATATTTGAGTTTTAAGCTATACAATGCACCTAAACCCCCAAGCATTGTTAACATCACAAGTATCAAGGATGCTAAACCAAATTTTGCATGAAGAGTTGAAAAGTGGGGTTTCTCATTTATAGTCTTATTAATAACTATAATCAAAAACCCTATTGACAGCACTATACCACCTAAAAACTGCAAAAGCCAATGACGAGCACTGCGTAAACGTATTGGCATCCATTCTGAAGCAAAATCTCCAGGTGTTATAGCATTGATAGCTGTAGTCATGATGAAAATCCACTGAAAACAAAATGTCTTATTTATACATTATCACTATTGCAGAAGAAAAAGATACCACACAAAGCAATAAAGGCGCATAGTGTTCCCAATGACCTTGCGACGATAGTCCCGCACTGATTATATAGGAGTGAGTGAGTGAGAGTGAGGGGAATATTTAAGCAAACCTTTATGCGTAAGATGAATTATTTCAATTAAAAATTAATAAAGGTGAATAAGAAAAATCTAAAAAGACCATCCGCTAGAATATTGTTCACTTTATTTACTGAAATCGAAAGTATATGATTTAACCTAATATTTACGACGCAATTAGGTTTAAAGTTTTAAAATCGAGGCATGTTTGGGTCACATTTTAACCAAGTTTTAATTAATTTATCAAAAATTAAAAAGACCATCCTCTAAAGAATGTGTTGAATAATAACATATCTTTTTTAAACATTTTTTTAATCAATATTTATGAAGAGAACCGGTTTTTTCTGCAGTGAATTTTTTATGATTGACGTAGGGTCAATCATAAAAAATCACTGCAGAACAAACCGGTGTGCGTTAACACTTGTTTAAAGGAAGAATCTAATTTCTTAAGTAGTACAGTAAGCTCCTTGTCAAGCTATTGTTGAACATGTTGGCAAGGAAACATAGGCGGAAATTGCTGCTCAAAGATAATGGGAAGAATCAGAGGCAGAGATAGTTCATTATGCTTTAAATATTATTATTTGCAATTGAATTATAAAGGGATATGGGTAAAGTTGGCGTCTTTTTCTATTTTGGTGGCCATTCATGAAAGTTGTAGATTTTGGAAGAACAATTCAAAAGTAATAAATTTTTTTATGGGGTACATATAGCTAAATAATATCGGAGCCAAGATATCACACTTTGAAGTTTCTTCGTTAAAACCAATAATTCATATTGAAATCAATGAAAACTGCTATTAATTAGGTTATTTTTAATACTAGTCAAGATAAACACCACGCGACATTTTTTGCCAGAAAAATGAAGCGACCCAAGTGGGATATTTTAGCTTAAACCAATCACAGTGCACGGTTAGGTTAGGTGCCAGCTTTTTAATGCTTCCCTCACCAAAATGAATAAAAACCAAACCATTTTATAAATACATATTTAATTATCTCAATAATTGTGTTTTGAATTAAAATGTGGGCTTCTGTCTCATTATACTCGTCAGAATTACGTATATTCACTTTTACAGTATCACTACTGAAGTGCCCATAACTAAGCTCCAATATTACTTATGGCAAAACTTTTTTGTTGAATATGTTCACTTAAAGTAGGGCTACAAATTAATATAAAAATTTACAATGGCCGCTAAAAATAAAAATGACACCACTTGTCCACACAAAGTTACCCATACCCCTTTAATATTTTTAAATATTGATTATTAAAGATACAAATAAATTAAATATTGGCAATCAAAGCTTCCACCTTGTCACCTTGTAAAACGATTTAAAACTGGCTTGTTGGCTGATACCTGGGCAGTTCTTGTCAGAAATTATTGAAAGTAATATGTGTTTTCTTACTTTTAGTAGATTCATTTAGAAGAGAAATCTATGCTGGTTTTTATACATTTTTTTGGTTTCAAGTGTTTTCCATTAGTGTTGAGTCTTTTACACTATGATTATTGTTCCCTGCGAGTAAAGTTTTAGGTACAGTAACGAATATAATCTCAGGTATTATTTAACACTATACTGTTTGACCTTTGGGCCATTCTTGTCGCTCGTAATAGTCGCAATTTTTGTAGTGTAAATGAAAATCTTGAATGGGAGTTTACTGTACTAGGTTGTGTCTAATATTTTTTAATTTCTATTTAACATAATAAATAGAATTTTCCTTATTACTATATCAGCATTCCTTATTAATTGAAAAAGTCATATGAATTTCGTACCTTATTTTTAATACAAACTTACCCCAAGAGTCATTAAGGTAGGATGAAAAGCAAAAAGGGTAAATCCATCCTTGAAACAGCAGTAACTTATAATTCCCATAACTATGATAGCGCAAACATTGCTTGTTATGTTTAGATAACTTGGATTAGTAGTACTGTCAGAAGAAACAAGTCGAGAGGTCTCACCGTTACCCTCTGAAGATTTCATGATAAATAGATTGGTAGAACTTTCTCTGTATCGGCCAGACGAGACCCCAAAAATATTTAATAGTGGATAAATTTAACCCTCCCTCTATAGTAACTTGAGTAGCACTTTTTCCTTAATTAAGCATTCAGATTCTTCAACATCACAAATTAACACCACTAAGCACAGACTTCATAGAGATCAATATAAATTATAAAACCCTGCGTTCCAGATAAAGCACTGCCTGCTACTTTCTGAGGCTAACATCTGATGTTAGCTTAGATAATTCATTCTTTATCTAAGGATGTTAGCCTCGTTTTGCGTTTCTTTTATAAAAATGTTGACATTTTTAGCCGCGCTAATTGTTACAAATGAAACGCAAGGTAGGTACTGATTTTTCGTGCTGAATTTTGACACCTCACCTACTTAGTCCAGCCATTTTTAATAATATAAATCATTTTTAATAATATAAATCAGAATCAACTAATACTATAAATATCTTTCAATATTTTTTTTTAATCCGCTGAAAATCCTTTTTGATTCAATTCAATTCAATTTTTAGGTTGTATGGCCTCTGTCAGGTGTGACAATTTTGCCAATGTCGAGTATGTAGCGAAAACACGTTTTAAGTTCATAAGATTTAGCGGTAGGTAATACTAAATCCTATGAACTTAAAACGTGTTCTAAGAAAAAAAGATTCCAAATGTTCCAAATGTCAAATTTGAAAGCTGTCAAAAAGTGGTATCAGAGGACCCTCAGAATAACAACTAAAGTTTAGTTTAAAGCTTTAGTTGTTATTCTGAGAGGACCCATCTATTAACATGGGTATTTGATGCTAGAATTTCGTGTTAAAATAAAAATGCTTAAATGAAACGCATGACAACCAGCAAGAAAAACTAGCATCACCGGCTAATCAAACACAGAGATGCTAAAAATGTTGGTATTTATCTCAGACTATAGAAAAAAAGAGGACTCGGCATAACGATTAACGCACGTAGTTATAGGAATGTGATGTATTTCGACGGCATAGTTTCTGACATATTGGCATCTCTTTTTAACTTATGAGGATAATCATAAGTAAAAAATGACAACAGTAGTTTTATCATTACCAAAAATGGCAACATTATTTTGGCGACGTCACAGAATACCTCACTGCGGCCGGTCGCCATGTTTTGTCACAGTACTCACAATGAACAACAAGTACATCAGAGGCGCGTTCAGAGCCTCTGGGTGTAGTTGTCCGGTTGTTTTTTAACTCGCTCAAAGGCGTTGAACGGATTGCAGCAACAAAATCTTTTATCTCCCTCTTTCACATGATTTTTTATTTCTCTCTCTTTCTAGTAAATGACATTATTGAATATGGCCGCCAATATCATCCAATCACGTAAGAGTATTTCAATAATAAACGTCAGAGCGTTTTACAACCATCAAATTCGATGGTTGTTCGATGATGGTTGATTCGATGGAAAGCCTATTAATAGCTCAGGGATCTTGCTCAAAAAATTGACTCCCTTATCTAAGCACGCATTCAATGACTTACCGTTGCTGTCTTTAGATGATGCATCAAAAACTGGTCGTAGCTTGGTCGTGAGGCTCGACTCTTTGATAACTGCTCTATGAGGTAAGTAATGAACCCTTTTATTTCTCAACTCAGTTGCTGGTACCGGCTCAATAATACCCATTAGCTCCCACTCTTTAAAAACATTATTATATTCTATAAACTTACCACATGACACTAATTTATTTGTTGAAGATTGCAGTCGGCGTATGGCTACATCGCGATTACTTAATATTTCTTCATGGCCCGGTTTCCAAGGTAACTGTACTTCATATCTGTATTCGCTGTTAACTTGGATAGATTCTTCGAAACTCAATATCACTTCTGCTTCTCTTTGCTGCCTTGTTTGTATTTGGATCGGGTCTTGGATACCTAAAATCTCTATGCTCCAAAAATCTGCTATACTCTGTGAACAGAATAGATTGGTTACAATGTTATTACTTACCATCGCTTTGCTTGTTCTTCCTTGTAATGTCCACCCTAATTTAGTCTTAACTGCTGTCAAACCTGTTTCGAGATGAATGAAAATATTAGTAAGTAAATGCCCGGAATAATCAGCACCTATCAAAAGACCTACATCTGTATTCTCGCTTATCTTGTCTGTCAATTTAATTCGATTTTTGTTTAAGAATTCAGCGAGAAACTTATCATTAACTTTAGGTACATTTTTACAAATTACAGGCTGACTTAATACATTCATATCAAACGCAAAACATTTATCTAAGCTTTGTACAGTTAATTTATATAATTTATATTTTTCCAGAGATGTAGTAGTTTCCCCAAACAAGGAATGACAAAGCTCTTCAGTTCCCGATGGCGGTATTTGAAGCTGCTCCAAGACGTCTTCTTTTACATATGAGCGCTGTGATCCAGTGTCAAATAAAGCTCTTACTGTTACCGTCTTTGATCCGTAACAAATATTTACAGTGAGTGTTTGAAGAAACGTGGTGGACATCGATGACGCCGAATGGCTTTGTATAGAAGTCAGGGTATTTTTTATTTTCAGTAGTTTTCTTCGTGTCATTTATTCCAGAGCTCGCCGTGCAAAGTACGGATGAATGCCGGTTACCACAGACATAACATTTTATATAACTCCTGCAGACTCTAGCATGGTGTCCCACTTTCAAGCATAACGCACAGGCTCTTTTCTTTTTCAAATGCTCTCGTCTGTCTTCTAATGACATTTTCGCTACTCTATAACATTCGGTACTCGCATGCGCTTTCTCACACCATATACATACAATAATTTTTTCTTTAGGGGTGTTTGGGCTATTTACCGTAAGGCATGTTGCTGCGGGCTCTGAGGATTTCGTACTGTCAATTTTGAAGGAGTTGGCTAATGCAATACGTTGTATACTCTCCACTTCCTTTTTCAAAAAACTGAGCAGGTTACTTAGTTCATCCTTCATGCCAGCTGGTCTCGCCCTTTCCCATGTTCTCAATATTTCAGTGGGTAAGGCTGATTCTACCATCGGCACCAAAAATGCAGAGTAACTGTCCTTAGTAAAGCCCAATACTTCTAAAGCTCGGATATGGCTATTTATATTATCATATAGAACAGTCAACTCAAAATTATTCTTGTTTAGTACAAGTGCCAATAACTCTCTTACATAAATTTGAACTAATAGATCATCTCTAGCGTATCGTGATTTTAGTTCATTTAAACATAAGCGATAGCTATCTTTCGATAAAGGAAAACTCTCGACAAAAATCTTGACTTCCGTATTTGGCTCCATTGACTGGGCTAAATATTGTAATTTGTCAGTCTCGTCAATAGCAGGGTCCAAATCAATTTTCTCAAACTGACCCCAAAATGTGAGCCAATTTCTAATGTTGCCATCGAACTTTTTAAGTTCTAATGTCGGCAATTTAATTTTACGGCCTTTATCTAAACTACATTTTTCCGTCAAAGTATTATAAATAGTTTCAAGTAGAGCCCACCTTGACATATAGTTCCCAGCTTCTTCAAGTTCCTTCTCGAGGTCTGCTTCGTCCCATGTCTCGGATTCGACGATGTGATCTTGAATTTCTGAATCCAAGCCTTTGACCTTATTGTAGCATTCTTTGACCACGTTATATAAAGCTGTTACCTCCGTTTTCTTGCTTATGTCCGTTTTTGCTTCATTTAGTAAGGATTCAAATGTATTTGCTGATTTCGTAAAATGACGTCTAGCCACGGATCGCACCTTCATTTTTTGTTCGGCCTTGCCCATGATGAACACGAATTCTTTCAATTTTTATGCAGGGTCGCCAGTTGTGAAGAATCGGTTTGATTGGGTTAGCGGGATAATTTATCTAATAAAGGTGTAGGAGAGGCTATGTAAAAATAAGTTATCGCGAAATCATTTGGCTGTTAAGAGAAAACTTTTTTTTTTGTTACTCAACATTGTCATAGCAACCGTCGGACCACGTCAACGGTTCGAAATTCAGATAAACTACTTTGTGGAATATTTAACAATATCCCCAATCCGATCACTTCCGAACATATTGAGGAAATATTTTGTTTCAGTTTGAGTCCTCGCATTACCGCTGCTATATAATCACTATTTTCGGAAAAATATTGAGCCACCATAAAACTGTCTACTTTTGGTAAATTATCTGATTGACCTTGTGGAAATCTTTCTCCATTATTGTAATTAAAAGGCTAATAAACAATAAAAGTCAAGTTACACGGAGCGCAGTAGGTATGTACGACACAAAACGCAGAGCAACTGCGACTAGTGAGCGAGCGGCTGCCGGCTGTCGATGTGTGACGTCACCCACTTAGAGCGCGCGTACTTGAAAATTTAAATAGCGACCGTAACTTTCGGCGTTAATAACTTTGGAAATACTGCATCGTTTTTAAAACAAAAACTATTGACATGTACATAACCATAGCTATTATTGAATGTGTGTTTTATTGTAATTTTCAAACCAATCGGTCACATCAATTGCGCTCGAAAGCAAAGCAAGGGCTTATGTGAAATCCCATACATTTTCCTTCTAGCGATTGCGTTAGCGATTATCGAAAAACGTCTTGTCTAGGGTGGCTGGTTTCTTTTGGCATCTGTATCAAGGATTCCTAAAAGCATATTTAAGAAATTAAATACATTTTAATTTTCATAAATAATATTTTGATTCAATGATTTCCTTTTATTAAATAACTTGACTTAAGTCTTGACGACTTTCATAGTTTTTGTCTGCCAATACACTTTATCCACTAGTTTTTTTTACATCGTCTATAGAAAATCTGTAAAATAAAAATATCGATCAAATATAACACTACGCATGATCAAGATAACCTCAAAGTAATTTTCTAATAATCGCTAAAACATAAAAGTGAAGTTAATATTACGTATTGTTTTTCTACAAAATGATTCAGCGATACTTCATATGTATTTATATTGACTTATTATTAACTCACATTTAAGTAACAATATGAGAAAACATACGGATTTAAGGTCAATAAATTTTGACTATTTTCCTTTCGCGACGAATGAAACTTGCAGACCCAAACTACACACAAGACATTGTGTGTACACGTATACATACAAAGCAAGTACAAAGTGTGTCAAATATATTGAGTTCAGAGGCGCGTTCAGCGCCTCTGGGTGTAGTTGTCCGGTTGTTTTTTAACTCGCTCAAAGGCGTTGAACGGATTGCAGCAACCAAATCTTTTATCTCCCTCTTTCACATGATTTTTTATTTCTCTCTCTTTCTAGTAGATGACATTATAGAATATGGCCGCCAATATCATCCAATCACGTAAGAGTATTTCAGTCATAAACGTCAGAGCGTTTTACAACCCTCAAATTCGATGGTTGTTCGGTTGTAACTTGCGCCGACACTCAAAGGTCTTGAACGGGCCGGTTGTTTCACCCGGTTGTCACGCTCGAAGGCATTGAACGGGGTTAGAGCGAAAAGTTGTACTTCGCGCGAAGGCCCTGAACGCGCCTCTGTAGCTATCTGGTTTCTATGCTCTATTTAGGTAGTTATTCTTCAGTCGGCCTATTCTGTAACTTCTGTTGCTAACTAGAATTGTCATTTTTGAAAGGAACTTAACATCCCTTACTGCTATCATGAACGCTGCCGTAACACATAAGATCACTAAACCACTATTGGATATAAAGTGTCTTTCAAAAATGACAGTTCTAGTTACCTTACCAACCGTAGTTAGCGAATAGGCCTGCTGAGCGTTTTTATTCAATATTTATTGGTGGATTTCAGTCGACCATAGCGTATCATGATAGAACTTTACTTCAGGTAAGTTCGTTTAATCACTAATTATACATTCGTTGCTTCGTCCTTTGAGATTAGGTAATAATTGTAGATTTTGAAAGCAAGTGAAATATTAAAACCAAATAATAATCAAAATATAATTATTATGATATTCATTCTGTAACCCAAAAAATTAAATCAAAGGAATCAACGCAACAACAAATAATATCAATTATTTATTGGCATAATGTTAGCTATTAAGGATAGACAATGCAAAACTATTTGATCTGGTTGAATATTTCTATAGTAATAATTAGCAAACACATTGGCTGCCACTCCCCCCTGCAGTCCTGCGTATTGTGTCAATCAATACTGACACCTGAACTATGCGCCGTGAGGTAGCTGCATGTCTGATGGAGTGGGCAGAAAATATTGAAATATCAACTCCGTCCTTAATCCACTTGCTAATTGTATTGGTAGATAATACTACCTTATGAGGTCTTTTGAAACTTATCAAAATGTCTTTTTTTTTTTTTACTTTCCGCTCAGTTGACTGATAGAGAATGCCTTGTTGTATTAAGTCCGCCCTTTGTACTGTTTTTTAAGTGCAATAAAGATTAAATAAATAAATAAATCTGTGGGCGGTCTTTGTAAAATGGTATACACAAATTTTGTTGACTTGATCCTGCCCCCGTAGCACGTCCACCAAAACACGATATGATAAAGCGATTTATCGCGGTGAACTGTCAAAATAATACGAAACCCTATTGTATTTTGACAGTTCACCGCGATAAACCGCTTTATCATATCGTGTTTTGGTGGACGTGCTAGGGGGGCTGGACGTGATGTTTTAATCGTTTTAATGAAATCTTTAATTTTAATAATAATTACTTGATCTCTAATAATTATGTTATCTAATTTTATTTTTGCAATCGTCTGTACTCTGTGTGCTGTTACGAGTACAAGAAGTGTTGCAATCTTCTTTGGCAATTGCTCTAAATTCAACGTGGTATTTAGATAAGCTTTTGACAGGTAGGTAATCTAAAACTAGAGAAGGATTTCAGGTAATGTCATATTTAGGGGCTGGAGGACGAAGTCTGAAAAAACCCTTAAACAGTCGTCTAATGCGGTCATTCGACCTTACTCTCGATCCCAAGATCAAAGATAGAGCAGAGCGATGACTATTATTTTAATCATCCATATTGTAAACCCGAATAAAATATTTGTGTAAGAAAATAAATAACCTGCGGAGAAAGTTGATGCTTCATACACGTCAACATTTTTTTTTTATACAATAATTTACCCAGCGATGTATTGCGAATAATATTCTTTGATGGAATTTTTTGACAGGGAAGCCATCATGATGTCTAAGGATGACGGTGGTACGCTCCTCTTCAGAAGTGCCTTTCGGATAAGTTCCCTGCTATCAATGTGAGCTTGGGCAGGCTGTTAGAAACAGACAACAAAACGTTATCTGAAGGGCTGTAATTGTACAGTCTTTGAACAAAGAAGCTCTTGGAATAAAGGAAACCAGGGTTGTGTAGGCCAGAAGGGAACAACGATACTATTCCCTCAGCTTGATCGGTTATTATTTTTCGTAAAACTTTTAGTATTACAGCAAAAGGCGGAAATGCATAAAATGAAAGATGTTTCCAAATCAAGGTAAAAGCGTTTACCGCCATAGCCCCTGAACACGGTAATCTGGATCCTTATTTATTCCAAGAAACATACAAGTTGCATTTTTATTGACTCTGGAGGCAAAAAGATCAAAAAGAAAAAGGCAAACAGGCAAAAAGAAAAAGGTCAGGCTTGCAAAACGCCTTTATAATTCGATTAAATGCATGATTTTTTAGCTCCCATTCAGTATCAGGGTGAGATTTTCTTGACTCCGCATCTGCTATTTCATTATATTATCTTTTCGATATTGTAATAGTCTTGTCTAATAGGATTAAATGTTTTATCAATGGAATTTTTCCACCAGGAAAAATCTGTTTGCAATTGTTGTAGCTGTCGTAGCTATTGTTATTGCATAAAGCAAGGTATTTGCATCTCTCCATTTGTTTGGTATACAAGCAACCATACTGTACTGCGGGGCAGGATGAGGTGAGGAGACCCAGCAGTCGAGCGAAACGTCGAATTTTACAATTTGTCTTATGTTGAAAATAAAGCAATTCCTTTTTAATAATATTTCTTTTATCCTATGTACTATAAACATATATGAAATTTTTTCGTGTCTATTATAAAACCAAGAAATCTACAACTAGTGTTAGGAATCATACAGCTTTTTTTTTTTTTTTAAACGTCGCCCCACACTAGGATTTTCTCCTGTGTCGTGGGTGCAGTTACAAACATAGAATATCACATGCACATACGCCCAGTCGGGAACAAATTTCTGTAGACCATACAAAATATTTGTCCCGTACGGGAATCGAACCCGCGACCCGTTGCGCAGTAGGCGATCATTCGACCTCTGCGCTAACCGTGTCGTTCAATGTTGATAATAAATCCAAAGGACTAAAATATTTTTAGTTTCAGCAATATTTGCTAGACATTTTTGGTAATCCCTAGCAATGACACATATATAATCTAAGAAAATGGTACACAGTCATTATATATGGCCTAAGGATCGAAGTAAGTACATCACCGCCTTAAGCAACTTTGTTAATACAAATGGTGCGGTGTTAAGGCCAAAGGGAAGAACGTTAAATTCGTATAGTTTATCTTCAGATATAAACCCTAAATATTTTTAATGAGCTGGGTGGATTGAAATTAAAAAATAGGCATCTTTTAAATCTAGGGTGGCCATGAAACTGTTTTTTGAAACTAATTTCATTGTAGTTCTGTAATCTTCAATTTTAAAATGCCGTGTTATGAGTTTATTTATAGGTTTTAAGTTTTTAAAAAAAATCCGTTTTTACATATTGGTTGTTTAATAATAAAATAGCTGGACAAGAACTGTTTATTTCACTTGGTTGACAAGGCGAAATAGCTCCTGAATCAATCAATTCAGTAGTGGCCACTCTATATTGTAAAGATTTAGAAACTGACAAGGTTGGCAGTTTAGGTTCCAAAATTTATGAATAAGTCTGGAAAAAGGGATCTTATAACCCTTTATCCATCATAATATAACCGGGTCATCAGTTAAGAGTTGCCATTTATCATAAAAATTACTTAAACGACCTGCTGAACATACCGAATCTAGCGACGTGGGCCTAGGTGCTGCTGCGAGCGCGGAGGCGGTCGCGGCAGCTGCTGTTGTCGCGGCGGTTGCGGTGCCTGCGGCGGGGCCAGCTCCGTCCTCCGCGGTGCTCCCACCTGCCTGGCCCTCGGGAGCGAAGGCTTCTGTTTTAAAGGACGATTTAAGGTTGCTTTGGTTTTGTCGCCGCAAGCGTTTTCTTGGTTGATGAAGTAATCTTTATCTCAGCACCAGACTTCGATATCGCCTTTGCGGCTTTGAGAGTGTCGGCAAATTTTTCCCCAAATAGAAAGCTGTCAATTTCAGCATTGTACAGTTGCTCCTTTATGTAATTTTTTACTGCTGAGCAATTAAAAAAGCGTCTTGTTTTTTGACTCGGTATGGTATGCATCGCATATTAAACGGCTGGCCTCGATTAACAGTTTTTAGACTCACTGGTCTTTATGTTCTAATGAAAATAATGTGGTCTGAGCGTCACCAATGCAAGATATAGCAACTGCCTGCTGTATTTGTTTATTTTCTAATGCTTTATCTTTCTTAACAAGCATTTCCGATAAGGCTGCCTTTATCTCGGGGTTCAACTTTGGTGTGTTTATTTTTATACAGTTCTTGGGAATAAGATGTTTTTCTAGAAGTTCCTTTCTATTTTACTTAGTTAAACCCATAGTCGCAATATGTTCTAGTCGCGGAGCTAAATCTTGATGAATATCAGGGCCCAGTTTTTTTTTTTTTGGAGGGTGTTTCACCCAAAAGACTTAAAATCTCTTCATCCAATTCAACACGAATTGGTTCACTGCTCACATGTGCAGGTAGTTCGGTAGAATCTCAAGGCTGTAAAGCTGTTGTTGCAGTTGCAGCCATAGAAGTGGATGGATCTGAATTGATCTCTTCTACAATCGAGGCTATGTCGACCTCTGATTGCACTTCACTTTCACCTGCAATACGTTTGTGTCGCATACAGGTAACTGTGTGTCCAAAAATACATATGACACAGAAGAATACACCTCTGTCAGAATTCCATAACAGCTGCTTTATATTTTAAATGCGGTTGTATATCAACGACCAATGTTTGTGAGAATGAACCCTTTAGTGCCGTATGAAACTTTAAAAGGCAACATTCCATTAAAATGTGCACATACTTTATTAGTCATGAAGGTAACATAACATATAAAATGTACACAGTAGGTACATAAAAATATTGTGACGGTAACATCCCGCATAGATGTACACTACATACAAGATACCAGTGGTAATTATTTGTGACGGTAGGTAATATCCCATATAGATATACACATCACTAAAGATTATACATCTAACGATTATAGATAACAGGCGGGTACTTTAATATTATTAGGTATAATATTTTGTGCCGGTAACATCCTCGTATAGATGTACACTACACAATATTAAAAAACCAGTGGTGGTCTTTCGTTATGAAATAATCCCATATAAATATAGGAACACATTAGTACATCACATTAAGTGATACAAATGTTAATCACTTATATTAAATAAGTATAATATTATTTAACACCTGCGTACCTTCGTTTCCTGATAGCACGGTAATCCGTGCTGATAGCGTCAGAAGTGCCACCGCCGGTGAGGTGAGGCTGGGCACGACGAGCTACTATTGTTTGAAATTATTCGATTGCGCGTACACTTTTCGCGCTTTTTTAACATCATTTCTATCTTTGTTATTTTCTTGCGTAAGTAATCACTATCTTCCTCCTTATGGCTTCGTTTCGGCATAGTAACGTTTTCTAAGAAATTAAGTAGGATACGTGGTGATTGGCGAAGCACTAAAACGCGAATGAGTGACTATAATAATATGGTTGGTGCCTCTAGGAAGATTTGTGTACCTACCACCATAAAAAAAAAGTGTGAATACCTACTTTTAACTTAGTGGATGAAAGGCGACATGATACGTGTTACTACAATTATTACCTAATCTCAAAGGACGAAGCAACGAATGTATAATCAAATGTTAACCATGTTTTGCTTTTCTTCTAAGAAATGTAAACATTTTAGTCGCACTATTGTACACAAAGAGAACCTAACCTCAAAATGGAACGCATTACGTTAACATATGATGCTAGCCCTGAGTTGCGTTCCGAGGGTCAGAGTAATGCAACCGAGAGTGTTTTTCACACTCGCTCAGAGGTTCAGAACGGGCCGGTTGCTATCTTTTTTTTAGTTTGTATCTTGCCGATCAAGATCAAGCAAAGGGCAAAATATTACTAATCCTTACTATGAAATTAACACTCAATATCTATTTTTCTGCTTAAAAATAATTACAACACCTCGAAATCACTATATTTCCCTTGCATTAGGCTTAAAAGAGTTCAAAGTAGTGTGATTTAATAAAATAATAAATAATTTGCGTATTTTTGACATCGACTTTGACATAAAATCTGTCAGAGTGTTTTTCACCCCACGTTCGAGATGGTTGTTTGGTTGCATCACTCGAAGCTTCGGAACGGGCACAGAGTGTACTAACCGCCTGTCAGCCGGCCTATTCGCTAACTTCGGTTGCTCACTGGAGCTGTCATTTTTGAAAGGAACTTAACATCCAATACTGCTATCATGAACGCCTCCATAACACATAACATCATTAAACCAGTAATGGATATAAAGTTCCTTTCAAAAATGACAGTTCTAGTTACCAACCGTAGTTAGCGAATAGGCCTGCAGGGCGTTTTTTACCCAGAGGCTCTGAACGGGTCGGTTGCTGTCAGAGTGCACTCGGAGTGCACTCGAGTGTAGGTTCTGAACGCAGCTCTGCTAAGAAACCACAAACTATATAGAGATACTACGTATCAGACGGCAATCTCACATAGACAAATTTTTGCTTGAAAAAAGAACTGTCAATACTGAAACGATACATGACATTTCTTTTTTTTTTATTGTTTTTTTTTTCGATATGGCGACTGCTTATAGGCAAAGGGAGTAAACATACATTTACACTTTTTTTTGTCACATATCTTTTAACTACTTTTGAAGTGAATAATTGTGCAATAAAAGAAGGTAGTATTTATTAAACTGTTTATTTTTACATTTTTTTTTGATATTTTAGTAAGGTTTTTGCCTTTTACTCTTAAATTTTTTGTAACATTTTTTTTGTATCCATTTTCTTCCAAATACCTATTTGTTTCTTTAACAATAGTTCCAGATGACCTCACGAGCTTTTCAGAGGGGTAGGTTAACTTCTTTGCTTTCACCGTATTGTACTCCTGGGCACTTAACTAATTATGGATATTTTTAGTTTCAGTGCTCGTTAGACCGCTCTTCCATCTCTACAAAACCAGTTACTTGGTCCTTGCTCTTATTAAAATGAAGTCAATGATATCTCATCAAAAACTATTGAGCATAGCTTCTTTTTTCATCCCAGCTCGCAATCTAAAACAAAATAAAAATTTCGTTTGTAACTTCAACATCCAATTTACATGACGCTACGATTTAGCTACGATATGATACATTATAATGTTTTCAGAATATTACCTGTTCTTTCAGAGCGGTAAAAATTTGTGGATTGATTCCAGCTTCCACATTTAAATTTGATGTGAATTTATTTAGTGTTGTTTTCGATGGTAAAATGAAAATTCTATGTAGAAACCTGTAAGCTTTCGGGCTTTGCTTCATTATACTTAAAGCAAGTAATTTTTCTTTTGCAGAGAATCGTCTTCCTTTTTCCTTTCTATATGCTAAATTGATTTGCATTTCAATAATTCTTCTCGCATATGGATTTAATCCTTGAGTAACACTTGCTGGAACATTTGTAAATTTAGGTTTCTTTAAATCTGAAAAGCAATAACAAACAAATTTAATATTTATTACATTTGACGGATCAGTGGTGCAATGACTGAGTAGTTACAATGTGAGTTCAATTCCTACCAACGACAAACACTTATGTAATAAACATTAGCATTGTCTAAATATGTATAAAGGACATTGAACAAAAGTGGTCGAAATTTCCACCAGTAACATGACATATGTATGTATGACATGTGTATATAGTAAAAAGATAGTACTAAACAAAACTTGATATTAACTATCTTACATAATGACAAGCCACTCTGAACCAAGTGCTTACTTCTTCGCTTAAAAATTATTTTTGATAAAGAAGTCTGATATCTGACCTTAACACACTTTTTGTTTAGTAACTAAGTACCAACCTGCACTTGATGTTGTAGGTAGTCGTTCCTGTGCATTTAAAGTTATGTCTTGTAACACTGCACAGAAAGGCTTGCAATAATTGTGGTCAAAGCGTCTTCGTCTTCTGGGAATAAGTGTGGTACTGAGAAATGTTCTCTGTAACAAATAAAAATTATTTATCATCACAAACCATTATATATGACATCTATTCCTAATTCAGCATCGATTGATTATGTTTGTTAATCTTTTATTTAAAAAATATCTTATTATATTACTTTTTTCACATTAAGATACATATTTCGTCTAAATTATTACTGGGATACGTGATAATTAAGGTTAGGTGCTCACCAGTATCCTCAGAGTGTGATGACGATATGCCCGTAGTGATTTCTTCACTTGAGAATAGCGTTGGATGAGCAGTTATGAGTAAACGGTTTTTTGGTGTTATAAAACGTTTCTCGAAATGCTTATGACAAACATAATGGTTTCTAGGCTCACTTATACTCAAATCCCGGAATTTGTCACTACCAAGACACTAAATCCACTTTTCAAGTCTTTCCTTGTTGGTAAATGGAAAACGGTGTAAATAAACGTCCTGTCGTACACTATCACACCCTTCAACACAGCAAAAGTAATACATTTTAACAAAATGTAAATACAATTGCAAATATCACAGGTAATTGCGGAGATGTGGTCGGAAATTAATCAACGAAAGCACACACTTGAACACAAGAATTGAAATGTCAGCCATATTGTTTGTTTCTTTTCGTGCGTGACGGACGACGGGCCACAGAGGGGAAGGGAAGGACAGGGCGGGGAGGGGTAACTGTCATCTGACGATGTAGGGCCCCTTTCTGGGATGAATAAAAAAATAGTATGGAGATTACCACCCGTGTAAGAAACTAATTACTAATTAGCAAAATCTAATGAAACGCGATGATGCTAAAATGTTGAAAATGCTGCAAATGTGCGCTTAAAGCCGGGTCCGCAGCGCCAATTTTTTAACAAAACACGTTAACAAAACATGTTAGCAAAACATGTTAAGAAAAACAGCCAGTCCGCTGCGCCAATTTTCTAACAAAACATGTTAACAAAACATGTCAGCCCAACATGGCGCCTGTTTTTAAAATGTTTTTGTCATTATTTATCAAGAACTAAAAATTTATGAAAGGTTCGGTATAATCTATTAATGTAACATCCCACAGCACCGGTCTCTCTATTATTAGTTGTATTAAAATCAAAATATTGTCTTTATTTCACTCAAAAATAAACCAAAAATAATTGTTATAAACTTCAAGCGATACGTGTTCCTCTAGTGAGCGCTAACAAAAAATGCTTAGCTTCACCTCCCCGCAGGCGAACGCGGGGGATGTTATCCATTCGTCGCGGGAAACATGTTATCGTATTTTTCTAACAAAACTGTTAAACCACGCCCCTAATCGGTTAACTAAACAATGTTTTCGTGTTTACAAACACGAAAACATGGCGCAGCGGACCCGGCTTAAGTGGAACGCGCCTACTGTCAGTATCTCTTTATTCTGTGGATAGAGTTACCATTTTTAGCAGGAACCTTCTATTTTAGCAGGATTATAGTAAGAATTTGATTCCTAGCAGGTTTTTTGCATTATCATTACATTAAGCACTTTTTAGCATTTTCTCAACCAACTTAAAAACGATTATGAATAATAGTATAATACACACTATTATTAAGGACTTACACGTATATACGGTTGTTTTATTGCACTAAGAATACAATGTGGACATTGGACAATGGCTAGGTGCTAGAGTGTGTATTGGTCCCTTAACGTCGATTAGCCCTTAACGTTGTGTATAGATCGCGCGCTCGGAGGCCTGAGGAGTGAGTGAGTGAAATAATATTTTCGCAAAGTAACTTAATAAAAAGTAAACCTCGAAATAAATTTTCAAATTAAACAAGGTTTGACTGACGGTTACTCACCACAATAATGATTGTACTACCACTTTTGAATCATCTATAAAATCTAAACAAAATGCTGTTGTATTTTTACAGAGTGTGAATTAGGTACAAGTCAGGTAGGCTGTCTTTAATTAATTTATTAGTTTTAGTGTTAGTAATTTATTATATTATAAGAATGTATTTATAATGTCTATATGTTATTTATTTAATTATTTATTTTGAATTTATACTTGACCTGTCTAATATACATGTTTGCTCTATGGCTCGTTACGCATCATTGAACACACTATTGTTTGTGCCCTCACTGCATGTGCGACTGCCCGTCGTCCCTGTCTCGTATGTAAAATGATTCGTGAACAAAGCTGTGTAATTTTTTACTGTATGACCACTTTTTATAAGGTTTTATCGTGTTTATCTCGTGTAATCAGGAAATTTTGCTACATATCGAACAATCATACGTTGAATTTTAACTCCTTATTAGTAAATTTATTTTTCTGTTTTGCGTATATTTATCGTAATAAAGTATGTTGCATATTTTTTTCTTCTATATTTAACGATGTATTTATACAGTTATCTATCTTAATGGAAACACGGTAATTGTTGCAATTATGTATAGCGTACGAATTATATCGAATATTATTCTTCTTGGCAGGTTGGTCACAAATGAATGCGAGTTCGGAATACCGCCGAAATAAATATAAAATTTGTTAGTGTCCATTATTTTCGTAGTCATGTTTTATGTATTTAGTTTATTAGAAAATAAATATTATATTATTATATTAACCTTATATTTTGAAAATATATCTGATAAGGTTTCAGACAAATTTTCAAAATATAATTATAAATATTTTGGAGGGATAAAATTTTTACGATTACGGAATCATACCATAATTTTTCATATTATCGATTTAGGCACTTTGCAAGATAATATTTTTATATATGTAATAGTTATCTTATAATTTTTATTATGGACCAAAATAGTGAAACAAGTTGTGATTTATCAATTTTTTATCAGAACGTACGTGGTTTACGAACTAAGTGCCTACAATTAAAACAACATAGGTGATGCGCAACTCACCCTAGATATAGAGTAGAGTAGTCGGACTTATTAAGTTTAAAAAAGATCAAAACGAAAATACAGCATTAAAAGGGCACGGACCACGAGTCTGTGGTGATATAATTATATAAAAAAAAACAACAAATTTTTTGTAATGAATACGATATTATTGTAATTACTGAGACCTGGTTACATTCTGGAATTTTTGTATGGGAATTCTGTGACCCTCGATACGATGAATTCAGATGTGATAGAAATCTTGCATTAAGCGGTAAAAAGACTGGAGGCTGCGTTATTATATTGATACGTAGCGAGTTAGGAGCATCACTAAGGTCAGTTATTGACTAGCCTCAGAGGCTCGAGATGGTGACGGTGTGTCTGCCGGCGCGGGAATTTGGGCGATCCCAGATTCCCTTGATTTATATATAAGCGTAGTATATATACCCTCCGATACGGCTCGTATACCTGGGGATATAGATGACATGTTGGATGTCATTCGTTATTTAATGGATGGTTCTCTGAGCAACTTTTTGTTAATAGGAGACTTTAATTTACCTAGTATAACATGGAATAGTACTGGGCCCGTGCATAATAATATTGGCATCTCCGAAGTACGAAACTCAGCAGCGAAGCTAACTGACGAATTAAGTCTCCATGGATTAAAACAATATAACACGATTAGAAATTATGCCGGAAATACTTTAGACCTAGCTTTCGCAAAATTTCCACTGGATATCTCTCAGTGCTCTTCACCCCTAGTAAGTCCTGACCGCGGCCATCCACCTTTCTTACTTAAAGTCTTCAATCTTACAATTACACCTCTGGAAGAAGCCCCAAGACCCAAAAGGAATTTTAGAAAATGTAACTAAGAACATATAAATGAAACCTTTAATATCATAAAAACTATCTTAGAATCATGTACAGTCGAAGAGGCTGTCAGTACTCGTTATGATATTATAAATAGAACAATTGATCAATATGTCCCATATACAAAAAAACAGGGAAGTCGCCAATATCCAATTTGGTATAGTAAGGCATTAATAAAAATAACCAAAGAAAAATACAAGGCACATAAACAGTAGAAAAAATTTGGAAATCTTTCGGACTATGACGAGTTTTCGTTATTACGTAAGCGACAACAACTTGTTCAAAAAAAATGTTTCAATAGTTTTACAAATTTAGCAGAAGAGTCTATCGCACACAAACCTAAAACCCTACGTCCAAAGGGTTTAGGCTAGGTCCATTAAGGCTTTGCGAGGTGGATCAAGTTATCCCAAAATGTTTCAGTACCGTGACAAAAAGATCACAGAAGGTGCGGAAATATGCTCAGCATTTATTGACTTTTTTAAAAGTGTGTTCAGAACACCATCTACACAATCGGTTAATGGATGTTCGGTAATGATCACAATCGGTAATGTTCGGTAATGATGAACGCATTCGGTAATGATGCGTCAATGGATGTTTTTTCCTTACTTATGTAAGGAAAAAACATCCATTGACGCAATATCGAGCATTTTTATACCAGTTGCTACAGTCAAAAAGCATTTAAAAAATTTAGATCCAAATAACGGGCCTGGCTGTGATGGTATACCACCTGTCTTTTGGCAGAAATGTGCAGAGTCGCTCAGTCTCCCAATATCTATAATATTTAATGCCTCGTTAAATAATGGAGTCTTTCCCAACATATGGAAGAAAGCGCATATAGTCCCAATACATAAAAAAGGGTCTAGATCTAAAATTGAGAACTACAGAGGAATTTCAATATTATATACAATCAATCTGACCATCGATTTTTATTCATTTTTTGATATCTTAAAAAGTGATCGAGTTATAAGCGTCCAAAGTTGCCGTGCCGTCCGGATTTATAAAGCGAGTCGCGGAACGTTGATGACGTCACACTTCGACAGCGGGGAGAGGCACGTGCGGCCTGACGTACTTCGTTAGCTCTGTGCTACTGGTGCGCGCGATTTTACGTGGCTATAAGGTGTGAATCAACATTATGCCATATAATAAATACTATGTAGTACCTATGTGTACAAATTCAACTATTAAAACGCCTACAAAACTATTTTTGAAGTGCCATTGAATGCCAAAAGGTGTAAAAAGTGGATGAACGTTATGAAACGGGCCCTAAGACCGTTGGATTTTTTTGTGATGACCATTTTGATGTAAGTAAAATAATAATAATAATTTTTATTTTTATCTTCACAATGTCTTACATTATAGGTACTACATCTTATTCTCTAACAACTATATTTTATTTAAATGACAAGCCTGTGTGACAAAATTCCGGCCCTCCACCCTCTAGGATTAAATCAAACTAAATAAACATATCAAATACTTAGATAATAAACACAATAAAAACATTTTCATAATAAATTTATACATATTACATTATTATTTTTTATTTTTATTATAATATGTAATTAGATATTCTAAGCTTCGGGGTACCTAATATCTACTAGAAAATAACCTATAACTAAGTTAAGGTTTTTTGGTGTAATATCTTCTTTTTGTCACTTTTTAAACCACATAGGTAATTATGATTAAATATGTTGACTTTTGTTGTCGGTAAAATGAAGGTCACAAAAGGTTTAACCGTCAACATAGGTACCCAATTTTATAGAAAAACTAGCGGCCGCCCGCGGCTTCGCCCGCTTGGTGTTTGGTTTCTTTATCGCGCCACAGTCTGGCGACGCGATGAATAGTAGCTGAGCTGCTAAGTGTTTTACGTGAATCCTGATGGAACTATAATTTTTTGCTGGATGAAATCTCTTTTTCTGTAGGTACCTCTGACAACATGTATATGCAAAATTTCAAGATGATCGGTTAAGCATTTTAGGTGTGAAAAAGTAACAAAAATATATCAACAAACTAATTCACTTTCGCATTTATAGTATTAGATGGAATAAAGATACGATTCATGTTACCTAAACATGTACACCTACCTATAGACACTCACCCGTTAGTAGGCACCTACTAACTTTTGAATGAGTATCTTAGACCTGCGGGTATTTGATTTGCTTGTTGGTTCTATATAGGCCCGTCTATAGTATTTACCATTTCCCAGCTGTTTTTTTTACCAAGCTGAACGCTTTTTAATAACTCTCCCGCCATTGGGTGCACGACGAGATCTCCTGGGGTTCTCCACCCAAAAGGACTCATCCTACAGTAAGGCCTACCCGGGTAAAAACCCCTTGGATGTACTCTCTGTCTCCGGAGGTCCAGCGGTAGGTAAACGGTACCGATGGTGCATGGCGGTGATTGCGCCGTGGACACTGTTTGCCTACCTACCTAATCCTAAATAGCATCGGTAAATATTTGGCCTTGACATTTTTTGTATGAAAGTTGCTAAGCGCAACCTAGGCAATACCACAGAACACAACTGGCAATTTGGTGGCTCCCCTTGGCGTAACCTGGCGGCTAGCCCGCCAGGATCGTCCCCGGTCTGATGGCTTGGAGAAGTGGCCTTCCCGATCCCGAATTATTTTACCATATGGGGCGTAAAGATTCCGGCGGAGGCTTTGAATTAGTGAATTAGCCACCGGCAAACCGGAGACCAGCATACGGGTACACGGGGCTCGTCACTCTTTGTGCCAGTATCGATAATCGCATTATTCCGCCTCAAAAAAAGGCAATACCACAGAAAATACACTTGATTGTAGGTATGTACACTAAACTGTTTGACTTCATGAGTCGTACATACATTTGTAGGAGCTACAAAAAAATATTTAACTATGCCTGTAACTATTATTTCAGATTGAAAATGACATGGAAAATTAGGTCAAATATAAATTGATTGGAGGAAGACTAATACTAAAAAATAGATGCTTGCCCTCTTAAGTTTTCTTGTCAGAAAAAGACAGTTAAAGAAATTAACGATCTGTAGTGCAAAAACGTAGGCAAAAAGAACTGATTCACAAGATACTCCATGAAGATATATCGAATCCGATCACTATATTGAGGAAATATTTTGTTTTAGTTTGAGTCCTCGCATTTCCGCTGCTATATAATCACTATTTTTGGAAAAATGTGGAGCCACCATAAAACTGTCTACTTTTGGTAAATTATCTGACTGACCTTGTGGAAATCCTTTCTCCATTATTGTAATTAAAAGGCTAATAAACAATAAAAGTCAAGTTATACGGAGCGCAGTAGGTATGTACGACACAAAACTCAGAGCAACTGCGACTAGTGAGCGAACGGCTGCCGGCTGTCGATGTGTGACGTCACCTACTTGAAAATTTAAATAGCGACCGTAACTTTCGGCGTTAATAACTTTGGAAATACTGCATCGATTTTAATGAAACAAAAACTATTGACATGTACATAACCATAGCTCTTATTTAATGTGTGTTTTATTGTAATTTTCAAACCTATCGGTCACATCAATTGGAAAAGTCTTCGAAAAAATATTTTTTGATGTTGTTGAAAGAGAGCTCCCGGCAAGTCAACATGGATTCCTTAAGCGGCGATCTACAGTCGCCAGTTTGGTATGCTTCGCTAATTACATTTTATCCAACATGGAAAAGGTTGGACAGATTGAAGTCATCTATACCGACTTCGAAAAAGCTTTCGATCTTGTAGATCACGCCATTCTAATCCACAAACTAATGGGGATATATGGAGACTTGCTAAGATGGATTGAATCCTACCTAATTAATCGTTCTCAGGCTGTTGTGGCTGAAGGGTTCAGGTCTGATTTTATTGATATCCCCACGGGAATTCCTCAAGGATCCCATTTGGGACCATTATTTTATAATGTGTACGTATCAGACATTGAACATTGTTTCACATCAGCACGTCACTGAATGTATGCAGATTGTAAAAAAATATTCATGAAAGTAGAAGACGAACAAGACTGTTTAAAAATACAAGAAGATTTAGACAGACTTTCTATATACTAAAAAAAAAATAATTTAAACAGAAAAATGTGAATGTATTACCTTCACCCGCAAACCTAAACCTATACCATATTCCTACAATTTCAACGACACCCCAATCCGCAGAACATCTTCGGTTACAGATCTGGGAGTTTACTTCGACACCAAAATGCTTCTAAGCGACCACATAAGCAAAATAGTAGATAAGGCTTATAAAAATCTTGGATTTGTAATAAGAACTTGTAAGCCCTTTACAAATATCGATACAATAAAAACTATACACGGTTATTTTTTTATCACCCTGGAATATTTAAGGGAGGCTTCACGACATGGTATTAGAATGTTTTAAATATGAATGAAAAAAATAACTCACTTACTTAATTTTATATAAATTGTCTAAAACATCTTTTTTGAGTCTTTTTATTTTTTTTTATTTCGTATTTTTTTTTATGTTGGATGTGTTCTGAAACGTCCCTAAAATTTTCCAGGGTGATAAAAAAATAACCGTGTATATATCGCTTATGTTCGGACTGTTATAGAATACGCTAGTACTATCTGGAACCCACAATATGCAGTTTATAAGGATCGCCTTGAACGACTACAAAGAAAATTTATGAAGCATTTAAATTACCGTTTTCGGAAGCCAAAATTAGAAATATATAAAGAAAACTGTAAACAATACAATTTACTAACACTCGAAGATAGGCGTAAATTAATTGACGTATGTTTTTTATACGATATTGTAAGCGTAATATAGACTGTGCCGAATTGGTTGGCAGCATAACGCACATATAACCATTGACGTATATTAACTAGACGCGCTGTCCGGTACAGAGAAATTCACCCAGTCAACTGGAGCCGATCGGCACCAGTTGAGTTAGTCGATCGCGGGCGCTCGTGATAAGTAGCCGAGCTGCCGTGAAGATTGTATCGCAAATTTTGCGTAAAATATGTCTTAAAACTTTAGTGTGACAATTGAAAACACTGTTGTTATAACGTATGAATATTGGTTTTGTATTTAAGGTTTGTATTACTGACTAATTATATATTATCTTGATTAAAACAAATGAAAATGGTTTCCGAACTGCGATCTACACTCGACCGCCTTGACTTTGAACGCTTGACCTTAGTTTTGCTGTCTCTTTTACTGTCATACGAGCGAGCGAGTACGCTACTGTCCACGCCCACCCAGTGCTGCCTCGCGTCGTGGCACAATTTTTGTTCGCAACAGCTTGTCTAGTTAATATACGTCAATGCATATAACGCACAAACCCGGCGCAGCCGTCATCGGCAGCCCCCGCCGCTGTTGTGGGTGGCGAGAACTAATTACGCACGAAACGCACCATCTTCAGATTACCGCAGACCTATAATGCAACTTTCAATGATATTGACATACTTACTCAAAGCAAGTATAAATTTAAAATAATTTACAGCGTTGATTTAATTTACAGGGTGTAACTGAACACCTCAATAACATTTGAGGGTATGTATCCATCAGAAGTAGAGATTCTTCTTCTTCCTTCCCTTGTCCCACCTACGTGGGGTCGGGTCTCCTTGTTAGTTTGCGCCAGAGCGGGCGATTCTGGGTTGTCTCTGCAGTGATGTTAAGGTTCTTTAGGTCGTTTCTTATATTGGACCACCATGTGGGTTTCGGTCTACCTCTTCCTTTTGGATGTTCAGGAAGTTTGAGTGCTATATTGACGACATGGTCTTTTCCTCTTCTCTGAGTGTGCCCGAACCACCGTAGGCGAGATTCACGATGCTTTTCTTGTATAGGAGTGACTTTAAAACTTCCGCGAACATGTTCGTTCCTTATCCGGTCTAGTCTAGTAACACCGCCGGCGCAGCGCAGCATCTTCATCTCATTTACATGCAGTGATTGTTCGTGACATTTCTTTATGGCCCAGCATTCAGAACCATATAGAAGAGCTGGTCTTAGTGCAGTTTTATAGACCTTCCCTTTAGTTTTAATGGGCATACGGCTGTCGCATAGGACCCCAGATAGGTTTCTCCACTTATGCCACGCAGCTTGAGATCTATAGCAAACGTCAGCATCAATATCTGCGTCAGATGTTATGACAGATCCTAGATATTTGAAGCGAGTGACCCTAGGCAGAGGATGTTCACCGATATAGACATTCTTCTCAGTTTGAGATGTTGAAGCAAATTTGCAGTGCATGTACTCAGTTTTGCTCCTGCTGACTCGTAGACCATTTTGCTCCAAGGCCTCAGTCCAAGATGTGAGCTCTATTTGCATCTCTTCTGCTGATTTGGTGGCAAGTACTATGTCGTCTGTATATAGCATGCACCATGGTAGTGGCATTTGTAGATGTTTCGTTAAATAGTCAATAACTAAATTGAATAAAAGAGGGCTCAGAGTGGATCCCTGGTGTACATCAACTTTGACTTCAAACGGATCGCTAAGGCCAACTGGACTTTTGACTTGAGTTACACAATTACAATACATATCCCTGATTATGTCGATATATTTTTCGGGAATGTTTTGAGATCGGATCGCTTGTGAGACTAGTCTTCGAGGCACTCTATCAAAAGCCTTCTCCAGGTCGATAAAGACCATGTGCAAGTCCTCCTTATTTACTCTGTGTTTCTCCATCATTATTCTCATTGCCTGAATAGCGTCCGATGTAGATTTTTCTGCGGTGAAGCCAAATTGGTTTTGTGACAAAGTGGTTTGCTGTAATAAGCGTTTACTTACGATTCGCTCCCAAATTTTAAGGGTGTGAGAGGTTAGCTTGATTCCTCTGTAATTTGCACATTGGCCTACATCACCATTATTTTTGTAGAATGGGGTTAAGTAGCTTTTCCGCCATGAATTGGGAATGGTTTCAGCTGAGAGAATAAGATTAAATAGTTTTGTAAGCCACACAATCCCAGTATCACCTAGTATTTTCCAGATTTCGGCTGGTGTTTCATCGGGGCCAACTGCTTTCTTGTTTTTCATTTTTCTCACAGCATGTGTCACTTCCTCATTGCTTATAGCTGGAATTGGGCCCGATGTAGGTATAATATCTGGCAGCTCCTCACTAGGAAATTCTTCGTTTGAGAGTTCATCATAGTATTCTTTCCAGCGCTTTTTAATGGATTCCTCAGAAGTCAGTAGTTTTCCGTCTTTATCTTTTATATATTTGGTAGTTTTAATATCTAAGGTATTTCTAAAACGTTGTTTTGCAATTTTAAAAATTTCGGTGTCCCCTTTGGCGGTTTCGATTTTGTTATAGAAATCGTTTCTAGAGGCAGCTTTTTCTTGTGCAACTATTCTCTTAGTTTTAGATTTAGCTTTCCTGTAGTTTTCACGGTCCTCCTCTGAGCTACTACTTTGCCAGGTTTTAAACAAATCTTTTTTCTGTTGAACGGCTTCTCTTACTGATTCGTTCCACCAAGTAGGATCTTTATTTTTGATTATGCCTTTTGATACACCTAAATTTGCTCTTGCTTCAGCTTTACATTTTTCTTCAAATTTTGCCCACATGTCTGTACTATTCTGATATTCTATATTTATGTCTTTTTCCAGGTATTCATACAAAGATTTGATCAGAGCTCCACCCTTATTCCCATGCAAATTACCCCACTTGATCCTCTCTGTTTTGTCAATTACGTGCTTAATAGGTTTGGGTAGCTTAAATTTTGTTAATAAAATCCTATGTTGTGCCGTCACAGCCTCGCCAGGTATAACTTTACAGTCCCGGAAGCATTGTCGCAGCCGCTTATCTCCGAGAATAAAATCTATCTGTGATGATTTCCCGCCGCTCTTGTAAGTAATTAAATGTTCTTCTTTCTTTTTAAAGTATGTATTTACCAAATGTAAGTTGTGCCTTGTTGCAAAATCCAATATTACTATTCCTTGTGAGTTTAAACTTCCAATTCCATTGCCCCCGTGCACGTCTTTGTACTCGTCCACCGTTCCAATATGCCCATTGAGATCACCTCCAATGATTTTATGCTCGTCAGTGTTTATTGTCAAAATCTTCCCAAAACGCACTTTTTTCTTCTAGTGAGCATCCCACTTGAGGGGCGTATGCAGATATTATATTGATTGGAAGTTGATCATCTAGTGCTATCTTCACCGCAATGAGACGGTCTGATTTTCTATCTACGTTTATAATTCTGTCCTTTAGCATATCACTCAGTACGATGGCTACTCCGTTTCGTTTTGTATCCAAACCATGGTAGATTAGCTTGTAGCCCATTCCAATATCTCTCGACTTAGAACCCTTCCACTTTGTCTCCTGAACGCAACATGCGTGAATATTTCTTCTCTTAAGGATTTCGCTCAGCTCGCTGCTTCGTCCCGTTAAAGAACCAAGATTCCAGGTAGCGATCCTCAGATTGTCAATAGTACGCGAACGTTTTAGGCGTGGTTCGTCGCTTACGGGGAACGCCCTAGTGTAATCTTCTTTCGCATCCAAGGTAGAATATGTCGCCTGTGCGTCGCTCTCGGGGTACGCCCTAGTATGTGATCGATTATCTGTATTAAGCTTTTTCATAACAAGGAGAATTTGATTTGGCAGGTTTGTTTTTACAGCCGGTTGCCACCTAACGCCAAGGTTGTTGCCCTCCTGGAGTGCCTGAGCGCCGCCGTTGGCCCTGTGTTGAGCTCCTCCGCCGCCATCTCTTCTAGATACTCCAACCCAACATCTAGCACTGTCAACGACCTCGACCCCAAATACGTTGAGGAAGCCCGGAGCAGGGGTTTGATAACGGAGTATCCTTCTCCGGCCTGTTGGTCCGCGGGAGCTATTTTATTTCGCCCCTACCCTCCATATCTGGCGAGCATTCCCCGATTCGCCACCTGGGGACGCGTTCTCTAGGGGTGAGGCTCCCCCGAGAAAGAAGAAGAAGAGAAATCAGAAGTAGAGATTCTGTAGGAAAAATATTAGAGCTAACAAACCTACTTTTTTTCCCATACAAACTAAATAAATTATTTTTTAGTATTAAGTGCCGACAGCCCTACGTAAACGTACGAGGAATACTACGCTCACGTCTGTTACGTGTCATTTTGTTTTTAAATTTCTTTTGTGTTAAGAGCTGATTATGGTTGTCACTTGAAAGTTTTTGCTTTCAGTTTAAAATCAAATAACTCTGAAAGTATTGGGGTTCTAGGTCTCAGACAAGCACCGAAGGTCCATTTAGTATCTAACTTTTATGCCCCTTAAATGTTATTGGGGTGTTCAGTTACACCCGGTATATGTTTCGCATTTAATTTAATATCTGGGTATATATCATAGCATTTTATATGAATAAAAAAAATATATATGAATAAAATAGTATTTATATGAATATATACAGGGTCATTTTGAATGAACCAACAACCTCCAGGGGCTGATTCTAGTGCTCAGATGCAACAACTTTTTGTATGGGAAAAACATCGAAATCGCAAAAAAAAATCCACTTTCCCATACTCAAGTCTCAATCAGCTAACCTAGTTTGTATGGAGAAGTGTTTTTTTTGAGATATCGATGTTGGTCCCATACAAAAAGTTGTTGCATCTGAGCACTAGAATCAGCCCCTGGGAGGTTGTTGGTTCATTCAAAATGACCCTGTATATGAGAATAGATATGTACATAAATAGAAGATGAAATATATATTTGTATATGTATGTTTGTATGTGTGTGTGCGCGTGTGTGTGTGTGTGCGTGTGTTAGTGTGTGCGCGTGTGTGTGTGTGTGTGCGTGTGTATGTGTGTGTGCGCGTGTAATGTCTCTGCTTATATTATGTCGTGCGAGCCCACCAATGAGCATAATTAGAAATATATAGGTAAACAATAATAATAAGTAGTGCGCACTAATTTTACTTACCCTTCACGTCCAATACAAATTGTTATATTAAGGAAAATCTGTTATTGGTGTCAATTCTGTTGGCATTAAATGGAATAGACTAATTTAAATTTAGTTTTAGTGCTGTCAAATCGTGTTTTTTGTTCGAAAATTTTAAACTGAAAACACAATTTGACAGCACTAAAAATTTAGTTTAGTGTAATCGAATTAGTGCCAACAGAATTGCCACCATTAGCCTTACTTTTTTAGTTTAACCTTTTGTAAAATAATATATGTAACGCTGTTGATTTTCTTAAATAAATAAAAAGGAGCCGTCACGATCACGGGTCGCCTGGCAGATCTAAAAGATCAAAATTCATACTATTTATTTATTTTTATTTAAAACTCTTACAATCTTGTATACAAAGGCGGGCTTAATACTATCTTATGGCGTAGCGATGCATGCCGTGGCGACCAGTCGCCACTCTAACAGTCAGTCTCATTCACCCGCCTGACCCGCCGCTAAAAATGTTTCAAATCAAAAACTGTGGGCCATCACGGGACGCCTGGCAGATGTGAAACATGAAAATTATTCTGTACAGGTAATATGCATAAAAAAAAGCGTAGCGACGCGTCACCACACCAACAGTCGGTCGGTCGTCGCTACACTAAGTATACTATGTATATTACAATATGCGTTTGACATCTGCCAGGCGTCCCGCGACGGCTCCCAATTTTTTTTTTTAAGTTTAACTTTAAACGTTCCTCATGTTTAATTCAAAATGTTGATTTTTGAATTATTAATAAAAGTAAAATCATATAATCTAAGTGTTCTGGTAGTATCTTTAGTTATAAGGTAATGTTGTTAGTTTCATTATAATAAATTATCTAAGTGACAAAATAAGTTTAATTTCCTATTTAAAAAATAAAGGTCTTGATAGCAGTTTTATAAAAATCAATTAGCAGCGCTAACAGGATTTATCCAAAAGTTCTGCAGAATTGCCGAAACAAAATGGTAACCCTGTCTGTAGATGTGTAGCTATAATAAGGAACAGTAATAATATAATTTGTGAGGGAAAATGGATGAAGAAAACATAATCAAGGCCTGCGTATCTATTATTTTAGCAAATGGGCTAAAAAAACGAGTGAAAACAAAAAGGTGGATGAAAAATTGGTTGCAATTATGGCAAAAATACATTATGTAATTTTAATGGAAGAAATTCAGCTATTAAATTGATAACGGGGATCGCGATAAATATTGATGACAAGGCTACACGAACAATAAATATCGCGATACATATCAAGGAGTTGGATTTCAACGTAGGTAGCACGTCCACCAAAACACGAAATGATAAAGCGATTTATCACGGTGAACTGTCAAAATACGACGAAACCCTTTTGTATTTTGACAGTTCACCACGATAAACCGCTTTATCATATCGTGTTTTGGTGGACGTGCTAGGGGGGCAAAATATCTAGAAATACTGTGATATTCATCAATATCATAGACTACACGATCAATAAATATCGCGATCCTCTGATCCAAATATCTTGGTTAGTATTGAACGTCTAGCATACGCCAACGGCGTACTACATTTCTATTGCCACCGAGAATATCATAGACATTTTTGAGAATTTTTTAGCAGAGATGCAAAGTATGATATATGTCAAATTAATGATCTCTAAAAACTGAGAATCGGGTCCCTGAGGCCCTGAGGGTCCCTGAGGACAAATGCCACACGCTAACTTTTCCGCAGTCGTTCCGCAGAAAAAATGCATAGAAATGACATTTAGCCTGCGACGACCACACGCTATTTTTTCTGCATGATAGGATGGTGATTTTAACATGATTTTAACTCAGTGTCGGGCAGATTTGCGGTTCTTGAGATGGTCACACTGATTGTCATTGGCACTTTGGTAGCTTTTTGCTTTAACCTATCAGCTCAGCTTGTCAATGTCATTGTCAATATATTCTGCGTTTGCTTGTTTGACTTGCACAAGACAAGTTGCAGTTTGTTTTTGTTGTGATCGGGGTTAGGTCGTTTACTGCTACCTAATTGTTTTGTGTAAGTTTAACAAACGTTCTAAAAATCAAAATCAACTACATTTTTACAATTCATTCATAATATGGTTGAAGTTCGTTGTTGGAAGTGAAGAATTCAATAGGATTTTAAAACGATTTTTTTGTGATTGTGTATTTGTGAACAATTGATTTCGGGAGAAAATATGAAGTAAGTATTTTTAAGAATGAAGAAAAATATTTAGTCACTTAGCCTAAATATTTTTAAATATTAAGGATGTTTCATTTTGTATTTGCTATTAAAACTGAGTACCTATACTTTTTGTGATGTTTAGACAAGATTGAACATGTTCTCGTTTCTGATCTACTTTTTTTTTCTTAATTATAGTAAGCATTATCTTCATTTATCTGTACAGATATATAAGAATCAATTCTATTTAAATTATTTCCAAAATTTGAGTGATGTAAGTATGTTAAATTATTTAACAAAATGTGAGTTGTTTAAGTAAAACATGATGCTATATACCTTCCCTTTATGCTTGCCTACTTTAAAATACGAATTTGTGGGAAATAATGATTTCAAATGCGGGACAGGGATTTAAAAAGCAGGATCCAACAAATTTTATTAAGAATACAAAAACATAGAACTTCGATGAGAAGTAAAACAAAACACCTTGTTAGATTAATACATAATAGTCAATATTTACCAAAAATGGTTATAGTGTAGAAAACGAGAAATTACTTTTTAAATGAGTTGATTTTTATTGAGATTTGAACCTTTTAGGTTTTTTTTTATTTTGAAGCACAGAATTATAAAATCAGCATTGATAAGTAAAATTTACTTTAACTTGTATGTAACTCTGACTTTGATGATCGGTGATAGAAATGGCTTGACGGGTTTTTATATTTTTTTGTTTATTTGGTAGGTCTGAGAATATGCCGTGGGTGATTCTTATTGTTACGTTTTTTCGTGTGAGTTGTAAGAATTGAATATATATATTTTTACGGAAAACCAGTAAACTGTATATTTATTTATTTAGCAAATTATAATAATAATAATAGCCTTTATTTTGCTGACTATAGTTTTTCTTAATTAAGTAAGTATTTGTCATTACTCCTCTTACCATTCTATGATTTGTGCTAAAGTTAAGATTGTTTATTACATCGATATCAGCAAATAATTTTGGGACATTAGTTAACATAAAATCTATTTCATTTTTATATTTTCCATCGGGGGAGATCCATGTCCATTTCTTATTTTCTTTTTTCTTGAAGAAGCTATTCATTATTTTTAAGATTAAATTCCTTTGCAAAGTCTACGAGTCTCTGGCCATTGTTATCTCTATTCCCTTTACAAAAAATGCCCACATTATACTCTTCACCTAACTGTTGTTACCCAATTTGGCTGTTGAAGTCACCTAGTATGATGATGCTTTTATTCGTTTCTTGCATGGTATATCAAAGTATTATAGAATTACTTTCTTCTTCGCTTGCTTTTTCAGTTGGAGCATAAATTTGTATTATAGTCCATAGAGAGTTCTGAAGAGATATGTCCAATATTGCTATTCTGTGAGCCTTGTAAATTGTATTGTTTTTTAGATGTGATTTGACTTAAATCCAACCCCATACATGCCTTGTTTTTCGCCTTTATAGTAAAATATATATAGTTTTTGTAGTCCCTTATTTCTTCTCCTAGTCTTCTTACCTCAACATAAAAAAATTACAAGTCCAAATTGTCATGGACGGTGTAGTGTGAGATTGCCGGATTCGGAAATAAAATATTTTCTTCTGAAGAAATGTAATGTTATTTTGCGAAATACTACAGCAATATAGCAAGACTAAACTTTGTTTAATAAGGCTGTTAAAGAAATATATAAATAATAATGATTATTAATATTTCGTTTTAGACAGGCAGCTGTGGCTGATACGTCTAAATCTTAGTTCACTTAGCAATATGCAGACTGAGGTTAGGTCATGTGTGTACACCGGTGTTCTTGGCCAAAATTAGGATTAAGGATTCTTAATTATATGAATGTGGTCTGGAGGAAGGTTCTACTGAACATATTTTCTTCAACTGCCCCAAGTACCCGATTTCCATTTACGATCTTCTCCCCCCCATTCATTCCTAGACCTACTAATTTTAAACTCTTATCCAGTGCTCGAATTGAGCAGGAACGCGCCGGAACGCCGATCCGGTTCGTGAAAATTTATGAAGTTACCGTTCCGTCTCGTGGAATACGGTGGAATAGCGTTCCGGTTCGTGAAATTGATCGTAAAACTTTTAAAAACTTTTAAAAAGCGTGTGCACCAACTTTTAAAAATTTTCCTGGCACGGCAGTGCCTCGCGCCGACTATGACTGACAATTCGTGTAACATTGTGCATGTTCGTTCTCTGCCGCTGATGATACAATCAGTCGCAAAAGAGTAACACAAACGACACAAAAAACTAGCATCTATGGAAAATGTTATGATTACCTATAGATTACCTAAGTAATCTTTACTGTAGTTAGTAAGTAGGGTAGATTAGCCTGTTTTCGACCAATTAGTGGAGTTGCCAACTTTGGGAATAAAAATATGTGTGTTCTGACATGTATTTTGTATCAAAATAAATTGTGGTAACTCCTCATATAGTCTATTTTTAATAATTATATATTTTATAATAGTCAAATTAACATTTTTTTTTATTATTAAATCAAAGTGTTAAATTGCCGATTTTACCAGTTTTCGACCAAAAATTCTAGTTTTCGTCCATCTGTTGACCAGTTTTCGACCAATTAATTAAGAAAGATTTTTATGAATAAAAGTATGATAGAATATATATATTTTTTAAATTAAAATACTAGAATAATCAGCTTTTAATATTTATTAAGACTGTGTCTATTTGAACCCGGGTCATCATCATCGACCTACACTCGTCCACTGCTGGACATATGTCTCCCCTAATGCACGCCACCGCTCCCGATCTTCGGCTCCTCTCATCCAGCCCACTCCAGCCAGCCTACGTATATCGTCATCCCATCTTGTCGCAGGGCGTCCCACACTACGTTTTCCGAGTCGCGGTCTCCACTCAAGCACCTTACGACTCCAACGGCCGTCAGTTCTGCGGCTCATTAGGCCAGCCCACTGCCACTTCAGTTTACTAATTCGGTGGGCTATGTCGGTGACTTTGGTTCTCTGACGGATCACATCATTTCTGATACGGTCTTTTAGAGATACTCCGAGCATAGCCCTTTCCATAGCACGCTTAGCGACTTTAAATTGGTGGGCTAGTCGAGCCGTGAGTGTCCGCGTCTCGGCACCGTATGTCATGACTGGGAAAACGCACTGGTCGAAGACTATCGACTTAAGACACTGAGAAATGAGTGACGAGAAGACATGTCGAAGCTTACGAAATGCTATCCAGCCCAGCTGAATTCTTCTGTTGGCTTCCCTCTCGAAGTTGTTTCTGCCTAGTTGAAGAGTTTGCCCTAGGTACACATATTCCTGTACAACTTCGAGAGATACTCAATTTACTACGACCTGTCCCAGATCAACGAGCTCGTTGAACATGACCTTGGTTTTATCCAAGTTTATCCGGAGACCGATGCGTTCGGAAGACTCAACCAGGCTGTTCACCATCTCTTGTAAGTCTTGCAGCGTTTCAGCCATAATGACGATATCGTCCGCGAATCGTAAGTGTAAGATGCACTCGCCATTTATATTAATACCACGTCCTGTCCAGTTGAGCGTTCCGAATACATCCTGCAGCTCAGCGGAGAAGAGTTTCGGTGATATTACATCCCCCGGCCTCACACCACGTCACAGGAGGATAGGCTCAGTTTAACCATTCTGGACAACGGCGTACTCGTTGTCCAGAATGGTTGGAATGGAACTCGGAGTTCGATATATCGCTAATTAATTTGGCACCTCTGCAAAGACTCTAGAACAGACCAGGTCTCGACGGAGTCAAAAGCTTTCTCATAGTCCACAAACGCCATGCACAGGGGTTGGTTATACTCATTGGTCTTATGTATAACCTGCCTTACTGTGTAATGAATGAATGTGGTCTATGGTGCTATAACTCCGTCGGAACCCGGCCTGCTCCGGAGGTTTAGCTTCGTCAAGTCTTCGTGTAAGACGGTTCGAGACGACTCTTGAAAACAACTTATAGACATGGCTCAGGAGTGAAATTGGTCGATAGTTCTTCAACAAAGTCTTGTCGCCGTTCTTGAAGAACAATACGACTAAACTCCATGTGCCATGCCTTAGGAGTTCTCCCGGAGAGAAGAATAGAGTTAAATATACGCTGGAGCTCCTTCAGTATCGGCTTGCCAGCAGCTTTCAGAAGCTCCGTTGTGACTCCATCCTCCCCCGGGGCTTTTCCATTTTTACGTTGCCCAAGAGCCTTCTGGATTTCGTCTAGGCTGATGTCTGGGAGATCCTTCGTTGCATGGCGGGTTAAGGTGGCTCTTGGATCCTTTTCATTCGGTGCGGGACGGGGTGAGTGCGACGCGTATAGCTGACTGAAGAAGGTGCAACTTCCGAAAGAATCTCCGATTTCGAAGCGACGATTTCTCCGTTTGCTTTGGTCAACTTCGTCAACGGGTCCTAATCGGACGTCTATTTATTGCTATTCAAATCCGGAGTATGAAAACATACAGTTTTAATTCAGATTCATGTGGTCACAATATCTAACCTTTTTTTAAAGGAGGGGGTAATCTCTTTTCGATTCGACAAGGGACTGAAAAGCTGACAAGGCCGCCCCAAGGATATGCCATTGGACTCGGGTATTAACCCCATACCTGGCTAAACCACCCTCCAGCAACTTTTAACTCCATAGACGCACAATCAGGATCGGCGTTAGCCATTCCCCGAGTGCGCCCACTGCAGACTGGCACGACGGTGAGCCAGCATCACTGACCCAAGCGCAGGGCCTTACTCTTCGGAGGGGTCGCCAAGTGCAATAATGCCCCAGACGGGCAGGCCAGGGGTAGAAAAGTAATGTGTCCTAACCGGTTGTCGGCCGGCCGGGCCATTTCATCCCTAGCTTGCTTTAATATTACTCATTAAATTTTAATATTTTTACAATGAATTTCTAATTAGAATGTATATTAATATTTATGAAATAGCTTTAATTAACTTTAAACTAACTAACCAAAAAACGGTCGATAATTGGAATGATTTTACACTATAGGTAGGTACTTAAAAAGTAAACACAATAAAAATTTATTTTGATTAAGAAATGGGAGTTAAGTAATTAGAATTCATTGAAATAGTTTTGAATTCAATTCTTTTGATTTTAGCTAAACGAAAAAAGGTGGTCGGAAACTGGGATGATTATATCATATTTCTAATTTTCGACCAACAGCATTGTTTGTCATATTCAGTTTATATTAACATAGTAAAATATTGGACGAAAATTGGCCATTAGATAATATATGTAAATAAAGCTCACATTATCAAATTAGATTTAATATCTTTCCATACATTTTAAAACAACATAGAAATCTTATTTGTAGGTGCCTTACCTATTTTTCGACCACCCGGTCGAAAACTGAATTTTTTGAGTAAAGCGTGTACCCTTTCTTGACCACCTCATTTTATTAATTTGGTCATGAAATTTACGTTAAAATCGAATTAATCCACACAATAAAGGTCATAAATTAGCTGCACAAACAATAAATAATCCAATATTACTTAAGATTAATTAAAAACTTACCGTACAAGTAGTGGCACCTTCCTATTTTTTTCTTAATATTCAACGCATGTGACGCTGTCGGCTGCTAACCTCAGACAAATAATTGGTTAGTTTTCGCAGCTTTCGTTCAATTGTTCTAGTTTGTGTGTGTGGGGGGATCAATGTATTCAGGTTGCTACTTGTTAATGTTTTGGTGATGCAAGTATACCATTATTACTATTTTTGATCATTTAACAAGGGAGGACCGTTAAATGGTCGAAAATTGGCAGTGGTCGGGAAACAGGCGCATCTACCCTAGTTAAAATAAAATTTCATCTGAATTTTACATATTTTTACTTAAATAAGTTTATAATATTTTTAACTTTATAACTTAATAATACATATTTTTACTTAAATAACTATTAACACAGAGCAGACAGCATGCAGCGAAATTTTTTTTTGGACAGCCTAGCTTTCCGTCTCATAAAAATGTTCAATTCGAGCACTGCTCTTATCATTTGTTAATTCCCTATTTATAGAAATTCTAAGCAACTATATATAACCTCCAATAAAATTTTATTGTAATTGCCTTCATAAATATTACTCATTAAATGCTACATTCATATGTTATGCAAATGTGTTGTGTTTGTGTTTTTGCAGATAATTCAACCATCTCGCATTCAGTTCAATATTATATTATACTAGCTTTTGCCCGCGGCTTCGCTCGCGTTAAATTCGGGGTAACACCGAAGATTTAAAAAAAAAAAATGATGCACGATTTTTTTGTTAGTCACAAATAGTTCACATACCAATTTTTAGCTTTCTACCTTGAAAATTGCGGAATGCTCCATACAAACTTCCACCCCCCATTTTAGGGAAGTGGGAGGGTTAGAAAAAGACAAAAAGTAGCCTATGTCACTCTCCATCCGTTCAACTATCTCCACTTAAAAAAATCACTTCAATCCGTCGCTCCGTTTTGCTGTGAAAGACAGACAAACAAACACACACACACACACACACACTTTCCCATTTATAATATTAGTATGGATAACTGAGACAAGTTACACATTGTGAGTTGACGACGCCTGAAGAAACGGCAGAGTTTAATATTGTAGCAACAAAAATCTAAGCGGAATACTCGAAGTTGGCGGAATCCTTAAGGACAGCGCCACCACCCAAAGAATAGAATAGAATTAGTTCACTGTTTTGATAGTTTGTCAAGTCTATTTTTGAACTGGTTAACACTTTTAGAGTTCACAACTTCGGAGGGTAATTTGTTCCATGCGTTTACTATGCGATTGTTTATAAAGTTTCTGCCGATATTTGTTTTCTTCATTGTCGTTACCAACTTAAAATTGTGTCCTCTCATGCGCGGGTTCGTATGACGAGTGAAAAGGTTACTGAGTTCTGGACAGTCGTAGTATCCATTTAGGATCTTAAAGGTCTCGATCATGTCTCCACGTTCTCGTCTGTTCTGCAGTGTTGTCAAGCCCAGTTTTTTTAATCTTTCCTCGTACGGTAGTGACTTTAACTGCGCAGGGATCTTAGTGAATCTGTGCTGTACTCGTTCAATTAAGCCATTGTCTTTTTTGAAGTATGGATTCCATATCTGAAAAGCGTATTCTAGGATAGGTCTTACATATATTATGTCTTGTAGATCTTCAACATTGTTTCCGGAGTAAGAATGAATGCGAAAGGCTCTTCTAATTATGTAGATGATAGAATTACCTTTTTTTACCATTTGTGAGATATGGGGTTCCCACTTGAGGTCGTTGGACATGAATTGGTCGTCGTCGTCCTAGGTCTTGTTGAGTTGTAGTTCCTGACAATTTTACGTTGTTTAAAATGTAGGGAAATTTTGGGTTTTTAGGGTCCCGTAGCCAAATGGCAAAAAATGGAACCCGTATATATTCGTCATGTCTGTCTGTCTGTCTGTCTGGCCGTCCGTATGTCACAGCCACTTTTCTCCGAAACTGTAAGAACTACACTGTTTAAACTTGGTAAGTAGATGTATTGATTTTCACACAAAAATAGAAAAAAGCAATAAATTTTGTGGATTCCCCATACATAGAACTGAAACTCAAATTTTTTTTTTCATCAAACCCATACGTGTGGGGTATCTATGGATAGGTCTTCAAAAATCATATTGAGGTTACTAATATCATTTTTTTCTAAACTGATTAGTTTGCGCGAGAGACACGTCCAAAGTGGTAAAATGTGTGCCTGTAACTTCTAAAATAAGAGAATGATAAAACTAAAACTTCCACCGAAATAAAATTGTGACTAACAAAAAAATCGTGCATAATTTTTTTTTGGAAATCTGCCCCCACCCAACCCCTTAAAAGAGGGGGTGAAATTTTATATGGAACTTTTCGCAGTTTTCAAGGTAGGAAGCTAAAAATCGGTACACAGACTTTGTTACCAACGAAAAATACCTGCCTGATTTTTTTTTGAAAAATCCGTGTTACCCCGAATTTAACGCGAGCGAAGCCGCGGGCAAAAGCTAGTACGTCATAAATCCTACGGAACCCTTCATGTGCGAGTCAGACTCGCGCTTGGCCGGTATTTTTTGTGCATGTGAAGGACTACATTTTGTTTCGTTGAGATTTATAAGCCATTCCTGGCACCAGTCTCTGATTCTATTTAGGTCCAGCTGTAGTTTGCTGTGTTCTACGACCGGGTTAACGAACAGCTTAGAGTCATCTGCAAAGAAACTGAAATTTGACTCGATTGTGGCTTGTAGGTCAGTGACGAATAAGCTGAACATGGTGGTTGAGATGACTGATCCCTGTGGGACACCACTCCAGATATCAAATTCATTTGAGACACTGTCAGCGATTCGCACCCTAAAGGGCGAATAGCAGATGGCCATAGTAACTTAGGCCCACAACGCACACATATAAATGAATGTGAAAATAATAGCGGATGATACCAGTATTTTATTGGTAAAAGAAAACATAAAAAACTTGGAGAATCTTATTTAATGTATTTTTCTTTTTCGTAAAATCAATAAATGTATAACTTAACCAATAAGGTAATATGTTATTTATGTACATTACATTACTAATATAATAATAAGAATTATACACATTATGTCATGAGTAATAAATATAATATACAACATGCAACCCGTTACTGAGGAAGACATTGCGGAGATATTATAAAGATTTCTTCTTATTTTTTTATTACTCTATGTTATTGTCATAAATGACCAGAACATCATCTAAAAATTGAGCAGGTGCAGATAGATTGATGCCGTGCTCATCCCAAATACCATATAACTTAATTCATTAGGTATAGTAAAAACTATCCATCTATAGGTATAAAGCTATTATTGAGTTATACAGGGTGTCTCAGAAACAATGGATAAACCTTTAACTGTTGATAGGTTTCGTCGAGACCTCTCTAATCTCAAATTTTGACTTTAGTAAAAATATCTCGGTTTTCAAGATATTTGATAGTTTATGATTTTTTTAAAAATGCCACTTTTGGTTGGTTTTTAATGTGCCATTTTTACAAATACGGACTTTTTCTGATTCAGGTTTTTTTAGCTTCTAACGGAATAGTTCAGCTATCAATAACAGTGGTTAAAATTGAGCTAGCTAATCACAAAGTGCTTGGAAAAAACAATGTTCCAAAAAAAATTAAACAAGAAATTATTTTTCTTCGTGTTTGGTCTGCTACCATGTAAAAAAATGTATGACGCTCATCCTGCCCATTATCTTAAAAAAATGCTTAGTTATTCTAGTTTCAAAAAAGGTATGATAAACTTATGCTTAATGTATCTCTGAACTTTTATTACTGCTTGAATAGCAAATGGTATGAAAATTTTAAAAAGATTGTTTGTCGGATTAATTATTTTTCGGATTAATTTTATTCGGTTAATTTAGTTTTCCAGTATTAAGTTTATGCTTTCTTGACTTTCTGACTGGTTGAATAGCAAATAAAATGAAAATTTGAAAAAAAAAGGTTTTTTTTCCACTAATAAGCACTTAAAGCTTATTTGTAAACATTCGTTTGCGAGTCACAGAGTTGAGAAACGTGTTTTTTTTTGTGGCCCCTGCCTGCCACATGTCTCATCCACTATGCGCAATCAAAAAGGAGCCTTATCATTAACAGCACATGAGTCATAAGCATTTGCAACCTTACCTGCTATCGAATTTCCTGGAAGAACTTTTTTTACCTGCGTCTGATCATTGGGTTCTTTGTTACGATTGTTAGTGTCCTTCTGAACTCCGGTTGTGACCCACGCGTGTTTTCTGTATTCGAGAGATTCGATAGAGCTTCGATGATTTTAAACGACATTTTGCTGTGATTTTGGACTTGACTAGCTTTGCGATTCGGATATTGTTTGTGCTGTGAAACCTATTGACAACTGGTGATCATATGGACTTGGCTAGCTTTACGATTTGGATATTGTTTGTGCTGTGAAACCTAACTGACAACCAATACATAACACTGAACATGCCTAGACATCAGTACACGTCGCGCGAATATGCAAACATGCATTTCGTTTATGGCGAATGTCGAGGAAATGCTAACGCTGCTGCTCGTCTGTACGCAGAGAGGTAAGATTATTTATTTTCTCTTTAATTCAATCAATCTTATTTTTTTTTAAATCACACACATTTAATTTTATTGCAACTTTAGTTAAACGTATCAGGATGGGTCTTACATTATGTTATCCTTCTAAAAATAGTCACACGCCGTGTTTAATTAGATTTTAAAATTAAATGAATTAGTAAATTTAATAACGTCATTTTTTGTATTAGGTACCCCAACGCACGTCACCCGGACTATCGAGTTTTTGCTCGGGTACATAATTCGTACTGCGAAGGGAGGCTTCCAGGAAGAGGCATTGGTGGTGCAGGGCCCGGAAGACCAGAAAGAAACGACGATGAAGAAGTAGTAGTCCTCGACGAAATAGAAGAAGATTCAACACGTTCTGTGCGTGGAATTGCACGTCGAACCGGCATTAATAGAAGCAAAGTGCATCGCATATCGAAAAAATACCTTTTGCACCCTTTCCATATTCAAAGGGTCCAAACTCTACAGCCTGCTGACTATCCGCGCAGGATTGCATTCTGCAGATTCATGTTAAATAAAATAAGGGAGGACCCGCAATTTTTCAATAAAATTTTATGGACGGATGAATCCTCATGCCGGAGAGATGGATATTTCAACATCCACAATCTACATAGCTGGCAAGTTGAAAACCCACATTTGATGAGGGAAGATCGGTCCCAAGTTCAATTTAAAGTTAACTTGTGGACTGGGATTATTGACGGACAGGTGATCGGGCCATATGAACTTCCAGCTACACTGAATAGTGAAATTTACCTTAATTTTTTACAAAATGATTTACCCGGCATGCTAGAAGATGTCAATTTAGAAGTGAGGCGGAGAATGTGGCTTCAAAATGATGGGTGCCCAGCTCACTACGCAATAGTAGTAAGAAATTATTTAAATCAACACTTCCCACAAAGGTGGATAGGCCGGCTCGGCCCTATTTTATGGCCGCCCAGATCGCCGGATCTAAATCCCTTGGATTTTTTTTATTGGGGATGTCTGAAAGACCTTGTCTACGCGAGGCCAGTATCCTCAATAACAGAGTTGCGTACTCGCATACAAAATGCAGCTGCACACATAAAAACGTCTGGTTACGCGCGCCGAATCAAACTTTCTTTTATAAAAAGATGTAGGGCGTGTATCAGAGCGCAAGGACGCCAATTCGAACATTTATTGTAAATTTAATAAAAAATTAAAATTTCATGTTGTTTTATTTCAAATTCTTTATTCAAACTAAGAATTAATAACTATTCCGAAAAAAATCTTTTTAAAATTGCATACCATTTGCTATTCAAGCAGTAATAAAATTTAAGAGATACATTAAGCATAGGTTATTATACCTTTTTTGAAACTAGAATAACTAAGCATTTTTTTAAGATAATGGGCACGATGAGCGTCATACATTTTTTTTACATGGTAGCTGACCAAACACGAAGAAAAATAATTTCTAATTTAATTTTTTTTGGAACATTGTTTTTTCCAAGCACTTCGTGATTAGCTAGCTCAATTTTAACCACTGTTATTGATAGCTGAACTATTCCGTTAGAAGCTAAAAAAAACTGAATCAGAAAAAGTCCGTATTTGTAAAAATGACACATTAAAAACCAACCAAAAGTGGCATTTTTAAAAAAAATCATAAACTATCAAATATCTTGAAAACCGAGATATTTTTACTAAAGTCAAAATTTGAGATTAGAGAGGTCTCGACGAAACCTATCAACAGTTAAAGCCAAGCCAGTTATTTGCCAGCGTGAATAACTTACCTCATCATCACAGCTCATATACGTCCCCACCGAGGGGCTCGAGCCTACCTTATGTTAGGGTGATTTAGGCCTTAGTCAACCACGTGAGGGGGAGGCCCGTATTTTTCCTAGCATTACGGGCCAGGCCAAGCGACTTACGCGTGCCCAGCGCCCTGCGCATGCACGTAGTCGCCTATCTATGGCCGGAGAGGTGTTCCCGAGGGGTTAAGTGGGTAGTCGCGGTCTAATGCCGTGTAGTCCCACACACCCTTGCCCTTACCCAAGGGGCTCTGAAGGTGCGTAAACGCATTCCCCTCGTAAAAAAAGGCTTAAACTATCTACACAGCACCAAATTGCAATAACAGACTGACATACAGACAGACAGACAGACGGCATTTCTAATATTAGTCTGTTTTTCTTTTTTTTAAAAAAACGTCGCCCCACATTAGGCTTTTCTCCTGTGTCGTGGGTGCAATTACAAACGTATTGATATCACATGCACATATGCCTAGACCGCAATAAATTTCTGTAGGCCATACAAAATATTTGTCCCGTACGGGAATCGAACCCGCGACCCGTTGCGCAGTAGGTGACAAACAGACACTTTAATTTTATTATTTGTATAGATAGATGCCGCCTTAGAGCCACCGTAAAATAGTTTTGCTAACGCGTTCTTTCCACATATTTTATTTTAAAACTTTTTCATCTGGCTGTACTAAACATCTTCAATAATTTAAAAGTGTCCGAATTGTCAGTAAAAAAAATATTTAAATGCAAATGTGTCAATTCGGACAATTTGTCCGAATATATTTTGTCCGAATCGTCAGCAAGCCCATCACACTCGACCTCTGCGCTAACCGTGTGCTCATAAATACTCGTAATATTACTCAAGATAAGAAAGAAGGTTGCAAGCCAAAAGAAAAAAAAAAAGAAAAAAGAAAGAAGGTTCCCGCGACAGGTCGAAGTTTTCCGTTTCATGCATACTAGTTTCGGTGATTAAAAATATTGTTTTAAAAATATAACATCTCTTTAGATTATTTTTTATCAAAAATGTAATAATTAGTCCCACATTAAATAAAAACCAGAATATCAGTCCAGCCCTGCGAGCATGGACTTAACGATCGATATAATAGGTAGGTATATCGATCGACAAAAGCATCTGTCCTTTTCACTCCTTAGGAATATCTGTCAAATTTATCGAATTTTGTCGAGTATGTCGACCTTAGCTGTCAAATTTTGTTTATCGAGAGTTCCATGCTCGCAGGGCAGTTTTGACTTTTCATAATGATTGATAAGAATATTGTCGATCAATCTTATTCACATAAGAAAAAAACTAGGGATTTTTTATTAAATAAGTAGGTAACACAATTTTAAACTAAAAGATAAAGAATGTGTCCATGTTCGCTGTAAACTTTAAGCTTTAGTATTAGATTATTATTGCGCCATATTGCATCATCGTGTTGCTAAGCTCGCCTGTGGAACTGTGTGTGTGTGCACGTTCTTGTTATTGCCCGTTGCATTGCAGAGGGAGTCACACTGGGGACGTCAGTTCATTTAAACATAGGTATAAAGAAGAAACGTGTCTGACTGACGTGTATCCTTTTCGTGATTCTATTTTTTTTCTATTAATACAATAGAAAAAAAATTGAATAACGTTAAAATAAAAAGTTCATCAGTCCGTTCATACAAATGGTTTATAACCAAAAGTAACTTTATCCATTCCATGCAATTTTGGAATAAGGCTTGAAAGGAGTGAATCAAGGGTTGAAAGATTCTTTTCTACAATATAAAAACAAACAAAAACAAAGTTTACTGAACAGCTTTAATAAATATAAGGGCGGATATGTAATATCGCAATCGTAACCTTGGGTGCGAGCATGGAACTCTCGATAAACAAAATTTGACAGCTAAGATCGGCATACTCGACAAAAATCGATAAACTTGACAGATATTCTTAGCAACGAAAAGGACAGATGCTGAATTGACAATCGATATTATGTCAATTAACGCACTATAAGGCTATCGTCATTTGACGCTTGATTGAACCTTCTTCCTGTTAAGGTTTTTTGGGGCTTAAGGAAGGAAACTCAACTTTATAATTTTAATTTATTTATTCCTCTCAAACAACTCTCACAAAACAGAAAACTCTCTCAATAGGAACGGACGCCATTACATAAAACTCGCTTCTTTTTTTTTTTACAGACTACACTAGTGTTGGGGCACGCTCATAGTGATGTGACATTGCTACCACAACACCCTTCCTCAATGTAACATCACTTTTAAATAATAAACTATGACAGATTTACTATTACAAGCTTTAACAATTTACTATTAGAACAGTTTACAACAACACGTTTCAAACTTCAACTTACACAAGGACTTAGTACATATATCTGCCACCTGATTCTCACTCTCAATATACTTTAGTGTTACAATTTTATTTCTAACTTTATCTCTAATAAAATGGTATTTCAAGTCAATGTGTTTTAATCTCTTATGCTGCTCTGGGTTCTTTGCGATATGAATAGCTGACTGATTATCTTCAAAAATAACAATATTATTACATTTTAAATTAATTTCTACTAACAAATTTTTAATCCAGCATCCTTCAGAAATTCCTTTAGCTAGAGCTACATACTCAGCCTCGGTTGATGACTGCGCCACACACTGCTGCTTACTTGAAGACCAAGAGACTGTGCAACCATATACCTGCATGATGTAACCTGATGTAGACTTGCGGTCGGCTTTATCCCCTGCCCAGTCTGCATCTGTATAGCCAACTAAACATTCATCACTCTCAGCCTTATAAATCAATTTCATACTCAAAGTCCCTTTAATATACCTCAATATCCTTTTCAAACCTCTCCACACATCTTCACTCGGGTTAGATTGGAACCTACTTAAATAGCTCAAGGCATAACATATATCTGGCCTTGTGCCTAGCATGGCGTACATTAGGCTACCTATAAGCATCCTACATCTCTTAGTTAATTCTACATCATTTATTTTATTCATCTCAATATTAACACTTGGTTCCATAGGTGTAGATACAGCCTTACAATTTTCCATATTATATTTAATTAACAATTCTCTTAAATATTCTTCTTGATCAATTTCTATAGTGTTTCCTCTCTTATATATATTTATGCCTAGGTATTTACATACTCCATTCATATCTTTCATGTCAAAATTACTCTTCAATACTTTCTTTATGTTTTCTATCTCTGTCTTACTCTCTGAAATCAATAAAATATCATCAACATATAGCAGAATATAAGACTTCAACTCTTGCTTGTAATATAAACAATAATCACACTTGCTCGAAACAAACCCTTCCTGAATCATTAATCTATTGAACCTCTCATTCCAATACCTTGGAGACTTCTTGAGTCCATACAAAGATTTTCTCAACAAAAGCACTTTACCGTCATTAATCATTCCTTTTGGCTTTTCTAAATAAACTTCCTCATCGATATCGCCATACAGAAATGCACTTCTTACGTCCATTTGCTCTATGTGCAAATTATATTTACTTGCTACAGCCAGTAATATACGCAGTGTAGGTAACTTAGCAACTGGAGCATACAATTCGGAATGATCAAACTTGTTTTCTTGCTTAAAGCCTCTAGCCACTAGCCTCGCCTTATATACCAATTCATCATTATTCTTTTTCACTTTAAATACCCACTTGCTATCTATTTTCTTCTTTCCTTTAGGTAAATCTGTCTCTATCCACGTATTATTTCTTTTCAGGGCTTCTAACTCTTTGTTTACCGCATCTTGCCACTTCCTCCCATCCTTTCCATTTATTGCATCATCATAATTTAATTCCTTTTCTTCCTGCGCAAGCATTCCTACTTCATAATCACTCATCCAGCTTGGCTTTTTCAATTTTCTTCTACACCTCATATTCCCTTCCTTAAACCCTGCTTCATTTGTCTTCAACCGTTCCTCTTCCGAGTATTCCCCATCCTCATATTCACTACTTTCTTCTTGATTTACTGTTTCTTCTCTCTCATATTCTGTAACTGGTTGCTCTTCTCTTTTTCCCACATCTTCTACTCTCTCTCCTATTGTTTGAACTTCACTGTTAGAAGTCGTCACCCCTTCAGATATAGTCTGCTCTTCTCTTTCCTGAACATCTTCATCAACCTCACCTCTCTCTATTTTCTTTTCTACTTCTTTGATCTCATCTAAACATAATTTTGACTCCTCTAAAAATATCACGTCTCTATATGTTTCAACATCTCTGTCATTTTCAAACCAAATCCTGTATCCCTTTGTATTGTCTCCATAGCTTACAAATTTTCCTGGTTTTCCTTTAGGGTCCCACTTTTGTCTTCTTTGACTTGGAATATGTACATACACGTCAGCTCCAAATGTTCTTAAATTATTAACATCAAAACTTTTCTTGTACAATAACTCATATGGGGTTTTACCTTTATGACTGCTTGAACCTGTCCTGTTTATTGTGAATACAGCATTATGCACAGCTTCTCCCCAAAGTTCTTTGTTAGCTTTTGCAGATATCATCATAGTCCTAGCAGACTCGACAATGGTGCGCATCTCCCTCTCTATCCTGCCATTCTGCTCCGGAGTGTACGCTACAGTGACCTCATGAACAATCCCTTTCTGTTTAAATACTCTCTCTAAGTCCCTATTCTTAAACTCACCACCACCATCAGACCGAAACCTTTTAACTTTGCATTCAAATTCATTTTCAAACCGTTCCAAAAACTCTTCAATTCTTTCTTTCGTCTCATACTTATTTTTAAGAAAATATACATACCTATAGTTACTGTAGTCGTCTTTCAACAATAAGAAGTATAAGGACCCTCCAACGGACCTCGTCTCCATAGGGCCGCACAAATCTCCATGCACCAACTCTCCTGGGCGGTCCGAGCGATGAACACTGTCAACAAAAGGTAACCTATGCTGCTTGCCTTGTATACAAGAAATACATTGATCAGTCAGCCTATCATATGCTATATTATGTTTTAACAAAATTTCCTTTACATGTCTAAAATTTTGATGAGCCAGTCTTTTATGCCACCTCGACAAACTAAGTAATGCAGGACTATTTTCTTTATTATAATTACATTCAAATTTTAAATCCATTAAATACAAATTCCCACAACGTTTTGCTTGAGCTACACACTTTCCCTCACAAAGAAATTGACATTTATTTTCAGAACTTAATACAGTGTATCCATTATCAACGGCACTTATCAGTGAAAACAAATTTGCTTTTAAGTTTGGTACATTCAACACATCATACATTACAGATGGAATATATTTGCAACCATTAAATGACATAAAATAAATATCTCCCTTTCCTACAACATCTAAAGTTTTACCATCCCCAACTATTACCTTTTTATTAATAATACTATAATTTTGAAGCAAACTTTGGTTAAATGTCATATGTTCACTCGCTCCTGAATCCATTATAAATTCAAAAGAATTTACATTTACTGGCTCTTGGACTATGAACGCATTTTTATAACTATTTTTACTACTAGAACTATTACAATTTTTTGATATATGTCCAATCTTACTGCACTTGTAACATTTCACTTGATTGCACTCTACTGCCACATGGCCACATTTACCACAGTTGAAACATTTAATTTGCCTGCACTGCCTTTTAAAATGTCCACTTTTTCCGCACTGGTGACACTTTCGCTCGCTATCACTCACAGTTTTACTTTTACTAAAAAAAGCTGATGTAGACGCCGACATTAACTCACTACTCCTCTCTTCTTCAATCAATAACCGGGATGTTAACTCCTTCAGAGTTTGTTGGTTATCTGGTACAGACTCCCATGCACTGACAAAATGTCTATATTTGTCAGGTAATGACATCAGTATTTTTGTAATCATCATTTTCTCTGACGGTGCCTCGTTCATGCTTCTCAATTGGTTAGCAATTTCTTCGATATTATTAATAAATTTCAACATGGGTTCCTCGAACGACATGTTAAAGAAACGTTGTTGTATGAGATGCACACTCACTTGGGATGATGGTTCATAAAGACATATTAAGCGGTCCCACATTTCTTTGCTTGTAGTACACGTTGATAAGTAGGACATGACTTGCTCATCAACGCGTGTCACTAAAATCTCTTGTGCTCTGTAATCTCTCTCGTGCCAAAGTTCCTGCTCCTTGGCATTCATTTTCTCCGCGTCACAGATTTCATTCCCGCTCACAATACTGTATAACTTCTTTGACCTTAGAACAATTGACAATTGAAATTTCCACGCCGGCCAATTTTTGCCATTTAACACTATAAATCTATTATCGACTCGACCTTCCATTTTTTAAAAATTTTTCGCTTTTTGATTTTGCAAAACCTGCACGTCTGCAAAATTTATTTGACTTACACTCGCGCGTCTGGGCCCATAACCTGTTAAGGTTTTTGGGGCTTAAGGAAGGAAACTCAACTTTATAATTTTAATTTATTTATTCCTCTCAAACAACTCTCACAAAACAGAAAACTCTCTCAATAGGAACGGACGCCATTACATAAAACTCGCTTCTTTTTTTTTTTACAGACTACACTAGTGTTGGGGCACGCTCATAGTGATGTGACATTGCTACCACAACACTTCCTTGGTGTAACAAACAAAACTGTCTACGGAGCGGTCACGTTTGCTCATTACACAAAACCCTTTTTAACAAACGCTGACTTCCTTTGGGTAAAAAGCATTGATTTACTACCAAACGCAGATAGAGCACTTCATACAAAAGCGCGCTTGAAATCTGTCACCTAATCGACTATACATTTGTAGTTGAAATAGGTAGTTGAATATGCACACCCGAATTAAAATTACCGTAAAGAAAGTACCGTATTTATCAAATTCAACCTTATTCTTTATTATTACGGCAACTATTTGAAGTACAACCGTGTGCAGTTACATCATTTCATACCTAGCCACATTAAATTTGACGTTTTGGTAATTGCTACAAGACTTTACTTTATACTCTCAAACATAATGCTCAAAATTGCTTATCGCGTTGTCGCTCCAACGGATGGAAAAGAACTGCACGAAGCAGTTCTTTACCGGCCCACTTTTCGAACGTTCATGCGTTATCTACGTTTGGTAGTAAATCAATGGTAAAAAGTTACAGCCCCTCTAGAAAAGATGTCCGTTTAGCGATTGCGATAGTGACTATCGAAAGATATCTTATCTTGGGGGGCTGGTGCCAGTAATGACGTCGGAAGTCGGAGCTGACTCGACACGGCATCGCCTAAATTGATTTCTAGTTTTTGGCGCAAGTATAGACATCTAATGTTACAATGTAAATCTGTCACAATCCCCATTTGCCTACTAATATTTAAATACGTAAGCAGTTCTGTCTGTCTGCGTGTCTGTTACGCTTTCACGCCTAAGACATTGGACCAATTTTAATAAGGTCAGGTATAGGTATGTAGAGATAGCTTATGCGCTGACAAGGTCATAGGCTACTTTGTATTCCGAATATTGATGAATTCCATAGGGAACACCACGATTGATTTAAATTCTCGAGTTTCAAATACACTACTTTATACATATTTTTGTAACCTAAACCGAATCGGTCTCTTTATAGTCGACTGTACAAACATAAATACTAGTAGACAAATGACGCCGCCCGCCGTAAGATAGTCATCCTTTGTCGTCTCGGCCTCCAAAATGTTAATAAGTCGATCGTGACGTCTCGTTTCAAAACTAATAACAAGTGTAACATGAACATGCTTGTCGAGTTACATAAATGAAAACGCAAATGGTAAAAAATGGATCGCAGAATTCACTTTCAAGTAGGTAAGACAGACAATCCATAAAAAACTAACACAACTAAACGTAATTAACCATATTTAAAAACCAAACTAACGATTGTCGAGCTTGAAATCTATCAAACTCGATACTAAGTGTCAAATCGAAAATAAGCTTTCATCAAATGTGCGATTAAAAACTCTTTCGAATCATCAAGAATATCGCCAGAATTACGTGAGCGAACCTGTGAACTTGTTTTCGTTTTGCCGGTGCAGTGCTGTGTTGTATCACCCGGTGCTAGGCTCGGCGACCGCCGATGATGACGCATACGTTCGTGGGCCCACATTCTCAAACCAAGGGATAAAAACCGGACTACGAAAGGCTTGTGGTATAATATTGATGATTGGTAACATGCATCAATCGACACCACACTTGATTAAATTATCTCTGCGCTTTAAGTATGTTAAACAATAAATTTATTTATTACATCAGAAATTATGGTTCGCAATTTTAAAAAATAATATCCCTAAATACTCACGCCAGTGGCCAACTGATAACCAGAGTATAAGAACATATTTAATTATGGATAAAGTTATACACAAAATTGCATATACATGCAATGGTTGATTTAGGGATGTTTGAGTTCCGGTTCCGAATTTCAATTATTTCAAACTGATATATTTTCCACGTTCTTACATTTCTAATAATTTCTAACCATTCCTTTACTAAGTCCATTTGTGACGAATACACCAACAGTTTTCCCACCCACACATGTGGACTCTACCCATTCACCCCCAGAATTGATAATTTATAAATTCTCCATTTATAAAATATGTTGAATTTGGTCCGCAAAGTTGTTAAAAATTAATAAGAACATAAATCAAGGTTTGTAAAAAATTTAAGGTAAATAAAGATTGTTAGCTTCTTTAGGATTTACTTTTGCGAAGTGAAATTTAACACGCCTTTTAATTTTTTTCCAGAATTTTCTGCTTCTAGTCAGGCCATCAATATATTAAAGATTACGTAGTACTTTCTCGAATATTATTCACAGATAAGGTAATTGATAAGTAGGTAATCACTTCATTGGTGGATCGATAAAATTATGTATCACAATGAAATTATTTGATTAATTACGTGCAACTTTTTCGTGAAGGTAAATAGTATTTTTGAGACTTTACATGGATAAAATATTGTTTAAGAGGACTGTGAAGTGCCCATTCATGGCTCGAGTATGCATTTTCAAAAATGCAGTTAGTTGCAAACCCTTTAGAGTTGAAAGTCCGAGGCAAGTACCTACATTTCTTATTGAAATATTGTTTCGGGCGATAACGGTTTTACCCCCTTGACACTTTTGATCTCATTAGATTCAGTATACTTACCTTAATCTATGTTTGTACGTTTTGCTTTTTTGTAATTCAGTATAATTTAGTCAAAAAAAGATAAAATGTTGGAGGTAGTTTTTATTTTAAGTGTAAAATATAGATATTTAGATGCTAATAATTTATATTCTGAGCAATATCTCTTCAAAATTAAAACGTACAAACCTTTCAGTTCTTCATTATATTTACAAATAACTACTATCTACGTAAAAAAGTAGAAAAGCGTTATCGCTTTTTGTATGAAAATTTACAGCTTCACAATCCTCTTAATATGCTCGTACACGTATTTTTACCGTGGATGCCGTAAGAGTCTACTAAGGGAGATACCGCAATTGTAGTTGACCAATTCCTCCTTATAAAGAGAGACTCGTACCCAGGAGTGGGACGTATATGCGTTGATGTGATGATGATGTGACACCTCTGTGAAGGGATAGAAAACTTGAAACTAAACCCTACAGCAACCCATCTGGCCAGCGTGGCGTAGTGGGTCAATTCAATTCCTCATCGTCCTAGGAGACTACGAGTGAGACACTTAGTCTACGTTTATTTAACCGTCTTATTAATAAACGTAGACTAAGGCAGGAGTAACTTTACTCCGAGTATTAAGTCAGTAGTAAACATTTTTTATATTAATAAACACGGAGTAGGGAAGGAGTAAGCTAATCCAACTCTACTCTCGGAGTAAATGTTATACCTGCTAGCTACCTAGTTTAGCGACAGATTAAGGTTGGAGTAGCGTTGTCTTTGCGTAAATCTATATAATTTGTCAATTTTGACACGTATCTTGTCATAAGATGGCGACCGTTTTATTTTTCACAGTCGAATTGAGCGAATTTGTGTTTATTGTTGGTGTGGTTAATTTTGTATTGTATTAAAATGGAGAGTGACTATTATTAAGATGATTTGATGTTGATCGACGAAATCGAAGAAATTGAAAATAGCGCTCCACTAATAAGAAATTTTGTCATGTTTTTGCAATATTGCGATCACAAATCGCGAACAAAATAACCTTGAAAGACAATCTCAAATTGAAAAAGGTGAAAAAAAAAACAGAAAAAACTGTCATCCCATGTATTTTTACTTTTAAATTGCAAGGGTTGCCATAACATACGCGTTAAACCGAGAGTAAGGAAGGCTTTGTTAGTCTAAGCTTACTCCGTGTTTATTAATAATGTTATAAACACAAAGCTACTCCTAGCTTAAACTGGTAGTAACTACTCCGAGAGTACGTTCGGATTAAGGAGGGAATAGGCGATTTTTATTAATAAGGCTGTGGGTTGAAGTTGTAACGTCGTCGCGTCGTGGCGAATTGTGCAGTGAGTAGATTGGGCCAGACAAATGAAGCACGAGGCTCCGTCACTTTGAATGTTTTGAATGTGAAATATTATTTGGTCGTAAATTGTGACATGGAGACTTAGACAGTGTCTTGATGTCAGCAATGGAGTGACGGGAGAAAAGAATCAAAAACATGACAAACATGAAAATTTTAAATGTTACCAGGGGCCTTATTTTGCTAGCGTTATCGCATTTGTGTCGTGTCAATAACGCTTCAATAGCATCGCTTTTTGACACAGTTATTGCTGGTTAACCGAATACTAACTAAAACATTTGTCACTATTGATTGACTTATCAAGAAATTGTAGGACAAATAAATGCACCAGAAAATGCGCATATAAAAGCGACAAAAGCAGTTTTATTGAAACGCTATCACTATTAGTGGAAATAGGTCCCTGGTTAGGTGGGAATGCAACGAGAACTACTATATCCTTAGTATGATATAGCACCTCATTACTAAGTGATGATTCCATGATGATATGATTCTAGCTGTTCCTGTCATAAAAATTTGATACATTTTTTTTGTAAATGCTACAACAGTTTACCTATTCAAATTGACTCCCGCTGTGATTTTATAGTATTGTCTGCCAAAAGTCTTTGTGAGGTATGCCGGCAACAAGGCTAAACTATATTTACACGGTCACACAAAAGGACTTACGAAAACTCCTAAAGAGTGTACTTTTCACATTAGATTAGTGTCTACCAAAACAATTACAATGGTTTCTAGTTAATAAGATCAACAATCAAATAAAATATATTAATATCCAAATCCTATCCGTTCGTAATCGTTGCTCATGACTTGCATGATAAGATTGGCCGACAACTTAAATTAAAAATAATCTCTGTTACATTCTACAATGACATTCATTATTTATTATCCTTATGAATAACAACCCCTTGATACCTACGAGTATATGCGCGCGAATGGGATAGCTAACAAAAAAGCGAGAGATTTCGCACTACATAACAATAATATAGGTATTATCAGTTACAAAAGCAATAACATCACAAGTTTCGTTCGTTCGGCGAGATTGTGCGGTAAGGACACGTGCACATTTAGAATAAATTAAAATAGTGGTGTGATTCACCGGATTCGCTATTCTCCGCCGCCGCTCACTCCGCGGACGGCGGTGTATGGTTCTCTCTCGCTTCTAGCGACTTTGTCTTTTTGTTATACTATCATGCCATTCGCCATGTACACCACATTTATATTACAAACCTAACCCATCTACTTATTCGCTATTCTTGCGTGTCTGTTTACCGTTGTTACAAAAATATTTCCTAAGTTTGTTACCAACTTCTTTGACCATGTGTTTTCCATGAACCAATAACCAATTTTAATGAAAGCATCGAATAATGAAAGAAACATTTTTAAATTAAACATGCGTATATTTCATAACTTTTGCCTACATTATTCATAATAACAGGCATTTCTATTATTTATGATTTATCATTGCTATCTTCACACGACATGGAATATCGTTTTTCTAAAATATATGTATAGGTACCTCATAGATCTACAAAATCTTTTATTCAGGTCCGTTAACGTAATAAATAAGGTTGCACTATAGGTATATCCTATAGTGCAACCTTTTTTATTACGTTCATAAATATATATATATTTATGAACGTAATTAAAAGGGTTGCACTACTAATGACAAAAATTATAAATGTCCAATACCAAAAACGTCCAATAGGAAAAATGTCTAGTACCAAATTATAAATGCTGCGACAAAAATGACGGCTAAGGTAAGCGCGTCATGTGACAAGCGAACTAGGAATCCGGTACTTGTGAGGATTTCTACTTATAGTGCTCTAACTAAACAACTGCGTAATAAATATGTGTCAATTGTGTAAGGCAGTGTAAGGCAATGTAATTATCGCACATGTCTTTCGGTGGGTCGAGTCCGGCCTCCAAGCCCGGCCGTGTATGTATGCGTCACGCTGATTAGCCGAACGAACGCAGTGTGCAGTGATAAAGAACTACCTAATAATTATAACAATATATATTATTAACCACTTCCTATCATTTTTTATGAATAGCTAGTGACAATGTCTATAGGTGAATTTTGCAAAAAAAAAAATATTTGTCTTATTGTCATCGACAAACTGTTGTTTCCAAATTGGTAGGTCCTTTAATTGTACCTCGATACCTTTTTTCTGGGGGAAATACGTAATCGCACCGCACCCGCCGTTGGCTAGACCCCGGCAGAGTGATAGTATCTACCCACTAGAACCCCCTGGTATTCTCCCTGCCCTCATGGGCGCGTTAGGTAAGCTCCACACGGTTGGGCTATCGCCAAGGGGGGATTGCCCGAAAACACCAGGGCAATCCCCAGATGGAAGGCCTTATGGCGGCGTGCACGGGGCCAACCGTGCACGCAGGCCTCCTCGTCACGACAGGGTCACTAGACGGGCATCGCTTGTGCGAATGTCCGCCTTTGCCTGCCTCTTCCTTTGCGGCGGAGGGGAGCGGCTTGGAAATCTTCCTCCCGCTCCCTCTCCGCAGCCTCCTGCGAGATTACTCCTTCGCAGAAGAAGGTGACAGCTACCCTTTCCGCCTCGCCGCGGAGCATGGCCACGAGCTTACTCGGCAGCGAGAGGTCTCCGCCTCCCAACGCAGCCTTGTGTACGCTGCGCTGGAGTCGCCAGGATAGGCACACCAATAAAGTGTGCAAATACCTCTATACCTGTATTAACGTAGGTATCTGCGGCGTTTTGGCTAACTTCTACTCAACCAACAACAAAGGGACTAACAAAAAATAAACACTTGGATATAGACCTTTCTCAAGGCGGGGGCCACTTGGACCTGTTCCCAGATCATTATTAACCTACTCCAGTCTACTGCTAGACACACACAGATCTCTTTTAAGGCGCCATTTAGACCGGTCCCCTTTTTAAGTTATTATGGGCGGGGAAATCTTTTTATGGATACGCAAGGGGCTTAGGTGACTAGGCCGCTCACTTGGATAGGACTCGAGACACAGAACAAATAATAGTACTAAAGTACAGAAGGATCACTCTCGAAGAAAAGCCAAGTTTAGGTATGAAAATTTACCTACTCTTACGACCTTCATCTCACTGCACGGGAAATTGAAATTTATTGCATAACAGGAGTGTTCAAATTCCGTTACGCGTCGCTGACCCGATACCGATTTAGCGATAAGAACGCAGGGTTCCCGCTCACCGGAATGCAGTTATCGTTACAGAAATTACCGAGAAAAATCTAAATTATTACGTGCGACGCGGCCAGCGTGCGACCCCAGCGGCAACCTTTGCCTTACACCGGCCCGGCCGGTGCGCCGGCCCAACGTACGGAGTGAAACCCCCCTACTCGAGCACACCAGCAGGTTATTCCGCCAATGTCCCCCTACCTAGTTAAACCATTCTCCGTAACCTCTGCCCCCCCGGTGGAGTACGTTCGGGCACAGAGATTTGCGCTTTCAGTGACTGAGCAATGGCGTCGGATCGCCATTGTCCGTGTTATATGATTATTTCATGATATATTTCATTGATTTATTTTTAATTTAAATTGTTGATTGGAATTGACATATGACATAATATGACTGATCTTGATTAATCTTGATTTGATTTTGTATGCCCTACAAGGCCAAACATGTAAGGACAATGAAGAAACCTGACACCTGCATTTAATGTATACTCATGTTTGACAAAATAAAGAAATTATTATTATTATGTTCTTAATTTAAAATGTTCCTTAAATATTTTTTTTTTACAATATAAATATAAAAATATTATTATTATTATTATGGACTGATAGTCATATACTTAGTACCGACAAGGGTGTGGCCATCCGACGCGACGACGCGCCACACGCCATGGCGGCGGGCGTCGCCACGCCAACATCGTACGAGTTAATGTTTTATTTATGTATTCATTATGAAAGATTATCTTTCATTGATAACAAACAACGATAAGTATTTCACAATTATTTTCATCGCACTTGATTGTTAGCAGCCATACCTTACTCACCTTCCGGGCTCCCTGACATATAACAAATTTCGTTTAGTGATATCGGGAATAAAAAATATACTGCTGCTCCTCTGACTGCCGGGCAAAACCATCAGTTCGGTTTTGGGTTCGAACATGTATTTCATGCCCAATGCGGGGAAAATAAATAAAGTTCACGGTATTTCATACCACAAGTAAGTGAGTGTTAAATAAGTAAGAGATTATTGAGAAATATTAATATTTTATTATGCTGATCGGAAGGTCTTTCTGATGTCGTCATGTGCCGGTTACTTATAGCGAGGCGATAGTTGTTTCATACATCATGAATCGACATTTGCCAACTTTTTTTTTATTTTGTTGTCAACTTTCCCAATTTCCTTTATACTCTCTCTATTATTCTACTTCCATTTGAGTGTCTGAAAGGCATTGTCGTTTAGCAATAAGGACGCCTAATGCTGTGTTGTAATTTTGTTTTTTTAATTCCTGTATATTATTATGTGTAATAAAGTGTACTTATATTTTATTATAATTAGTTTTTAATGCAAGTTCTCTTGAAATACATTATGTAGGTATTTGTACATGGTATGATTACTTTCAACACCTATTTCAATAATTCAAGGGTGGATTTCAACAACACTGATATACGTTTTTAGTCATTTCTCATTATTATTAACGCAAAACAAAGTTTTATGTCTAGTTGTAACAGCTTAGTCTACTCTAAGTGTTAAGAGGATTGTGAAGCTGTAAGTTTTCATACGAAAAGCGATAACGCTTTTCGCCCTCTTTACATAGTCAAATTTTCATAATTTTTGGAAATGTTGTAGATATAATAAAGATCTAGGTTTGTACGTTTTGATTTTGAAGTAATATTGCTCTGAATATAAATTATTAGCATCTAAATATCAATATTTTAGACTTAAAAACTATCTCGAGCATTTTTATCTTTTTTTGACTAAATTATACTGAATTAAGCAAAACGTATAAACATAGATTAATGTATAATGAATCTAATGAGACCAAAAGTGTCTAATTTCGTAAAGGTTTAAGGGGATAAAACCCCTTTCGCCCGAAACAATATTTCAATAAAAAATGTAGGCACCTCGGACTTTCAACTCTAAGCGGTGTGCAACAAACTGCATTTTTGAAAGTGCATGCTCGAGCCATGGATTGGCACTTCACAGTCCTCTTAAGGTTTACGTTCGATGATAATAAAATTATCGAGCGTCGGTGGCGCAGTGGACTCGGCACTTGCCTTCCAATCGGGGGGTCGGGGTTCGAGACCCGCCGTGTACCAATGTGTTTTTCGTTTCGAATTTCATATGTACATTTGTCTGACGCTCCTACGGTGAAGGAAAACATCGTGAGGCAACCTGCATACATCTGCGAAGAAATTCAATGATGTATGTGAAGTCGACCAATCCGCACTGGGCCAGCGTGGTTGACTAAGGCCTAATCACCCTAATATAGGGTAGGCTCGAGCCCCTCGGTGGGGACGTATATGGGCTGTGATGATGATAATAAATCAGTGAGACACTACGCGATGATAAATGGTCCCCGCGCTGTTCCAGAATTGTCACATTGGCCGGTGCGGTCGGCTGCTTGGGCATGCAGCTCGCCGCGCAGCCCACGGCGTGCTCCGAGGACTCTCAGTGTCCCACCAGCTTCTACTGTGAGGAGAGCGTGCACTTCTGCCGCGAGTGCATCAACTGTAGCGAACTTAACCGAGTGTCGCCGTATCTACGCGATAGTTGCGTGAAATCAGTTATCGAGTGTGGCGCTTGTTATGATGGGTAAGGCAATTTATTCCATCTACATATCTCTATGCACTATCGCCGCCCCTGTATCTAAACTCAACATCTAAGTATAATGACCGCTTTAAATTGGCAGCCAATGTATGACTGCCTCACAAGAATACGTTCGTCCACTCGTCAGGTGCGTTTAAACCAAACAAACAAAGAGCTAGCTAGAGCTGGAACAAGCGCATTCTTTCTTGATCTTTTAGTGTAAACGAAAGCTCGTTTTGAGCGTTTACAACAAAAGATTAACGAGCAAGAATTGGAATTTTGCAGTGTTATCTATATAAATAAAAATCAATGTATTAACTATGTTTGTTTGTCCTCTATGCGTTCCGAAACCAATTATCAGATTGTAATGAAACTTTGGTAGGGTGTTATGGGGACACCCGTGAGGGTTCCTAGCAAAAAAAAAGGCATTTACGTGGCATTGCAACGCATGCCGGGTACAGCTAGTTAATAATAAAGTTAATGTACCACTGCAATAATACATATTATGTCATTGGATAGTGTACATGTGCGTCTATTTATCTCAGAAATTCCTTAAATAAGCTGTGATTGACACGCGACGTTGTCTCACCATTTACTTGACACCTACCTATATTTATCTTTCAGATTAGAAGAAGACCTTCGGCTTGGCGGCGCGTGTGTGCCACCAGACAAGCGATCAGACGACGGCAGCTTGCCAGTGCCCTGGATTATAGGCATCGTAGTCTCCATCTTTCTCTTCGTCTTAGTTGTTGCCATGTTCGTCTTGAAACGAAGTAAACTATTCTCCATATTCAAAATAGGTACGTACAATTTGGTGTGGATCTACGTATACAATAATTTTGACCGCCCTTAATATTTTTTTGTCGGGTCCATGGACCTGCGGAAATACGGACGTAGTGAGGCATTAAACAAATATGAAGCATGCAATGTAAGACAATTTACTGTGTTTATACACGAGCTACACTCACACATGTACCAGGTAAGACAAAAAGTTGTCATTTATCGACCAACAAGACACGCACACATACAAATGTACTGTCATTTGCTTGCTTCGCTCTTGATTCAACAACGCTACGTCCATCTTTTTTTCAGGTCCGTGGTCGGGTCATACATATAATGTGTACGAGTACCTATATATCGAAAGAGGATGAGACATGTTAAGAATAGGCTGGAATTACTAAATCATTCTAGGGTTTTTTTTCATATTAAAACAAAATTTTATGTGAAATCAAAATTAATTATCTAACTAAGCAAAGGGTAGGAAAGTGGGTAAATTAATTATTATCAAATTATCGCGCCGAGTGAGTAGGTAAAAAACAACGCGCGATGTGACGTCAGCGGTGGCGTGACTCGAGCGCGTCCGCGGCAAAAGGATTTTTCGATAAAATCCGGCACAAGGGAACTACGAGTATCATCATCATCCTGTCCACTTTTGAACATAGACTTCTCCAAGTGTACGCCACTGAGCACGTTTACTGGCTACATCTAGCCAGCTCTTGTCAGTCACCTTGCGGAGATCGTCTATCCACCTAGTCTGAGGCGGTTCTACATCGTGTTACGCTACGTTATTTATCAGATATACTGTCTTCTCTCAAGAACTCTTTCACCCCAACGGTTGCGGCAATAGTGACCAGCCCGCTGCTACTTTAGTATGATCACGGAACTGGAAAAACTTATCTCTTCCGCGTGCATGATAATCCGATGGGCTATATCGATGACTTGCGTATTATCTATCGTATTCTGTCGGATCATTTTACTTCGGATCTGTAGGCTTACTCCTGAACCAATTTCAATCGATCCATATCGCTAAAGCGTTTGATAGGGTCTGGCATAGAGCTCTACTCGTGAAGCTTTCATCATATGGAATCCCCGAGGGACTCTGAAATAGGTATGGCAAATGAATAGCCAGCTTCTTGGATGGTAGGAGCATTAAAGTCATCGTCGACGGCTGCTGCTCCGAAACCATGCCCATAAACGCTGGCGTTCCACAAGGTTCGGTGCTTTCCCCAACCCTGTTCAATGACATTTTCTCAATGGAACATGCATTGTTATGCAGATGACAGTACGGGTGATGTGCGGTATACTAACCACCACAACAGTATTGGGATCCTAGGTGTAGAAATTTCTGCTAAAGTGCAGTTTGGGAGTCATTTGAATGACAAAGCCAAATTGGCGATCAAACCAGCGGCTGATGCTTTATAAAGCACAAATTCGGCCGTATATGAAGTGATACTGCTCGCACCCAGGGACCGGAAAACCCGTTCATTAGCTTAAGCCGTTCGAAAGGGTAACTCATTCGTATGGTAACCCAGTGGGATTCAACAAGTTTCCCAACAATAACGATAACCCGTAAAATAGGGGTTACCACCCACAACAATAATTTACCGCTTACCTAATCTTAAAGGTTTTCAGGGATAATGCGCTTAACCGCTTACTGTTCGGGTTAGGGTAACCCTTTCCCTCACGCACACCCAGCGATTGAAATAGCACTGCGGGCGCAATTACGCCGGAGTTCGGTCGCGACCTTCAGCATATATGCGACTTTTGCACCGCATATATGCGGTGCAAAAGTAATCTACACGCGATATACGTAAGGTCTAAAATAACTTGCACAAATTAATCAGCGCTTAGAACGGTAACCCATTTGGGGGTTTATTGATATCGATAAGCCGTAACCCGAATTAATTCACTCGAAGGGATTAATGTGTAAACCGGTAAGCCGTTTGAAAGCTTACCGTAAGGCAAAGGGTTTGAAAACCCGGCGTTATGAAATACCCGATCAAAACCCTAAGGTTACCGGCTATAACGGTAACCGGGTCCGGTCCCTGCTCGCACCTCTGGGCAGGAGCTTCCAAATATCAGCTCGACCTTCTTGACTCCCTGCAAAGGCGTGCATTCTGCATCGTTGGTGATCCCAGTATTAGGGGCTCAATGGAGACGCTGTAGCAAAGGAGAGACTTTGGTTCTCTTTGCGTGCTCTATCGGCTTTTTAACGGAGAGTGCTCTGAGGAACTGTATGCAATGGGGCCTTCGTCACATTTTTACCATCGTACCACCCGCCACCGCAGTAGAGTTCATCCGTATCACATGGAACCGGTCTGGTCTAGCACAGTTCGGTTTCAGCGTTTATTTCTTTGCACGTACGTGCAGACTCTGGAACGAACTCCCAGCTGCGGTGTTTCCTGAGCGCTACGATATGTCCTCCTTCAAACGAAGCTTAAGAAGAGCACTTCTTTCCAGGTAGGCAGTAACTGAGCTATGCCTCTGGAATTGCAGATGTCTATAAGCGGTGGTTACCACTTACCATCAGGTGGGCCACTTGCTTGTCTCCCACCATTGGCAATAATAAAAAAAGATTGTGATTTTTTTGCTTGACTTTCCTAGTTGGACCCGTATTGCGCTAATTTTGAGTGAATCAAACTCAGTGCTATTTATTTTTTTGAAGGTGCGGATCTAATTTTTCGCTAGTGTCGCTAAATAAACAAACGAAAATTTACAATCTCAATGTCGACCGATCGGAATTGTTTCAGGAGTAATCCTTAAGGAAAATTGTGAGCAAAGCTCTTTCCATAGTGCGCTGAGAATCATCCCTGATTGTCCACCTCTATCCACGTATATCAAGGCCAGAGGCGTATATAAGGGGGGTCGGGTGGGCCATGCCCACCCCAGAATGTTAGGCTTCCGGTTCAAAATTAAATGATGGACGCCAAAATACTAATAACTTCACACAAATCATGGGCCAGGCCCCCTCTGGAAAAAATCTCTACATACGCCAATGATCAAGGCGGATAGGATAGGACGCTAACAAGATTTGAAATTATTTGCAATACATGTACATATGTGTGCGTAATTATGTAATGTAGATAATTGCGCAAAGCGATTAATTTTATTATGATGAATAAGACAATGTAATTAATTAGCGATTATACATAGGTATTATACATAAAGACTAAACCGCAAAGCTAATAAGTCACATGGATTCATAATGTCAACAGACATGAATAGACTCGGCGGTAGGTGTAGGTAGGTATGTATGTACTTCGCGTGTCAAAAGAAAGAACAATACTCCAATTTTTATACTGTATCATTAAGCCAGTGCTCCATCGTTATCGGCATTGGCCGTTGATCGAAAAATTGACACGTTCGCCCTTTCCCTTAAGGCTTTGTCAAATAGCGATCGTGGCTAGGCTCGACGCTAGTATACGTGACACTATTTACAGGATTTTTTTTTAAATCCAGCGGCTTCGATTCCTGGCTGGGAAAAGAAATTTTTCAAAAATCTTAAGATACAGTTTCAGTTTTTATCAAAATCAATGCCAAGACCTCTAAGTATTTTTCGATATCTGTGCTTAATTGTTTTGGATTTAACCATCCAGGCACACTTGAAAACTTGGTATACTTACAGGATATCATTTTTCAGTTCATTTCAGTTTGTAAGCAAAAAGTGCACATATTTTTTGTTGGATTAGTGTGTTACATTTACATTGGTGTAAAAGACAACTTGAGTCAACACTGAAAAATTCATTGGCGCAATATTTTTATTTTGCGAGTATATAACGCAGCTCTGCAACCTCATCGACGATTTATGACGTAGAGCAGTGGCTCTCAACCTTTTAGTGAAGTCACACCATTTTACAAAGCTTTCTAGCCATGGACCACCAACTCTAGACTCGTATAGAGCATATGAATAAAGGCTTGTTTGTTCTATCTATAATATTATTTTTCTGATGGATTCGAAGACCACCGATCAAGGACCACTGACACGGTAATAGTATAATACAGTATGTGGACTCGGCCCTTTGAAATTTTATACCTACGGCCGGCCAGCTATAGGGCAGCTCGCTTACCGACCGTGCGCTCCGTTTGACTCGTGCGTATGCCCTGCGGCGAACTGCATTCATAACAGCCCTTGTAGCTATGCGCTCCAAGTGCGATCCAGATCGAGGCGCGTAGGCATAGCGCGTGTTTCGATTGTTTCTATGAAGTCATTCTACTGTGTATAATATTACCGTGCCACTGACGTAGAGTCATCGATAGCGGCGTAACCTTTACGTATGATGTACGTACATTGCCACAGACGCACTCGCCTGGGCGTCCGGGCGCAGCCAGCCGAGTGGCGGCGGCGGCGGGGCGCGGGCGCAGTGGTCCCCCGCGCACAGCGAGCTGGGCCCGCCGCCGCCGTACAACACGGTGGCGGCGGCCCCGCCCGCGCCCCCGCCGCCCACGCAGCCCCCGCCGCCCACGGCGCCCACCATCACGCACGTCAACGACGGCTTCGACGAAGGTACGCTGCGCAAATCCGTTTTATTTTAGAGCCCTCACAGACCTGCGGCGACAGCTGTCGCAAGCTGTCGCGCGACGTCGCGCACTGTCCCAGACCGCAGTCGCCGGCGACAGCTCGCGACCGGCACCGATACCAGTATAGTACTTAGTTCGATTTCTAATGATTGTAGTATGGGAGTTAAGTTTTCAAAAATGGATTTTAAGGAAGAAGTACTTCTTTTGCTTTCTTAGTGGTTTTGTTGCTGTATTCTTTATATGTATAATTCCATAAACACTCATATTTTTTTATTGAAGCAATCAATAAATCGGTATCCAAGTCGTTCATTTTTGCGAAAAGAAATACGTCCCGTCACTCAGTCTATACGCCTCACACTGCGGGATAGGGTCTTGCGAATTGCGAATGGGAGTCGCGAGCAGTCGCCGGCGGTCGCGCAATAGCGGTCGGCGACTGCGCGCGACGTCGCGCTACAGCTCGCAACAGCTGTCGCCGCAGATCTGTAAGAGCTCTAACAGAATGCTTGAAAGAGAATACTTAAAGCCGGGTCCGCAGCGCCAATTTTTTAACAAAACATGTTAACAAAACATGTTAGCAAAACATGTTAAGAAAAACAGCCAGTCCGCTGCGCCAATTTTCTAACAAAACATGTTAACAAAACATGGCGCCTGTTTTTAAAATGTTTTTGTCATTATTTATCAAGAACTAAAAATTTATGATAGGTTCGGTATAATCTATTAAAGTAACATCCCACAGCACCGGTCTCTCTCTTATTAGTTGTATTAAAAACGAAATATTGTCTTTAATTCACTCAAAAATAAACCAAAGAGCCTTCAAGCGATACGTGTTCCTCTAGTGAGCGCTAACAAAAAATGCTTAGCTTCCCCTCCCGCAGGCGAACGCGGGGGATGTTATCCATTCGTCGCGGAAAACATGTTATCGTATTTTTCTAACAAAACTGTTAAACCACGCCCCTAATCGGTTAACTAAACAATGTTTTCGTGTTTACAAACATGAAAACATGGCGCAGCGGACCCGGCTTAAAGCCGGGTCCGCAGCGCCAATTTTTTAACAAAACATGTTAACAAAACATGTTAGCAAAACATGTTAAGAAAAACACCCAGTCCGCTGCGCCAATTTTCTAACAAAACATGTTAACAAAACATGGCGCCTGTTTTTAAAATGTTTTTGTCATTATTTATCAAGAACTAAAAATTTATGATAGGTTCGGTATAATCTCTTAAGCCGGGTCCGCAGCTCCAATTTTTTAACAAAACACGTTAACAAAACATGTGAGCAAAACATGTTAAGAAAAACAGCCAGTCCGCTGCGCCAATTTTCTAACAAAACATGTTAACAAAACATGGCGCCTGTTTTTAAAATGTTTTTGTCATTATTTATCAAGAACTAAAAATTTATGATAGGTTCGGTATAATCTATTAATGTAACATCCCACAGCACCGGTCTCTCTCTTATTAGTTGTATTAAAAACGAAATATTGTCTTTATTTCACTCAAAAATAAACCAAAGAGCCTTCAAGCGATACGTGTTCCTCTAGTGAGCGCTAACAAAAAATGCTTAGCTTCCCCTCCCGCAGGCGAACGCGGGGGATGTTATCCATTCGTCGCGGAAAACATGTTTATCGTATTTTTCTAACAAAACTGTTAAACCACGCCCCTAATCGGTTAACTAAACAATGTTTTCGTGTTTACAAACATGAAAACATGGCGCAGCGGACCCGGCTTTAATGTAACATCCCACAGCACCGGTCCCTCTCTTATTAGTTGTATTAAAAACGAAATATTGTCTTTATTTCACTCAAAAATAAACCAAAGAGCCTTCAAGCGATACGTGTATCTCTAGTGAGCGCTAACAAAAAATGCTTAGCTTCCCCTCCCGCAGGCGAACGCGGGGGATGTTATCCATTCGTCGCGGAAAACATGTTATCGTATTTTTCTAACAAAACTGTTAAACCACGCCCCTAATCGGTTAACTAAACAATGTTTTCGTGTTTACAAACATGAAAACATGGCGCAGCGGACCCGGCTTAAGAGGCGCAACATCGAAAATGAATCAAACAATGGGAGGCGTGGTCTGGTACGTAAACGCGGGGCGCCCCCCGTGCTCAAGTAGCTAGTCTTTATATCTATACAGGGTGTCTCAGAAACAATGGATAAACCTTTAACTGTTGATAGGTTTCGTCGAGACCTCTCTAATCTCAAATTTTGACTTTAGTAAAAATATCTCGGTTTTCAAGATATTTGATAGTTTATGATTTTTTTTAAAAATGCCACTTTTGGTTGGTTTTTAATGTGCCATTTTTACAAATACGGACTTTTTCTGATTCAGGTTTTTTTAGCTTCTAACGGAATAGTTCAGCTATCAATAACAGTGGTTAAAATTGAGCTAGCTAATCACGAAGTGCTTGGAAAAAACAATGTTCCAAAAAAAATTAAACAAGAAATTATTTTTCTTCGTGTTTGGTCTGCTACCATGTAAAAAAAATGTATGACGCTCATCCTGCCCATTATCTTAAAAAAATGCTTAGTTATTCTAGTTTCAAAAAAGGTATGATAAACTTATGCTTAATGTATCTCTGAACTTTTATTACTGCTTGAATAGCAAATGGTATGAAAATTTTAAAAAGATTGTTTGTCGGATTAATTATTTTTCGGATTAATTTTATTCGGTTAATTTAGTTTTCCAGTATTAAGTTTATGCTTTTCTGACTTTCTGACTGGTTGAATAGCAAATAAAATGAAAATTTGAAAAAAAAAGGTTTTTTTTTCCACTAATAAGCACTTAAAGCTTATTTGTAAACATTCGTTTGCGAGTCACAGAGTTGAAAAACGTATTTTTTTTGTGGCCCCTGCCTGCCACATGTCTCACTATGCGCAATCAAAAAGGAGCCTTATCATTAACAGCACATGAGTCATAAGCATTTGCAACCTTACCTGCTATCGAATTTCCTGGAAGGACTTTTTTTACCTGCGTCTGATCATTGTGTTCTTTGTTACGATTGTTAGTGTCCTTCTGAACTCCGGTTGTGACCCACGCGTGTTTTCTGTATTCGAGAGATTCGATAGAGCTTCGATGATTTTAAACGACATTTTGCTGTGATTTTGGACTTGACTAGCTTTGCGATTCGGATATTGTTTGTGCTGTGAAACCTATTGACAACTGGTGATCATATGGACTTGGCTAGCTTTACGATTTGGATATTGTTTGTGCTGTGAAACCTAACTGACAACCAATACATAACACTGAACATGCCTACACATCAGTACACGTCGCGCGAATATGCAAACATGCATTTCGTTTATGGCGAATGTCGAGGAAATGCTAACGCTGCTGCTCGTCTGTACGCAGAGAGGTAAGATTATTTATTTTCTCTTTAATTCAATCAATCTTATTTTTTTTTAAATCACACACATTTATTGCAACTTTAGTTAAACGTATTAGGATGGGTCTTACATTATGTTATCCTTCTAAAAATAGTCACACGCCGTGTTTAATTAGATTTTAAAATTAAATGAATTAGTAAATTTAATAACGTCATTTTTTGTATTAGGTACCCCAACGCACGTCACCCGGACTATCGAGTTTTTGCTCGGGTACATAATTCGTACTGCGAAGGGAGGCTTCCAGGAAGAGGCATTGGTGGTGCAGGGCCAGGAAGACCAGAAAGAAACGACGATGAAGAAGTAGTAGTCCTCGACGAAATAGAAGAAGATTCAACACGTTCTGTGCGTGGAATTGCACGTCGAACCGGCATTAATAGAAGCAAAGTGCATCGCATATTGAAAAAATACCTTTTGCACCCTTTCCATATTCAAAGGGTCCAAACTCTACAGCCTGCTGACTATCCGCGCAGGATTGCATTCTGCAGAATCATGTTAAATAAAATAAGGGAGGACCCGCAATTTTTCAATAAAATTTTATGGACGGATGAATCCTCATGCCGGAGAGATGGATATTTCAACATCCACAATCTACATAGCTGGCAAGTTGAAAACCCACATTTGATGAGGGAAGATCGGTCCCAAGTTCAATTTAAAGTTAACTTGTGGACTGGGATTATTGACGGACAGGTGATCGGGCCATATGAACTTCCAGCTACACTGAATAGTGAAATTTACCTTAATTTTTTACAAAATGATTTACCCGGCATGCTAGAAGATGTCAATTTAGAAGTGAGGCGGAGAATGTGGCTTCAAAATGATGGGTGCCCAGCTCACTACGCAATAGTAGTAAGAAATTATTTAAATCAACACTTCCCACAAAGGTGGATAGGCCGGCTCGGCCCTATTTTATGGCCGCCCAGATCGCCGGATCTAAATCCCTTGGATTTTTATTTATTGGGGATGTCTGAAATACCTTGTCTACGCGAGGCCAGTATCCTCAATAACAGAGTTGCGTACTCGCATACAAAATGCAGCTGCACACATAAAAACGTCTGGTTACGCGCGCCGCATCAAACTTTCTTTTATAAAAAGATGTAGGGCGTGTATCAGAGCGCAAGGACGCCAATTCGAACATTTATTGTAAACTAGCTGTGCCCGCGAACTCCGTTTCGCCATCAAAATGCTTAAAACAGTGTTTAGATTTTTCCTCCATTTTATTCCATAATGATTCAACTTTATTCTGCCTTTCTAGAGCAGCGGCCATTTGGAAATTAACAAATTAAGACAATTATCGTAGGTTCGTAATGCTCTAGGTACTCTTCAGGGCCTTTCATTTAATACCCATATTGCTGGGTTTGAAAACGATCTTTAATCCATTTTTTGAACGGCGGCCATGTTTAATTTAGGGCAATTTTCCTAAGTTCATAATGCGCTACTCTTTGAGACCTTTTATTTGATACCCATATTGCTAGGTTTGGAAACGAACTTTTATCCACCTTTTTTGAGCAGCGGCTATGTTGAATTTATGTCAATGTTTCTAGGTTCATAGTGCTTTACTTATCAAGGACTACTTTCATTTGATACCCATATTGCTGGGTTCGAAAACGAACTTGTATCCTTTTTTAGCGGCGGCCATGTTGAATTAAGGTCGATTTTTCTAGGTACCTAATGCTCTACTCTTCAAGGCCTTTCATTTGATACCCATATTGCTAGGTTTGGAAACGAACTTTTATCCATTTTTTTTGAGCGGCGGCCATGTTTTATTTAGGACAATTTTCCTAAGTTCATAATGCTCTACTCTTTGAGGCCTTTCATTTGATACCCATATTGCTATGTTTGGAAACGAATTTTTATCCACCTTTTTTGAGCAGCGGCTATTTTGAATTTATGTCAATTTTGCTAAGTTCATAGTGCTTTACTCGTCAAGGCCTTTCATTTGATACCCATATTGCTGCGTTTGAAAACGAACTTTTATCCTTTTTTTAGCGGCGGCCATGTTGAATTTAGATCGATTTTTCTAGTTACCTAATGCTTTACCCTTCAAGGCCTTTCATTTGATACCCATATTGCTAGGTTTGGAAACGAACTTTCATCCACCATTTTTGAGCGGCAGCCATGTTGAATTTATGTCAATGTTGCTAGGTTCATAGTGCTTTATGCATCAAAGCTTTTGATTTGATACCCATATTGCAGGGTTTGAAAACGAACTTTTATCCTTTTTTTTGAGCGGTGGCCATGTTTAATTTAGACCAATTTTCCTAAGTTCATATTGCTCTACTCTTTGATGCCTTTCATTTGATACCCATATTGCTAGGTTTGGAAAGGAACTTTTATCCACCTTTTTCGAGCAGCGGCTATGTTGAATTTATGTCAATATTGCTAGGTTCATAGTGCTTTACTCGTCAACGCCTTTCATTTGATACCCATATTGCTGGGTATGAAAACGAACTTTTATCCTTTTTTTACGAACTTTTATCCTTTAGGACAATTTTTCTAGGTTTGAAAAGTAGACCTAATGCTCTACTTTTCAAGGCTTTTCATTTGATACCCATATTGCTAGGTTTGGAAAAGAATTTGTATCCACCTTTTTTTGAGCGGCGGCCATGTTGAATTTATGTCAATGTTGCTAGGTTCATAGTGCTTTATTCATCAGAGCCTTTGATTTGATACCCATATTGCTGGGTTTGGAAACGAACTTTTATCCGTTTTTTTGGAGCCGCGGCCATGTTGAATTTAGGTCAATTTTTCTAGATACCTAATGCTTTACTCTTCAAGGCCTTTCATTTGATAACCATATTGCTGGGTTTGAAAACGAACTTTTATCCATTTTTTTGAGCGGCGGCCATGTTTAATTTAGGGCATTTTTCCTAAGTTCATAATGCTTTACTCTTCTAGGCCTTTCATTTGATATCCATATTGCTAGGTTTGGAAACGATCTTGTATCCACCTTTTTTGAGCGGCGGCCATGTTGAATTTATGTCAATGTTGCTAGGTTCATAGTGCTCTACACATCAAGGCCTTTCATTTGATACCCATATTGCTGGGTTTGGAAACGAACTTGTATCTTTTTTGAGCGGCGGCCATGTTGAATTTTAGGCGATTTTCCTAGGTTCATAATGTTCTACGCTTCAAGGCCTTTCACTTGATACCTATATTGCTAGGTTTGGAAACGAACTTTTATCCACCTTTTTTGAGCATCAGCTATGTCGGCGAATTTACGTCAATGTTACATTAGGATCAAGAGTCCCGTACTCCCTCTACGCGTAATACTTTTAATAGTTTTAAATGGATGAAAGAGTTTGATTCCTTAGTCATAATGTAAAAACATAATATAACACCTTTCAAAATGCCTTGAAAAGGGTATCTTCATTTTTCAACATTTCAAATATTGTACCGATTTTGTGAAAATTGGCCAAAAATTAAACCAACCTACAAATTTTATATTTGTGACGTGATATTGTCATAAAAAATGCTATATACATTGGTTGTATGGCTTGATCCTTTTTCCTTACCACCACGGTACTACATAAGAAAAATACAATTTAAACTTCTTGGTTGGCAAAATTCAGATGGGCACAGCCAATAACAGAAAAGTTTTTTTTTTGCAATATGTAACAGACTTGTCAAAATAATTTCACGTGCGCCATGTTGATTTTCTACATATTTGTCATCAAAAATTTTATATGGTATTTTTTGAATAAAAATAAAAAGTGAATTTAAGCAAATGAAATTATGCCTAAATGTTCTTCCGGAAAATTTTAAGCATTGTGGTGTAAGCCATATCAAATTCTGTCCAGTAGTTTCGGAGATCTTTCCGGACAAACATTTGTACCCCTACGATTTTATTATATATGGAGATTTAATAAAAAATTAAAATTTCATGTTGTTTTATTTCAAATTCTTTATTCAAACTAAGAATTAATAACTATCCCGAAAAAAATCTTTTTAAAATTTCATACCATTTGCTATTCAAGCAGTAATAAAATTTAAGAGATACATTAAGCATAGGTTATCATACCTTTTTTGAAACTAGAATAACTAAGCATTTTTTTAAGATAATGGGCACGATGAGCGTCCTACATTTTTTTTACATGGTAGCTGACCAAACACGAAGAAAAATAATTTCTTGTTTAATTTTTTTTGGAACATTGTTTTTTCCAAGCACTTCGTGATTAGCTAGCTCAATTTTAACCACTGTTATTGATAGCTGAACTATTCCGTTAGAAGCTAAAAAAACTGAATCAGAAAAAGTCCGTATTTGTAAAAATGGCACATTAAAAACCAACCAAAAGTGGCATTTTTAAAAAAAATCATAAACTATCAAATATCTTGAAAACCGAGATATTTTTACTAAAGTCAAAATTTGAGATTAGAGAGGTCTCGACGAAACCTATCAACAGTTAAAGGTTTATCCATTGTTTCTGAGACACCCTGTATGTCGTCAAACTCGTGAATGCGCTGCGCTCGCATGCAATCGGGCCGTTTAGAAATTATCGACGTAAGCGACAAAATACAAATTATTTTGTTAAAAAATAACTATAATGATTACAAAAAAAATGCTTCTGTACGATTGTGAATACTAATGATGTCTACTTATTTAAGGAACTTTTTAATGAATACCTAATATCGTTTACTAGTAATCCTGAATTTTGTCATTTTTAAGAGGTAATTTAAAAAAATAAAATTTATCGAGGCAAGATTTTTAAATCGCGTTTCCGGTTCTTGTCGTGTCTAGCTAAAGATATAAAGAAACACATGTTTGACTTTCAAATTTGTAAGATCTCTCAGGGACTTATGACAAACATTACATTAAAAATGACCAATATTTTCGATGTAGCGCCTTAAGCAACAATAACTTATGTACGAGTATAATACTCGTACATAAGTTATTGTTGCCGTTTGCCATTCAATAAGGTTATTTTTGCATAGCTTCTTCAGGCTTATCAGGTTTAAGATGATTTTTTTTTGAACAGATTATATACCGTGCTAGACATTAAGTGTAAGGGGCCTTCGCGGATTCTTGTATGATACACAATATACTCCAATTGGCTAGTTAGGTGTCCGCCGGCTAACAGGGCCTCTATTCTTAACATCATTATCGCGTTTCGTCAGCACTTCAATAAAACTGTTTTTCTTAATTATGTTTCAGGACTTTCACGTTATAAGATCTTATTTATTCATGCAATGGTGTCTTGATACGTCAATCGTATCTCTCTTTTTTTTTTTTAATTCGTGTTCTATAAAAAATATCCGTGTTAAAAGCAGATGTTATTGAAAAGTTATTGGTGCGCCATAATTGCATAATCATTAGTAGAATTGGCTTCCAGAACACTCGATTTGGCATTTTTAGGACATCCCTTTCATATTTGATTGACTTTTTCACATCTTCTACTAAATTAAAAAGTTTTCTTAGGATTTCCATTTCTAAAAAGTAAAGTAATTTAATATAGTAATAACGTAAATAACAATAAACCGTGGAGTGGAAAATGCAGCAAAAAGACAAAACCTCGATAAGGACATCACAGTCACAAGAGATAAAAAAAAAACCCAGTGTTTGCCACCCGTGCCGATTCGGCCGGGATTGTCCCGATTTCGTATGATTAATTTTGTCTCGATTTCGGTGGTGTTCGCTACAATGACGGACAATCTCCCGAATTTGTATCATCATCATCACAGCTCATATACGTCCCCACCGAGGGGCTCGAGCCTACCCTATGTTAGGGCGATTAGGCCTTAGTCAACCACGCTGGCCCAGTGCGGATTGGTCGATTTCACATACATCATTGAATTTCTTCGCAGATGTATGCAGGTGGCCTCACGATGTTTTCCTTCACCTTAGGAGCGTCAGACAAATGTACATATATGAAATTCGAAACGAAAAACACATTGGTACATGGCGGTATCGAACCCCGACCTCCCGATTGAAAGGCAAGTGCCGAATCCACAGCGACACTGACGCAGCTGCGAATTTGTATATCAAAATTATATTCGGATTAATGTTCAGAAGACATCAAAACAAAAGCTGCTTTAATCATCTGATTATAAAAATAAATAAATAGAGATATATAGTTATTCGCTATGTGCGAGTCAGAGATCAAACACGTGAAAATTACGAACCTCGAAAATTAACGATTATGCCTTTTGTCAACTGCGAACAGTGATATGAGGTTCCGGTTCATACATTATTACATACCTCATGTATTAGTGTGATAGTGACGTTTACCACAGGCTCCTGCGTTCGAGTTCGTCGTCAGTGCAAATATTTGTATAATTCATGTATGTTAGTTGTCGAGCCATGATGTGTCCATATTAACTTTAATATATTACGTGTTCTTACATTATCTAGTATTTCTAGTATACATTTTGCATTGACACTACTGTTCCTGTGTTAATTTTGACTAGAATCAGCGCGACCACTGATCAAGCGAGCCATTGATGAAGCTGCGGAGGGGCCCCGCGAGTCTTCGAACAGGCAGGCCGCCAGACCTTTCAGCATCCCGAGCCAGTACGTCCGCCCCCCTACCTTAGGGTAAGTCGACTGTCCAAATAACATCTTATAAACAAAAATAAATTGCCGAAATGCATGCACTTATGTCTTTCGTAATAGCGGCGGTTTTCGGTTACTCCGGAACGGCTGCACCTAACTGGGGGCCGATTACGGATCTCATGATTACAAATGATATCATGATGACATAAAATTTATTTGCCTTTTTACGGATCAACACTTCATAAATATGTCTTTCAAGGGTTATGGCATGATGACATTATCGAAATTATACCCTAGCAATCATATCAGTAGAGTAAGGACAAGTAAATGAGTATTTCTAGACATTCTAAATATTGCAAATTTATACCATGTCATGTCATAAGCGATCCGTAATACGGGGGCTGGTCTAATTATGCGTTTGTAATGTCAGGGCAAGGTGTGTACGAGAAAATGTTAAGATTTTTTAGGACGAGTTAAAATTTATTGACAGTAGGAAGTATCTTCAAACACATTGACAGTGTTGACGGTCAACAGAGGGGCAATAGCACTATTTACGAACGTTTGAACCAAAACCAAAACGTTACCGTTCCCATATGTTTTGACATCTGACTGCTGTCAAGGTGTTATCAAAATGTATGGGAACGGAAACGTTTCCGATTTGGTTGAAACGTTATAAATAGTGCGATTGCCCCTCAGTTCAGTTTCTGACATTGCTTTATCTGTTACATCTTGGTTACATTGGAAAAAATAAATTATTTACCATTTTATTTCACCAATACTATACGGCGACCACAGAACACGGAAAAGAGACTTCTTTCCGTATTCTGTGGGAGTGATTCATTTCTGTAAAGCCTTTATACGGGGTGATTGGAAGATGGGTGCAAAGCTTTAAGGCGAAGTAAGCATAGACAATTTAGAACTATTTAAGGGTGTCTTAGACGAAGCATAATTTTTTTTACTGATTTTTTCGTTTTTTTTGCCAATAAGATGAATAAGATAAAGAATTATTACAACTTACGTAAAATATATATTTTGTAACTCTTGCAGTCTAAAAAACAAAATGAGTAAGTATTTTTAAATACACACTCTGCTAACTGAACCATTTTTATGTCATCAAAAATACATCATTATTTTTTTATAACATAACGTTATATGTATTTTTATAATATTGTTAAACGTAAGATAATACGAAATAACGTTAAAAGTAGTACAATGCCCGTCTTTTTTTAAGGACTTTGTACCGTGTTATCCGTTTGTCAAGACCCCTTTTCTCTGGAACGTAAAAACCTACCTTACCTACTACTATAGTTATATCCATTCAAATCTAAGTAAAATACGCAGATCTGCAATCTCTTGCAAGTTGTGAGCAATCCAACTTTTAACTCATAGCAATCAAATTACACGACCGAAGATATTTAAATTTACACCTGCAAAAGAAAACCTGTACGGGTACTTCCTAAATCATGAAATTTGGCAACATGGAAAATCTCCTTTCAGCTCATTCAGGAAACTTCATTGTTTCTCATTTAGGCGCTGCATCACATTATGCTTAACCGCACCGATCACAGCTACCTTCAATTAAGAGGCTGACAACTCTGAGCTGAGTTCATCGAGCCCCACTTAAAACTTTTTTTAGGAAATACCTGCTTAATATACCGTAGCCGTACCGTACCGTTTAGCAATACGTAAAGAAATATATGTTTCTGATATAAAATATTGAAATATTTCTGAGAATATCCATGACCCCAAAACAAATTTTAATCAAAATTTCCCGTTAAATGCCAAAGACACCCATCAAAAACCAGCTTCCCGAAGAAAATCCGAGTTATTTAACAAAGGTTATTTAATGATTTTCAGGGAATTAACTCGTTACACTTAATTTGATAATATTTACGTATCAAATCTTCAAATAAGTTACTAGTTTCTTTAAAAAAATATATTTTGATTTTTTCGCTCAATTTCAACAACGCACCGCGCCCGTAATCCAGTAGAAACTCATGTCTCAAGGTCGTTGGCGTTACTCAGCCTCTTAATAAGAGAATTATCTAGGCGTTGGTCCAAGGGAAACAAGAATTGAGAGTAGAATCTTTTCCATTAATAATAAATAGTGATTCATATTTATGAATATTCTACAACGCCGCTTTTCAATTTTACTTAACTCTATCGTCTATTAACTAAGCGACAATCGCTTGTCGTACTCGCAGGCGCGCGACTATAGAGTTTTAAATTTGGAAGATATGCAACTAAAACAAAATAGGTATAGAAATATCTTTGTATCCAAATAATATTTGCGAAAATTTATTTTCATAATTTATTTACGGTTACTTTTTTTATCACCCCCATAATGTATGGGATGCTTCAGGACACGGTAGTAGAATGATTAAAACATTAATAAGAAAATAACTCACCTATTTAATTTTATATTAATTTTCTAAAATATCCAAAAACACTGCACTAATTTAGTGCAGTATTTTTTTATTATTTATGTTTAAATCATTCTACTATACCGTGTCCGGCAGATCCGGGGTAATAAAAAAAGTTACCGTGTATAATTATTTTATAATACAAATAAGTTGGTGTGTTTTAGGTTTCGCTCTGTTTGATTAACACGTACTTATATTTTTATGAAATTGAAAATGCGATTTCAGGTATGGTCTCTTCGATGATGACGAAACTTCAGCACCTGTGGAAGTTGTCGATCACGACGAGAGCACCATGGAGAGTCATTGGACGCCGACCGAGACCAACAACAACGTAGTCGAGTGAGTTGCTCGTACTGTTGTTAGAGTCTGGCTAATGAAAGCTGAATCTGACATTTTTTCAAGTTGCAACACTGATACTGCCCCTTTGTAGTTTAGTTGAACATGGCGATTTTGATACTTTGTGAAAAATTGTTTCTTTGTAATTTAACTTTCGGTTTTTGGTACAGAAGCACAAACGCACCAGCCTAGATGAAGGTGTTGAGTTTTTGGAAATTGATTTTTATTAAAGTGAGTAAAATAATGTTTTTTAAATGTACTTTGATTCTTAACAGCTTTATGTACCAACTGACTTAAGCCTTAATTTTCAACATTTCATAATATTTATTCTTAATTTCTGTCCAAATATGACAGAACTTAAGTAATTTTTAATTTTCATTAAATCCAAATAATATTTTTCAATGCAACGGAAGTTCATTGAAACTAAACATTAATATTTAATAAAAAAGTATCAACTCCGTTTTTTCCTACTATAGTTAGTATTGCCGTCCCCAATTTTTTTTAATTTCCCGCGTTTTGCTGGGTTCAACTTTCATTAGCCAGACTCTAGCTGTATTTATGCCGGTAGCACAGTCCTCCGCCTCGGAGCTGTATAGTAGCGAAACTGCTGAACGATTCGCCCTCGTTGTCGTAGTACGGCGCGCGAACTCTGGCGAGCTTGCTTGCCTGCTCTAACGAGGATCTTTAACTATGGCGCTGTCGCGCGCGGATCCGCCCGATCCGAGGCCCTAGACAAATGCCACACGCTAACTTATCGTCTCCATACATTTTTTCTGCGGAACGACTGCGGAAAAGTAAGCGTGTGGCATTTGTCTAGGGGGGCTGCTCAGACATCGTCCGTCTACACCTCCGCGTTCGATTCGCTGTTTTGTTTGTTTCTGACCTCGCGTCGCGGTTTCGCTGTGTAAGTTTCGCGGCGGAGATGTGCTACTGGCATTATTACTTTGATGCTCATTGTGTTTTTGTATGTTTACAAGCAGACTAAGAATGAGATTGGATTAAAGGTAAGTTGTGATCGCTTACGACATATTTCAATAGCCTATGTATCTGGATTTTCACGAGAGATATAATTTTTACTTTTTTGTATGGAGCTAGCTAATGTCAAAGTATAGTAATCAAATCAAATCCGCAGATAGATAGAATATTGAAATCAGCCGTTAGTCCATTGGTGTTTGGCTAAGATTTAATCTAAACTAAACAAATGAAATTTTAGTGCTTTAACTAAAGACATACTGTTACTTGTGAAGATCCATGAAACATACTAGAATGAACTCTATTAATGTTGCCCAATGTAACACCAAGAGAGGACTCCCTAGTCAGTCATGAATACACCTGGTCTTGATTTTGCACACCGCAGCCAGGGGGTTTTCACTCCGCAGTTTAGGTACGTTGGGCCGGCGCACGCGTAATAATTTAGATTTTTCTCGGTAGTTTCTGTAACGATAACGGCATATCTGTGAGTTTATGGGAACCCTGCGCTCTTATCGCTAAATCGGTATTGGGTCAGCGACGCGTAACGGAATTGGAACACTAGTGTTATGCAATAAATTTAAATTTCCCGTGCAGTCAAATGAAGGTCGTAAGAGTAGGTAAATTTTTTATACTTAAACTTGGCTTTTCTCGAGAGTGATCCTTCTGTACTTTAGTACTATTATTTATTCTGTGCCGCAGCCTCGGTCTTGATAATTTGTCAATATTAATTACCTGATATTGTTTTAAGGACGTTGGGAAGATACTGATGGGATCTCTCTTCATATGGAATGGAACAGTGGAAGATTTATACAGAGTTAAATTTAAACATGGAGCCAAGTTAGAAATATAATAGCTGGCTACACCATTGAATATTGACATCCATAACATTTTCATGATTGGGTATTATTTTCAGTCGTGAATAGTTTCCGAATTTTTCAATTTTTTGCGAAATTTAAAAAAAAACAAACGTGGTTATATCTGTTGCAAACAAATAGATAAACGATCATTTTACGTCGATAGGCTATATCACCTACTCATACTGTATTAAAGTTTACCCAGGTATACAACATACCTTTGTTAAAATAAAAAAAAACACATAAATAAAGTGCAATATTTATTATGTTGTATACAGGGTAAATTTTGAGGTACCGGCAACTTCGCAGGATTAGATAGCAAGCATCATTAACTGCACTGCAACGTTTGTTTTACGACTTTTGATAATTCGTTAGATTTTACTTTCATACAAAAATAAATTTCATTTAATATACCTCTAGCTAGAATGTTTGTAATTCTACACGCACAGCGCGCGAGCGTAGCGTTGTCTTCCGTCGTCGCTTATAAATTCAAACTCAAACTCAAAAATCTTTATTCAATATAGACCTTTACAGGCACTTATTGACGTCAAAAAAAACATAAAAATCTTCGACCAAGAATCTAATTAACTAAATTATTTAATCCTTGTATGTACACACACCCCAACCATTATTAAGATGTGTGCAAATACAAGTCAAATGAAAAAAAAAATTGACTCTACACCTGTTCGGAAATTGGGAGAGCCTTCTCGAGAAGAACAGGCAAGAAACTCGGAAGGTCTTGTATTTTTTTTTGTCTCCTCTTTTAAAATGCCAACATTACAATATTATATTTCACAAACATTTTTTTTTAAAATGAAACATAGACTTATCAATGTCACGACAGTGCAATAAAAAGTTGAAAATTGTTTTTTGTTCAATGTATTGAGTTATCTTAAAACTCGTAAAACAAACGTTGTAGTTAATGATGTTAGCTATCTAATCCTGCGAGGTTGCTGGTACCTCAAAATTTACCCTGTATATCCAAAAACTAATACTTGGAGACACGTTGTACAAAGCTACAAATTATTGACACAACATTACCAGATACGACTTCTTATTTAATTCACAGTCTTACCCTCTTTAGAGGATCGAGTTTATAAAATAAATATCATTGAGTGGTTTCATAAAATAAGAAAATTTAACTTTTTTTCGGATCGTAGGCATTTAACTGAAAATTTTGGGAAAATTATTCGATTTAAGGTATTAAAATCGCGTTTTTACCCTTGACTTAAATCTTTTGCTTTTGAAAAGAAAATTATAAAAAAATAATTAATAAAAAACAATGTATAAACAACAAAGAAAAAAAAACAAATCTGTGGAATAAAATACCTCTACACCGGGATCGAACCACTGCCACACAGATTTAAAGTCGCAGATCTAATGCATAGTCCAATCCTGACCTATATAAAGTCGTGAAATAAAAGATCTCATGTTTTTGTGTAATGCGACATGTGATAGATGGACGAAAAAAATTGAGGCGATGTTAGAAAAAGTTTCACTTTAAAAATTAAACATTTAAAAAAAACACGCTCCATCAAATAAAACATCGCTTTTATAAATCTACAAAGTATGTATCTGTCTGTGTTTATAACACAGACGCATAAGGGGAAGCAGACTTAACATAATTTTACTCACACGTTTATCATAAGTAATGTATATCGTTTTTACTTTCACTCCAAAGTGACATGATATATCGCTATTTCTGTTTTTCGTCTATGGCGATACTAAGAACGCACACATAAACATTTCCGAAGCCGTGGCAGACGCTACGTAGACGCCATGTTTAGCTTTGTCAAAATAAGAGACAAATGGCGTCGTGACATTGTGTTATAATGTTTTGTTTTGTGATTATAAATGTAAATAACTGTTAATCAGACAAGAACAGTGGTAAAGTGCTGTGCCCCGAAGTGCTCTAATGCATCATATATAAATAAAACTCCAGAAATTACAATAAAATTAAATTACCTAATATTGTTTGTGTGTGAGTAATGTTTACATGTGGTAAAGTTGCCACGCTTTTTGAACGAAGCGTACTTCTTCTGCTTCCCTTTATACGTGTGTGGTTTATAACGTTACAGTGCTCACACGACTGACAGCGGCGCGAGCGCAATGGTGAGTTCCGAGAGTGCGACACCATCGCGACAGGTCGGCGAAGTCGTCCCCCGCACCCCCGGCAGCGCTGGCGGCACCGACCCGCCTAGAGCGTCCCGTTTCTTCGAGGCAAGTTTGTTATACATTTACTCAGAGATTTAAATCGTTAGATGCGCCCTTCCCATACATAAGGCGCTCGAAAATGTGTCAACGTTGAGAAGAGAGTAATTCATGTGTAAAATAATAAAATATGCCTTCCTGTCCTGTGCCTTTAGAAAGTGTTTTAATAACCCGAGGAATACCAATAAATCTAAGGGAATTACATTTTATGCGTAACTACCTATTTATTAATTACTAGCTGTGCCCGCGAACTTCGTTTCGCCTTACGATAGATTTCCCGTCATATTTTTCCCGTGGTATTCCCGTCACATTTTTCCCGTGGGAAATATAGCCTATGTTACTCACGAAGGATGTAGCTTTCTACTGGTGAAAGAATTTTTAAAATCGGCCCAGTAGTTATCGAATTTTCCCATAGGAAAGAAATATTTTCCCGCGGTAACAATTATAATATAGCCTATAACCATCAGGGACAATGTAGCATTCTAATGGTAAAAGAGTTTCTCAATTCGAACCAGTAGTTTCTGAGATTTGCGCTTACCAACACATTTTGCGATTCATTTTTATATACACGGTTATTTTTTTATCACCCTGGAAAATTTAAGGGACGCTTCACGGCATGGTATTAGAATAATTTAAATATAAATAAAAAAAATAACCCCCTCCTTAATTTTATATTAATTTTAAAAAAAATACAAAAAATGCTGCACTAGTTGAGAGCAGCATTTTTAGAGATTTTTTTATTTTTTTTTATATTTTTTTTAAATTTTTAATTTCATTTTTTTATTTTTTTATTTAATATTGGATGTGTCCTGAGGCGTCCCTAAAATTTTCCAGGGTGATAAAAAAATAACCGTGTATAAGAAGATTAGTAGTATGATTCTGCGATGCGGCCTTTTTAGGTCCGCAGAACTTGGCTACAACTTGTTTTTGAGCAGTGGGTACAGTGAGTACAATAATATTGTTGCAGGAGAGCAACGGCAGCCGGCGGGAGGGCAGGGCCGAGGGCGCTGCGGCGGCCCCCTCCTTCTTCTTCAATTTCCAGGTCAACAGCGTCGCCAGCATGGACCAGAGCAACAATGTCAACCTGTAGCGCCGCCATTGCAATTGTGCACGTTGGGCTGTGATCTATTATCAGTGCTCATAACTCGTCTGTCTGTTCAATAGTCGACGCTGGAACTACACACATTGTAAACGTCATCCTGAAATGACATTTAGGACAAAATAATGGATTCCGGTATGCTTGAAGCGGACGAGCATTGCTCCCTCATTAATAACGGCTTATTCACACCGCCATGAATATTTACAGGGTTGTGTCTGTATGTGGAAATTGAGTGAGCTTGCAAATCGGGGGAAACCATGAATACGTCTTAAAATGTTGCAGACCACCCTAAAAAAGTAGTTACACGATTTTATTATGACCATCTATTTGAACTTGAAGTTTATCTTTCTTTAACGAATATCAAATAAATTCCAATTATCAATGACGGGTGCATGTGTGAACGATTCATTGGTGTTCACTTCTGTGTTTGGTGGGAATGGTGATCCGGATATAAAATAGGTTTAAATTATGTATGGTCTGTTTTAATGTATTAGTCAAATAGTTTATTACACATTGCAATGGATCACGGATGAAAGGATCTTATTGTCCTCCTAGAAAGATCTAAGATTGTTCGCATTCTTTTGATATTGAAGTAAATTGTACTGGATTATATGAGATAAACTAGATAATAATATTATGTATAATTAAATTTGTAAGAAATTAATAATAAAAAAGAAGTAAAATTTTCTGTAAAATTTGTCATAGAATTTTATTTTAGTTTGTGATTAATTTTTTATAGCTAGTTGAATGTAGTTAGATTTTGTTGATTTTTTATTGCTCAATAATGCTTGTGACTAGTTGCCATGTTGTTTTTATTAAGTTTTAATATAAATAAAAATGGGGTATCATTACGACTCGGTGCTCACTGTATTGGAAAATTAGATAATTACTGATACTTATGTGAATTGTGATTTCTGAGCTAGTTTGGCATAACATATTATAAAATTATCTTCAAATAGGTATTAGTCGAAAAGAGATTATAGTGATGGGATTTTAATAGATTTTTATATTTAAGTCAAATATGTTCGTTGTTATGGACTATGAGCCAGACGTGTCAGATAAAGATGCATTTATTTATAGACAACATTGATTAAACGAACATATTTAAAGTTATTTAAATAGGAGTTAAGTTTGTTCACAAAACTGGTTTTGCCAGTTATTGCGCAATATTTTTTTTTGTTTTGTACTAGCAAAACACGATTTGATTGCATGAAAAATATTTTTACGATTTTTTACCATAACTATTCTTATTATATTTTTTTTACAAATACGAAACCTAGCAACACTTGTAGGTAAATAGCTATACGAAGGAGAATTTTTGCTCTCGCATTAAGTTCGTAGGATATTTTTATAATATCAAATATGAATTTAATAATATTTTACGGTTACAATAATATTGTATATACATATATTACGTTAGAATATTTTACTTTTTGTAGAATGAAATAGATGCACACAGTTGGCACAATGCAAACTGAAAAGTAGCTTAGTTGGTCGCATTTTAAATTTAAAATTACGGTTCATTAAATTATGAACAAGTATTTACAGTTAAATTAAAATGATGCATTTATACATTAACATATTGCTATTCTATACTGAATCGTTATTCACAAATACGCCCTAAAAATGCGAATCGTTACTAAATCAGTTTATATCGTAATTAATGCCATTTGTAGGCTATAGAAACTATGCTACAATTTTATTTATATTTTGACTTTAAAAATGATAAATAAATAGAAAAATGAATTAATGCAAACGCATTATTATTGATATACGATAGTATTGATTAAATATGCAACTAATGAGAAATTTTTTACTGTTTTATTTAACGCATGATAATTATTCTGACATAACCAAAATGACAAAAAGCTAGTGTTAAAGTTTCCTACTCTGGGCCATGGACTTATGGGCAAATAGCTAATGTCAAAAGATATGTTAACTGTTAACCGTTTTAGAATTAACGTGATCAAAAAACGAAATTATATATCAACTTATATGTGATTGTGAATTAACCTTCGTCTTTATGGTGCTAATGATATTTATTGATATGATGCGTATGTATGGATAATATATGCTTATCACGGTAAAATAAATTTCTAAGCTACAAATCGGTTTTGGTATTGTGATGAAATAGTGCTTTATTTTCATTATTACTGTTTAGAATGGATATTGGTACATGCAGATGGTGAGCTCGTCAAAATATTTGTTATTATGAAATTGGACATTATTTTATTTAATAGAGAGATATTTATTCGAAATTGTACTCTCCACACTCCGCCAATTGTTTAAAGTCCTATGTAATACGGACGAGCTTATTTCTCCTTTCGACTACAAATTCAAATCAAATGATATTTAATATTGTTATCTAAGGTAATTATAGATTTGTACGCAGAAAATTGACAAACTTTTGTTTTAAAATAGAGAACACTAACAATCTAGTTATCTATATCACTTATTGTTTAATATTCTTATTTTAATATAAATGTTTAGTCTATATTTTTCAATTGATATTTATTGCTTCGTGGTTGAACTGTGATGCTTTTGTGAAAGACAGAAAAGTAGTTTGGTTTTTTAAATGATTCTTTGATCTATATTATTATTAGTAATTATTGCATAATATTTTATTTATGCTGTTGGCGAAGTGCGGAGGAATTTCAACATTTTTTTATATTCTTTCGTTTAAAGTTAGGGACCCAACCCCATTCTTTATGTATAGATCAAATATATTTAGGGACTAAAACTTATGATAAATGCAATAATATTAAATAACGGTTCCAATCATAATATTTTTTAGTTATTATTATATACGGCGTGCATCACAATATAGCTTTTAGATTATGGTGCTTAATATAACATTATGATGAAAATGCCAGTGTGAATCTATTTATGTTAACATATGTATTAAGGCGTATACGCGGTGTTTCATAATAACCAATAAATAATCAATTCTTTATCGAAAACTAATTATTAAATTGTGTTTACCCTTAATGCTATCAACCCAAAATTTTCATGTAAATCATAGACATGATGATGATACTATGATATACATGAAAATTTTGGGTTGAATGATATTACGTGTAAACACATTTTAATAATTAGTTTTAGATTAGGAATTGATTATTTATTGGTTATTATGAAACACCGTGTACATGTATATGTATTTAGGTTAACTTATGTAGTTACTAATTATTTTAACTTGATTGTCAATAATTTTAGTATACTTATAGATACAAATACAAATGATCTAAATCTGAGTAAAGGCTCCGATAGACATGCGAGGAGCGTTATATTAGTTAGTTACGCGTGAAAAAATTAATGATCGTCACCTCTATCTTCCCATGATGATGCTGATCTGGATCGGCGGGTATAGTGATGCATCCCCACTCCCACTGCGGTAGATATAATATCTTTTAACTGGTTTAAAAAAGGTTTAATATTGCATGTTTCTAAATCTGTTTTTAGATGTCCTAATACGTTGAATACGGAGGCTCAATCAAACCCTAAGTTTAAAGATTACTGCGGAGGAGCCTATTCAATACAAACATACAAAATAACAATTCTTTCCTTTTTATAATGTTAGTATTAAAGAATGAAAATTACATTTTTTTTGTAATTTCAAATTACTAAAAAAATGTAATTACACAAAAAAATGTGACAAAATTATAAATTATAAAGATTTACTTTGCAATCAGTGCGCAAATTTCGCGTCTATGAACTCTCTTAAATATACATTATTATTTTCGTGAAATTTCGTGTATACAAGTTTAATTTTTAGTTATGACAAAAATTTTGTGTGCTTGTTCAGACAAGCAAACTGAACAACTTTCACTATGGGACCAACTTCGAAATCGCAAAAAAAAAATCAGCTGTTCCATACAAATGTTCAACATTGACTGAACCTAAATGTATGAAACAGCGGACTTTTTTTTGCGATTTCGAAGTTGGTCCCATAGTGAAAGTTGTTCAGTTTGCTTGTTTGAACAAGCACACAAAATTTTTGTCATAACTTAAAAATAGCGGTGTATAAGTATAATACAGATTGCACGGAAGAAAAATAAGCACTGCACAGCACAGTAAGCACATTTTGTAAGTCAGGAATATAGCTAAATGTAGGTAGGCATTTAACGAAACGTTCGTCATTAAAATTCATTGGTTTCTACTATTGGCAGCATAATTTCAAATATGTATTTAAATTTATAAAAACATAATATAATTAGTTTATTTGTTCTTAAGAAACAACATTTGCTTATTTTATTAAACCATCGATCTCAAATGAATCTTATTCATCTTTTGACTGTTATTTATAAGTCGGGAGGAATTATCATTGTTAGGCTCAACCCACACTGGCGCAGAGTTGAAGCGACGCGACGCGTCATGTTTTTGACCTATTATCTCTATTTTTCCATTACCTAGGTACAAATTTGTATTATGGAAATATGGTAGCGCGCAATCGCGCGTCTATATTTATCTGGAGTAGCGCAGCTTCGCGCGTTTATTATTGAAAACAAGACGCGTCGCGTCGCTTCGACTCTGCGCCAGTGTGAGTTGAGCCTTAGGCCTAGAGCCTGCCGCATGAATACATGTATCAAGGTACAGCATGGGGCAATGTGCTTTTTTGACTTAGATCGTCTGAATGCTCTAAGTTTCTTGAGTATTGACGTAGTAGACGAAGAGGTTGCCAACAATACCTCATTCTTAATTTGGCCCCATCATTGTCATGGCAGGTCATATTACTTCAGGTCGCATTTTGAGGGCATAAACCGCTCAATTCAAAAATGGATCATTCGAATTCATTCAATCGAGGGCCAAGTGGGACTTGACACCCTTACATATTATGTCGAATTGACGAGTCAAATTTTGAATTACATATTTATTGTGGCACCTCTGCACGCCCTTCCACTCTGTACCTCGTTACATAGGTTTTCAACGTAGCGGGCTCTTGTTCTATTCGTATATTGTATTGTTCTATTGTATTTCGGAGTGTCGTGTTCATTAATGTTCAATGCTGGGTGGGTTCTTGAGTAATAATATTATTCCGAAGTTAGAATTCAGTTAATGGCTTTTTTTATACAGTTATAGCAAAAATTACCAACTTTTTCAGAAATACAAAAACTGAATACATATTGTTAAATTGTAGGGCCTATCTTGGAATCATTCGTCTCGCGTCGAGCGTAGTCTGTGCTCAACTTTTTATTGATTCTCGATTCGTTTGCAATGAAAATCAATAGAATATCACTACGAAAATGAGTGTTATTTGCAAAGCGATAGAAACTTGACGTTAACCTATTATGATTTACGTCAAACGATTCTCAAGTCAATAATCGGTGTGTTCGTTCAAGTGGGAATATACTCAATATTATTCGATTGTTATACTTATTGTTTAATAAAGTAAAAAGCTGGTGCGTTTATTTTCATAACAACAAATTAAATTAAAACTTATATATATAGGTACTTCACAAGTTCATACTTGACTACGTGTTTGATAGTGAAGTAGGTATGTACATATTTTTTATTTGTTGCATACTGATTACAATCGGTTTGAAATTTCCTATGATATTAGGTTTGTTATTATTTCTAAAATAGCATGGCGCAATGATGTAGTACATACTTTATCCTACATATTTGTTATTCTTATTATTCGATATAAGTAGTTTAAATCAAGGGCAACGAAGAGACTTAATTCATGTTATAATAATAAGAGCGACTTGCAATACAACAATCACTAAATATGATTAATGCAAATTTAATGAAATACAAAAAATATAGTCGTTTCGAGAACCTACTTTTTTAACTCTATTAAAAATAGACTTATGCTTAACCGCCATCTCGCTTACGGTAGAGCGCGCGCTTGCTCATCAAAAATTAGTTTACCTTCGATTTACAGACCCCCAGGCTGTATCCATAGGGAAATATCCAGTCTGGCAACATCTTCACACATATGTTTAATTAAACAATAACACACCTTTGTAATTTGTTTAAAATGCACAGAGGCAATTATAATTGAAACGCGTTTAGCGTTAATTGTATTTAGCGAGAGCCCGAATGCATTATGATGCAATTACTTAATAGTGCAATTACTTAATAAACAATGCGTAGGTATATTAAATATGTTATACTAGCCACGTTTTGGCTGTGATGCACTTTTTATTATTATCACATTTGTTACAAAAAAAAACCATGCATATTCCTTATTTTTATGACATCGCAGCGCCCCAGACAAAGGGTTGTTAGGGTTATCGTTGCGTTGCGTTATATAATGAAGAGGAAAAAGCCATTTTTTAAATTATGAAAACTTATCAACTAATGTGAAAAAAGCTCTTTAATTTACCTACCTACTATTTTACCTAATATTGTAACGTTACCTTGGTAGGTCTAATCTTTCTAGTCTTACGTAACGACGTTATTATATTATTATAACCGCAAAATAAGGAATTGTTTAATTAAAAATGTTTAAAAATCACAAGTACACGTTTTATTTCTAATTCCTACCCAATATAAGTAAAATATAATTTTATCACTAAATTACGCATGTCTGTCTTATTCCAATTCATATTCTTGTTCTTATTCGGTCTTATTGTCGAGTCCGTACAAATATTCAAATGTCTCAATATAAATTTTAGTTTTCTTTCTCAAAAAATACTTAATATTTAAACGGTTTTTCATAAGGTCACAGGCGGGGTAAGTGCGCCATATTTTTTTCATAGATGATTTCGATACAAACACAGAAAGAGGTATTTTTGTGTTCTGTGGATACAGCATAATAGTTATTTTCCGCTACAAGTGCGGGAAGCCTGTCATTACGCAGTCCCGCACGTGTATTGAACAACTTTTTTTAATACAGTTGCGAAAAAATGAAACAATACAAGCATTGTGTAAATTATTTCTTACTAGCTTTGCCCGCGACTTCGTCCGCGTGGAATAGTTTTTTTTTTCAGTATTTTTATTTTTGTACGCATTCTTTTTGATAATAAGTAGCTTATGTTATACCTATAATTAGCTATCTATTAAAGAAAGTCCCGTCAAAATCGGTCCAGCCGTTCCGGAGATTAGCGGGAACAAACAGACAGACAAAAATGTTTTAAATTGTATTTTTGTTATTGCTACCCGATATACATTCATACCTATTTAGTAAAAACTTGTTATTTTGACATTACAAACAGACACTTCAATTTTATTTATTTGTATAGATAAAGTTTAGAAAAAAATGGCGCCAAATATATCGTCGTACGTACACAGCAGATACAAAGCAAATGCGTGCTGCTTTGCTTGTCGTGTTTTTAATTCAAGGTTTGGCCGTGCTTTTTGTTATGCTTTGCTTTTAGGCATGCTTTTACAATACAAAATCTGGTAGACCAGTCAGATTGTTTAGCGCAATCTTAACTTAGCATGCTAGAAAAAAAGCAGTAAAAAAGCAAAATGTGTGTCAGATTTTAGACATTTGACATTTGGTAAAGAAAAAGCACTCGTGCGTAATTGTGACCTTCCCGCACGCTAAACAGAGGCCCAATTCAGCTAATAAGCTACAGCCGAATCGAAACTGAACCGTTGCGATCGACCAATCAGAACGCCACATTATCACGTCATCGAGCAGTTGAAAGGCAATATAAGCGCTCCGATTGGTCGACCGCAACGGTTCAGTTTCGATTCGGCTGTAGTTTATTAGCTGAATTGGGCCTCTGCCCTGCAATATACAACTTTTTGAGCAACCGTATTAAAAAGAGTAAAAATTTTTAATACAGTTGCTCAAAAAGTAGTATATTGCAGGACCTTGCTTTTAAAAACACGGCAAGCAAAGCATAGCATTTGCTTTGTCACTGCTGTGTACGTACGACGACAGGTTTGGCGCCATTTTTCTAATGTTTTCTCTGCGTGATTATTGATTGTTGTTATTTGCTTAAAATTTTAATAATTCTATAAAATGAGTGACTGATAACATATTAATTTTAACACCACCGGAATTATGTTTAATTGCTGAAAATGCGAGTGTGAGTATTTTAGTTTTTTAGCTGTTTTTTAAGGAATTTACATAGCTTTGTATGATTATTTTTTGATTACGCTGTAATAAATATTGTTGGATTCCTAAATAATTATTTAATAAACTAGCGCATCTAATTAATGCTGAAAAAAAAATTCAGATTAGATTTAATGTTGAATCTTCCATGCAGCGAAATAGTTTGGCTCTCGGACTATGAGTAAACATGTCAATTGCATTTATATATTGATATGCGCGGTTGACTGTTGATAGAAACGCGACTTTACTTTCGCGTTGAGCAATGCTCAAGTTGATGAGGAGAGTCGTGTGACGACGACTAGTGCCTAGGACCCATCCAACTATTTTTTAGCTTTTCGTACACTGGTATCGATTCTGGCATGATTCTCTAAACCTAAAACTAAATTTGACAACAGTCTCTCCTTGTCATTTTGTATAGAGTATGACAAGGATAGACTGTTGTCAAATTTAGTTTTAGGTTTAGAGAATCATGCCAGAATCGACACGAATATCTACTTACATCATCATTATCTTTTTTTTTTTCAATGAAACCGTTTAACAAAAAAAAATGCCTACTTATTTTTGTTTCACTTTATCACATAAAAATCTTCAGAAAAAAATGGAAGTGTAAATTAGACTACAGACGATTAGTGGTGCGTTCCGAATTGCGATAAAAGCGATAATATCGCGAATCCGACCAAATTAAATCGTCACAAAATAGGGTAAGCGCACCGGTTCGCCGGCCAGCACCCCTTTTCGGCCATTTCACGATTTATTTTGATTAATAGTTTAATTTAAGAATAATTCTCTTTAAATTTCGCACCATTTGATCTGGACAAACTTCGTGCTAAACACTTTGAAAGCAGAACCTCTCAAGTGTATCAATGTGCTCTTAGTCGGCATTTGAAAATCAGCAGTGCAGAAATGCGTCAAATTTAAGAAAAAAAAATAGCAAGTAGTTTATACTTCTATGGCAAGTTTTGGAAGTGCTATTTGTTATTTCTTTCTGAATTTTGGACTGCACGTGTTAATACTATTCTAGTTTAATATTCAATAGCTAAATAAATCTAAAATATGATAGTTTTTAATATATTTAATGGCCGAGAAATAGGTATCTAGAAATGCATTTTGTTTGGTTTTCGGCATGGTGGCCGAAAATACGATTATTAATGGACTTATTTATTAGTGTCAATCCCGAAATCTTTCAACTCGCCGAAATTGAATTCATTTTAATTCAGTAGACCTACGTTAATACGAAATAAAAACTAGTTTTCGGCCGCCATTATGTTTTCAATTTTTAAAGATATTATCTTTCAAAGTATCTATATAAAAGCGGCCGAAAACTAATACTTTTACCAGTTTTCGGTCATAGGTAACGAAAGACGGCCGACTACTAGTAAAATTTTTACCAGAATGCGGCCACAGAGAATAAATGGCGGCCGATTACTAGTAAAATTAAAACCGGTATCCGGCCATAGATAATGAGACGGCCGACAACCAGAAATAAATATTCATTTTTCGGCCATAGATAATTTTAAGCAGAAACTAGTAAAAAGTAATTATAGTTTTCGGCCATATAACATAAAATCTGATCCCAATATATAATACCTGATTTTGTTTGACCATATAAAGTTATAATTTTAGACCATGATACTACTCAAGTAAAATCCAAATATTTTCTACCTACTGTTTTGTTATCATTATTATCAGGTCAGCCAAAAGACGCCTACTGTTGGACATTAGCCTCCCCCAGAGATTTCCAAACCGATCGGTCCTGCGCCACCCGTATTCAGTGGCTTTTCGCGACCTTTACCAGTTCGTCGGTCCATCTTATGGGTACCGCTCAGCGTTGGTATGCCCCACCAACGCTGAGCGGTACGCGGTATGCGGCCGCCACTCGAGGACTTTTTTCAACGGTCGTCAGTCCTGCCCACTGCTACTTGAGGTTTACAAATTCTTTGGGCTATGTCGTTGACTCTAGTTTTTCTACGGATCTCATCTTTCTGATGAGACTCCATGTAAACGGCCACGTCTCAGCTTCGTACTACATCACTGGCAATACGCAAGTATTGAAGACTTTCGTAATAAGACAATGCGGCAGATTAGCCGTGAATATGCTGCGCAACTTCCCGAACGCTGCCCAGCCAAGTAGGATTCTTCGATTTATCTCTTTCTGGAAGTTGCACTTACCGAGCTGGATTATTTACCCCAGGTTAACATATTTGTCAACAACTTCCAGTGTAGAGCATCCAACCTTCACAGGAGTGGATACTACATAGGAGTTCAACGTGATTTTGGGCTTGTCCATGCTCATTTTATGATCTTGTCCATGCTCATTTTATGGTCTCAGCCATGACTACGATATCATCGGCAAAACGAAGGTGAGTCATGTACTCAACATTTATGTTGATGCCGAGACCACTCCAGTCCAAAAGCGTCCAAATACCTCCTCCAACGCAGCTGTGAACAGTTTCGGTGATATAACGTTACCCTGTCTATCACCTCGTTGAAGTCGGCGTTTTTGTACAATGACTGTAACAGTTGGATGTACCTCTGGAGTGACCTAAGCACCTCCTAGGTCTCGACAGAATTAAAGGCTTTCTCATAGTCTACAAACGCAACGCTGCTACTATGGCAGATTATACTCCTCGGTCTACTGTATAACCTGGCGCAGAGTAAATATGTGGCCTATGATACTATAGCCTTTACGGAATCCGGCTTTTTCGCGAGGCTAGAAGTTGTCAAACTTGCGCGGGAGATGATTCGTGATGACGATCGAGAACAGCTTGTAGACATGACCTAGAAGCGTGATGGGTCTGTAGTTCTCCAACTGGGCCCTGTCGCCCTTTTTGAAGAAAAGTGCCACCACGACCCTGTGTCATGCCTTAGGCGTTTCGCCTTCGAGTATGACGGAGTTTAATAGCCTCTGCAGCACTTTTCGGACTGGTAGTCCACCCGCTTTTAAAAGCTCAGAAGTAACTCCATCATCACTCGGCGCTTTGTTGTTCTTGAGCTGTTTGAGAGCCACAGTAATCGTACAGACTGATGTCCGGGACGTCATCGGTGAAATGCCGGATCAATTTAAACCTAACGAACCAAGAGAAAATAACTCAAATATTTGTGTAGACTTAGAAGAAGAGGTTCTGGAAACTGTAAAAATCCTTAACTTCAACCCTTTTCGAAAATATTATAAATATCCCACTCATTTAACAAAAAAAAAATAGAGAAATCCCAAGGTTTCATATCCCAGTGCCATCTGAAGCTTGGCGTAATTACTATGAAAATCACGAAGAAACGGAACAGGAAAGCAAAAAATAAATAAAAAGAGAGACGAAGAATGTTTTACAATGGGTCTCATCGGAAGGCTTAATGTCACTCAAAGGGCAAAGGAGAGGGCTATGCTCGGGGTTTCTTTACGCAATCGCATCAGAAATGAAGAGATCCGTAGAAGAACTAGTCACCGACATAGCCCAAAGAATTGCAAACCTTAAGTGGCAGTGGGCAGGACTCATCGCTCACAGGACTAACGGCCATTGGGGCGGGGCGGTCCTCGAGTGGGGGCCGCGTACCGGGAGACGCAGTATTGGTAGGACCCCCACAAGGTGGACCGACGATCTGGTGAAGGTCGCGGGACGCCGCTGGATGCGGGAGGCGCAAGACCGATCAGTTTTTGAGATCCCTGGGGGAGTCCTATGTCCAACAGTGGGCGTTTCTTGACGAAATGATGATGATGATGACGAAAAATGTGACCTATGCCAAGGTGCAGAATTTGCTAAGGAAGATATTTTGAAACTTACGTATTCAGGGTTGATGATTATTAATTTCATAATACCTGTTTCTTCAAATAGGAAAATATTCAAAAATAATGTTTATAGTTATGTTAGTAGACGTAGATTTTATAAACGTGGCTTTAAAATAAAAATGTAACATTAATAAGTTTCGTTTGATTAAAAACTTGACTTGGACCTTAAATATAATAAAATAAGACTGAAATTCCAATTATTATTTTGGTGGCCGAAAACTAGAATATGAATGGCCGAAAACACCACAGAACACAGAAAGAGGAAACACGTTAAAATGGCTGACAACCGGTGAAATCGCCCTTGTTTGATATATTTTTAATTAGTAAATTATTCTTAAGTTATGGCATTATTTTTTTCGTCTAATTTGAAAGTGAGTTAGATTATGTAACCATTCTAGCTCTAATTAAAAACGTAGATGCACTTTTTGATATTAAGAATCATGCCCAAACTGCAGAGTCCTGCTAACTGGCCGAAAAGGGGTATCTCTACCCTATAAGGGCTATTGAATCAGTAGGCTATGCTGTGAATTTGTTCGGATTTCAACCTCTGTCTCACAACATAATAACATGTCAGTGCCTAGCCCCCGAAAGTCAATCCTAAGACCAGGCAATACTTAAGTTAGCTGATGCAGTGCATAACTTAGCGTTAGGTTATGCTCATAGTAATAATTTAATTAATAACGCTTCCACACGATGAAGAACGCACGTCTCTGTAAGTCCATTTGATACTTCTTCTTTAATACCTTTTCATTTTTTGTTTGGAACTTCATCTAATTTTCCAGTTTACTACGGCTCCTGCCGATTTATGCTCTTGGAAGCAATGGCGAAAAGCGAAATGTTTAGCTGATATGTTTTGGGCTAGATGGTTGTAAGAAGTACCTACTTCCTTTTATTACCGCGTACCATTAGTCCAACAAGCGATGAAAATCAACTACGTGTTGGTGATGTGGTGGTTGTCGTTGACCCGACTTCTGAGAAAGGTGGAATAGTCTAAGCAATTTATCCTGGAGCTGACGGTAGAGTGAGGGTCGTCGATGTGAAGACCTCTCGCGGCACATTACGCTGTCATTTGACACTGCGGCTAGTACGAAGTACGTGAAAATTGACGAATCCAACTCGGCTGGGCAGCCTTCGGGAAGCTACGCAGCATATTCTAGGCTAATCTACCGCGATGTCTTAAGACGAAAGTCTTTAATACGTGCGTGTTGCCAGTGATGACGTACGGAACAGAGACGTGGCCGTTTACAATAGGTCTAATCAGAAGGCTCAATGTCACTCAAAGAGCAATGGAGAGGGCTAAACTCGGGGTTTATCAACGCGATCGCGTCAGAAATGATGAGATCCGTAGAAGAACTAGTGTCACCGACATAGCCAAAGAATTGTAAACCTTAAATGGCAGTGGGCAAGACACATAGCTCGCAGGAGTGATGGCCATTGGGGCGGAAAGGTCCTCGAGTGCCGGCCACGTACCGGGTAACGCAGCGTTGGTAGGCCAAGGTGAACCGGCGATCTGGTGAAGATGAAAGCCACTGGATGCGGGAGGGGAGGCGCAGGACCGATCGGTTTAGAGATCCCTGAGGGAGGCCTATGTCCAACAGTGGGCGTTTCTTGACTGAAAAGGTGATGATGATGAACAATGACCGAAATAAGACTGAACAATCTAACTATAGAACACGAGGCCACACAAAATATAAATTTTGAAGATATCATCAACGCATTTGCTGTCGTCAAAGCTAGGAAAAACTGATTTTGAGCTTATAGGTATACGTTTGTATCATCATCATATCAGCCAAGAAACGCCCAGTGTTGGACACAGGCCTCCCCCAAGGATCTCCATACATCTAAAAAAAATATTCCAGTCAGTCAACCCCTTGTCAACACACACACAAATGCACAAATTACTATAATAACACTACAACGGAATAGTTGAAAATGGTAGTCTGATGAATTAGATGAATAATAAAAACATAAAACATTATTTATTATGTTGAAAGTCTACCTCAGAGCGATAACATTTTTAAGTTTGCTGAGGCGATGGATAGAGTCTTGGGATTGGAATATCTCGTAGGTAGGTAAGGTAGGAAGCTGTTGTTCCGAAGTTGAACGACATGAATGAATAGGAAAAAAAAGAAATGGGAATCTCATGGGATGTTGAAGCAATCTTTTCATCCTCACACATGCATGCTTGATATCAATCCGAAGCGCGAAGTAATACCTCGTACCAATTTATATGAACACATGCCCATTATTCCCCCTACCGATAGGTAGGTACTATTCTTACTTCCAAAAAAGGGGGAATGTTCTTAATTCGACGCTTAGGTATGTTTTTTGTAAGTATAAGTATGTGCAACTACTTACAAATTGCTGTAAATACTTAAATCTATGAGTTTTTTCGAAGATTCTTGTTATACTTAAAACATGATCAATTATGATAAAAGCTTTTGTTTTCAATAGAAAACAGATTTTTAAAAATTGAATTGCCTTTGTACCGTCATGTTTCAACAATGAAGCTTCGCGCCATGTTCATTGCCAATGTTTTGTTTTATTTTTTCTCGAGGCCCGATGCCCGCCGAACGGCCGAACTTGAACTTGAGGTTCTCGACAAGTTGCGACATGTTCGGAAAGCTCGTACCTATGCAACGTGCCGTGCGATTCCAGTCAGCACTTGCTTTAGTTATTAGCTACACCTGTTTGTTTTGCTTTGCACTAGTGAAAAGTTGTATTTATTTTAGGTGAAGACGTAATAATAAAAAATCACGTTATAGGTATAAAGAGGCGGATAGTTCAATTGAAACACAATGATATTTTTATTGAAAATTGCTTTGTGGTAAGTCTTCTACTTATTAATTGTATTTTTTAAGTTAATTTCGATAGTTTTTATTAATTTTCGTTTTGTCTTTTATTGCATTTTTCGTATTAAGTAAATCATACACGCTGTAGGCGTCCTTTTGTAAGTAACAGAGTCGAAAGTGAAAATAATAAAATAATTAAGATGCCTTTCTCCATTTTTGTAATATAAGTAGGTTTTTATATAGGTAATCAAAGAATATACCATCGATTGTTGTCTCATGCATAATAGTGCTAACAGACGATCCGATTTGGTTGAATCCAACGTGATCCAACCAAATGAGGAGCCGACGCGCCTACAGACGGTCCGACGCGGTTGGCAATCCAACATTAGGGATGCCCTAAAAAGTATTATGTACCTATATCGATATCGATACAAAATACTATTTTGGCCAATACAAAAACATAATTTGTCTTTGCGAAACTCAAATAAATTAACACCTTTTGTTAATATTTTATAAAGTTTATAAAATTTGTTTATAAAGTATAAATAAATTGGTACAGATAGATTTCATGGTTGTCCTTAATTATTTGAGGTAATGTTTGTTAGAAATATTTATTTCCTGTGATCCGACTCTATCGATCGGTATCATAAAAATCCCGATCCAGACAGGTGATTATTTAGCAGTCTTTGAATGCGGTTGGATTTGTTTTTGAATTTAAAATTATGAATTCTTCCCGCAAAGTTATATCTACGGTATTTAATGTACTTTTCCTCCATGTGGCATCGCCGTCGGATGCCTTGTATTGTATCACTGAATAGGACCATTCGTTCTATTCGTTTGGGAACTATGAAGCCATAGCCAGACATCCAGCCAGATACACAGACACACAGATACCTAAAATAAGACCTATACCTATAGATTAAAAAATTATCGTACTCGTAAAAATATCGAAAGAAAAGTATCAATACTTCAAATTCAAAGTGTAGAGTACTTCAACGTCAGTCAGTGACCTGAAAACAGCAACAAATTAAGTAGGTGTGTATAAACAATAATAAAAAAGCATCTGTAAATTCACAAAATAAAATTTATTATATTAGGTAGGTACTCATAAATAGGGTAATGTCTGTTATTGATTATATAAATAATCAACTAGCAGGATGTACAGTAGGCTCCTATTCAAGCTTTACATTGACACTACGAATACCGCCACTATTACAATGGACATAAGAACGATCCCAAGGTCAAATAGCTTGACAAAGAGCTTACTGTACAATGCGTAACTAAACGTGCGAAAATAAATAAATACTGAAACACGGTTGCCCTGTTAAAACACAAACAAAAAGTAAAACAACATTTTTGCAACATATTTTTTTCTCTACTTTGTGGTTTGGCAGGACAGCAGTCGAGTCATTTTAGTTTACTAAAATTATTAATTTATTACTTTAAGCACACATAATTAAATTAAACCACAAAGTATCGATACTTTTGTCTTTTGTCGTGTCCCTACTTGTCGGATGAGCGATCGGGCCGCCGAGCATCCAACAAGCTAATAATAATTATGTCGGGCCGATAGCCGTACACACGTTCCAATTTGGTTGGGGTCGGGCGGTTGGCTCCAACCAAATCGGATCGTCTGTTACGGCTATAAGAGAGAACATGGGTTTAGTAGTTCCTATCTATGAGTTGTAATGTAAAAGCAATTTTCATGCGTAAATAGGTATTTCATCACATAGGTACTTATCTAGTTAGGACTTAGCCGGGTCCGCAGCGCCAATTTTTTAACAAAACATGTTAACAAAACATGTTAGCAAAACATGTTAAGAAAAACAGCCAGTCCGCTGCGCCAATTTTCTAACAAAACATGTTAACAAAACATGGCGCCTGTTTTTAAAATGTTTTTGTCATTATTTATCAAGAACTAAAAATTTATGATAGGTTCGGTATATTCTATTAATGTAACATCCCACAGCACCGGTCTCTCTCTTATTAGTTGTATTAAAAACGAAATATTGTCTTTAATTCACTCAAAAATAAACCAAAGAGCCTTCAAGCGATACGTGTTCCTCTAGTGAGCGCTAACAAAAAATGCTTAGCTTCCCCTCCCGCAGGCGAACGCGGGGGATGTTATCCATTCGTCGTGGAAAACATGTTATCGTATTTTTCTAACAAAACTGTTAAACCACGCCCCTAATCGGTTAAATAAACAATGTTTTCGTGTTTACAAACATGAAAACATGGCGCAGTGCTAACAGACGATCCGATTTGGTTGGATCCAACGTGATCTAACCAAATGAGGAGCCGACGCGCATACAGACGGTCCGACGCGGTTGGCAATCCAACATTAGGGATGCCCTAAAAAGTATTATGTACCTATATCGATATCGATACAAAATACTATTTTGGCCAATACAAAAACATAATTTGTCTTTGCGAAACTCAAATAAATTAACACCTTTTGTTAATATTTCATAAAGTTTATAAAATTTGTTTATAAAGAATAAATAAATAGGTACAGATAGATTTCATGGTTGTCCTTAATTTTTTGAGGTAATGTTTGTTAGAAATATTTAGTTCCTGTGATCCGACTCTATCGATCGGTATCATAAAAATCCCGATCCAGACAGGTGATTATTTAGCAGTCTTTGAATGCGGTTGGATTTGTTTTTGAATTTAAAATTATGAATTCTTTCCGCAAAGTTATATCTACGGTATTTAATGTACTTGTCCTCCATGTGGCATCGCCGTCGGATGCCTTGTATTGTATCACTGAATAGGACCATTTGTTCCATTCGTTTAGGAACTATGAAGCCACAGCCAGACATCCAGCCAGATACACAGACACACAGATACCTAAAACAAGACCTATACCTATAGATTAAAAAATTATCGTACTCGTAAAAATATCGAAAGAAAAGTATCAATACTTCAAATTCAAAGTGTAGAGTACTTCAACGTCAGTCAGTGACTTGAAAACAGCAACAAATTAAGTAGGTGTGTATAAACAATAATAAAAAAGCATCTGTAAATTCACAAATTAAAGTTTATTATATTAGGTAGGTAATCATAAATAGGGTAATGTCTGTTATTGATTATATAAATAATCAACTAGCAGGATGTACAGTAAGCTCCTATTCAAGCTTTACATTGACACTACGAATACCGCCACTATTACAAGGGACATAAGAACGATCCCAAGGTCAAATAGCTTGACAAAGAGCTTACTGTACGTGCGAAAATAAATAAATAATGTTAACTATACTAATAAATAAACGGTTGCCCTGTTAAAACACAAACAAAAAGTAAAACAACATTTTTGCAACATATTTTTTTCTCTACGTTGTGGTTTGGCAGGACAGCAGTCGAATCATTTTAGTTTACTAAATTATTAATTTATTACTTTAAGCACACATAATTAAATTAAACCACAAAGTATCGATACTTTTGTCTTTTGTCGTGTCCCTACTTGTCGGATGAGCGATCGGGTCGTCGAGCATCCAACAAGCTAATAATAATTATGTCGGGCCGACAGCCGTACACACGTTCCAATTTGGTTGGGGTCGGGCGGTTGGCTCCAACCAAATCGGATCGTCTGTTACGGCTATTAGGTACTTTATGTCTATATAAGTGACATAGTTCATACTAAAATAACTTTAAGAGTAGGTAGCTAGTGATAATATTTATATAGGTATTAATAGTAAGACCAATCAAAATGGGAAATAACTAAAAAGTTTAGAAGTGCAGTCATCTTCACCCGTCGCGGTCGCGGTGCACCCAGCCGACTGCAATTATATAGGTACCTAGGTCTTGGCTGGGGCTCTCTCTACTAACCCGTGGGAGACCCCAAATATTTTAGTATTAAGTATTTGATACTAAGATTTTGGGGTAGGTAAGTATCCCAAGCAGTGGGCGTTGTTGCCGAAATGACGATTTTCGATGACGGTTAATATCTACTTATATTCTATGTAGAGTTGTAGAACATTGATGTAGGTATACGTATAATAGGTACCTACGTCAATGATACAGACATTTTGAATAATGCCAAATTAAAATTGTTAAATATTGATCTATTCAACAAGAGAGCAAATAAGTCATTTTACTGCAAGTGCCGAGCTTAAATGATGAATTAATGACTAGTGAATAACTATGTTAGTTCATTGAGTAGTGTAGAATTTTTTTTATTATAATATTAGACTAATGTCTATTAAGCCAAGTGATTTAATAAAGGCACAACAGAGGAAGATAGGCTGACATAAGAATTACTCCGACCCAAAAGCTCCTAAAAGCTCGCACGTCGAGTAGAGGTAGCATGGTCGTTTTTGCTGCAAGAAACAAAAATATGGGACCCGTGTCTTGATAGCGTTTCAATAAAACTGCTTAATTTGTCGCTTTATACACACTTCCTGGTGCAACTTATTTGTATTTCTTGATAAGTCAATAGTAACAAATGTTTTAGTTAGTAATCGGTAACCAACAATAACTATCTCAAAAAGCGATTCTATTAAACCGTTATTGCCATCCAATCCACAAATGCGCTAGCAGAATAAGGCAGGGGGTTTGTTGCGAATAAAACTTGAGTAATAGTGATTTGAATATCAAAGACCACCTTTGGAATAAATCGCCGTTAAAAAATTAAGAGGAAATCGTACAGGCCGTTTTTCCATACAAACGCACTAGTCCCCTGTTTCCTTCCTGGATAATAGGCTATATGACAAAAAAAATTTTTTTGCTTTAATAGAAGATCATTCATATAATAAACAGAAAGAAAAAACGGTTTTCGAATAACTATAAAAACAACCAAGATATAAGGTATTAAAGATTTTTCTCCATCTCTTTCTAGCAAAACGGCAATTTACAAGGAGTTTATATGGCCGTACTCAACAATGACGTCACGGTTGATGTCGGATCTCTCTGTCTAATCGCCTTCAAATTAACAACTTAAAATGCTTGTATCTAATGTATTTCTAAGCCGATTTAAATTCTAATTTCACAGGACTTCATCTTTTTCCACGGTATTTTAATATTTAATGACGAAACGTAAAAATTAGAATTCAGTCATCATCCCAATTGCACTAGTTACTCTATTCTTTCCAATAAAATGAATGGCCACTATTTGCATGTTCTTATATTTCCCTTACTAAAAAACCTAAAAAAATTCGACCTAATTTTTGTTTTCAAACGTCCGTCAATCAAACTCAACAAGATTATATGAAAAAAGCAAAACTTAGAAACAGAGAAAAAGCCTTGCTTTAAATTTTAACGCAAAAAGCAATTAAATCGGTCAATTTTTCGAAAAGAGGGGACTACGAAACGTTATTTTGTGTAGGTACTTTCAATAGGTATTTTCCACAATATAGTCTTTATACCTATTGTGTTATTTTGTGTAGTTAGGTACTTTTCATAGGTATTTTCCACAATATAGTCTTTATATTGTGTATTTTCGGTCCGAGCTGCAGTTGTCCTTATCGTGCTCATTCAGTTGTTCGGACACACAGCGCGACAGCAATATATTTTACAAATACCTGTTTTTTTTAATGCTCTCGAACTTGGTGTTTCCTCTTAACTTTGTCATCGTTTCAAACATTATCTTATTTATATGTTGTTTCTGTAATCTCACCATGGGCTTTGGGTAGGTAAAGGGTTATTGCGAATGATCCGGTAAATCTGTCCGGATAAAATCGGTAAATCGGTTTGAGTATGAGCGTGTATGTAAGTAAGTGTTTTTAATATCATATTATTTGAATATAACTATGAGATTGTCATCTATTACATTTCTGGTTACATTGGTTGACTGGTAGAGGACGATGTTTATCGCTAAGTCAGCCATAATTACTTTTACTTGTCGTAAAAGGGAGAAAGTCCTATATGCGCGATTCCAGTAACGCGAATAAACCTCTGACCTAGTCTGAAACCGTAGCGTACTTGTAAAATGGCAGGTGTACACTTTGTTTAGTCAAGTGTACACTGCTTAGTGTTAAGTGATTAGTAGGTGGTGCTGCCCTACACTGTTTAGTAAACGGTGTTTAGTTTATTTGCTTATTATATGAACTAAACATCTATCCAGACGTGTTTAGCTGCAAGTGAGGGGCGAAGGCGGGAGCGCGGGAGGAGCGACTCGCAGAAAAAATAGAAAGCGCTTCTAAACACTTAACAGTAAACACTAAACACTTACCAGAAACTGTCCGAACGTGTTTTTTACTAAGCACTAAACACTAAGCAAGCCACTCGCTCTTATCACTAAACAAAGTGTGTATTAGGCCATTAGATACGTGTTTGCTGCATGGGTGGATTTGGGCTCCCCAAAAACAATGTATTTTCTGCATTTTAGGGCACTTTTACATCTACTGCCGCAATGTTTTGGCGTGGGATTGCACCCCACCTCTTGTACAGAAGACTCGCAGTGTTCCACCGGGTTTTACTGCGAGGCCGGCGTTCACTTCTGCCGCCAGTGTCTGAGCTGCGACGTGCTTCAGAGGGAGGCTCCGCTGGCCGGCACCCATGATTGCATTAAATCTGTTGGAGAGTGTGGTGACTGCTTCGATGGGTAGGTACATAATAACGTGTTATGTATACTCGAACTCAAACTAAATAGTACATTGTTACCCTAGGGGTGAAAGTAACTTATTTAATCCCGAGATGGTTCGCGGGATTAAATAAATCTTTAACCCGAGGTAAACACTGTGCTTTTCATTACGAATACAAGGTAAGTAAAAATAAAAACATGAATTAGTTAAAGAAAATATGAGTGAGTGAATTTCACATAAAATCAACCCCTCTTTTATGAAATCAGGCGTCTGAACATTCATAATTATCCCAATCAGATGAACTCATCTGTAGTAGGTATAAACAAAACTCTACAACTCGAAAAAACAAATGAAGATCGGATTGCCGCTTTCCTGCCTATTTTGTTTTTTTTTCTGTAGCCGGCCAGCTATTCAGCCATTTTCATTTTCATCATCATTGAAAATATGATATTATATTGCTCAAATCTATGTAAATTTAAAGAAATAGTTGAAAGTAAATTATAATAAAGTCATTTAAAACATATATTCTCATATTAGGTAAGAATTAACTTTATGCTATTTCAATTTTACATCGCGCTGTAATTGAGTGACTATACTTATAGAAGGTTGGAACATGGTTCAATAGAAAAAGTTCTACTTGATTTCAAAAATACTTACTTATTTCTTGCGAGCGACACTAAGGTAGAGTCTACAAGAGAGACAATATAAGACATTTTAGCGATAAATTATTATATTTTTTAATCAAACGTTAAAAACAAAGTATATATGATCATTCTGTATTAGTTTTTGGATTGATATTTGGCACTGCATATTCTTCACAAGTTTATCATATTGAGAAGTGTGAGAAGTAACTGCAACGCGCAAATAGGATGTTGAGTGGGCGTTTCTTAAACGGGAACAATATTGTTTGGTTTTTATTGCATTCATAGTTGAAAATGTTAATTCGCAAAAAATGTTTTGTCGTCTGTTTCTATAATAATATATTTTTCATCCCCCCATCTCGGAAAAAGTATTTTTGCTATTCGATATCTGACCGCCAAAGCCGTTTTTATCCGCTTGAGGGAATTTAGAACATCGCATGCACTAGGTATGTGATTTCAAAACATGATTAAACCCATTTACTTCCATCTCTATGGTGCCGAATTTTTCATAGCTTTTTTAAATTTGTTAAAAACTCAGACTGAATCTCCTTGGTGTACCTACTTTTGTTTTTAATTTGCTTTGCGCGCGCCATTTTGTTTTGACGTCGTCGTATTGTTATAAATAAGAAACTTGAAAACAAGTTAAAAAAAACGTATTATTTGTTATACATAATATATATATTTTTCTGTAATACTTACCTATCATAATGTTGTAGTAAATATGTACCTAAACTGAAGTAAAAGTATCTTGTGATTGTAAATGTTTTATTTTGCATTTAGTCATTTCCTCGCTGAGGGGGGATGAAAAGTTGTTGCACTCGAGTGCAAAGATTTTTCACCTTGTGCTCTTTTGATTCCCTCGCTAACGCTCAGGATTCTACTTTTTGAATCACTCGCTGCGCTCGTCGTGATTCAATTTTAGAACCCTTCGCTTGCTCGGTCATCAGTTGAGCACGCGGTTAAAAAGCAACTTTGCACTCATGTAGGTATAACAAATAACTATTATCTTTTGGGGGCTACCTTCGTGGTCGACCACTTGGCCAGCCCTGAATATAGACCTTTACAGGCACTTGTTGACGTCAAACAAAACACAAAAACCTAATAAACCGGGAATGTAATTAAAATTCTAACTAAGTAATATATTTAAAAATTAATTATTTAATCCTTGTGTGTGTGTCGTAGTACTCTATACACTACAAACATAATAATTAGGATGTAGGTAAGTATGCACATTACAAGAAAAACGAAAAAAGTTAACTCTACCACCGGAGTACATAAACCGTACTCCGAGGTCTACACGTTCGGAAATTGGAAATTCGGAAGATAGGTTAAGTGGAGTCTCACTAAAGCAATTTCGTACACTTTGCATTTTGTTTGAAAATGCAAAAATACATAGATTATTTTTTTTGCATTACAATCCTCAAAATTTTATTACAATCCTTTGATTTGTTAAAATGTAATTTTATTTAGCACCTACACATATTTAGGTTACAAAAAATATAGATTCATTTGAGTCATTGTGTTTTTTCAGGTTGATTCAAAAACGTGAGGGAGTAGTAGACGGACCGTGCACGCCACCGGAAGAAAGCACTCCGCATGGTGTGCTGCCTCCGTACGGCTGGGCTGCGATCGCTGCCAGCCTACTGCTCATGATATTCATGATTTGTGTGTTCGCCAAAATGAAAACCTTTAAAATAGCATACGGTAAGCAATAAGATTACAGTAAGGCAGCAACTTGCCATTTTTAAGGCGGGATAATCTATGTATCTTAAATCTTAATACAGGGTTACTTTTTATCACCCCAGAAAATTTAAGGGACGCTTCAGGACACATCCATTATATACATATAAAAAAAATCTTAAAAAATACTGCACTAAACTAATGCAGTATTTTTTGGATATTTTAGAAAATTCATATGAAATTTAAATAGGTGAGCTTTTTTTTATTAATATTTAAATCCTTCTACTACCGTGTCCTGAACAAGGACCGAAACCACTTTCCATATAAGGGGTTTTTGATTGGGTAATTTATAGACTTGTTTTCACAAACCCTATCAATACGGTAAGCATTTCATCGACTTACTGCACCGAATGGCTAACCAAAATAATACAGTTAATTAGGGTAAGCACTTACCGCATCCGAAAACCCCATTGAGGCTAACCCTATCAATAGGGTTTTAACGCGCACAAGCAATTCAAGTTTTTACGTCAAATGCATTAGACTTATTGTTGCATAACCGTTTACGTGTGTAGTTCTCGACAGCCGCAAAATATCGCCCCATCAAATAATAAGGAATAATAAGTTATTCGCACTAAAGTTAATTTTCGTGTGACTCGTCAATCAGTTTACGTTAAGATGTCGCCAAGCTGCGCGCCAGTCGCGGTGCAGCTTGTTTGTTTTTACAAACTTGTATTTAGCCTGCACTGTATGTATGTGTATTTGTATGTATGTTTGTATGTTCGGGTCATTTTTTTTTATAAAAACATTTCCGTCCGGAACCAAATACACGAATAGACAGCTTTTGTTGCGTATTAAATGTTTGTGAATAGCAAAATTTGTGACAAAATTTGTAACTTTTTACAACAAAGTTCCACATAGTGTCAGTTACACTTGCCTTTTTATAAGTTTAAAGCGCATGTAAAAAAGACTCTAATGAGTAAAGGATAATAAAAAGTCAACGATTATTTAAATGATGCCAATGCCTGGTGTTTAATATGAAGTTATTATTTTATTCGTTATAATGTCAATAATCGTGTTGTTGTTATAGCTATTGATGTTAACAGATATTGTTGTCAGAAAAGAACTGACACTGATTTTGAATTATATAGACTAAGTTATCATATGTTTGGTAACAACATACCTAATTTTTTGTATTATGGTTAGTGTATAAGTCTATAACTTATTTTTTGACATTTTAAGTGTATGTAAGCATACCGATTGTATTTTTTTAACTTTCAATGACTATGTAACGAAACCAAAATTCTAAATGGCGATTTAAAAGAGGAGATAAAAAAATTTCACCTTTCGAGTTTCTTGCCTGTTCTTCTCGAGAAGGCTCTCCCAATTTCCGAACAGGTGTAGATTCAACTTTTTTTTTCATTGCTACTTGTATTTGCAGAGTATATTCAGGATGTATGCACATACAAGGTTAAACATGTTTTCTTTAAATTGGAATGTTTTGACGTCAATAAGTGCCTGTAAAGGCCTAGGTTGAATAAAGATTTTTGAATTTGAATTAGTGCGTGTTGTCATTCTTAAGGACTTATTCGTCAACTGGCGAGTGCGAAACTCGCGAGCGCGCGCCAGTTGGCACCTTCCGATTTTATTTTTTTTGTCGTCAACTCGCGCGCTCATGTAAAGTACAGTCAAATAAAAAAAGATTGAAACCAAAAACTATAAAAACTAGCTATTGCCCGCAGCTTTACCTGGGTTTGGAAGGTTGGTAACTGAGTCTTTGTGTTTTGTTTTCTGGGTTGGAATTGAATTTTAAGATATGTACAATCGTATTTGGTTTTCATTTTCGGACCAAAACGTTGCTCTGCCCAGATTAGCATGCTTAAGCGTGCTTTGGTTTTTATAATAAAAATTAAGCCTTTAATACTGCCGCCTGTAAAGAAAATATGGAAATAAAACAGTTAATATTTAACTATGGACGTAGGGCCTCTAAGGCCCCTTGTCTACAAATATAAGGACAAACATATTTTTATTTCCATCTACTTTTAATCAATTTTTCTTTAAAAATGTTCAATATAATCAGCTGTGCAGCCAGTAGTGCGTCAGAAAATATCGATAAAGCAATTGTATTACGATTGCTTTTGTTAAATAGGTGTCATTTTTCTATTTTTTTACCTACGAGCTTTCTTTTATGTTTAATTTACTTATTAGAATTCATAATTGAGGAAAAAGTAGTTTTTCTTGTTAGATGAGACTTATTCCTATAATTATTATCACATAAGTTCTTTATTTCGTTATACTACGTAAAATTTATTAACATTTTATTTAATTTGTATTGGTTTAGTTTGATTTGAACCTATTTATTACGATTAAGACATAAATTTTAGCCTAATATCTAAAAAAACGTGTAAACTGCGTAACGAAGAACAGGGGCCTCAGTGACCCCGTCCATAGAAGTGTAAGGAAAAAATGACGTCCAAAATTAAAGGCGAAACAGTGAAAAATATTTGAATGTGGAAGTTTTTAGTGATATTAATGTATTGTAGGGGTAAATTGATGATTTTACTTAGTTAAAATAAGTATTATACTTACGTCTTCTAATGTGAAACGTATACTTAACTTTAAAACTTAACAAAAACTAAAATTTTCACATAAAATATCGAGAAGAAATTGCACTCGTGTCAGCGATATCAATGGCGGGTGCTACCTGGCTAAATGCAATTGTTCAAAATCAAAATAAATCAAAATCATTTATTCATTCACAATAGAAAATGGTAGGTATAGTTGCAGATGGTCAGCTTTAAAAAGGTTCAACATTTTCTAGTTATACTACTTATACTACGATAACATGTGAATATGTGTTACAATAAAAGTTTAAAAACTAAAACTAATTATTACTTAAAAATTCTTTAACAAAAAAAAAATACATAGCAACCATTAATATAACTCAACTTTAAATCTGTTAAATGTTAATTTTTTTCTGGTATTATACAGTGTGTCCCCGGATAAGGTGCACAAACGAAAATGGGTGAAACTAGACTACAATTGATCGATAAAAAAAATTTTTTTAGAAAAAAAATTGTATTTAATATTTATTTTTATTTTTTTATTCTCTTTTTAAGACCTTTTGTGTTTGTAAAATTGTAACCACTGCGTGGATTTTGTTCAAATAAAAACAATAATGATGCCAAAAGATTAACACGGTATGGTAAATAAAAAAAAGTCCATAAAAGCAGTCAATAGGGAGAAAAACATTTTTTTAACTAATTTTGAACATAAAAGTGTTAAATTTTGAGTAAATGTTTATTTTTACCAAATAATGCCCCCTATAACAAATTCTTTTTATTACCTCTTATTAATCCAGATCTTATAACCTTTCCAACAAAAAAAAAAACAACATTCTGTCTTTAATACATGTTTAGCTACGAGGCTTTAATTGAGGGGCCTGCTAACGCGCCGTCCCCTGGCGCCCGCGCCGCTGCATTTTTGTCAACCGCTGAGGTATCTTTTCTTAAATTGGAATTTAGCTAAACACATTTAAGCATTTTTTAAACTTAAGCTAAGCTTTTTCATTGTAAAATTGATTAAAACAAGAAAAACAAATCACAATAAGTATTTATTACAAAAAATCTAAAAAAACATTTTTTATTAACTGCATTATTTGGTAAAAATAAACATTTACTCTAAATTTACTGGAGGGAGACTGTACCAGGGTCGTCTGCTTAGGTACCTCCGTCTTACCTATTTCTGCCGCAAACAGCAGTGCTTGCATTGCTGTGTTCCGGTTGAAGGGTAAGATATGGCAGTGAAATTATTGGGTACTGTGACTTTACATCTTGTGTCACAAGTTGGCAACGTACACTGTGGTTCTTGTGGAGGTTGCAGTTTTGCTGCGAATCTCACAAGAGCCACATGTATTATAGGTGACTGTTACCACTTACCATCAGGTGGGCGGTTTGCTTGTTTGCCAACTTTATGCAATAAAAAAAATTAACACTTTTATGTTCAAAATTAGTGAAAAAAAAGTGTTTTTCTCCCTATTGACTGCTTTTATGTACTTTTTTTTATTTACCATACAGTCCCCGTTTTCCATTTAAGCGTCACCATTTTGTCACGCTAACATCAAATGCTAACCACGTTTTGCGTTTCTTATAAGAAATGTTAAAATTTTTAACCGCGCTATGTTTCACAAAGGAAACCTAACCTAAAAATCAAGATATTGTTTAAATGGAACGCATTACGTCAACATACGATGCTAGCCCTGCTAGCGTCAAAAGCTAATGAAACGCGATGATGCTAAAAATTTTGAAAATGCTGCGAATCTGCGTTCAGATGGAACGCGCCTATAGTTAATCTTTTGGCATCATTATTGTTTTTATTTGAATAAAATCCACGCAGTGGTTACAATGTTACAATTTTACAAACACAAAAGGTCTTAAAAAGACAATAAAAAAATCAACATTAAATACAATTTAATTTTAAAATTTTTCTTCTCTTTTTTTATCGATAAATTGTAGTCTAGTTTCACCCATTTTCGTTTGTGCACCTTATCCGGGGACACACTGTATATAGAGATACACATTCAACAACAGTTAATTATGAATTTTGTAGAATTTGGTCGAACACCAGGGTCAAGTCTATTTATATATCTTGTATATTTATTTGGAAATAATTCTTTAGTACTATAACTTATTTTTGTCATTGTTTACTTATACTAATTTTTTCCCCTGTGATTTATTACAATTGGCTTAGATAAATATATGCGAAGGCTTGTAATTAGCGAATTGAACATTTATTTGTCTAGTAATAAGTTTATGTGTCTGTAAGCCTTTCAAAAATAAATAAATAAATAAAATAAATAAATAAATAAATAAAATAAGGCGTTAACTCCATACCTGAATCAGATGAACTCATTGTGTTAATTATTATTAACACAATGTTATACAAATATAATTAACAGTTAATACAAATTTCCATTTGTAGAGTATTAACAAAACTCTACAAATGGAAAAAACAAATGAAGATCGCGCATTGCCGCTTTCCCGCTTATTTTGTTTTTTTTTCTGTGGCCGGCCAGCTATTCAGCCATTATTTTTCATTTTCATAATTTAAAAAATGGTTAATATTTTGCCCAAATCTATGTTATTTTAAAGAAATAGTTGAAAATAAAATATAATAAAGTCATTTAAAAAATATATTCTTTAAATACTTAACATTATGTTATTTTAATTTTACACCGCGCTGTAAATGAGTGGAATATAGAAAGTCGGAACATGGTTTAATAAAAATGTGAACAAAGAACTAGTTTCTTTGTTAAAATTTGACAGCAGCTGTCAGTTGAAAGTGATTCTCCCTAGGGCTGAAAAGTATTACTTTCAACCCGCTCCTCAGGCAACTTCAGACCTACTTTCAGAGTATGAGTAATGAAAAAGTTATTTGATTTCATCGTCAGCGTCAATGTAGGTACTCGTAAATTCGAAATTGTAAATTTAATTTTCTAATTCCTCGCACATTTTTTCACAGACCCAACAAATAATAGAAGATTTATTGTTTTTACACTTTTACCCACCAATAAACAACATACTGACTTTATTGAGTCTTGGCCAATTTCACTAACCTTGTCTTAGCTTACGACACTGTTTAGTGGCATGCTGTCACATTCTTTCATTTCATTGGCCGTGTTTTGGCATAGCAAGTTTGTCTTTATTGCTTGTATTGATATTATGATTGTCAGTCACGATTTTTTATACATGAATTTAGGTTTTTGCGTATGTATGTAATATTTTGGCAAATATATTGAGAAGCATTCCATCCAAAAGTACATAACTTACTACCATAAATGCGAAAGTGTGTCTATGTGTCTGCTACCTCTTTACGCATAAACCGCTGAACCGATTCCAAAATGTCAAAAAAGTTTCATGCTAAGTTTATCGATCTTTATCGGTAGACGCATTGATTTACTACCTTTGGTTGTAAATCAATGGGTAGACGATAAAATATGTCGACTTTATCTTCTGATCGACAAAAAGTTACACATTATCGAAATCGGTAAAATGTTTAATAATGTCAGTTATAACGAGTTTCACTGTCAAATTTGGTTTATCGAGGGTTCCATGCTCGCACTGCAGCAATGTGACGACGCTTATTATGCCCTAAAGTTTTTCTAAAAATACTGTGTAGCTTGAATAATTTCACCGTTAATAGTAGGTACATAAAAGTGTCTACTTATCTTACTTGATTAGGTACACATACATATTATTTGTTTCTATTTACCATTAGGCGGGATGGAGTCATTTGCTATTTAAAAATGTAAAGTAAAAAGTTTTGAGATGGTGTGACCATTGACATATTGACCATTTTACAGCTTCAGTGCAGTCTGTTCGGCCAGTCGAGAACGCGCCACCCCCTTACAATGACTTCCACAATGCGTCTGCGCCGAATTCGCCAATGACTGGTGCCATTGAAATGCACCGGCTCATAGGTAAGAATACCTTTTTTTTTAGGAGGGAAAATACTTCTTACGTATTCGACAAGGGGCCGACTGAGGAGGACACCCCAAGGATATACTCGGGTAGAAGACCCCATACCGGCTAAAAACCCTACAGATACTTCTACCTCCGTAAAGACACAATCAGGATCGGCGTTAGCCATTCCCCGATTGTAAGTACACAAGTACCTAGCTTAATGATTTTTATAATTTGAGCTTGCATGTTTATTATACATTCGTGTTTTCTTTATGCAATAGGAAAAAAATAGTGTAAGGTAAGTGTTTCATCAATTATGATCTATAACGTGGTGTAACCACGAGGTACACACCATTTTGAGTTATCTAAACCCAATTTTATATAAAGTAAGGCATTTATGCCTCTTAAAAGGGATTGATATTGTACTGAATTACGGGAGAGAAGAGCTCTCCCTAGTAATTAAATTATTTGTATTTGGAACGGCAGAAGTACTTAAATTTTGACCGAAAACATACTTGGGTGAGGCCGAGAATTTTGACCGTTTCATGTACTCCAAAGAAACCTTCTTGTTTTTATAGAAAGTTACTAAATAGGGATTTCCTAGAATTTTTTGTAAAACTATATTGTCTTTATCCAGCATGACCAACTGTGAAAGTCTCAATATTGTGGTTCACAACCGTATAAATTGAATAACATAATGGAAAAATGAAAAAAAAATGTGTAAAATCGCCGTGATTTTTGATACCCTGCGCATTTTGAGGTTAAATTTAAAAAAAAACATTGCTAATTACTAGTCAATTATTATTCCTACGATAAAAGCATATAAATCTACGCTCATTAAGATAAAACGAAGGCTGTTTTAACATTATTATTTTACTAATTGTATAATTTTAAGTGATATCATACTATTACGCGACTTTTGTTGCGCAAACAATATTTACCTAATTACAGTTTGTCGGTCACATTTTGTAAATCTATGTTCTTTTGAAATGGCAACACGTGAGCAAGTTTTTTCACATTTTTTTAGGGTAGCTTGAGAATTTTGCAAAGATTTCAATTGCGCTTGATTCTTGAAAACGCGAGAGATCCTATAGTGCTTATTTTGTTAGAAAATATGTGTAAATTGTTTAGTACTTAACGCTTGTATAATTTTGCGCATTTTTTAAGATTATTTAAATATCAATTTGAATTGTATTTTTTGACTTGTCTTAACCAAGTTAAATATAGACCTTTTTGTATTTCGAAACTTTTGCGCTACTTTTGCGTCAATATTGCGAGACCAGTTGTGAAATTATTGCGATTCTACTACTGCGCTACCAAAACAACTTTAGGTTTTAGTTTTCAAAGCTAAAAAACCAAAGGGACTCAATACATACAGCCACATCGTGTAGTTTTTTCAGTATATTTACGTCACGAACATATTGAAAAAAAACTACACGACGTGGCTGTATGTGCTAGAAGCCCTTTGGTTTTAAGTAATATAATTTAATGGTTAAATATAAAATGAATATGATTTAGAATATATGCTGGAGGCGTATTTTTGAATCATAGAAATGAATTTTGAATTCGAACACGAATACAAATTACGTGCGAAATTATTTTCTACTGTTACCAATTTTAAAGATTTTTGAATCACTCGAATTCAGTATTGTCATTACAAACAAATTCTATATTAGAAACCGTTACACGCAGAAAAAATAAAATCCATTACGCAAGAACATGGCAGTAAGTCATTAATTTAGAAAACCGGTGACGAATCGCATTTAAAACGGTAAGTATACACGATGTTTCATAATAACCAATAAATATTTTATCGTTATCTAAAACTAATTATTAAATTGTGTTTACCCGTAATGTCATTCAACCCAAAATTTTCATGTAAATCATAGACATGATGATGATACTATGATATACATGAAAATTTTGGGTTGAATGACATTACGGGTAAACACAATTTAATAATTAGTTTTAGATAACGATAAAATATTTATTGGTTATTATGAAACACCGTGTATACCTACTTACGTTGCGTAGGTATATTCTACTAGTAGAAATCAAAAACGAGTAGGTAGGTAGGACCACTCGTTGCAGAATTCACGGAATGAATATTCAAAAATAGCGAATTCGGAAATTCGTATGCGAATCTTACGATTTCGAATGCGAATTTGAATTCTATTGTTTCAGAAATGCGTCTCCTGTATTACTTAAATATTTGTTTTAATTTTGGAGGTGGTGCGAAAAGTATTTTTCTCGGGGATAAAGCAGTCTTAGTCTTGTGTGAGCTTGAATCCCTCACTAGTCGCTACGCTTAGGATTTAATTATTTAACACCCTCGCTGCGTTCGGGAGTTAACCATAGTTCTTCGTTATGCTTGAGATTCATTTCTACACCCGTGACATAGGACACTGCTTTATCCCCTTGGCTAATAATCTATAACACATTTCAAGCCATTGGGCTTTGAGGCGTCTTATTGATTCAAAAACACATTTACCAGTTTAATAATTGTTTATTTATACTTCTCTATGCACTGCGGACCCGCCATACCACTGACCATACCCCTGGGGGTATCATCATCATCAGCACACACACGTCCACTGCTGGACATAGGCCTCTCCAATTGCACGCCACTGAGCACGATCCATGGCTATTCTCTTCCAGCTTTTGCCAGCCACCTTGCGAAGATCGTCGCTCCACCTAGTCTGAGGGCGTCCTACACTTCGCTTGCCGACGTATGGTGTCCACTCTAGCACTAATTTTCTGGCCACATCAACCGCAGAACCGACAGGTTCTGCGGTTGATGTGGCCAGCCCATTGCCACTTCAGCTTGCTTATTCGGTGAGCTATGTCGATAACCTTCGTTCTCTGTCGTATCACCTCGTTCCGTATCTGATCCTTCAGAGAGACTCCGAGCATAACCCTTTCCATGGCTCGCTGAGCGACTTTTAATTTGTGGACTAGCCCTACCGTGAGTGGCCATGTTTCGGCTCCGTATGACATGACAGGTAGGACGCACTGATTAAAGACTTTCGTCTTGAGACATTGTGGTATAGGTGAAGTAAAGACCCGACGTAATTTCGAATACGCTGCCCAGCCCAGCTGTATCCTCCTGTTGATCTCTTTCTCGAAGTTGTTTCTACCAAACTCTAACCAAACTACCAAACTATACCACCATAGTAGTGTTGTGTTGGTGTGTATGTATGCATATTTACAAGTAAATGGCTACATTCCAAAATTATACAATGGGTAGGGAACAAATAAATACCAAAAAATGATCCACACTATTTCTTCTAATAAACATGAAAATTTCTTTATTTCTCTCACAAAGTTAGGGGCTACAATAAAATCTAGCTACAGCATACTTTTTAAAATGTATTTGTACTTCCGTCCAAAATCCGAATGATCCTAAAAATATTATAAATAATGACTTCACATGACATATTCATAAAAGTGGCGAATGATTTCAACTGAAGTCTTTTATTTATATTTTAGATGTAATATATTTTCCTTAAATGGTTTTAAATAAATTCAAAATTACATTTTGGGTCATTAATTTTTTAATGATGAGAGAAAATGTAATATACTTACATATAAATATATATCTCATTTTTAAATTATCCTATTATCGACCCAGTCTAAGAGCGTGACATTATAATTCTCTTGCAGATTCTATGTCATATCCTATTATCGACCCAGTCTAAGAGCGTAACATTATAATTCTCTTGCAGATTCTATGTCAAGTGCGCCTTCACCGGAACGTGATACGATGCGGCCGCGCGAAAACTCGAGCAACCAGACTGCTAGCGTTAGCAACAGACCTGCTTATGAGCGGCTATCTCTAAAGCCATCTAGGTAAGTAATACTTAGAACATGTCTCATCGTAATGTAACACTTGAGAGAAGCTATAGGTACCCTCATAAAATCCATACATAACTAATCGATAAATACCAATCAAAGCTAATCTCATCATTGAAAAAACGTTAAAAAAAAACTTTTTAAAAAACACGCTTTTACCAAAAAGACTAGAAACCAAAAAGTTGAAAATAAAATAAGATCACACTTTTAGCAAATCAGGATTTTAAAAATTTTCTGGAGACAACTAGAAATGTAACACAAAAATTTTCTCAAAATTTTAGCGATGTAGTACAAGAACACAATGACTCTAAAAGCGTGGGGCTTTTAGATTTTACACTTCTCTTGCTTACAAACTTAGTTGAACTAAGGAATACATCCTTTAAATTACGCCCCACGCTTTTAGAGTCATTGTGTTCTTGTACTACATCGCTAAAATTATGAGAAAATTTTTGTGTTACATTTCTAGTTGTCTCCAGAAAATTTTTAAAATCCTGATTTGCTAAAAGTGTGATCTTATTTTATTTTCAACTTTTTGGTTTTTATTTATTTATTTATTTATTTGGAAAAACAAACAGCTTATCTAGTTCATATAATTAAACTTACATAATTCGTACATAAGCCAAAACAGTTTTCACTTTTAATTTGTAGACATAGTCTACAAATTAAAAGTGAAAACTATATTTTTAGTCTTTTTGGTAAAAGCGTGTTTTTTAAAAAGTTTTTTTAAACGTTTTTTTATTTACTACTTTTTAGATCGCTTGATTTTTAGTCTTGACAATAAATTCATATTTTCTATGAAAATGATTTTAATCGTTTTTTAGTCTTTTTGGTAAAAGCGTGTTTTTAAAAAAGTTTTTTTAACGTTTTTTTATTTACTACTTTTTAGTCTAACTAATAATTAATTTTTTACTGGGAATATTGGGAAATATCCATAAAAAAATTACTTGACAATTTTTTTGTCATGCTAAAATATCAACAAGAACTTTAATTGTTAATATAATTAATAATTAGTAATGTTAATTATTGCATATTGAATCATATAAATGTTTGATGGTCGACATAAGTATACAATTTCATACAAAATTAAAAATTGACATCATTGACATTGGATTTCCTCCCATATAAAATTAGTTTTTATTTAATTGTACTATAACTAAGCATTTTTGTGATTCCAATATGCCAAAATATTGTATTGTCACCGGGAATACATATGTAGAAAAAATTTGAGCTCAATTGGAGCAATAGAAGTGGTCGAAAAATCGATTGCAAGATTTGATCGTGACAAAGAAACCAACAGACAGAACAACTCAATAAAAAGCGTGTAAAAACTGTCTGGTGATCGCCTGTTGGGGTTATAAAATCTCGCAGTTCAGGTTCTTTCTGGGATTGAACAGTGAACTGGGACAGTCAGCCTGAACAGTCAGTCATTCAGTGTCGTGTGGAAAATCGATACAGGTTTTCCTTTATAGAATTTGCAAGCGGTCTTAGCCAATTTGTATCTTTTATTTGGGTTGATACTACTTGATAAGTACTCCTATTTAAGCTTTCGATTGATCTTAGTTTTGGATCATTAAAGGAAGGACACTTTTTACAAAACCATTTTTATTAAGATTCTTACAAAACCACTCGTAGCATATTTCTTGAGAGTCTTGAGACCAAACCGAGTAGGTATTTATATCTCCTTTTAATCTTAATAATATTATTGTCTGTCTACCTACCTGCCTGTCTGTTACGCTTTCTAGGCCAATTTTAATACCTGATATATATATTTTAGATGGAATTTTGGTGATGGAAAATGAGTCAAGGAAATATAAAAAAAATTATTGTTTCATTTCTTTGAGTAATTTAAAAGGAGACTCGATACTAAGTCCTCTGCGCGGGTATATCTATTGCTACCTATTTCTGCCACAAATTGATGGTGTGCTTGCAATAAGGGTATGACAAGCAGTGATATTGGTTGGCACCAAGGTTTAACATCTTATGACACAAGTTGGCAAAATACTATGTGGACCTTGCAGATTTGCACATACCATCAGATGGGCAGCCTATTTTTGATTTGAAGACCAGTTGCTGTTTGTTTTCACGGTGTTCTAAACCTGAGTGAGCATTGTTTTTACAGAGCTCCCTCAACCTTGTTTTTTACGGATCCAGTAGCTGTCGGACAGTAATTTCCTGCACTGTCGGTCAGCTACTGGGCCCGTGAAAACCGGCATCAATCACCCTTCGGAGCATAATGTACAATACGCAAAATGTGCACGACACGCAAAATGAGCAAAACGCAAAATGTACAATACGCAGAATGTGCAACACGCAGAATGTGCAACACGCAGAATGAGCACCACACGCAAAATGAGCAAAACGCAAAATGTACAAGAGGAGCTGTGTTCACATCCTCTCGGCAGTTGGCACAGTTTCAATCCACAACCCTTGGATATACAAAACCCGAATTAACTTCAAAAACAAATTTATTGAATTAATTTTTATCTTATGTAAGTACCAACTTAACAAAAAAAATCTATTTTAGTTTAAAGTTAAATAAAATTTGATACGTTGTCCGCCCTGTTTTCTACAAAAAAAACTAAAAATCAATTCTAGTAGTGTGTAGTGTAGTTGACACTTGTATTATTTAAATATAGATGATGGAAAATCTAAAGTGCCAGTATTAGATATAAAGAAGAGAGAGGCCCTTCTAAAATCTTATCGGACTCCATTGTTTAATAAGATTTATTAGATTCATTAGTGTATAGCATATACAATATCTGCAATTATGTTGTTATCCCTTTCGGGGTAAAGTAGAGGCAGTTACTCATACTCAAGAGCACACAAATTCAAATTCAAATTCAAAAATCTTTATTCAACATAGGCTTTTACAGGCACTTATTGGCGTCCAAACAAAGCAAAACATAATCATATATCAAAATAAAGCAAAACATAATCTAATTTAAAGAAATCATATTAACCTTGTATGTGCATACAACCTGAATATACTCAAGATGTCTGCAAATACAAGTAGAATTGAAAAAAAAAAGTTGACTCTACACTCTACATCTATACAGACGCTCCTATCAAATAAAACAGAGAACAAACATGAAAATAAAACCCCTTTGTCTTGCGTCGTCATCGTCGCCGTGAATAAGGCCTTAGGCCCGTCTCGTACATTTTGCGTGTGCTCATTCTGCGAGTTGTACATTCTGCGTATTGTACATTTTGCGTTTTGCTCATTTTGCGTGTCGTGCACATTTTGCTTGAAGGGATCAATCAGACTACCAGCATATCTAAAAAGGGAAGTCAATGTTAACCAACAAAACTTCTGTCAGATTCGACGATTCAAAACACGGTTCAAATTATTAGGTTTTAGCGGTTATAGTAAAATACTTGGCAGGTTCTTATGAAATTAAATTAAACGTTAAGGTAAGCTCGTGGACCTACAGATACAGGACCGTGGTTAAGCCTCAGAAAAATAACAATGAGGGTTAATATCGTAAATAATACCTAGCTAGCTGTCAAATCAAACTAATCAATCAAAGTCACTAAACTGTCAAAATAATGAAAAATTCAACGTTCCATTTCACGAATATTCCAAAAAATTTAATTTATCAAAAAAACGGGCATTTTTTAAAATCTGCTGAAAACAGTGTAGAATGAAAGCAATAAACGTGTAGAGTATACAACAACATACATTAACTCTGTTAACTTTTCAATAGTTTTAGGCCCAAAAAAGGCGTTGTCCTTTGATATAAGTAGTGAGCTTAAGTCCCCGAGGAATAGGCTACTTTTATCCAAAATTCTATTATGGAACTCGCGATATAATTATTACAACCGAACTCGCGATATACTCGTAATTATAAACATTTAATTCGCAATAATACATATTGAGGTCAAAAATCGAGGTGAAAACTATCCTATCTTTTAAGTTGGACCAACTTACATATAGTAAGCCAAATTACATCAAAATTGATTAAGTGATTTTATCCCGAACAAACCTCGTAACATGAGATTTTTATATATACATATATACATACTTATAGAAAATATTTTTTTGTAACAACATCTACCATTTACAGACCTGCATCTCCTATTAACCGAATTAAGGTCCAGGGTGTGTTGGGCTATTGTGGAGTGACTATGGATAAATAAAATTGCCCATAGTCACACCGGTATAGCAATGCCAGAGATAATGCTATACTAGTCATAAGAAATTTTGCGACCTATAAAGATCTGTTCTATTCTTTCATTATTTCAGTAGCCAAACGCCCGATGTGCACGCAGTTCAAGAAAGAGCTCAATCTACGACCGACGACTACCCGTTAGCTGAGGAACAACGACTAGCTAGTATACAAGAGGAGGCTGGAGATAGCAATACACTAGAGAGCAATAGCTTAAATTTAAGGTATTAACATTATATGCAGCCAAACAAACGGGTAGATAAAAACATTGCTTCCAAATAAAACAGACCACCAGAGGGAGACTCTGTACCATAGAGCAGTCTGCATGGATACTTCTATCGTACTTATTTCTACCGCTAAGCAGGGGTACTTGCATTGCTGTAATGGCCGGTACAGACTTACGCAATGCAACCTGTAATGTAATGCAACTTCATAAGCGTGGACGCTCCGCGCGCACGAACCGAACATGAACTATTCACCTCTGTGTGCCCAGTGAAAGTTTTATCGAGCTCTACTCGATTACTCGTTAACGCGAATTTGTATGGAATTAGAGCAGCGCCATCTAGTAGTCACTAGATGAAGCTGCCTCATTCCATAGCAGCATTTTTTAAAATGATAGGTATTAGGTATATATTGCAACACAATAAAGAAGGTTTCTTTCAATTAAAAGTATAAGTACCTATAGTATTTTTATCTATCTCACTAATTTATAATTCCTATTAACTATTTACAATGGTTTATGATTTATGTCTACCTATAGAAAAAATAAAAGTCACGCACACACGGAAACCAAACTGGATAACTAAAGGATTGAGAGTATCAAGCAAACGAAAACATGAACTTCATAAAAAACTACAAAAACAAAAAAACAATAAAAACATTTATGCATATAAAAATATAAAACTAAATTAAAAACCTTAGTTAACTACTCAAAACGACAGACAAATCTTAGATACATTAACAATAGTACAAATAAAACAAAGGCCACCTGGGGTCTTATAAAGATGCACACATCACACAACAAAAAATTTGATCAAACAGTAAAATGCTTAAAACATAACAATACTAATATTACGAAACCAGAGGAAATAGCCAATATCTTTAACAATTTTTTTGTGACCCAAAATGCCTTTGATAAAACGTGTGCAAAACATACGTCAAGTGTAAACAATGCTTCTAATAGTATATTTTTGAGGCCGACAAATAGAAATGAAATTATTACATATGTAAGGCAAATCAAAAACAAAAAAAGCTGTGGACACGATGGTATTACCATTCAGGTTATTAAATCCTGCATAGGTGTCATAGCTGAACATTTAGTTTATCTTGTAAACAAAATGCTAGAGACCGGTATTTTCCCTAATAGCCTAAAAAAAGCTCTCATCAAACCCGTAAATAAGAAAGGTCCTCAAGACGTCGCAAGTAACTATCGGCCAATTGCTTTACTACCCGCGTTCTCAAAAATATTTGAGAAAGTTATATATAACAGGCTGCTAGACTTTCTTAACAAAAATAATCTGTTTCACGCAAATCAGTTTGGATTCAGAAAAGGGCTATCGACATCATTAGCAATCTATCGATTCCTGGAGGATGTCTGGCAAGCCATTGACGAGCGGAAACACTGCACTGCTCTTTTCCTAGATATGTCGCGTGCCTTCGATTGTGTTTTACATCCAGTCCTTCTGCAACAGTTAAACCGGATTGGTATTCGTGGTATTGCACTGCAATTGTTAGAATCATATCTACTCAATAGGATTCAAGAAACTGAAATAGTATTCTTGAATAAAGTCACTAAATCACTTCAGATCACCAAATCCGATTCACAAAACGTTATTGTAGGCGTACCACAAGGCAGTATTCTGGGGCCACTATTATTCTTGGTGTACATTAATGAACTCCCTGATATCACTAATAATCTTTGTGTAATGTTTGCCGATGATGCATCTATTCTATTTGTTAAAAATGACGATTCTAGCTTAGAAGAATATGAAAATAATATATGTTTGACATTACAGAATCTGAAAAACTGGCTAAGTTCTTTAAATTTAAGAGTTTACAGAAAACCAACATACTACAATTGCGAAATTATAAAAAAAGCCCACTTAACCTTAAAGTATCACTAAGCAATGTGGCAATTAATGAAATTGATCATACAAATTTTTTAGGATTAACATTAGACACTCACCTTAACTGGAAGTTACATTTGGAAAAAATAAATGACAAAATCAATAGCTACTGCTATGCACTGTCGGTATTGATTGATGTATCGTCTGTGGAGGTAGCTCTAAGTGCTTACTATGCCAATGTTTATTCAATTCTAAGTTATGGTATTATATTTTGGGGTAATTCTGTAAATATAACTAGTACGTTTGTCCTACAAAAGCGTTGTTTAAGAATAATATTTCGCAAACAGAATGACGAAACGCTTAGAGATATATTCAAAGAGAAACAAATTTTAACATTGACCTCAATTAACTATAGGTCAAAGTTTAAGAATATATCAGACATGAGAGTGAGAAAAGTCCCCATGAGACATTATGATGCACTGGCACTCCCAAATATTCGCTCTAAAATCTTTGATAAAAGTACATATGTGTCTGCTATACGTATTTATAACAATTTACCCATAGTTTTAAAAGATCTCCCCGACCATAAATTTATTAGACATTTAAAAAGATGGTTATTAAGTAAGGTTTTTTATGACATAAATGAGTATTTTAATAATTCCAATATATTATAATTATGACTTCAATTTTTTTTTTCATTAAATGTTTATTTTACTGACATTTTAATCTATAGAATATTAAATTGACAAATCGTAAAAATTACCAAAGAATGTGTGATTAAAATCAAATTGTATAATATTTTTTTTATATTGTATGCCCGACAGGGTAACTGTTATTACTCCCTGTATGCAATAAAATCTAGCAGTAAGGACAATTATTTGTAACAGTTATGCAATAAATTTTCTATTCTATTCTATTCTATTCCGATTATAAAAAAAATATTTAACTTCTCATTAAGTCAGTGTAAATGTCTTATAAATTGATGAGTAAGTAGGTATATACATACATTACACAATTTATAAATATTGGCAGGGATTTTGTAACGTTATTTTTGTTTTCCAGTAATGGGTCGACTAATCCAACGTCACCTGGTGTGCGCGCATCGCTATCAGAGAAGAATAGAATTGAACCTGAGGTTAGCAAAACTAAATTTTTATTCACCGGCTTTAATAGGGATGTTGACGAATTATTGGGACTGTTTTTATTTAATAGATCGACATGAAATTATTACGAAAAATATATTGAAAAAATTATTCATTATTTATTAATTATATAAAAAATAAAATTTAATTATTTTATTCTTTAAATTTCGCGTCTAAACACTCCAAGCTGTCACCTGATCATGATGATGTCATAATGTGATAAATAAACTACTGTCAGTCAAAGGCTTGGATCAAACAGGACAGTTTAAGTACGGTTTATGGTTCAGATAACCATCGTCGCCGCGTCGCTTTTTGAGGCTTATATCTATTATTATAGGCGCGTTCCACTTAAGCACAGATTTGGAGCATTTTCACCATTTTTGGCTAGCATCGTATGATAACGTAATGCGTTCCATTTAAGCAGTATCTTGATTTTTTGGTTATGTTCCCTTTGTGAAAAATAGCGCGGCTAAAAATGTTAACATTTCTTAAAAGAAACGCAAAACATGGTTAACATTTTGATGTTAGCGTGGAAAAATGGTAATGCTTAAATGGAAAACCGGGTGTATAACACGTTGATGCTGAAAATGACAAAAATGTTACAAATCCGTGCTTATGTGGAACACGCTCGTTGTCTCGGGGTTGTTCTTCTTACATACCGTGACGTAACGCGTTCCAGTTGGCGTTTGCAATGACGTGATATTGGACATTTTTTTACATTTTTGATTATTTTTAATTAATTTATTACGCATATTTACACATACAAAAAATATGATTTTCAAATTCAATTCTATCGTATAAACATAACTTTTATATATTTGCGATATACATGTCAATATCCCTATTAAACAACGATAATTAAACAATTCTGAATTCTAACAGAATTGCTAAACCGAAGTAAATTTTCGGGATTATTGGAGTTTATTTTTTATTTTAGATTGGAGACTCAAATAACAATTGTTCAGAACCGAACGAACATGCGTCATCCCAGCGACGCAGTCAAAACGCACAGTATTGTAATAACTTTGTGGCTGGACCATCGTTTGTGATTAACGTCGTTGAAAATATTCAGAATAATCAGCGGCGTATAGATAATTGTGCGAATTTAGTTCCTTGAGTTTTGAGTTAGTCTCTTCGATATTATTTTAATTAAAGTTTACGGGAATATGATGTTCAGTTGAAGAAGCAAGTTAAAAAGCAGATGTGATTATTATAATTGTGTGTAGATAAATTAAAGTACAATTCTTTATACGAAGAATGAACAATGCCTACTTAATAAGAATATGAATAATGTAACTCGTTTTTAAAGTTTTTATGAAAAAAACGTGTTCTACGCCTGATGAAGTACTTACTAACTTAAAGTCACAATGAAGTCTGAAGGTCCAAACCAAAGATGTTATTTTTTATTGAAATGTAAGAACCTTATATTTAAGACTTTATTGTGCTTTAATACTTATTTGAGATACCTACACAAAAATTTCACGAAAATTTAAAGAAAATAGTCTGACAGAACATTTGCAAAATTTTTAAATATTACGAAGTTTATTTTATGTGGTTTGCTTCAATATTCTATCCTACCGTTAAGCGGTCGCTTATCGATACTTTTCTATAATCCATTACATCCTGGTTTTAAATACCTTCATCTTATTATAAAAATACAATTTTATTTTTTGCTGGATATATCTGACAAAATGGAATTCTTGTTTGAATTTAAAATGCAATCAAAATAAAAAAAAACAATATAATTTCAAACCTAGGTAAAAATGTGTCGCGATAAGTGATACCAAACTAAACACGTATATTATAATGGCCGTTTTCTGACGCCAAACACAGTAGTACTACAGTCTGATTTTTAATTCGACGGAATTCTGACAGATGTCATACATAGACAAATCAGATATCAATAACCTCTTCTGCTTAGATTTTTTTTTAAATATTTAATAACAAAAAATATGAAACAGAATTAGATCAAGTAATGGCATTGAAAATAGTGTTCGTTTTGTGCACTCAATGCACACTAATTAGAATGTAAATTTTTAATTGCTTGATGGAAAAACAGAGTAAAACAACATAATTATTTAAGAGGGCACATATTTTATCCTCTTCTTTAATAATATGGTTTATTCATTCTTGCCATTTTTCAGTTGTGATATTATATGCCCTCTAATATTAAAGTTTTTTTAATTTTAGATTTGACATCTTTTATATTGGCTCTTAGAAGAAGCAAAAATTTTACAAACGAAGAGGTTTTTCTAAAAAAGGTTGGCAACCTATGGATTATTGAACAGGGATCCCAGTAATAGAAAAAATAATTTCCTTGACAATAATTGTAACTTCAATATTATGATATTAAACTATGTAATTACTATTTTAAAATTATCAGTAATTTTTTAAGTCTTAGTTTTTCTAATTGAAGTCTTAAATTCAAGAAAGGTTTATTTTTTATTTTGCTAAAATGTTCTCTTTAGTTCTTTTTAGTGAGATTTTTTCAATGTTGGCAACACTTCTAAAATGTCAGAATTCCGTCGAATTAAAAGTCAGACTAGTATAATCTGTGACTGCAGTAATGCAATCTCGTTCCCATTCAACTTTGAACAAACTTTAATGTTAGTGTGGTGCTGACTGACATTGCTATGGCTAAAACACATTGCATAAGGCTAACACCGCTATGATTAATGACGCAACCTCCAATAAATAGTGATTTTTAGAAATAGGTAGACTAATATTTAACACACAAATATAATCGTATAAACGTCTATGTTAATCTTAATCTATTACCAATTTTAAAGGAAATATACGCTCATAGACAAAAGACGAACACAAAATATTGATTATGACATATAAATAGCCAGAAATATAAAATATCATCAAAAATACTGTCATTTTCATAATATTACTTTAATATTTAATTTATAAATAGCACACGACTATTTAGTTTTATACTCTAAAAATTTAATTGAACGTAGATAACCTGATATGTATAACACGAATTATTTCGGTCACATGAATAGAAAGTTTTCTTTTTTCACTTTATTTATACCTAGGTATTTTTATTAACAATGAAATAAATGATCTCAGTAGTAGTAATAACCAAACATTATAGATATTAGGAATAGTAATAGCTGAAAGGCCTAATACACTCATTGAAAGTATATGGCACATATGGCGAGAGATTTTTACTTGATGAAACAATGTTCAAAAATGTTCCTCGTTGTGTAATCGAGATTTGTCATATTGCCAAAGACACTACAGGTCTAGGTTAAGTAGTTTATGAGGTATGGGCATGGGCATTCTCATTTTGACAGCTGTCATCTAAAATGAATATCTCATCGAGATTTTTCAACTTGCCAAAGACACCATTAGTAGACATCTAGGTTTAGTTGTTTGCAAGATTAATGCATTTGCGCCTGTTGATTTTGACAGCTGTCATCTGAAATGAAAATCTCATCGAGATCTTTCAACTTGCCAAAGACACCATTAGTCTAGGTTTAGTAATTTGCGAGATAATCGCCTGTTAATTTTGAGAGTACTCTTCTTAAATTACGATCTCGTCGACCACTTTCATTTTGCTAGACCCCACTAGTCTAGGTTCAATAGGCTTATGAAAAAAGGACGTTCTAATGTTGGCACCTGTTATCTGAAATGAGATATCATCGGACCTACAATTTCATTTGTTTGTACACGACCTACACTGACACAGATGCACCAGCGGCCCTAATACATAGCGATCACTCGCTATCGCTTTCGTGACAATAGAACAATAGTTCTTATGTCACCGTGACATTGGCTCAGCTGGGGTAACGTTACCCCAGCCGGGCCACACGGATCTCGAAAACGAAAAAACAGCGAAAATCTGTTTGATGATATAGATAGGTGGCAGTTTTTGGCAAACATTATAATGTAATTATTACTAATTTGTTACGCATGATTTACTTAAATAAACCTTTTAAATAAAGAATCATGGTTTTATTCCACACAGCTCATTGCTCAAAGTTATGAAAAAAAAAACAAAATTATAAGTATTGTTTTACTTTATTGTATTATAACGACTAAATAAAATTTTTACACAAATAAAATCGAGCCGGCCTTTTTTTTCGGGGGGAAATGAGCAACCGCACTGTACCTACTGTTGGCTAGACGGCGAGTGTGTGTAGGGCTCACCCGGCCTACCCACTAAAATTCCTCGTGTTCTCCCTACCCTTTTGGTCGCGTGTGGTAGGGTCCACAATGCGATACCACTATTCACGCGAACGGGCTAGCTCGACCTCGGTCGGTCCATACATTCTCTTTGAACTTAATCGACACCTGTCAGAGTCCGTGACGACACAGTGCTCCGAGTGGCGTTCGTAGAGAATGTATGAAAGAAAAATTATCACGGTAGCTGTACAGAGGCCCAATTCTGCTAACAAGTTACAGCCGAATCGAAATTAAATGTGCGTGTGGTGTGAGAGCTCTTTTTTTTTAAAGTTATAATATTTTTACGAAATCAAGGAAGAATTTAGGAAATAATTGTGAAAACATCTTGGTGAAGATAAAAAATTGTGAAATCAATAGGGAGAAAGTTCTAGTCAATTAACTGGAACACTCACTCTGCCAACCAGAGAAAATACTGTAACGCCGGTCTCAAAATATATTAACCGTTGCGATCCACCAATCGTAACGTGTATATTGTCATGTTACTGTTCGATGACGTGATGTGGGGTTCTGATTGGCCGATCATAACGGTTTAGTGTCGATTTGGCTGCAACTTAACAGAATTGGGCCTCTGTTCCGGAACTGTGACCTCACTGATCTGTGTGTATCAGTCCTTAAGGCGAGATTACTCGTGTACGGCGACTGCTTTATTGCAAGGAAAAATAATTAATAATTGCATGGCTTCTAATGTTGCTTACGCGCTGTGACCGAACAAAAACGTTTCTTTTTACAAGTAGCGGCACGAATGTCTAGCGCTGACCGTTATTGCGCAGAAGTCAAAAATAAGGTATCTTAGGGGGGCTAGAGGTATGAAGGGCGGGCGTGCGTAGCGAGCGCCGCGCCGATTGGCTCTCCAGTCGCATTCCCTCCCCCGTACCGATACGACGCCCCGCGCACTTCCAGTATACAGTCGCGTTCTCAATTGTATTGTTATTGCTGTTAATTTTTATTGTTGTTTTAAGTTAAGTTTGAATTTGTTTGTTAAATATTGTTTATTTTTATTTTTTTAAAGTTCATAACTGTAAAGTGAATATGACTAAAAGAAATACTGTTTTGAGAAGACAAGCCCGGAAAATGGCACATGACGTGCATTGTTTTTTTAAAAAGGAATCTTATGAAATAATTGATTCTTTAAAACGAATCAAAAGTGAGATTGACGAAGCTACGAGTATTTTACTCAGTTATTCGGACAGCTGCACTGTAAGTTTAAGCCAGATAAAACAAACTACAGAAGTTATTAAGGCGGGAAATACGGAATTAAATAGTATAATCAGTGATTTAGGGAAAATTCAAAAAAGGACAGCAGAGTCTACAAAGACGTCAATTGCAACGGTAAGGAACATCTCCACTCAAGCCAAAAGTTTCAATTTGATCACAGTGTTCAGAACACCTGGCAAAACCGGTCACAAATATTGATAACTTCGACCAAGGAGTAATAAAGAGGTGCATTCATAACTTTCACAAGACAAATAATGACGTTCCCACCGTAGGAAAGCTGAAAAGGAAGCTAGAGGAAGACATAAATTTCAAAGGCTCAGAACGAAGTCTTCGGCGAATAATTAAGAGTTTGGGGTTTCGGTAGAAAAATACCGAAAACAATCGGAAAGTGCTGATTGAGACTTCAAATATACGTTTGCAACATGTCGAATATTTACTCAAAATAAAGCAATGTCGCTAAGAGGGAAGACCTATTGTTTCTACCGACGAATCTTACGTAGATTCATCGCACTCTTTTTCAAAAGCCTGGACCAATGGTACTACTTAGGTCCTCAAAAAACCTATTTCAAAAGGACAGCGAGTTGTCATTGTCCGCGCAGGGTCTGAGACTAGGTTTATACCCAATGCGTTGCTGACTTTTAAAGCTGGTATCAAATCAGGCGACTACCACGACAATATGAATTTCGAAAACTATGAAAAATGGCTCAGGACAGGACTCAGTTAATGCCCAACCTACCACCCAATTCAACGCGTCCTATCACAATAAACAGTGGGATGTCGCACCATCTTCGAATTCAAAGAAAGCTGACATGCAGGCTTGGCTGACTGAAAAGGGCATACAGTACAACAAAACACTACTGAAATCTCAGTTATACAATTTAATAAAGGCAAACAAGGAAAGATTTAAAACTTTTTCGATTGACCGAATCCTAGCTGAACAAGGTCATCAAGTGCTGAGACTACCACCATACCACCCAGATCTAAATCCTGTCCAAATGGCATGGTCCGATATAAAACAATATGTAGGCAGCAAAAATGTGAAATGGAGTGTTACTAAATGTACAGAGCTAATTCAAGAAAAAGTTTTACTGATGGGTGCATGGGATTGGCAAAAGTTATGCAATAAGGGAAAGGATATAGAAAACCAATATGCAAAAAGTGATCATGTCATGGATTTTGTAACAGTGCCGACGACCGAAGCAGCCCTGAGTCCGGGCCCTCGATAAGCAAAAGGCCCTGTCGAGATACCATTGAAGGCGTGATACCATTGCCTGATTCCGACTAGACTTATTCTTAAATAAAAATTGTAAAATTCCATAATGATTTTATTTTTCTACTCCCCATAAACTTGTTAAAAATTAGGTATTTCTAAAGTAGCTATTGTTGAGAAAATAAGGAACTTTGTAAAGAGTACTTAACATTTTAATATTAACTGTTTATTAAGGGTACGTTTGAAAACGAGTAATACTTACTCGGGGTAGAGTGAATTTCACCCGATAGCGTTCGAGAAAAGCCCGAGTGAAACCGAGGGTAACCGACCAATTACTCTGCTTGTATTTTTGAACGCTGTCGTGAAAGTAAACGCAGGGTAATTTTCGCCTGACAGGAGTGAATTTCTCCCGGCCCCAATTCAGCGTTAAATTTTACCTGACATTGACAGTTATTGTTCTGCGATCTGTGGCTAGCTTATATTGTTTTAAGGTCGAAGTTAAAGATACATGTGTGAAGTAAAGCTTTGTGCAGTTGTAAAATAAAGCATGTTCGCGTTGTAAAACACAAAAACTCATCCTTTCGTTTTTAACTGACAGAACCAGTTTGAAAACTCGTGAAGTGCGAAAATCACTCGCTAGCGTTTGAAAGCCAGTTAAACTTCTCTTTCTCGCAATATATCTATCCTTTTCTTTTTTACCGAGTGAAAACCTCACGGGTTGTCGAACGGTAAGTAATAATATTTGCGTGCGCGACAGTACGGATGCGCAGCTATGCTCGACATTTTGCTGGACTTTGACATTGCATTAAAATAATGTTATTAACATTATTCAGCTATTAATTATTTAAAGTAATAATTTGTATTGCGTGCGCGACAGTACCCATGCGCAGTTATTCCCTCCGCGTTTTGGTCAGCGCTAGAGACTGCCGCTACTTGTACAGGTTTTAATCAATTTTTGGCAAACTGGAGTAGGTATAAAATAAAAAAAAAGTATTTTACCAATTTTCTATCCAATAAAAATGCACATATATTGGTAAAACTTTTATGTCATTTATTATTGTATTTTGTCATACACAGTTGCGTTAAAACATTGAACAGAGTGATCTTTAGTATATCGAGTGAAATATGTTTCTGCCTTTAAGAATTTCTAGATAATGTGTTTGACAATATCGTATACGAATTTGAAAAGTGTATTTTTTATATTTGTGGCGGTACAGTAAATCGAAATTGCTTGAAAACGGGAAAGTAGCGCCTCGAGCGTCGCAGCGTTCCGGCGGCCGGTCATGTAGTGTGCTGAGGTGCGCCAGCGTGCGAGTCGTTGTCATTCAAGTGGTTGATCTCATCGAGTCACCCACTGCCGAGCTCGCTGCAGACTGAGGTGTGCACCTGTGTCGCGACCGTGGCGTGCCGTCTCGACGCCTTTCCAATGTCCATTCATACTAACAACCGGTTGCACCAAGTTTTACGTTATACGATTTCGTAAAAAGTAACAACTTAGTACCTAAAAATGGGATAATTTCACTATTAAATATATGATTTGCGCCGTACATTTAACCTTTTTAAACGTAAAGGATAAAATAAAACTACAATTGAAACTAGATTATGGTGCAATTTATACGTATTTATATTGTTACTTTTACGAAATCGTAAAACGTAAATTTGGCGCAACCGGCCGTAAATGTTTGTGAGGGACGGACAAAAAACACATACGACTCGGTATAAATAATAGTCGTATGTCGAGTACGGGGTCGGCCTTGAGCTGTCGTTTTTGATAGACGCGCGGTACATTAAACGTCAAAAGTGTTGCGAGTATTATTGCGAGGGCGCGGGTAGCGGCAGCAGCGCCAGCGCGTGCAGGCGCGCGGTGTCGGCGGCGGCGGCGGCGGCGAGCGGCGCGCGCGCCACGAACAGCTCCACGTCGCGCGCCCCGCTCGCGTACGCCGGCACCTCCACCGTGCCTTCCGCCTCCGCCTCCGCCGGCCCCCCGCACTCGCTCGCCTCCTGCGCACCGTGCGACATCGCTTAAGGGGGCACAGTCAGTCCACTAGCGCCGCCACTCGTTTTTTATTAATTATGATGGATTAAAGATGTTTCTACAAAAAATAGCACAGTCAGGAACTCAATATAGATACTTCAGATTTATATTTACGTATTTTGTACACATTAACCGTATAGAATAGTCGAAATCGTTATTATTGCCTAAACAGGCCACTTTTAGCAATAATTCTGATTATGATTATTCCTATACTTTTAGTCTATGCCTGAATAGCTCCCAAAAATCTAAAATATCTATGTTGAGTTCGTGACTGTTCTATTTCTTGTAGAAACATCTTTAATTAATCATAATTAATAAAAACGAATGGCGGCGCTATTGGACTGACTATGCCCCCTTTAAGCGCGAACGCACACGACCGACTATCGGTGACCGATTTTTTGGCTGTAGAAAATGAAACATATGGAGTTCTACGTTGCAACGCACGCAAACTACGAAAAGTCGATCAAAAAATATCGGTGTATCCCGGCCGAAACGATTATCGCTGAAAAATGGAACGTTCGTAAATGTATACGTTACCGCATAAAAATCGGTCAATAAATTGGTCGCCGATTGTCGGTCGTGTGCGCTCGCGCTAACATGGATACTCATTTATGCCGCATGATAAATAATAGTACTAAGTACAGAAGGCTCACTCCCGAACATAAGATATAGTCCAGTAGTGGGACGGTGTTTTTAACGCAAAAGTTATGATAATTCTAAAGTTGTTTATTTTAACATATATCGTCAGGGACATGTTTATAGACACTTTTGCAACTTTTTAGAACTTTTCTACATCGGCGTTAGGTATTATTTAGGTATTTGCAACATCTCTTAATAAAATCAGCAATATAAAATTTAAGTGCAATATTTTGATTTCATCTGCCATTATACATTAGCAGCTGTATATTTTATAGTTTTTAGAAATTTTAGATACTTGCTATACTGTTAGGTAAAAAATTGTTACTTATTTCAGCGATATTGAATTTAAGTTTCTAAAATTCATTGAATACGCAGTAAGACTATATAAAAATGTTGTAATAAAAATATTAGAAAAATGAAGGTTCAGCTTTCTTTGTAAGTTACATTTTATGTCGCAGTGAGCCTAATACTGTATTAAAGTTATTAAAGATGAGTTGACTATTCTATGCCAACACGTAAAGCTTTAATCCAAAAAATTAGAAAATTTTGTTTTAGGCTTAGAAGAAAACAAAGAATTTATAAAAGCGCGCAATTTTCTAATAATTGCGGACAGGCGGGTAAGTTAACCCAGCGCGAGCCTCGCGCTCGCCGCGTACCTACTCGTGTGTCCGTTCTCGATTACTTCTAGGTTTGCAGAAAATCTACTCACGCACGAGACGGTTACTTTATTGCAGGGTGTACAGTTGATAATTGCATAGCTTCTAATGTCGCTTACGCGCTGTGATCGAAAGAAAAAGTTACTTTTTAATACGTTTTATCAATTTTTGGAAAACTGGATTTCAAAATTATAAAATGTGTTTTTACATTTTCAGTCATATATTATTATGTATGTATTTATTATACATATTTTCTGATTCACAGCTGTTTTAAAATAATGGACAGAGTGATCTTTGTATCGAGTGAAATATTATTAATCACGTTTATGTCTTTAAAAATGTTTAGATAATACGTTTAAAAATATCATATATATGAATTTCAGAACTCTTATGTTTTATTTATATTTGTGGCGGTAATCAAATCAAAAACGAAATTGTTCGAAAACGGGAAAGTAGCTACGCGCTGCACTGATATTAGTCTTAATCAGTAATAAAGCATACGATTTTTATATGGGGTAAAAAAGAGATGTCTTATTTATGGACTTCATCTTGGAAAAGTAAGTAAAAAGGCGTGAGATTTCGAGCGCTTGGTATCCCCCAGTCAGTGAGGTGAGAGAAATGAAGGGGCGAAGAATCTCTTGCATGAAAGACTAAAAATTTATTTGCACCAAAACTTGTAGACCGTAAAATTTAAGAGCCATATTAGTAATAAATTATTTGTTGACCCTGCCGAGATTAGCCGCCGTGATGAGAAGTCAGTTATCGAATCTTATAACTAACTTCTGCTTTTCGTGTAATGAAACAGCCAACGGAATATTCAAGAAGGAGCAAATTAAATTCTCTATTCTAGACAGAATGACAATATGCACAGAATACAATTATATGGTGTAGTAAGTCATCATACAAGATTCAAACACAAAAGAAACTGTGAAGAAACTTCTTCTAACAATAAAAAATAAATTAAAATTCCACATTTGACGTCACGCGGCATGTCGGAACTCTCTGTCCTACCGGTAATTTAAAACCTTAATAATTTTCTTGCTTTTGATGTTATAAAATAACTGAAGTTATTTTTAATAGAATTAAAAATTCTATGTGCATCTTCCTATTGTGGTAGCATGGAGCCATCGCGGGCCAGCCGTATCGCTATACCCTTTGTACCTAAGAGGGGAAACGGTGGATACTTATTATGCCCTAACCACCCGGGCGGAAAGAGTGGTGCTCCAAAGTCAATTAGCTCAAGAGGGAGAGGCCAGTTCAATTCATCAATATTTATATCCCTATCTCTATCTCCATTCTATGATGTAAATGCCCACAGGTGTTTACAAGCGAGCGCTTCCAACTCAAGTTGCAAAATCGTTTAGATTGCTTAGAGTACTATATCAGTTCGCCTTCAGGACCAAAACTGGACACCAATACGACTTCAGCGAGTTTTGAGACATGGCGACGTAATATCGCCGAAACTGTTCACAGCTGCGTTAGAGGATGTATTTCAGCTTTTGTAGGTACTAGAGAGGGCTCGGCTTCTACATGACTCACCTTCGTTTCACTGATGGTATTGTAGTTATAACTGAGACCATGGAAGATCTAGGCACAATTCCTGAAGACCTCTGTAGAGTTACCCAAAAAGTCGATCTTAAAATTAACTTGGACAAGACTAGAATCATGTCGAATTCCCACGTACTCCTAGTTCCCACTCCTGTAAATATTGGATGTTCTATTGTGAAAGTTGTTGACGAATATGTTTACCTGGAGCAATAGTCCAGCTCGGTAAGTTAAACTTCCAGAAAGAGATTAATCGACGAATCCAATTTGGCTGGGCAGCGTTCGAAAAGCTACAGCTACGCAGAATATTTTCGAACAATCTACCTAGATTGTTCTCTTCAATACTTGCGTGTTGCCACCTGCCAGTGATGATGTACGGAACCAGCAGGCCAATTATGGATCTTTCATCGTATGACATGGTATAAATTTGTGAAAAAGAAGTCATGAAATGCTGCATTTTGTATTACTGATCTCCAATGATGATATCATCACTATGGCATAATTACAATGATGTCATCATTAAATAATGAACAAATGATCAAAAATCTGACCGGAAATCGTATTTTTCGTTTTGCACTATGATATCATATGATATCATTTGCAAAACCATGAGATCCGTAATAGGCCCTCTGAGACGTGGTCTCTTACAAAGGACCTCAAAAGAAGACTTATGGGCACTCAAAGAGGAATGGAGTGAACTGTGCTCGGGTTTTCTTTACTTTGTCAAAACAGAATGATGGGAACCGCAGGAAAATGAAAGCCTAATGCCTTAAGTAGCAGTGGTCCTTGGCCGTTGGGGTGGAAAGGTCCTCTAGTGGCGGCCGCGTGCCAGGAGACTCAGCGTTGGTAGGCACTTCACAAGGTGGGACTGAACATCTGGTGAAGTTTGCGAGAAACCGCTGGATACGAGAAACGCAGGCCCGATTCGATTTGGAGATCTTCGGGGAGGCAATCTTATGTCCAACAGAGAGCATCTCTTAGCTTAAATGATGATGGTGAAGTATTCACAAGGTCCCTAACCACGCGTTTCTTCCCCATATTAGGTTTTAATTAAGCCAGATGAAACGTTCATTTATAACAAATGCAGTGCAAGTCTCCTAGGATAAGTGCACTTTCCTGGCTTGAGGGTACCGGGTACTCTTCTAGACACTTGTTCAGCAATATACTGGTGAAATCTATCTCATTTTTTCCTTCCTTCCTTCTTCCTTAACCACTTCGATGGCCACTTCGTCCTCGCCAGGAGCTTTAACATTCCTCATTTACTAAGAGCTGTTCTGATTTCAGAATTCTTTGGTATACTTTAGAACTTTAGTATACTTGAAGCTTTGGAGTTCAAGAAGAACTATAAAGTATAGATTCCTGATCCCTTTAGGAAAACTAACTAGATATGGTACACTGACGGCTCCAGAAGAGAAGGCAGAATAGGTGCAGGTATTTTCGGAGTTATTGCGAAATACAGGAGAACTATGAGCTTGGGCGCACATGCCACCATATTTCAAGCAGAAATTTATGCCATCATCGACTGTTTTCACGCGAACAGTTCGAGTGAGAGTAAAAACATTCTCATTCTGTTGGAGAGCCATGCTGCTTTAAAGGCACTTGCTGCTGTAGAATTCAAGTCCAAAATCAACTTGAAGTGCACAAAGGCCTAGAATGAATTCGGGACCAGGACCTCGTGTAACGATTGCGTTCCAGGTCACTCCAATATCCGAGGCAATGAAATTGTCGACGAACTAACGAGGGCTGGCTCTGAGAATGCTCTCATCCGACTAAAACCAGCTTGTGGCGTTTCGAGGGGGATCAAAAACAGGATCCTCAGGAAGTGGGTACAAACACAGGCCTGTCTCCAGTGGGGTCAGTACCTATATAGGATTGCAATGCAAGACCTCCAACTAAGCAGAAGCTAACTAAGGGCACTCACTAGAACCTTAACTGGTCATTGTAAACTCAACAAACATCTGCACAGAATGGGCTTGACTAATTGTAGATTCTGAGGCGAGGATGATGAGCCACCAATTCACATACTTTGTGAGTACCATGCTTTTGTTATTTATTTATATATATTTATATAAATAAGCGGATCGGCGGAGCGGCTTGAGGATCATCCTCCCGCTTCCTCTCCGCGGCCTCCTTCTGCGAGATGACGTCCTCACAGCCCCCCATTCCGCCTCGCTACCGAGCATGGTGGTGGCCATGCTCCGCGGCGAGGCGAAATGGGGGGATGTCGCCTCCTTCTGCGAGGACGTCATTTTGCAGAAGCGTTGAGTTCGCTGCGCTGGTAACTCTGGGTGGACCTGCCACCCTGCCACCCTTCAATACGAAGGCTCTGTCTCCAAAGAGGGTTATTGATTACTTTACCGCTGTGAGCCTATTAAGAGACCATAGGCCTTTAAAAAAAATCTGTACAGGTCGCAGTGGCTCGCTGGGGGACGCTCTTCGGTCGCCCCAAGTCCTCCCTCGGAATGCAGATAGACAGATACTGTAACATTATTACTAATTCAGATGAAAACATTGCGATTTGCGACGAAAAGATGAAAGTTCTTAAAAAAAAATCAGAAACTGTCAAATAGTACATCTAGGTTCAGTGGATGTCGAACATTTGTATGGAACAGCTGATATTTTTCACGATTTCAAGATTAGTCCCATAGTAAGGCGCATAACACATTGCACCGGACACCGTTGCGGTGTACGGAGGGACGAAAACCGCATGCGGCTGCGGCGGCACGGAACCGTGCCACCGTACGGTTTGCTCCGTATCACCGTCCGGAGCTGCGGTGCACGACGCCCCGCATCGCCGCATTATCTATGTCGAAATCTATTACGCGTATGCACGTCCTTTCTACGCAAAAATCCGTACGATACTGCGGCACAGTGTGGCATACCCCGCGGACCGCACCGCATCACCGTCCGGTGTGCGGTGCCGTCGCGGGCGCCGCACAACCGCACGGGCATGCGGTGTGAGTGTGTTATACCCTGCGGTTTTTGTATACAAATTAAGATTCTTCAGTCAAAATTAAAAATCGCAGCGCCGCACACCGGAGCGGTGTCCGGTGCAATGTGTTATGCGCCTAAGGGCGCTTGCGCACTTATACGTATTCGGTTCGTGTTCGATACGTGAAAAAACCGAACGGGAAATTTACGTCCTAACGTTTGCGTACTTATTCGTATTCGATTAGTGTTTGAGACGGTTGTGCGATAAACGTCAAGAAGGCGGGATCACTTCTTGTAGTTCCTGTTTTTAAAAACTCACTGCAATTTAGTACTCATTTGGTACTATTTGATACCAAACATTATAATTTTGGTACTTAGACAAAATCCGGCTTTCATTATCAAAATGGCGAAATCATGCTCTAACATTAAAGTTACTAACTATTTGATGTAACAGATTAAACCACAATTTAATACCTACCTCCAGAAATTAATAGTAGTTTCTTTTAAAATCGAATATTTAAATTCTGATGGCACAAAAAAATTAATGGAAAAGGAACAAAAACAGTATGGAATATTTTACAAAAAAACAGACCAGTACAAATAGGTCTTATTGCTAAAAAGCAATCTGTTCCAGGCAACCTTGGGCCGATAGAATGAGACAGCATATTCAATAGGGGAAAGGGTACAGAACTAGGACTAAGGAAAGATTGTTATAATATGGGAATGGAATTACGAGCAAATGTTCCAGCTTAATTAATTGATATTTGAATAAACTGTAGGTGTTTTAATATTCCACTTCTAACATATGCTTTCCACTATAAATTGCCATTTTATATTTAAAAAACCGGCTAAGCTAAGTCGGACTCGCCCATGAAGGGCCCATGTTCACAGAATACATCTACTTAGCAAGTTTCAACAATGTAGTTCTTATAGTTTCGGAGAAAAGTGGCTGTGACATACGGACGGACACAGACAGACAGACATGACGAATCTATAAGGGTTCCGTTTTTTGCCATTTGGCTACGGAACCCTAAAAACGATTACTCGAAGTGAGAACTTACGGATCGAACACGAACCGAATACGTATGAGTGTTCAAGCGTCCATACAACCACTAGGACCGGCTAAACCGGATCAAAACCGAACATGAATCGAATACGAACCGAATACGTATGAGTGCGCAAGCGCCCTAAAAGTTGTGTTTTGTGTTCCTTGTCGTAACATCTTATGCTTTTAATTTGTGTATGGTTGAAATTAATAGTAATGAAAATAATAATTATATCTGCCAGTTCTGGGGTGTATTCTGTTTTCAAAAAACTGGAACCGGGACCGGTTTTGTATGCTCTAGATACAATGCAGATGTAAATTTTTATCTAAATGATATCAATATTATTGATTTCATTAAACGATGTTATTTGTTACAGTTACTATCAAGCTTCCAATTCTGGAGACGCATTTTTGAATAATGATTCACAGAAGTGAACCTGGCATTCAAACACGAATATGCGAATTATTTTCTACTATTGCCAATTTAAAATATTTTTAAATCACTCGCATTCAGTGTTGTCATTAAAAACAAATTCCCGCGAACCACGTTTCGCCATAATAAGGTTTAACCCAATAATAAAAATTGACGTCAATAATCAAGATAAAAAATTTTCTTCTATAAGAGGTTGGACCAAATTACCTACATGCAGTCAGCCAAATTTCTTCAAAATTGGTTAAGTACTCGTAGTTTCGAAGTTTCCCACATTCCGTGTATTCTGTGACGAGTGACTAGTACCCACTCGATACAGAATGCACGTATTGAATATTCAAAAATAGTGAATTTGTATTCCAATATTACGATTTCGAATTTGAATTCTATTATTTCAAAAATGCGTATCCGATAATGCAATGTGAGGCTAGCCTATGCATTTGTGCACGCTAAAATGTAGCTTACGCGGACATCCGATAGTTTTTTGTTGCGCGGAGCGGTGCGTGCGCTATTTGTGCCTGCGCGCGGTGCCGCGCTCGCTTGTAGTAGTACTATTATCTATTCTGTGCTTGTAGGTCACTTTATTCGTATAACTTAATATCTGTTATAATTTATTTTGCAAAGATGTTACACTTCTAATTTTTTGCGTAGTTATAAATAGCATTATTGTGATGAAGTGGTATTATCTTTAAAAACTTAAATACAATATTAGACCAAATATGACAAAAAAACAGAATTACTAAGAAAGCTTAAATTCTAGATTTCTAATCTTTCATAAGGAAATTCGGTAGTAAGTTTTATTACTATTTTCCCAATATCAGAAACTTAAATTTTATATTGACAAAGTTATAAGCATTTTTTAGTTTCGGTATGAAGCAGGTACATAAAATTTCTAAAAAGTTAATAGTATTATGATACCATTATTTCATACTAGATCCTGTATATTTCTTCCACTTAAATTTTATAATCACAGATTTTTTTACGAATTATATAAATACCTAAATTTTACCTAAAGCAGCCATTAAAATTTTCTAATTTTTTGCCAAATAACTCTTAAATATGTATTACATAAAATATCAAAAATTTGGAAACTTTAAGAATTTCATAACTGAAACTTCTTCCACTACTGGACTAATACGTTTAGGTATAAAAATTTACCTACTCTTACTACCTTCATCGACCTGCACGCGAAATTGAAATAATCGAGAGACACGGGCGCGCAGATTCCGTTAAGCATCACAGACCCCCTAGACAAATGCCACATGCTAACTTTTCCGTAGTCGTTCCTCAGAAAAAATGTATGGAGATGACATTAGCTGCGGAAAAAATAGAGCGAGGTTGTCGTAAGCTAATGTCATTTCCATACATTTTTTCTGCGGAACGACTGCGGAAAAGTTAGCGTGTGGCATTTGTCTAGGGCCTCTGACCCGATGCCGAATTGAGAGCAGGGTTTCCACTCGCCGATATAAATAAGGTAGAAGCTGTGTTCCAGATAAGCATCACCACTTTGCCGGTGCTGAGATGTGATATTAGCCTCGTTTTAATCAAACTCCGCATATGTGGCGAGTATTTTTAACGCATTCAACAAGACGTTGTGCGTGTGGTGTGAGAGCTCCTTTTTTAAAGGTTATAATATTTTTACGAAATCAAGGAAGAATAAGGAAATAATTGTGAAAACAACATGGTGGAGATAAAAAAAATGTGAAATCTATATGGGAGAAAAGTTCTGGTCAATTAACTGGAACACTCACTCTGCCAACCAGAGAAATTACTGTAACTCCGGTCTCAAAATATATTAGATATAAATGTTTTACATTTTTATGTGGAATAATTGTGTTGAATTTGTGAAACCTATTCACAAATATTCAAAAGATTTTAACGGTTTATTAGGATATAGTAAAGGTTTATTTGGAACACTCAATTCACTTATGGTGCAGACAGAGTGTTCCAAAACTTGGTAAGTCTTGGAACACTTTAGCTAAATAATTAGTTAATATTCTTACTCTGTTTTACGAGTATAACACAGAGTCAATTTGTGAATCAAAAATTTTGCGTAAAACATTAGAAAGTAAATTAAAAATATACTTTCTTTACAACATCCCGTTCGAGAGCTCCGTATTTTAGAGTTTATTTACATAACCCGAACTTATATACAAATGGAGGCCACATCAGAAATTGTGAAAATGTTATCAAAAAAGTTTTGACACATTTTCTATTTCTGAGACTGTTAAATTTTAACATTGTAGGGTGACAATTTTTTTTGTGGGACTCATTTTTGTCTACCTTCATTACGCACTACCTATTTACTGTTTATGTTGATAGCTTGATTCCTGTCCAACGCAATTTTATGCTAGTGCATTTGTTTGAGCGTTGCAATTATTTATTTAGTTTCGACAATATTTAAACATAAACACAAAGTGTCGTAACTAAATGAATATAGTACAAATATGTCGGAATTTGTTGACACACAACACTTTTTTACTGTAACATTTTCAGTGCAAAAGTGATAACACCGGTTACTAGACGCTGCAACCAAAACGCACAGTCTTTATGTATAGAAATAGTTACGACACTGTTACGGTTTATACCGAATCTGTGACTTTTATAAAATTTTGCTACCGAAAATGGTTGTATGGGAAAAGAATGTAAAATCCTCCAAGTTCACTAGACTCGGTGGAGCACTATGCCAAGAGACTCATCGGCAATGACACACTCGTTGAGGATAATCTCCAGAGCCTCGACCACCGAAGACGCGTTGCTGCTTGCCTCTCGGTTTTTTTATCGGTTACGTTTCTTAAGAGTGTGCGAAAGTTTTATTTTAATTTTTGTGGTACTTGTTTTTTAGATTTCACATGCAGTTTTTTGCTTGATACAGTTCCAGGAATTTGAATGTTTCGTCAGTGATCAAGTTAGTCAAACGAGTCCGTTGAAAGGAAAGAACGAAAAAACTGTAAGAAAGACGCGTGCACTGTCATTCGCTTCCCGATGAACACTGATGCGTTCATGCGTTGTCAGACGTGTGGACACACCGCTCGCTCGCGCCGAGATCTTATACCCCATTTACACTCGCGTGCGAGCCGCGAGCCGAGCCACGAGCCGTGCCACGAGACGCGAGTGTAAACACTGAGCTCGTGGCTCGTCTCGCCACTCGCAAGGCTCGCGTCGGGAGCGGTTTTTTGGGCACGAGTCAAAGGGGCTCGCGTCGTGGCTCGCATACGCGCGAGCGCGTGTTTACACTCGCGCGCGAGCTTATTATAAAATTTATAATTTTGCTTTATATTTTACCATTTTTTTAAAAATCTTTAAAAATTTATAAGTTGGCTGTTGATACGTAGTTATTATGAGTGAATAAAGATTAACAGAGTACAAAAGATATCAATACAGTTGAATTTTCGTCGGAGCAGGTAAGACCTCGGTGGCCGAGTGGTCAAGGCGTCAACACGGTATGTTGAAGACGCGGGTTAGATAATTTTTTCTTTATTGATTTATTAATCTTTCTTTTATTAAAAAAAAATACTACAGACGAAACCTTACACTTCATCGAACTTTCTCAAAAGGGGATTATAATTTTTAAACCTAAGAATTAAAAGTCATATTTAGTCAAATTATTTACGTAGTTATTGGGTATATGCTGGCTAAGCACAGCGTTGATGCCGCTAATACTTCGACGTCCTCCATTGCTGAAAGCTCGAAAGCAACTGAACGCATTGCGAGAGTGTAAACACCCTGACAAGCTCACGCGCTCTTCCGCGAGACACGAGCCGAGCCGCGAGCCGAGCCACGAGACGCGAGTGTAAATCAGGTATTAAAGTGCTAACAGACGATCCAATTTGGTTGGATCCAACCAAATGAGGAGCCGACGCGCCTACAGACGGTCCGACGCGGTTGGCAATCCAACAGAAGGAATGCCCTAAAAAGTATTATGTACCTATATCGATATCGATACAAAATACTATTTTGGCCAATACAAAAACACAACCTTTTGTTTATATTTTAATTAAAACCTTTTGTTTATATTTTATAAAGTTTATACCTAAAGAATAAATAAATAGGTACAGATAGATTTCATAGTTGTCTTTAAGTTTTTGAGGTAATGTTTGTTGGAGATATTTCTGTCCTGTGATCCGACTCTATCGATCGGTAACATAAAAATACAGGATATTCATTTTCTTCATTTGGCGGGTTCGATTCCCGATCCAGACAGGTAATTATTTAGCAGTCTTTGAATGCGGTTGGATTTGTTTTTGAATTTAAAATTATAATTTTTTTCCGCAAAGTTATATCTACGGTATATTACAAGCGACATAAGAACGATCCAAAGGTGAAATAGTATAGCTTGACAAAGAGCTTACTGTACAATGCGTAACTAAACGTGAAACAAAAAGTAAAACAAAATTTTTGCAATACATTTTTTCTCTACTTTTTGGTTCGGCAGGACAGCAGTCGAGTCATTTTAGTTTACTAAATTATTAATTTATTACTTTAAGCACACATAATTAAATTAAACCACACATTATCGATACTTTTGTCTTTTGTCGTGTCCCTACTTGTCGGATGAGCGATCGGGCCGTCAAGCACCCAACAAGCTAATAATGATTATGTCGGGCCGTCAGCCGTACACATGTTCCAATTTGGTCGGGGTCGGGCGGTTGGCTCCAACCAAATCGGATCGTCTGTTACGGCTATTACGCTGAAACCCTTTGATCCGTGCCACAAAAACCGACAGCAAACGGATTAGTGCCGGACGCATCTGCTGACGTTAAATACCTAACCCAGACGACCAAATGACCCCGTCTACACGTCGGCGGACGTGACGGCCGATGACGTCTGCAGACGCATCTACCGACGTGTAGAGGAGGCTTTACGTAGATAATTTGATCCCCCTGCCCCTTTCCGCCACCGGTCGACCAGGCGCGGCGAGGGTTTTCACACTAATGTTGTTGATATTCCTCTCATGGACACCCTAAACAAATTTCTCGCATAGAAATGTAATTTATTTATTTTTATTTATTTATTTGGAAAACAAACAGCATATGTATTTAATACTGTTTACAATAATGTTTTGTTGTTTGCATGCATAATAAACATAACAAAATAACCAACCATAAGCTATAACCAACATAATGTAAATGAAACTCGAAACCATGTCAATTCATCTGAGAAACAGCAAACAATGTAAGTATAAAAATCCGTTACTCGAAAAATCCAATATTTTTATTTGTTTTTTAAAATTTTTATGCCCTATATTAAAAAGATCAATGGTAGGAGAATTTTTTTTATTAAAACTTCTAAAAACTCTATTGAAATAGGAGTTTTGCCTATAATTTGTGGTGCAAGTATCAGCGTAAAATATGATGTAATTTCAAACAAATTTCTCGCAAAGTTGATTATTGTTAAAATTAAACAATCTCAGATATAGAAAACTTTTCAAAACTTTAGTGATAACATTTTCACAATTTCTAATGTGGCCTCCGTTTGTATATAAGTTCGGGTTATGTAAATAATCTCTAAAATACGGAGCTCTCGAACGGGATGTTGTAAAGAAAGTATATTTTTAATTTACTCTCTAACTACTCGTATTATGCTTTACGTCAAGATTTTTGATTCACAAATTGACTCTGTGTTATACTCGTAAAACAGAGTAAGAATATTAACTATTTATTTGGCTAAAGTTGGTAAGTTTTGGAACACTCCGTCTGCACCATAAGAGAATTGAGTGTTCCAAATAAACCTTTACCAAATCCTAAATCTTTTGAATATTTGTGAATAGGTTTCACAAATTCAACACAATTATTCCACATAAAAATGTTAAACATTTATATATATCTAATATATTTTGAGACCGGAGTTACAGTATTTTCTCTGGTTGGCAGAGTGAGTGTTCCAGTTAATTGACCAGAACTTTCTCCCTATAGATTTCACAATTTTTTTATCTTCACCATGATGTTTTCACAATTATTTCCTAAATTCATCCTTGATTTCGTAAAAATATTATAACCTTCAAAAAAAGAGCTCTCACACCACACGTATATAACAAGACGTATTACGACGCAAGCGTAAAAATTGACACTTACGCAGGCGGAGCCTTAGCCACGGTAATAGTATATACAGTAAAATGACTTCATAGAAACGGTCGAAACACGCGGCCTACGCGCCTCGATCTGGGATCGAGGCGAGTGTGTCATTGCCACTATAGAGAACGAACAGTACTTTGACTTCATATAAAGGGACGAATCGGCGCACGCACACATACAAACGTCGTTTGCACGGCCGCTAAGCATGCTCAGTAGGGTTACTCTTGAACCGAATCCGATCGATCGGCATTGAATTTGTGATATTTCGTACGCTTAATTTTGCGCATTGGCTCCAAATTAACACCGTATTGTGCGAATTTTGGGTGAACCAAACTCAGTATTATTAATGTTTCTCAAAATACGGATCCAATTTGGCGCTAGTGTTGTTACTCAAGCGTACGAAAAATCACAATCCCAATGACGATCCATCGAAATTAGTTCAAGAGTAACCCTACTGAACGGCATAGTAGCGTAGTGTCACGCCGCGCCGCTCACACGCGGCGTGTAGGTACGTATACGTTCACCGATTTTTTGTAGGTACCAACCCTAGCGCCCAGTTCAGCTTTAGGTACAAATTTTAAGGAGACGCCTGAGTCGGGCTACTGTTTGTTCTCTATATTGTGGCATAGCTATAGGGCAGTCACGAATGCAGTTCACCGTAGGTCACAGCACACGCACGAGTCAAACGGAGCGCACGTTCGGTAAGCAAGCCTATCGCGGGCCACGCACCAACCGATGCCGAGCGGCCGCACGCGTACGTACGTAGTTGTACGTATAAAATTTCAAAGAGGGGCCGAGTCCACATACTGTATTATACTATACTGTTACCGTGCCTTAGTATAAAAGTAACAACGTTAAACGTCAAATTCATAAGTCGGTAAAGTAACAGCTAGTCGAGTACCCACCAGCGGCACGAACCGCAGCAGCAGCGGCGGCGCGGGCGCCGCGGGCGGGTCGGCGGCCCGCGGCGGCGCGCACCCCGCGCCCGCCGACCACGCGCCGCCCGCCAGCGCCAGACCCCTCACCACCGCGCCACCCGCAGACTCCGCCTCCTCTGCCGCACCACACAACATACTATCATAGTACAGTAGGGCTGCCATAAGTTACGAATCATCGACCGTGACGTTTAGAATAGAAAAAGGTAAACCAAGGACAATTGGCTAGATGACAAAAAATTTTTTTTTGCTTTAATAGACGCTCATTCATATAATAAACAAAAAGAAAAAAATCGATTTTCGAATAACTATAAAAACAACCAAGATATAAGGTATTATAGATTTTTCTCTATCTCTTTCTAGCAAAACGGCAATTTACAAGGAATTTATATGGCCGTACTCAACAATGACGTCACGGTTGATGTCGGATCTCTCTGTCTAATCGCCTTCAAATTAACAACTTAAAATGCTTGTATCTAATGTATTTCTAAACCGATTTTAATTCTAATTTCACAGGACTGCATCTTTTTCCACGGTATTTTAATATTTAATGACGAGACGTAAAAATTTGAATTCAGTCATCATCCCAATTCAAAAGCTCAATGAATATTATGAAACAACTTTAATTAAATAAGTAATAAAATCAAGACTTTTATTTCGTTCCGAACTTTTAATTATCATTTTTGTTAGGATATTTATTAAAATTAAATAATATTGAAAGAAAATCAACAATCAAATAAAAAATCAACATCTACGAGTATTTATATTTTCCTTACAATCAATGTTCGCGTTCCTGGTGTCGCTTTTTTGTCTATTCATATTTTTCCTAGGTTCTGCCTTTTCCAAGCGTTGGCGCACTCGCTTACGACTCGACCAAGCTACCATACCGGGACAAATGAATCATTGACGAGGACATCACGGTGTACCGAGACGTATGGCAGCCCTATATTAAAGTCCATTCGTTTAGATACCGTCGCCTCTGTACTGCGTCGGCTAGCCACTTGCCGGCTGTTATAAAAGAATACCGCCGCGTAAATAAAGGACGCCGCGTGGGGCGCACACCCGCTAGTGAATATGGCAATTTACATCGAAGCGCCAGGTTGTGTTTGTCGACTCTGTTGCGTATACTGAAAATGTTTTTTCGTACTCGGAAGGACAGTGAAGTGCCCTATGATGAAACTTTATATGAACCAATAACAAAAAAAGACGAGTGTTTTGGTAAATTTGTATACAATTTATATTAAATGTCGGTATTGTGTTGAAGAAGCGTCGCTGGCGTAGTGCGTAAGGCCGTCGCCTTCCAATCGGGAGGTAGCGGTTCGAACCCGGCCACGTACCAATGTGTTTTCAAATTTTGAATTCATATGTACGTTTATTCGACGCTTTTTCGGTGAAGGAAAACATCGTGAGGAAACCTGCACACACATGTGAAGAAAGAATATCTTTACAGGTTGTGTGTGAAGTCGACCAACCCGCACTTAGCCAGCGTGGTTGACTAAGGCCTAATCGCCCTAGTTTAGGGTAGGCTCGAGTCCCTTGGTGGAGACGTATATGAGCTGTTGATGATGATTGTGTTGAAATTAATGTCTGCACCTATCACAGACACTTCAAAAATGGTACACTTCAAAATACCAAGAACTAGCGTTAGATCAATATTAAAAACGGGGCCATCAACACCAAAAAATCGATATTATAGTATAGATTCGGAACGTGATGATGTTGGATCTCTTATAATTATAATAAATACAGGTGGTAATGGCTGTGATACTACGAATGATGAAGAATAGTGTCTAATTTACTTTACTAACGTGTACCTACTCATATTTTTCATTAAAATGCTCTTTGCTACCTTAGTTATGTGTATTATTTATATTCGTATTTTATTACAATGACCACAAATGTATGCGGGTGTACCGACACTATCTAAGCGAATGGACTTTACTCCGTACAGAACGGCCACTCACCTCCCCGCACTCATTTCAAATACCTCACCGCACTCCGCACTTCGTTGTAGACATCACTGACACCTAAACAAGCGCGCGAGCGTTTGCTCGGGTATGGCGACATTTCACGTTCACCGAGTAGACGCGAGCGCCGGCCGATAACAGAGATAGCACTATGCGGGAAAAAGAGAAGGCAGTCGCTGCACTTCTCGCGTCATTTCGATTGATAACTACGCACTCAGCCCTACTAGATTCCACGCACACATTTGCGCGTGTACAAACGTCATTTGCTCAAGTAGTAGTAATAGGTATGTTCGCAAAAAAACTGATTTGCGAATGTTGTATGGAGTGTCCGGGCATAAGAATAAACAAGTATAGAAGCGAATCTCCTTTGTGGGTGCACCAAATGCCGCTATTTGCATACCTACAGCGCCCTTCCTCCTGTAACGCCCCGCAGTAGTCTGCGGGCGCCGCTAGGGTCACCACATGGACGTATGGTGACCACTACAATATTTTTTATATAGGTACCTCCATATTTTACATTAAATGAGAAACTGAGTATACACCGAGTCTTATTGATTTTGTACTTCAAGTGTAGCGAGCGAGCGACTATCTTTAGCAATAGTATCCACATTTTTTGTTTTTTTGATTCCGTAGTTATAAGAACCTGCCTATTTTTGATTAATTGAGCTTAATCCCTACAACTTAGAGAACAAAATCATTAAAATGTTTCGAATTTCGATGTACAAAAATGGTTTGTAATTTAGGTATCGTACCTACGTTTATAGTCCAAGAGCTGAAGTTATGAATGTACTAATGGATAAAACCTAAGCTCACTTTTTACTATCAGACCAACATTTTCACTTGAAAAAAAATCTGTTGTTTCATAATTTTAATCAAGTATTGATTGTATTTAAATTTTATATGGAACAGTAACAAAGGTCGATAAAAATATACCTATATAGCAGTACCAAAGTTTCTCATAATTCAAATTATTCCCGACTTGACAAAAAAAAATCCCATACTTACAGAGTTTCAAAATTGCACTACAATGACAGCTTTAGAAACTCGATACATTATATTGTATTAGCTTTGACATGTAATGAATATTACGAATAAAACTGTATCTGTATCTAGGGTAGGTATAATAAAAATAATTTTAAAATATTCAATCATTTTTATTTAAAAGGTTTCAATTCAACAGAAATATTTACAAATGTCTGATATTTATAAAAGATGGCGTTTTTGTAGATGATTTGAAGTTTCGGTTATTAAACTTCAGCGCGTAGTAAATACGCATTCTTATAAAAAGCTTAATCAGGTAATCAATAGGAAAATATTCACAAGGTACCTGAAACACAATTTTTTTCATTGTATCTAGCAAGATCGCACCAGCACCATCGGTAAAAATAAAATTTTTGAAGCTATTTACGAATATATTCTCGAGTTTCTCAATATAGTTTACAAAATGTGCCGGAGGAACAGTTAAACTTCCGAAAATTTTTGTCCGATTGAATGCTTTAAAATGAATAAATAGTTGAGAATTTTCTGTATTTTCTCCCTTGTAATCTCTGTATTTATTGAAAGCTGGGCATTCATGTTTAAGCGAGCATTTTTTGAGTAGATACCCACAAACGTAGGAAAGTGCGTTTTGTGTAGGCAAATCAGACCTGTAATCGCATGTCGGAACAGCAAGCGGCGAAATCTCCGATGTCATATGGTTTGCAAAAAAAGGTTCTGTGCCGTCGTCTTTGCTCAAAAGAAATATATCCAAGTCATCTTCGCAGTTGCTTAGAGAGGATTGAATAAAACAAGTAGATATACCTTTGTACTTACCTTTCTTTATCTTCGGGCAAATTGTAAAACTTTAAATTTGGGGTTATTATGGCATTATTTTTGCACCCATAAACGCAACAATAAGTCGGCATCGCGGCGACTAGGTAGATAGCGGCGCGCGGGAAGGAGTCACGTACGTGCGGGATGCGGTGCGCGCCTTGACTGGCGATTCCGTTCAACGGAAATCAAACGGTAGGTGAATAACGTGGCCTTGAGCGCTCGACGGCCGGGAGTTTCGCTTCTATACTTGTTTATTCTTATGGTCCGGGATGTGGCCAGGCCAGACAACGCACGCATTATTTTTGAAGCGTTCCTCTGGCATCGAGCGCTTATCGAGCCTCTTCCTCTCGGCGCACAATATCACGTTCGCAGAATGACACACGATAATTCATAATTTCATATGAGCCGAACGTCCCGTTCGCAGAATGTTACTTTCGCAGAATGTCACGTTCGTAGAATGTCACGTTTTTATTAAAATGTAAATCGGTCAGATTCTGTGTTTGGTTTCTCGTTTCTTTTGCGATGAAAATCAAAAGAACTAAGAGCCAGACAGAGCGCACTAGCGACTTTTTGTCGCCCGATAGTTTGATTGATTAGAAATCACATAGTCATTTTCCCCGATTTTTAAACGCAAAATCTGTGCACTTCAATATAGCTCTATACTTATTCCCCGAACGATCAAACTATCGTCCAACTAAAAAATCGCTAGTGCGCTCTGGCTCTTACTCTCATTTTACTTCTCTCTCTTTTTAGCAGATGACATTATTTATTATTTTATTTTATTTTTATTTTATATATTACATATATATAAAATAAAAATAAATAACATATATAGACATTATAGATTATGGCCCCAAATATTATCCGATCACATAAGAGTATTTCAGCAATAAACCGAACAACCATCAAATTTGATGGTTGTTCGGTTGTAACCCGCACGTCGCGCTCGAAGGCATTGAACCGGGTTAGAGCGAAAAGTTGTACTTCGCGCGAAGGCTCTGAACGCGCTCTAGTGGTAATAATATTATGTCAGTGCAGCATTGACATTGATTTGTTTTGTAGTAAGTATGTCATTGAAGAAAAGATTGGTGAAGCGTGGTCAGAACTGTGATAAGACTGATAAGGGACACAAAATGTATGTCGTCCACGCTTTGAAATACTGTGCATGATTTCGCCTCTGAAAACTAAACATATTATCATACTTAATCATGTAATTTTTATTTCAATTGAGCTTGACCTTTGACCCGCTAAAATTACTGTTAAGCTCTCCCGTCAATCACGGGCTTATAAAAATCTCTATTATTATATTTGAACATACCCTTGGTAGCATTCCACTTGGTGATAAGCCCGAGTGCATGCACAGAGCAGCCGAGTCGTTCAGCGGCGCGAGCGCGAATTGCCCAGATCACGCGCTCGGGATATAAGAATGAACGCAGATCCACTTCTGTAAACAAACAAATTGACTCGATTTACAGCAAACGCCTACATTACTTCAACTGCTGTCAAACACTGATTCTAGTTTTTTATCCTAAAGTGAGATTGTAGTATAAAAATGCAAAAACTTGTCCTGTACTAAAATGTATCCACTATTTATTGAATATGAGTTTATTACTTATTGCAAACGCATAATAATTAATAAATAGTACCTACATTGTTACCCCAGGGGTGAAAGTAACTTATGTAGTCCCGAGACGGTGTTTGGAGCCCGAGCGTAGCGAGGGAACCAATAATAGTTCGAGGGACTAAATAAGTCTTCAACCCGAGGTAAACACTGTGCTTTTCATTACGAATACAAGGAAAGTAAAATAAAAACAATGAATTAGCCAAAGAAAAAACGTGTAAATTTTATTTTACATAAATCAACAACTTCTGCTTTAGCCTGCTTTCTCTTACCCGGCCTCCACACTACTCGCGAAGTTGAACGAGGTTAAGCGAATACTGGGGTGCGATGTCAGACAACCTCCTTGTGGTGCACCCTGGGCAACCCGGCAGATTCTCGCCGCTACACAATGCAGCAGAGCCTGACGGGGAGTCCGGCAACGGACATGTCACGGGCAGGGGGTCAGCGGGAACAAGGCCTGGCTGTACTCCCCTTTCCCCTGTCTTATGATGGACGGAGAGCTGCTGGGGGGGTTTTTAGTGGGTAGGCCCGGGCCGAGTACGGTCTGGGGAGTCCCACATATCCTCGTGGTTTGGCTCGACCACGAGGAATGCGCAAATGCATTTTCCCCCCTACCAAAAAAAAAAAAAGGTTAAGCGAATACAATAGTGTAGAGGCACTTCGTCTTACTTCGTCCAACTTCGACTCGCCTCGGGCGACTTCCATTTGTTGACGGTTTTTGCGCCCGAGTCAAAGGACTCGAAGTTGCACGAAGTATCTACGCGAAGAGCCTCTCTACACTACTGGGCTAACTTCAGTTTAAATATTCACTTTTTGACCTCAATACGTATTCATGAGTAGGTACATGCGCGTGTTAGTAATTATTTTTTATTAATATTTTCACACGACACGATTATGAGTGGTACACAGTGGTCGCAGGAGCAAATTCTATTGTTCCTGGAAGCTGCTACTTGAGCGTTCATGACGTGCGAGTCCTGACGGTACTGCCGCGCGAATGAGTTTCTCGTAGACTTGAGGCATAAATATGTGATTAGGTACGTGGATTAGGTATTTTTCGTTACCAGTACGTACCTAATCCATGCCACCTAGGATTAGGTATTCGTATACCATGTTTGTTAATCGTGAAGTATCAATCTGTCAAACTATATGTCCTGTAAACAAAACTACACTTTACGTCTAATTATTAAGTTTCAAACGTCATCTAGGATAAAATACCATAACTATTTTTTGCTTAGAAAATACAGCGAATCTCTTGTTTAGTTTAACAAAATCATAAAATCTTTTTACAAAATACAAAAAAAAATAAAATTCGACTTCAAAGTCGCTGCCAAATTGAAATCTTTTTGAAGTCGGTTTTATTTTTTTGTAACAATTTTTTTTTATGTTTTTTGGAAATTTAATACCAGCTCACCGAAGTAACTTGAAAGAATGCCATTTATCATCAAAACGTGCCTATTGTATTTAAAAAACTAACCTCTGACTCCTAAAAGTCAAGGATCCTTCCATCATCAGCTCATTTCATGACTACCAGACGCAAATAGCTGAATAGCTTCGAAAAAAACATGAAACACGTTGGACGTACCTATGAAATTTAAGGGTTTCCCTCTATTTTCCTGGGATCCCATCATCAGATCCTGACTTTGGTGACAATGTAACCACCCCAGGACTATACTCTATCGAACACAAAAAGAATTTTGAAAATCGGTCCACAATGGGCGGAGTAATCACGTAATATACTCACAAAAAAAAACGGTAAAAATATTAAACTTGAATCAAGAATGAAATTAAATATTAGGACCTATTACTATTCCAATACATTCCCTAATCCGAATATTTATGCCAATACTGAATAAATATTAAGACCTATTACGATACTAATACATTCCCTATTCCAAATATTTATGCCGGTACCTAATAAATATTAGGACCTATTACGAGTACTAAACTAATACATTCCCTATTCCGAATATTTTTGGTGGAACTGAATAAATATTAGGAACAGGTATTTGGATTAGGTATTTGAAAATATTAGGAACAGGTGGATTAGGTACGGAAATTAGCTAATCCAGCCCATGTCTAGTTTCTCGCGAAGTTCAACGAGTGTGTAGCGACATACTTCGGACTTCGGTTAACTTTCCCGAGTACTTCGTCGAGGAACTTAGAGTAGTCTGGAGGAGGCATTATAAAATCAGGCGTTAACTCAATACCTGAATCAGATGAACTCATTGTGTTAATTATTAAAACAATGTTATAATACAAATATAATTAACAGTTAATACAAATCTCTGCTATACGGAAGTAAAACTCTACAAATGGAAAAAAAACAAATGAAGATCGCATTGCCGCTTTCCCGCCTATTTTGTTTTTTTTCTGTGGCCGGCCAGCTATTCAGCCAATATTTTTCATTTTCATAATTTAAAAAATGGTTGAAAATAAATTATAATAAAGTCATTTTAATAATTCTTTAAATACTTAACATTATGTTATTTCAATTTTACACCGCGTTGTAATTGAGTGGCTGTATAGAAAGTCGGAACATGGTTCAATAAAAATAAAATTTGACAGAAGCTGTCAGTTGAAAGTGATTCTCCCTAGGGCTGAAAAGTATTGCTTTCAACCCGCTCCTCAGGCAACTTCAGACCTACTTTCAGAGTATGAGTAATGAAAAATATTATAAAACAATAATTAACACTTATGGCTAAGAGTCTGGTTAAAACAAAGTTATTTTAAACGGATTTGATTTCCTTTAGTTACGGTTACTGGCGTGTACTCTTGGGTTGGCTGCAGGCTAAATTTAGATACTTTATTTTCAATTTTCAATAAAAACGTGAAATTTAATGTTATTAATTATAAGTATTAGGCGTTATTGACGTTGTTCTCATGTTTATGTTTGTTTGTTTAGCGTGTTAATTTCATTAAATATTGATAAAGTTATTTAATTATTTCGTTCCTGTTTGGTTTGTCGGCGGCGACGCCAACGTCGAGGAATCGCCACTGTCGTGGCCGCCTACACACATAGCTTCATCAACTATATGCGTGTATCTTACGCATAAAGAATGTTGGCAAGTATATACTTGCCAACATTCTTATTCAGTATTTCGAACTGTTGATACTTTTATGGAGTTTTGGAGTGTTTTGTGATTTTGTGAAATAAGTATGTGGTTTTTTGAGCTTATCAAGGGGAAAAACACTAATAAAACCGGTGCTTCTTTAACATCAAAAAATATTATAACTGATAGATATACCCACATGGTGTTCTTTTAATGTCAAAAATAATAAGTTAATCACCCCACGGGAAAAATTAATCACCCGTAGTACTACCGGACATGTAGTAAACACGGGCAAAAAAATTTATCCATGTATAACCAGTAGTACCAGCGGTAGTACCACGGGTAAGCACTGAATAAAACTAGTGCGTATTAATTATTTCTTACCTGTAGGTATCGTATCCAAGTTTCGAGAGCTGATACGGGCCTCTGCGGCCAGCGCGCGGTAGCAAAACTCGCGCAGATACGGAACGCACTCAGCGGGACCCACCCACCAGCACTGCCACTCCTCGGGCGTCTATCGATCACCACGATATCACACTCAGCACCAGTGGCGGCGCAAGATACAACTTACGTGGGCATGGTACGCGTTGCGGGTGCGGGCATGATACATTACGTTGCGGAACCCCTTCATCATCATCATCATCATCATTTCAGCCAAGAGACGCCCACTGTTGGACATAGGCCTCCCCTAAGGATCTCCATGCCGACCGGTCCTGCGCCCCTTGGCAACAACAAAACGACTTATTTTTTATAAAAAAGACGCATTCAGTTCGCTGCGCGAAGCACCGCAGACCGCAAGAACGTGTGCTATGGCCTTGCGCCACGTCTGCAACTCTTTATCACCGAGTTTCTAAGTCTCGGTTTTAAACCCTTATTTACCTTCCACACCTTGGGGTCCCCTGTCTTACTAGGACACCGTGGTGAGCTACTGACCCACCGCCACCCACCACCAGCAGATGATTCAGTAAGAAGTCGACAAACTGATTGCGCAATCAAACAGACATCGTGTCAGATGTCCATGCAGGGGGCTTATAACTCTTTATTTCCAAGTTTATAATAAGACTATTTGAGGTAATAATATGCCCCCAGTTCTGTAAAATTTGTTGACTGGTTGCGGTGCCACTAGATGTCCTAGTGGGACAGAGGGCTATTCTACGTAAAGTGGACACAAAAATACCGATATTTCCGGTTTCAATAATATTTGATTGTGTTATACCTTTATATTATGTCCTTGACCCAAAAACAAAATATTTTTAAAGTACCTATAAAGTCGGGTTCGAGTTAAAGGACTCCCAAGATTTTACTAACGGGTCACTATCAAAAGTAATCTTAAAGCTCAAAGATATACAAAAACAAATTAAGCAACAAGATTGTGTTTATTTCTTAAGTAATATTAACACGCAATTCATCCACCACAGCAGTCATTCAAGAAACACTCCTCAAGGTGGATGCAGGACCAGAGAAAGCTCCATACCGAGCCATCATTTATTTTACCTATTTTTCTTGCTTCTATTTTTTGTGCTTCTATTTCTGTGGTCCGGTTTGAAGGGTAAGGCAGGCGCAGTGAATTACTAAGCACTGAGGCTAGACTTGTAATATCACAAGCTCGTAACATACGCCGTAAGTTTTACGAATCTTAAATCGTGAGGACCGTTTTTCCATGCAAACGTAGTCCCCCGTTTCCTTCTTGGATAATGGAAGTAGAGCAATTTTTTTCCAAAAAAATCTATGGCCTCTATTAGTATGTTCCTATGTTAATTATTTAAAAAGATTTTATAAAAGCAACACATTAAAAGCTTTCTCTAAAATTTAACGAAAAAACTAATTAAAGCGGTCCAGTTTTAGAGAAGCAAACAGGGGACTACGAAACGTCTATTTTCAGGTCCGAGCTGCAATTGTTTCTATCGCAGCATGCTCGGTTGTTCGGGCACACAGCGCGAGAGCAACACATTTCACAGCTACAGATCGCGCCAAACATCTACTCCGCTCTGAAGTTGTTTCGCGCCCCTTTCTCATGCACATAAAATATACTAAGTTTATTTTTATCGTGCTAAAATTTATTTGGTGATTTGTCATTCGTGCACTACTTTAACTTATGTAGAGTCTGCAAAAGTTGTCTGTCTACATTGTAGACAGACAACTTTTACCCACCACCAACCCATGGCCCTACTCCACCAATCGTGGTTATACGGGCCGCAACAGCGGGAGATGTGCGCGGAACCTGCGTAATCGCACTCTAGCCGCGCACACTTCTTGACTCCCTACAAGTTATTTAAATCTATGTAGTCTAACTTATGTAGACAGACAGTAAATATAATTTAACTAAATTATATGTATATTTCGACAATACGACGCGAATCGTGCTGTATTCAGGGCGGACTAGAAGTTTGGCGCGATCTATACTTTCATTTGTTCGCCTTTGTTGTATATAGATATTGACTTGTTTAATACTAGTCCAACAGCAGTGCGACGAATTTTAAGCTTTTATTAGTTTTTTTGGCATTTATTTTGCTAAGCGTGAAAATTGATTACTTATTTATTTTTGTGTACTTACTTGATCTGTTTATACGTTGTTAAGTAATTGGGATGATGACTGAATTCAAATTTTTACGTCTCGTCATTAAATATTAAAATACCGTGGAAAAAGATGCAGTCCTGTGAAATTAGAATTAAAATCGGCTTAGAAATACATTAGATACAAGCATTTTAAGTTGTTAATTTGAAGGCAATTAGACAGAGAGATCCGACGACAACCGTGACGTCATCGTTGAGTACGGCCATATAAACTCCTTGTAAATTGCCGTTTTGCTAGAAAGAGATGGAGAAAAATCTTTAATACCTTATATCTTGGTTGTTTTTATAGTTATTCGAAAACCGATTTTGTCTTTCTGTTTATTATATGAATGAGCTTCTATTAAAGCAAAAAATTTTTTTTTGTCATCTAGCCTATTGTTTTATTTTTACAGTTTTTTGGATTTTAAATTTTTAGATTTTTTAGTGACTATCTAGCTACTTGAAGGTTGTTTGTTAATTGGCTTTTATTTGTGAGAACCTGTTATTGGCTTTCTGTTGTTATTTTTAGTTCATCTTATGTATGTTTAGCTGCTGTTGGTTTTCCTCAAAACAAATAAATATAAAAATGCGCTAACCTGGTGCAGCGGCGGCGCGTTGCGTGCGCGTGCGCAGCGCGCGAGCGAGCGGTGAATGCCGCGCGCTATGCGGGCCGCGGCCGTCGCCTCGCATGTGCACACCACCACCCACCACCCGCCGCCGCCACCCTGACACGCGCGCACGATTGACAACATTTCAGCTAAATTACAATAGTACAGTAAGCTCCTAGTCAAGCTATACTGTTTGACGTTTGGACCGTTCTTATCCCGCTCGTAATAGCGGCGGTTTTCGTAGTGCAAATGTATAGCTTGAATGGGAGCTTACTGTACATTGTTACCCCAGGGGTGAAAGTAATTTATTCAGGCCCGAGACGGTGTTTGGCGCCCGAGCGTAGCGAGGGCACCAATAGTTCGAGGGACTAAATAAGTCTTTAACCCGAGGTAAACACTGTGCTTTTCATTACGAATACAAGGAAAGTAAAAATAAAACAATGAATTAGCTTAAAAAAACGTGTAAATTATATTTTACATAAATCAACAACTTCTGCTTTAGCCTGCTTTCGCTAAAAAATCAGGCGTTAACTCCATACCTGAATCAGATGACCTCATTGTGTTAATTATTAACACAATGTTATACAAATATAATTAACAGAATCTCTGCCTATACATACAAAACTCTACAAATGGAAAAAACAAACGAAGATCGCATTGTCGCTTTCCCGCTTATTTTGTTTTTGTTTTTTTTTCTGTGGCCGGCCAGCTATTCAGCCATTATTTTTCATTTTCATAATTTGAAAAATGGTAAATATTTTGCCCAAATCTATGTTATTTTAAAGAAAAACTTGAAAATAATATATAATAAAGTCATTTAAAAAATATATTCTTTAATAGGTACTATTAAATAAATAAATAACATTGTTATTTTAATTTTACACCGCGCTGTAATTGAATGGCTGTATAGAAAGTCGGAACATGGTTCAATAAAAATGTGAAAAAGAACTAGTTTCTTTTTTAAAATTTGACAGCAGCTGTCAGTTGAAAGTGATTCTCCCTAGGGCTGAAAAGTATTACTTTCAACCCGCTCCTCAGTCAACTTCAGACCTACTTTCAGAGTATGAGTAATGAAAAATACTTTACTTCTTCAGACTGTGTTATGTTTTATCTAATGAATTATTTTTTTGTGACTTGGGATTGTAATGTAAGTCCCATTGACGGTATGACATGACACGACATTATAATAACAAAGTTGACATTTCAACGTTAAGCGAAACATACGACTGTTTGCTTTCTAAGGTCCTTGAAATGCGCTCCGCCACGCTTCCAGCGGTGTGCGCTGGGCCTAACGATTACCGTTTGGCAACAAATACCACTCGGAGGCTCAACTGAATTTTACGTTTACTTTTATACATACGGTGGCATTCTTAGCCACGGGGTCAATGGGCGTCGCACTTATGTGTCAGGACGAGAATAACAATGGATTTTGTAAAAATGCACTGATAAAAATAAAAGAATGCATAACGGACGGTGTTTCAAATTTTCAAATTGCAAATTTTAAATTCAAATTCAAAATCTTTATTCAACATAGACTTTTACAGGCACTTATTGACGTCAAAACAAAGCAAAACAATCTAATTTAAAGAAATCATATTAACCTTGTATTTTATTAACCTTAACTTATTATATTTTGTATTGTATATCGTATTGTATCCTTGTATTTTATTAACCTCATATTAACCTTTATCCACTGTTTCCACTGAAAAGTACCATTTTTTGCACTCATATCAGTAGGGTTACTCTTGAACCATTTCTGATGGATCGTCATTGGGATTGTGATTTTTCATACGCTTAAGTAACAACACTAGCGCCAAATTGAGAAAATTTAATAATACTGAGTTTGGTTCACCCAAAATCCGCACAATACGGGGTCAATTTGGAGCCAATGCGCAAAAATAAGCGTACGAAAAATCACAATTTCAATGCCGATTGATCGGATTCGGTTCAAGAGTAACCCTACTGATGTCAGTCATATTTTACGATTCTTTTTAAATAATGTTAACATGTTTAATCGGACAAAAGGAACCATACGCAAACATATTAATTATATTTTTAATGAAACGTAACAGTGATGAATTGGCGTAAAAAATTAAAAAAATGTACAAATATGTGCTTAAATGGAATGCGCCTTGTGTAAAAACCTTGTACAAAACGTCGCGTCGAATGTTTGCCAAATAAAGTGATTTTCAGAGCTGCGCATTGGAGATCAGCGGTGCGAGCATGGAACTGTCGATAAACAAAATTTGACAGCTAAGATCGACATACTCGACGAAAATAATAAAAATAAATTTGACAGATATTCCTAAGGAATGAAAAGGACAGGTGCTATTGTCGATCGATATATGTCGATCGACAAGTCCATGCTCGCAGGGCAGATTAGAAAGCGTAAAGGATGATGTACGTACCTTTATTTTGGTTGGCTCATAGTCTCCTTTTATAAGAGCGCTGCTTGCCATTAGCTTTTTCCACAAAGCTAACACCATTTTAAGAGGTGAGACATTAGTCTTGCTGGTTTTATTCATCCCGATCACCGTTGTATCAAACTCTAAAAGTATTTACAGACAATTATTAGTGCCACTAATTTAAATAACTATCGGATATTATTTCATAATCAATAAATTAGGTTGCTGGCACCATGATCACCAAACATATTAAAAGTTATTTATTAAAGCTTAAAATATCTGTGAAATTCTCAAATTATTTCTACCAACAAATTATTATTTCACTCACAACTCAACTCAAATTATTTTTTGGTGTAAAAATAAAAGAAATTGAGAAGTAAACATCTTTTGCACCAGAGTTTAAAGTCCTAAGGCAAAGATAATAATAAACCAAAACAACAAACCTTTTAAACCATTGATAATATCAGTGGCAGTGTTCCTCTCCCAAGTGACGCGACAGTTTTCAGGCAAGCCCAGGAGCTGTGGTGGATCGATATTGGGCAACGCTTCGAAAGCAGATATGTATGCCTGTTAATTCAATAAAAACAATCAATAATTTACTTAGTGTCAACATCGTCAACTATTTACATCGGAGTACACAATAAAATTTGATGCATTATTAATATTGAATATGGTAAGGTAATGATAAATTGACAGTAACTGACGATTTCATGTCACGTATTGAATTATTATAAGTTTCTGTTTGCGATAGCGCGCTGCGCGACTTTATACCTCTCCGTTTCAAACAACTAAATGATCGACGACAACGAGCGTTTATTGTTATGGCGATCGATCATAAGATTCTTGAGATTGACTTTATCGATTCATGCCATAAAAGTACAGGTTGCTATTGTTTCGGGTTTTAGTCGGTTCGATTTCAGGGATGAAGCAAACAGTTTTACTTCTTTTTAAAAATGAAGGAATAGGATTTCCATTGAGTAACATGTATAAAAAAAAATATACGATAAAGCGCGTTGAACTGCCAAAATATACAATACGTTTTATCGTTTTTTTACAGTTCACCGCAATAAACTGCTTATCTTATCTTAATGTAGGGGTGGCTCAGCATGAGAGCCTTCGCACTTCGACCCATCGTGGATCTTTTGTGCTTCCCCATATATATATAATAAACTGCTTTATCATAAATAGTGTTTCAGTGGTCATGCTAGGAGGACTGGTGGCATTAAACATGTTGAAACGGCGACGCCTACTAATGACAAGATCAAAAATCCCACGGCAGCGCGTGGTCGCCGAGCGAGCGCTGTGTGTGTAGTGTGTACAGTGCGGAGCGGGAGACGCACCTGGTGCGTCGGCGGCGGGCGGCGGCAGCCTCAGCGGCAGGCCGAGCGGCCGCTAGCGCGTGGTCGCCGAGCGAGCGCTGTGTGTGTAGTGTGTACAGTGCGGAGCGGGAGACGCACCTGGTGCGTCGGCGGCGGGCGGCGGCAGCCTCAGCGGCAGGCCGAGCGGCCGCCAGCGCGTGGTCGCCGAGCGAGCGCTGTGTGTGTAGTGTGTACAGTGCGGAGCGGGAGACGCACCTGGTGCGTCGGCGGCGGCGCGGCGTCGGGCGGCGGCAGCCTCAGCGGCAGGCCGAGCGGCCGCCAGCGCGTGGTCGCCGAGCGAGCGCTGTGTGTGTAGTGTGTACAGTGCGGAGCGGGAGACGCACCTGGTGCGTCGGCGGCGGCGCGGCGGCGGGCGGCGGCAGCCTCAGCGGCAGGCCGAGCGGCCGCCAGCGCGTGGTCGCCGAGCGAGCGCTGTGTGTGTAGTGTGTACAGTGCGGAGCGGGAGACGCACCTGGTGCGTCGGCGGCGGCGCGGCGGCGGGCGGCGGCAGCGTCAGCGGCAGGCCGAGCGGCCGCCAGCACGCGGCCAGCGCGTGGTCGCCGAGGACGGCGCGGTGCAGCGCGGCCAGCGCGCGGCGGTCGGCGGCGGCGGCGCGCGCCCCGTACAGCGCCAGCACCAGCTCGCGGCCCCACCGACCGCCGCCCTCCAGCGCGCTCGCGCACGCGCACACCTCGCCCCACTCCCACGCGTACCACCGCGACCAACCTGCGCGGGACGTGCCGACGACGTGTTGACTCACAAACACTATGAACACGATTAAACGACGTGTTCGGCGTATACCCAATCGAGCCAAAACCTACCCATGTTAACACCGACCGCGACCGACCGTGCGCTCCGTTTAGCTCGTGTGTGTTTCGACCGTTTCCATGAAGTCGGTCCACTGTAGTGTATATACAGGGCGTCCCACGGCTATGCTACATGGAGGGGAAGTACATTAAATACTGTAGATAGAAAATTTTACTGAAAGAAGACTTCATTTTTATTTTAAAAACAATTCAAAGAATTTTAAATAATCGCCTGAGTGAACCGGGAATCGAACCCGCTGAATTTGAAAAAAAAAAAACAAAATTTTACTGTACCGATCGAAAGGCTCAATCATAAGCATTTATTTCTCCTAAATAACTTGGCATCTAAAATAAAAGGAACACCATGAAAACTGACATTTAATTTACAATTTTGTTCAGAAAACCTAATGGATAGCCTTTTCTGTGACTGTCGTGCTTTTACTGACTTTATCGTTTCAATGTATTACTAATGAGTACACACTTGAGAAATTATAATTTCCCTATTATCAGTGTATGATAAAGTAATAATTTGGTAGGAACATAACTGTATTACACCTCTTTATATGCAACTCTTTGTGTGTTCACAATTACAACGCGACTGGCTAATTATAAAATAAAAAGAAAATGTATTCCATTTTCAAACGTCTAGTCCATGTTTTACAGTTTCACGCAATTGGGATGATGACTGAATTCTAATTTTAACGTCTCGTCATTAAATATTAAAATAACTTGGAAAAAGATACAGTTTTGTGAAATTAGAATTAAAATCGGCTTAGAAATACATTAGATACAAGCATTTTAAGTTGTTAATTTGAAGGCGATTAGACAGAGAGATCCGACATCAACCGTGACGTCATTGTTGAGTACGGCCATATAAACTCCTTGTAAATTGCCGTTTTGCTAGAAAGAGATGGAGAAAAATCTTTAATACCTTATATCTTGGTTGTTTTTATAGTTATTCGAAAACCGATTTTTTCTTTCTGTTTAATATATGAATGAGCTTCTATTAAAGCAAAAAAATTTTTTTAGTCATCTAGCCAATTGTTGTGTTTTACTTACCATAGCGATGGCGTATCAAAATAATTTAGATTTAATGGAAGCATACTTTCTGGATAACAAAAACATATCACAATCATTGCAGTGGTACCACGAAAGATATCCAGATAGAGTAACACCAGGTAGATGCGTTTTGAAAAGGTTGGTGGATAATTTGACAAATTTAGGACGTTTTGATGTTCGTTTACTAATGAACTAGACATTTTGATTTATTTTGAGGCCAACCCGAAAAGCTCAGTGAGGGAAGGTGAAGTTGATATGGGACTTTCAAAAAGCAAAATACACCGTGTATTGAAAAATACAAATTCAGGAGTTATGTTGAGGGGCGTTTAGTTCAAAAGTTACGCCCGGGTGATGCCGAAAGAATACTAATATTCTGCCACGAAATGGAGAGGCTCATCAGCGAGGATCCAAATTTTCTGAATAACATTATTTGGTCAGATGAGTCAAACTTCAGTAACAACGGTATGTACAACCGGCGAAATAATCGTTTTTGGTCCAGGCAGAATCCTTTACGAATCCGCGAGACTAATGATCAAGTGCGACTTTCATTCAGCTGTTGGTGTGGAGTAAGGAGTGAGATTAATAATATTCCCGATGCAGACCGACGAAATCTCATTCTCCAGCAAGATGGGGCTCCGGCTCATAACAGTCGGAGAACAAAGGATTTTCTGAATAAACATTTTCCTTCCTGGATCGGTACTCATGGGCCAATCAGATGGCCTGCGAGATCCCCGGATCTGACTCCATTGCATTTTTGTGGGGTTATGTAAAAGATTTAGTTTACAAGAGTATGAGAGTGTGCTAGAATTACAAACTGAACTTAGAAATATTATTTTAAACATTCACCACGAAAAAATTAAGAAATCAACGGGAAGCGAAAATATTAAAAGAGTTAGAATTTGTATACAACAAGAAGGGGCACACTTTGAGCATTTAATAAATTAAATTGATTGTAGGTTGCGGTTAAATGTACACATACCTCAATATTGTAAATTAAATGTCAACTTACATGATGTTCCATTTATTTTAGATGCCAAGTTATTAAGGAGAAATAATTATAAATGCTTATGATTGAGCCTTCAGATCGGTATAGTAAATTTTTTTTTTCAAATTCAGCGGGTTCGATTCCCGATTTACACAGGCGATTATTTGAAATTCTTTCAATACAGTTCGTATTGTTTTTTAAATAAAAATGAAGTCTTCTTTCAGTAAAATTTTCTATCTACAGTATTTAATGTACTTCCCCTCCATGTAGCATAGCCGTGGAACGCCCTGTATACTATTACCATGACACATGACACGTTTTGACACAGTTGTCCATGTATGTATATCATTATATGTATATCATTTATTCTACTAGCTGTATCTACTTACATCAACCAATGGTACAACATTAATTTATTCTTTGAGTAAACATATAGCAACACAATACATTTGTGAACATTTATTCTTATTTCGTTACCGTTTTACAGCGCCTCTAGTGCCGAGTTTCTTAAACTGTATGTGTGCTCCGTCAGAGCAACATTGGTCTATTAAGGACTACATTGCACAGGCCACCTCCTATTTGTATGTCCTCCGTGTATTGTACTTACCTTGAGGTATGTAAGCGCGACGCTCCTGCGCGATGGCGTGGAAGAGGGCGAGGCAGACTCTCGCTCGCATCGTTGCGCCGTCTGCCCCGAACGTTCCCCACGCATTCAGCGTGCTTACCACGTTGTGTTTCACGCCTTCCGGTGCCTACAAACGAATTATATGTTCGTAATACAGTCCTCTGAACGTTTGTAAATAAATTGTTATTTCAACATTAGGCCGGCTCTATGAGATAATTTGATTTTTTTATAGCACCTTAAGTTTGTATATCTACGTTGTTTATACAATGTTCACACGTAGGCGTTTATATTAAGATTAATGCAGGTGAAGGTGGAATGGGTGGGAATGCCACTCCATTATTTCTACAATATTAAGTCCATCAGTATTAAGTCCATTATTTCTACAATTTTTTAATTGTTATGCCAATAAGTTTAAATAAATAAATGGCATATTAAAATATCGCATTGAACTTACTTCCAGAATAACATTTACGCATGAGTTCGCAATGTTTGGTGGTATTTCACGATCTTCAGCGACAATCCATAGACGAAATTCGTCATTGAAATCATCCATCTGAAATGTAAGTAATAAGGTAAAAATTGATTATACAAAGGACAATGTCCAAAAATATAAGGAACTGCAGTGCGATTCCATAAAAACACGAACGCGATTTTGATACAGATTTCATTTTGTACGTTATCCTAAGTGAAAACTGTTCGGTAATCTGGGGGCTGATTCTAGCTCAATTCATAACAAAGTTTGAATTCCAGTTTTTTCACCACTTTTTTATTGAGTCGCTCTTGTATTGTCTTGAGGTATGTAAGTCTCGGGAGTACTCAAGTCGTAAATTTAAATTTGGCGTATGGTTTTTATTTCTATTCCTTTCTTTTTTGATTATCCTAGTATGTATTATTTTAATAATTTCAATAATATTACATAAGTATTTATAGTAGAATTCAACCGAGTATTTTGTTTTTTAAATAACAAGTTAATAATATTTATTCCAATTAATAGTACATTGTTTACCATGAGAGCAAAGAATTATATTTTTTTGAATCCAGAGTGATTGAAAGGATTCTAAAGAATAATCCCGAGCACAGCGAAGGATTCAAAGTACGCCACTCTACTTTTTAGAGTAGAAAAAGAGAGAAAATAAGTGAAACTTATAAGTAAGAATACACGTTTATTTATTTACTTTACTTTCAATCTTACTTGAATGACAATCAATCAGACAAGAAAAAGAAAAAGAAAAGCTAATAAATTGCTAGCAATGAGCATCATCTGATTGGGTGAACTCTGATTATAAACCGCTCGAAAAAAAGTCGACTTCGAGCTTTTTTACAAATGGTCCGAGATCGTCCCCATGCGGGCAGATTCTCACGGATTCGAAAAATTATTTTTATTGTCATTATAAAATAACAGTTTTAAGTGTTTATTTAGACAAACAAAATGCCAAGCTAAATTCTACAATAAATATATAATGTAATTAAAAATAAATAAAAAACATACATACAATAGATCATCAAAAAAGAAAGAAAAATAAATAAATACCATACATTTGCAATTGGCGCATGGCGTCTCGATTATTCCCGAATAGTAATACAAGGGATTTTCCATAAAGAAATGACGGAGCTCGACATGTCCTGTGTTCTGATGGCTTAACTCCTACCTTCAAATTCGAGTTTTTTTTGAGCGGTAATCAGATACCGCTCAAAAAAATTTCGAATTTGAACTTTTTTACGAATTTTGCGAGAATCAGTCCCGGGCATAAACTTACATCGCGCCGGGGTTCAAATTGCACATAAATAATTACTAATTAGTAAATTTTGGTAATTTCGCTCGGGTTGGATAAGTCTTCGGCGGCCTATGCGGCCATGGCGTCTTCTCGTTATGTTGAAGAGTAACGTTTGAATCTTGCCCGAGGTAACATTTTTTCTTGTATTGATTTATTTATTTATCAACATATTAGGCTATTTGGCAACATTGAAAATATACTACAAATTATGGTCGTCCTATTAGATAATAGGATAAAAAAGTATAATTTATTTTATTTCATGATAATTTGTGTATATTTTTGGATATTTCACGAAATAAATTTCGAATATTTTTTGAATATTTATCTGTGACGGAAACGCATATGATTGGACGTATCTCTGGTGACGTCACACGCAAGTAAACACAGATTCCTCGACTGATTATTAGTACTGTTTTGCATGTGTCAAACTAACTTGTTTACTTGCGTGTGACGTCACGCACGTCATGTTTTGCGCCATTACAGAAAGAGCGTTTTTGCCGCGCTTTTAGAAATTTAAACTTTATTATTGATTTTTAAAGATAAAGGTCTGATTTCCCGGATATTAATGTAGTATGCATATTATGACATATAGAATAATTTTAAATGAATTTCTAAAATAAGTCAAATAGCCTATTACTATAAAAATACTCCAACTTCACAATCCCGTGTCGAACAAAAAAATTATTGAGTTTTTCTCATTCGGAAATTCTCAGTAACAGTTTGGAGTCTAAAATTAGTGCCTGAAGGTGTTCAATAGTTATATTATACATACAGGGTGTCCCAGAAGCCGACGTCAAGCCGAAAGCAGGCGGTAGACTAACTCATATATGTTATCAGAAAAATATATAAAAAAATCTAAGTCACCTATTTAAAAAAAATCTAACATTAAAAAAAAAACGATATAATTTACACCCTGTGACGGTTTTTTCACTCTTGTTGCTACAAATCTTGACTTTTCTAAACTTTTTCTTTTGTTTTGTAATCCTGAATAATGTTTCTATATACTCTAATCTAAAATTTAAAGCCAGCTGCTCCAAATTAGAAGAATATGCCATTTTTATCTAAATTAAATATTCAAAATAAATTTTTCGCATAGCTTTAATAAGCTGTACTGAAAAAAAATGTACTATGCGAGTTTGGCAAGTAACTGCAAAAGTTGGCGCATTCAATAAGGATTCCAAAATGGTATGATACTTGGTAGATAATTTCTACGATTGCAGACAATTTTTTTTCCAAAAACAGGCAGTTTTGAACAAATTTTTCTTACGTACTTAAAATTTATTCTAATGTACCCATGGTTTGCTTTAAGGCTGTAACTTTAACATTCTAGTTTGAGTGAGACCGGGAGAGTCATTTTACGAAGTGTGAGAGAGACAGATAGTGACGCTAACGTGACAGAGACGGCGAGTCTCACATCCACTTCGTAAAATGACTATTTTACGAAGTGGAAGTGAGACGGATAGTGACGCCAATTATTCGCTAACGCACAAACAATACACATCAGTACGTTTCGCTCCTTCGCTTACTGCGCATCTTTTTGTATTCGTTCGTGTTGTCGCATCTTTTTGTATGCGCCAACTTTTGCAGTTACTTGCCAAATTCGTATAGTACATTTTTTTCAGTACAGCTTGTTAAAGCTATGCGAAAAATTAATTTTGAATATTTAATTTAGATAAAAATTGCATATTCTTCTATTTTGGAGCAGCTGGCTTTAAATTTTAGATTAGAGTATACAGAAACATTATTCAGGATTACAAAACAAAAGAAAATGTTTAGAAAAGTCAAGAATTGTAGCAACAACAATGCAAAAACCGTCACAGGGTGTAAATTTTATCCATTTTTTTAATGCTAGATTTATTTTTAAATAGGTGACTTAGATTTTTTTTTATATTTTTCTGATAACCTAAATGAGTTAGTCTATCACCTGCTTTCAGCTTGACGTCGGCTTCTGGGACACCCTGTATATGCCATTATATTTATTTTCTTCATTAGTAAGTTCGTATTAATACTGTGCATTTATACTGTTAAAAATTGGAATAAAAGTTAAAAAAATATATTATAATTTAATTATTTATTCTTTCTTCTTGTTTTTCTTTGTCTTATCACCAAGATTAACATGGTGTACCATCTATTAATTACCCGTCGCTGCACGAATGATGTGATGAAATTTTGCAGTTCTTGCGTGATTGGCGAGGCACCGACTATGAGTGCTAGCCAGCTGCCGCCGCGGGCTTTCTCCACGGAGGCCTCCCACGCTGCGCGGCCTTCCTCCACGCCCACCTAGTTTTCGATTTGTGGCCGTTATGTAGTTGTTTGCATAAAATTAATGCAAACCAAATGATTGGGACAAAGCATGATTGACATGAAACCATTAACTAAAAACGATTACAAAATTAGAAGGTTAGTTTTTATAATTTGATTGGTATTTGTCTTACACAAACAACGATGTACTATTTTCAAAGGCTTAAAATTATTTCTTGAAGAGATTTTTTCCAGCCAAATCTAGCTGATGAATGTATAAAAAATTTGAAGGAGACTAAAATAACTCAAAAGCAGTATTAAATTTAGGTTATACAGTGGGCGGTACTGCCAACTGTGCCAACTGCCACGCGCATGTTTCTGGCCAGCAGCAGCCACCGCATCAGACGTGCGGATTCTGTGGACTGACCTGTTCATGGTGTGGACTAATCTGTGGATAGTGCAGTGTGTCCCTGTGGATGGACTGTATTGATCTTTGGATGGTGTGTGACTGACCTGTGGATGGTGAGTACTCGGTGTACACTAACCTGTGGATTGTGTGTATTGATCTATGGATGAGTGCTGACTGCTGACTCGTGGATGTTGCGCACTGCCCTGTGAATAGTGTGTAATGATTTGGGGATGCTGTGCGTGCTGACCTGTGGATGGTGCGTGGTGACCTGAGGATGCGGCGCAAACTGATCTGTGGATAGTGTATAGTATAGATAGTGGTGCTAACTTGAGGATGTTGTGTGCTGACCTGTGTATGCCGCGTGCTGGCCTGAGCAAGTGCGTACTAATCTGCGGATTGCGCGTGCTGACCCTTAGACAAAAGCCATACGCTAAGTTTTCCGCAGTCGTACCGCAGAAAAATGTATGGAAATGACATTAGCTTGTGACAACCGCACGCTATTTTTTCCGCAGCTTATGTCATCTCCATACATTTTTTCTGCGGATCGACTGCGGAAAACTTATCGTGTGGCTTTTAGCTAGGGGGATGGTAGGGCTAGCACGAACATTTGCGTCAAAGTATTCGTAACGTCATCGTGAAATATTAGAATAGAATTGTTCAGCGCTCCTACAGGGCGCACTTGATACAGAAATGAGACTGGCGGGTTTCTTAGGAGTATTCGGCCTGATCACCTACACGAAAACTTTTAACTTCTCGTCAAAGCTCAATCTATTAGACAAATGAATATAGTTTAATATTTTGCCAAGAACTTCGAGAAAATTAGTTATAGTGTGTTGAATGTTGACAAATACGTTTGTTTATGTTTTGGTTTAATTCACGAATTCGTCTTATAATGAACAGTAACTTATAAAAATCAGTATGTATAATAGACGTAAACATATATTTTTGTACCACAATAGGAAATACGCCCCATACTCCACACGTTAGTGAAAATAAAATTGATCGCACAAACGCAAATTACCATAGACGAGTAATTATGGACATTTGTTGACATTCTAATCAAACATCGTATCAGTGTGGTCGCACTTAATAAATTAATTGATACGTCGATCTTCTACATTTTATACTCAAATCTTTCAAAAACATTAATTTCAGATAAAATATAAAGAAATTTGCGGTAAATAAATTAGCATTATAATTCAATAACTTGTAAATGTATTATTTTATCTGTTAAACTGGTTAATTCGCCAAAATCGAGTCTCAAAATGTATCGATTAAATTCAATGAAAGGGATTTTTTCTTGACTTTGCTAAGTTCTACAAAGATGTTTGTTACGTTAATAAAATCTACGAAAAATATAAATTTTTTCATAAAAATCTCAATCTTGTAGGACTTCAGGCCAAAACCCGCCAGTCCCCTTTACGATGACGATACGAATACTTTGACGCAAATGTTCGTGCTAACCCTACTGTACTGTAGACGGTACGTGGTGAGTACCCGTGGAGGGTGAGTACAGAGTACAAGGTACGGACCTGCGCCAGCGGTCGCGCGTGCTCGTGCGCGTGCGCGGCGAGCACGTCCTGCGCGTGCGCGGCCAGCAGCAGCGCGGGCCGCGCGCCGCCCCAGCGCGCCGCCGCGCCCACCGCCGCGCTCGCCGTCATCAGCCCCGCGCCTGTCCGACCGGGTGCCAACCGCGTTACAGGTGACATCGTCACAGAAGATATAAAAGTACTCCGTACAGAATGGCTATTCACCGCCCCGCACTCATTTCAAATACCTCACCCAACCCCGCAATTTGTAGTAGACATCACTGACACATAATCAAGGGCGCGCGCATTCGCTCGGGCGCGGCGATATTTCACGTTCACCGAGTAGACGCGAGCGCCGGCCGATAACAGAGAAAACGCTATGCGGGAAAAAGGTCGCCGCATTTCTCGCGTCATTACGATTGATAACCACGCACTCAACCCTACTAGATTCCACGCACACGTTTGCGCGTATACAAACGTAACTTGCTTAAGTAGTAGTAATAGGTAATTGATTTGCGAACGTTGTATGGAGTGTCCGGGGTGTGACATCGTTTTCTCAAACTTGCCCTGTGAGCATGGAACTCTCGATAAACAAAATTTGACAGCTAAGATCGACATACTCGACAAAAATGGATAAATTTGACAGATATTCCTAAGGAGTGAAAAGGACAGATGCTTTCGTCGATCGATATATGTTGATCGACAAGTCCATGCTCGCAGGGTTGCTACAGTATACGCCCAAGGGCCCTATTATTGCATCATTCATCTGGCGGCGAGCGTTGTCCGCACTCGATTTTTAATGATTTTCGTCTCATGTTCGACGAACATGTTACATGACACAAAATCCCTATTAGGACGCATTGTCGTAAATTGTTTGCAACTATGAGATGTCGTACTAACGCTGGTAAGTGATCACGTTTATATCAAATGGTTTCATTATATAATGATCATTTTCGTGATATTGATATGCATGCAACCAGGGCCGGATTTAAAGGTCTGGAGGCCTCGGAGCAACAAAGGAATGGAGGCCCCTTGGCCCCAAATTATTTTCCAAATAAAATGAACAATTGTTTTTAATGTAATCATGATTGTACAAAGAATTGTAGGTAAAGGTAAAACGCGAAGAAAAAAAATGAAAGGAAAAGTTGTTTACTAGTCTGAATTTTTTCCGAAGTCTCTATTGTGGGGGCCCTTTCTATTGTGGAGGCCCCGGGGCTGTAGCCCCGGTTGCCCTCCCCTAAATCCGGCGATGTTACATATGAAAAAATGAAACAAATGTAAAATAATCTCGTGTATCTTTATGTTTTGTGTTGTGTATGTGTGTGGTGTCTATGTGTGTGTGTATGTGTGACTATGTGTGTGTGTGTGTGTGTGTGTGTGTGCGTGTGTCTATGTGTGTGTGCGTGTGCGTGCGTGCGTGTGTGTGTGATATGCGTGCGTGTGTTTTATCCTTAGTCAAATATGTTATTTTATTGTGCTAGTATAAGTTTATAACGTTTTTGTGGTAAACGGTGTTGATGTACAATTATTAACTTCATTTATATAACTGTAAATATCATACTTCATTGTCACATTGTTTGTTTTCCCCAATAAAGTGAAAAAAAAAGAAAAAAAAAAGAACATCAACACCTGAGGCACAATTCTGCTAATAAGTTACAGCCGAATAGAAACTGAACCGTTGCGAGGGACCAATCAGAATGCCACAATATCACGTGATCGAACAGTTGAATGGCAATATACACTTTCCGATTGGTCGATCGCAACGGTTTAGTTTCGATTCGTCTGTAACTTATTAGCAGAATTGGGCCTCATATGTCTAATGATTTTCGTTTCGTTTTCGACCAAAATCGATATAATATTACAACGAATTTCAATATAATTTTAATTATCATAAAAAAAAGAAAATGTGTAAAGATCCAGTGAAGGCGACACTTTCCGAGCGCTCGGCGCCAGACGAATGACTCAAGAATAGAGCCCCATATCTTACACAGCCTTCTTTGCGATAAATCGTACTTGCAGTACCTACTGGACCAAACAGCGGCCAGCAATTATTTGGCGTGCCCGAGCGGCCTAAGCAATGTAATTTGAAAATGGAATGAACAAGGTATTCAAAATCCATTTTTAAAGTCCGTACATGATTACTTAAGAAGTAAGTAACGCACTTAAGTTTTATTTAAATTTCAAACTGGCACAGCAAAAAAAATGCTTCGTTATATGAAATAAAAAAGAAATCAATATCCGGCTTCACTTTTTATTGCTTTTTGTTCATTAATTATAGTTGTTTATAATGAGTACATCGTGTGATGGAGATATTTTAACACAAAGAAAACTTCAAGAAGCGGCAAAACATGGCATTATGTTTATTATTTTAATTAAGCCGTGGCTACTTCTGCGGAGTTTGCTACAAAAGATATTAACGTCTTATACCACATACCATTCAACTTGCGAAGCCGTTGACCGCATGTGTAATGTCAAAACTACCGGGTTTGTTGACGCGTTAGGGCGAAGGTGGAATCATAGCATTAGAGCCTGCCACACGATAATACGGTGGACGCCGTACCGTAAGGAAGGATAACCACGATTTTTGTTCGAATATTTTAGCACACAAATGGCTGTTGTAAAAGAATCAGTGCCTATGACTATATAATATAGACTTACTTCGCGATCACACAAATAATGCCTGGCATTAGCACGTCCTTTACTTACCAATTAATTCGTCTACAAATGCCACAATAGCCCTGTAGGTAGAGTCTGGTCGTAAAATAGACACGGCTACTACAGTTTCAAAACTAGTCAATGACAATTTTGAAATCACATTTAAATCTCCTGATTCAAGGAAGTCTTTCCATAACTTGTCGTTTTCAAGTGACAATTTGTTGAAGAAGTCTTCATTGGCAATCTGTTAACAGGTAAGGGTAATCAATTATCACTAGTGTTATTCTTTTTTTGTCTAGAACTCTAACACACCTATCCATAAAAAAATTAATACCTTCAATTGGCCAAGTTTTTTAATGAGTTCATCGGGAATCCAAGGCAGAGATTTTTGTATTTCCTTGCTTTTAGTATGATCTTCAATACCCAAATAATTCCCCAAGAAAAGCTGCCACAGCTGTAACAAAATACATCAAATTCAAAAACTGTTATCTCAGTTCGTAACCAGCAGCGAATAAACTTAAGTTATGTATCGCCATAAGTTCAATAATATACCTTATCTGGAATAGCATCTTCATAAATTTGTTTCAGTATGTGTAGCACAACCTTATATTTGTCTTTTTTATGGACACCTAGTAGAACGCGCTCTATAATTCTTCTCGTTATATACTTCATTATTTCATTGTTATCGATGTTATCTGCTTTCTGTAACCGCCATAAATGTTAGTTTGTGTTTAGAATTTTCAATAGTTGGTTGAAATAAAAAAAAAATTCTTACTCCACGCTTAAGGGCATCAACAAACACTTCCAAGATGACATCAATAGGCAACGAAATAAGTGGTCGCTGAGTGGCGAGTCTTTTAACTGCGAGTGCCAGAAGCGCACTTCTTGATGCGCTAGGTCTATATGCTTCTGACGCTGCTTGTATGTCATTTTCTATAACAAGAGCTGCTTCAAGCGCTTCTGTTATTGTGGTGCTCGTTTCTCTGGTCTTGTTCAAGGACGCCAGGAGGTTTGTGTCGTGTAATATGTCGCCGTTAGTTGATAATATACTAAGAAGATTTTCCTGTGAGAATTAAAATTAGTAATCTAATTAAGGAGTAAACATTAAAATATACACCCTGTTTGCTAGTAAATTAAATATAAAATCACCTGCAATTCATGCTGCTGTTTTTGTAACGTGGCCTTTTTGAGTTTAATCTCCTTCCATTTTTCGTTAATTTCCGGTTTGAGTTGTCGCAACGCGTAATGTACAAGCTGGTCTGAAATCGATGAGGAAAAGTTTATATTTTATTTTCTTAGGAACAATGAATTTGAACTTAAGGCGACTAGAGACCTGAAATAGTGGTTTTTGGAGGCTTACTACTCTTAAACTAGCCGGTAAAAAGTTCTACAAAAAATATATTTTACGCTTTGATATGTGCCCTATAAACTGTACATTTGAAAAGTTTGAAGTATATTAAATAGTATGCAAAAAAAAATTTTGAAATGAGTCTGTTTTCAAATTTAATTTCCGAACTGCTCCTAAACTACAACTGATATGTTTATGGTTGTTGATAGATCTAAATGTAAATTAATTACTCTTGAAACTGTACATTTTTTATTTTAAAATAATTATTAGTTTTTACAAAAATAATTTTTTACCACTTGCACAGCAAACCGGCGTGAACGGGCGACGAGAATCAGTGTAGCGCTGACATTCAAGGAGGAAGGCCGCGCGCTGCGTTGCCGCCATCCACTTGTTACGCGAAATCGTAAAATCGATTGCTAGGGTGCTTACACTTCTCACATGCGATAGTGAATACGATACGCGCTTCTTTAGTGCAAGACGTGTAATTTACTTCTTGTGTGCGAAATGACGCTTTTTGTGATTATAACAACAATATAATCAAAGGCAGTCTAGAAGTATGCGAATTAGAGATCCTGAATATAATAGAATCCTACTAATATTATAAATGTGAAAGTGTGGATGTTTGGATGTTTGTTACTCAATCACGCAAAAACGGCTGAACGGATTTGCATGAAATTTAGCATGCATGTAGCCTTTGACATGGAAAAGAACATAAGCTACCTTTTATCCCGATTTCTTAAGTAGTTCCCGAGGGAAAATTGAAAATTGTTTACGAGCTAAGCCGCGGGTAGACAGCTTTGAAATTTGGTATGCATGTCACCTATGCTATGGAAAAGGACATGTCCTTAATGATCTCGCAAATAGTTCCCGTGCGAAGATTACAAATTGTTAACGAGCGAAGCTTTAGACCCAATTCTGAAGTCCACGCAGACGAAGTCGCGGGCAGAGGCTAGTAAGCTATAAAAAACAATAGTAACTTTACATTTGATGTCACAAGTTGGCAACGTACACTGTGGTTCTTGCGGGGGTTGCAGTTTTGCTGCGAATCTCACAGAAGCCGTATGTATTATAAATAGGTGACTGTTACCACTTACCAACAGGTGGGCAGTTTGCTTGTTTGCTAAGTTATCGCAATAAAAAAAAGTTGCATTGAAGAGAAGGCATAATCAAGACGAAAATACACCTATTGAAAAAAAATCAGGAAATGAGCAATAAAGCCACTGAATAAATCGGACTCGCCCATGAAGGGTTCCGTAGCAGCAAGTAACATAATATAAAAGTTCTTCTAGTTCGTTGTAACTTTGATCGATGTTTTAATTTTTTTTTTAATTAACTTATTGATAAGTAAACATTATAATTAGGTACCTAAATGATGGGATTTTTATTATTAGAAAATAATGGTTCACGGCTTATGCATAAGGTTTATGTTTATGAAATTATTTTTTTTTTTATATTTGAGTTGATTGAATGAAAGGTAAATTGCGGTTCACAATTTTTGACGTATTAAAAAACTACTTTCTAGATCTCGTTCAAACCAATTTTCGGTGGAAGTTTGCATGGTAATGTACATACATCACATTTTTACACACACATACAACATATTTTTTTGTAGTTTTATCATTCTCTTATTTTAGAAAAAAAATTGAGATTCAGTTCTAAGTATGGGGAACCCCCAAAATTTATTGTTTGTTTTTCTATTTTTTTAAGAAAATCATCATACATCTACTTACCAAGTTTCAACAGTATAGTTCTTATAGTTTTGGAAAAAAGTGGCTGTGATATACGGACGGGCAGACAGACAGACATGACGAATCCATAAGGGTTCCGTTTTTTGCCATTTGGCTACGGAACCCTAAAAAGCGAAGGGTAGAAAACGAAGAGACAAAAAGTCACAATATGGAATTTGTTAGTCCTTTACGTGAAAGGTTTTTCGGAATTTTAATATTTGTGGAAAATTAAATGAATAAAGTATTTTTTTATTCTTGAACTTTTCTTTCATGAACATACAAAAAGACAGACATTTTCATAACTTTTATGAGAAAATCGTGAGTTGAGCCAAAACCTACCCGTGTTAACATAGTCATAAAAAAATTATGGCGGCATTGAAAAATCGAAATTGTAAAATTAATTTTGAAATTCCGCATACAAATAGTTGGGTCTACCTATACAATTTCGAATTTTCAATGATGCCATATCTTTACATGACTACGTTAATATAGGTAGGTTTCGGGTTGATAGGGTATTGACCAAACACGGTGTATAATATATTTCAAGCTCACGATTTTGTCATAAAACTAATGATGTTTGTCTATCTGTCTCTTTGTATGTCAATGATCACCTTGCTAAAATATGCATTTGACTGCCCGCTTGGCTAAGCTAGGTTCGATTCATCACCATGACCATTTTTATATTCAAACTGACTGACTGAACAACTTGAATGAAGTTACTTTTTTCATAACTATAAAAAAAAGACAAGATAAACTTGTACCTACATAGGTCACGCTAAGTTTCCGAAATTGGTCACTTACATAAACAATAGACGGTCACTGTGCCTGCGAACTACGTTTCGCCATATATTTTTTCCGTTTTTACAACCGTTCCGTTTTTACAGACAAAATATTGATGCTCAGCTCCTATTAGTCATAGCGCGATGTTATTGATGCCTTCCTCGATAAAAGGGCTATCCAACACAAAAAAAAAATCAATTTGAATCAGTAGTTCTTGAGATTAGCGCGTTCAACTAAACAAACAAAGTCTTCAGTTTTATAATATTAGTAAGTATAGATTTAAAAAGTTATTACTACATTTGAAAATTGAACGCTTTAGCTGAAGAATACAATTTGATTCATTTGACTGTCAATTGTTTTCACATTACTGCGCCCCACGTAACTATTGCATAGTCCCAAAAAATGTAACACCGAGGTACACCCTACTATTGATATTTAGATGCGAGGTAACGGCGGGTGGCGCGGCGCGAACACTAGGCCACGCCCGTACGCTCAAGGCCATTGGCGGCTATAGGGGCCTTAACTATCGTCAGGGGGTTTCACTCTGCAGTTTAGGTATGTTTGGCCGGCGCACCGGCGGGGCGGTGTATGGCTAAAGGTTGCCGCTCGGCTCGCACGCCGGCCGGGTCGCACGTAATAATTTAGATTTTTCTCGGTAACGATAACTGCATATCGGTGAGTGGGAGCCCTGCGCTCTTATCGATAAATCGGTATCTGGTCAGCGTCGCTGACGAAATTGCAACACTCGTATCATGCAATAAATTTCAATTTCCCGTGCAGTCAGATGAAGGTCGTAAGAGTAGGTAAATTTTCATACCTAAACTTGGATTTTCTTCGAGAGTGATCCTTCCGTACTTTAGTACTATTATTTATTCTGTGCTTTAGTTTACTTGGAACCTAAACATTGAGTCAGATATCCTTGTTTAAGTTACCAAGTTACTTATAGTTACTATTAAAAATCTAGCGTGCTAGGATTTCGGTGGCGCATTTGATTCCCTTGGCAGGGAGTCAGGAACGCAATACAAGGTCGCGCCACGGTAATAGTATATACAGTATGTGAACTCGGCCCCTCTTCGAAATTTTATACCTACGGCCGCTCGGCATCGCTTGATGCGTTGGCCCGCGATAGGACCGCGCGCTAACAGTTTCTGCCTAGATTTGTAATTATACTATTTCAGAATGCATTATTGTCGATCTAAATAAATGAATTAAATAGGTTTTTATGCAATAAAATAGATTAACAAAACTGACATGTAGGTTGCCTAAAATGCCTTCGATATAATAAATTAATAATAAATAAGCAAATATATTTTTATTATTTCACTCACTTACTAACCAAATAGGCGAAAGATCGCGTGATGAACCAAGAAACCCATTTTTGTGAAAGGTCAAGCTTATATCCTTACTAATATTATAATATTAGTAGTAGTACATATTATAAAGCTCCGTTTGGCTCGTGCGTGTAACCTGCGGCGAACTGTGTTCGTGACCGCCCTTGTAGATGCGATCCAGTTGCTATCCAGATTGAGGCGCGTAGGCATAGCGCGTGTTTCGACTGTTTCTATGAAGTCATTCTACTGTATACATATACTATTACCGTGGTCGCGCACATACAAGACAAGAAAATAATGTAGGAGTGAAAAGCAATAAAACTTTTGAAGGCGGTTTCGACTGACTAATCGGAATTGGTCCAGGGAGTATGTGGGCATTAGAGACATTCCACACTCAGCAGTACATTTTTCAGAGTCAACTTTAACCAAACGTAAGATATTAGAGATCAAAGTGACCAGAGGCTCTAGACAAATGCCACATGCTAACTTTTCCGCAGTCGTTCCACAGAAAAAATGTATGGAAGTGACATTAGCTTACGACAACCTCACGCTTTTTTTTCCGCAGCTAATGTCATCTCCATACATTTTTTCTGAGGAATGACAGCGGAAAAGTTAGCGTGTGGCTTTTGTCTAGGGGATCAGTTCGACAAAACGCTATTTTCATATGTAACGATAACGACCTAATAATTAATGTACCTGTTAGAGCATGTTGACCCGCAGTGAAGTCTATGAGGGCTAGTTGCGAGGCACAAGTGGGCGGAAGAGTGGGTAGAAATCGACCCACCAGTATCAAGCGACTCCCACCCCGCACCAGTTGCCACCAGCTGGGGTGTACTTCGTCCACATCCGTTATTACTAGCGTACGGTTCAATCTAACAAAGAATAAGTGCAATAATCACATTTATGTACGACAGTGCGTGGTAGCATAAACCGAGTGCACACTACGAAGTGCGATCTTAAAACTCATCATATTTAGATATGACAGTTCTCTTCAAGTGAATAATTTAACAATTTGTGACGTCGTCATTGTGAGCGGTCTCGGATTAAATTCTCAAAATTTCATGTCGCAGTCATATCATGTCAAAATACAACCAGAGGGATACTTGGTACAGAGTCGACTGCGCAGGTAACACTATAATACCTATTTCTGGTGCGCAATGCAACGGTGCTTGTATGCTAGTCATCTTAAGTCACAAGACGTTGGTAATATACAGGGTGTAACTGAACACCCCAATAATATTTAAGGGTATGATCCATCAGAAGTAGAGATTCTGTAGGCAAAATATTAGTGCTAACAAACCTAATTTTTAAAAAAATATAAACAAAATAAATTATTTTTTGGTATTAAGTGCCGACAGCCCTACGTAAGCGTACGAGGAATACTACGCTCACGTCTGTCACGTGTCATTTTGTGTTTAAATTGCTTTTGTGTTAAGAGCTGCTTATGGTTGTCACTTGAAAGTTTTTGCTTTCAATTTAAAATCAAATAATTCTGAAAGTATTGGGGTATCCGATCGCAGACAAGCACCGAAGGTCTACTTAGTATCTAACTTATATGCCCCTTAAATGTTATTGGGGTGTTCAGTTACACCCGGTATACTGTGCTGTGATCCTTGTAAGTGTTGATTTACCAATCTTTGAAGAAACATACATACTCATTGTTGATTGTGTGTCACAATGACTTATGATCAAATAGGCAGTCAGCCTTATGCGAATTTGATTGTTTTGAAAAACATACCTGACGGCATATTGTACTGCAGTGACAAGTTTATCGCTGTATTGGGATATAAAATCACATTGCGCATCTGCCAAATGGTTTTTCAACCACGCTACAGCCTCGCCATCTGGGTCGATGATCAGAGGAGTGAATCCACATTTTGGTGATTGTAGTACCTGTTAGTAAAGAAGTGAAATTTTATATTATTCAATAGTAAAATAATTGGGTGTTCCCAATAAACAAGAAGTTGGTGAACACAATTACGACAAATGAAACACTTAATAGTTATTTCTATTGTTCTTTATCAACACGCACGAATTTAAGACTTTTGTCTTATCTTTTTCCAAATACATTTTCTTATGTACTCACTTGCTCAATGAGAACCGCATTCTTAATTGCGGAGGCATCAGAAGGTAATCCATCCGCGTGCCATTTCAGTTGCCTCTCTGTACTGGCGAGGAAGTTTACCACTGAAAATGATGGGTCCTCAAAACCTATCAGTGCACTCCATTTCTTCAAATATTCCCTGCAAACAAGACGTACTGAAGGTAAGTTGATTGACCTCATTAAAAGATCACACTGCATCTAGAAATATTGGAAATTACTTCGCCTGCGGATCTGACTCATCCGGCAAATACACGATGAAAGCAGCAGCCAGCATTGAACGGTGGTTGAGATCCAATATTTCTTTGGAAATTTGTTCGAGCTGTAAATAACATAACACAAGAAGTTAGAAATAATGACAATGTTAAGGCGCATAACACATTGCACCGGACACCGCTCCGGTGTGCGGCGCTGCGGTTTTTAATTTTGACTGAAGAATCTTAATTTGTATACAAAAACCGCAGGGTATAACACACTCACACCGCATGCCCGTGCGGTTGTGCGGCGCGCGCGACGGCACCGCACTCCCGGACGGTGATGCGTTGCGGTCCGCGGGGTATGCAACACTGTGCCGCAGTATCGTACGGATGTTTGCGTAGAAAGGACGTGCATACGCGTAATAGATTTCGACATAGATAATGCAGCGATGCGGGGCATCGTGCACCGCAGCTCCGGACGGTGATACGGAGCAAACCGTACGGTGGCACGGTTCCGTGCCGCCGCAGCCGCATGCGGTTTTCGTCCCTCCGTACACCGCAGCGGTGTCCGGTGCAATGTGTTATGCGCCTAATGGTGATAATGTTATAACAAATCATATTTAACATATAACATTTTGTGGTCATGTAGTTAGCATTAGACATAAAAACGCAAAATATAGGTAAACTAGATCAAATGTAATTATTTGATACATTTTCATTTTATAACTTACTAGATTTCCGCTCGCAGCTTCGCCCGCGTAAGCTTCGCGCGTTTTTGTTTTCCCGTGGGAATTTTATATTTTCCCGTAGGAAAAATATTATTTTGCCTATGCTCATCAGGGATAATGTGGCATTCTAAATATGAAATAATTTTTCAAATCAGCCCAGTAGTTTCGGAGCCTATTCAATGCAAACAAACAATTAAATCTTTCCTCTTTATAATATTAGTTTGGATCTCAAGCTTTACTAATTCAATAGGATTAGGTTTTCTAGAAAAAATATAATAGATACCACTTAATTGATCTGTGATTATTTCTGTCAACACTTTTTGCAAAATGGCAAAATAAAAGAGAGCACATAAATATATGCCTTTGAGCTTTTTAAAATGCAAACTACTAACGTAACATTAATCATTATTATTACGAGTTCTAAAGCTGTTCATTTTAAGGCCTCGGCATACGTAACGTGTTTTTACTCGGACGGAACGGGACGGGAAATTTTGGAAAAATTGTTTTATAGGAAATATATCCGATAGTGTATACGTCACGAGCACACGGACGGGACGGGAACGTGGCGCCCACGTGAGGGGAAAATATCGTCGGCGACGATGCTTAGCACGTCCCGCCCGGCACGTGCCCCGTCCCGTCCGTGGTTTCACTGCGTATGCACACTCACTCCGCTCGCTTCAGATACCTTTATAGTGATGTCACAAGAATTGAAAATGGAAGACCAAAAACTAATCGAGTGTGTACGTTCATATCCAGCTTTGTATAATTTTGTAGACGCAAAGTATTTAGATACGAAGCATAAAAATTATCTGTGGCGTAAAATTGCAGTCAAATTATTACTCACTGAAAACGATAAGTTTCATTTAAGTTTTTTACTGCATTTATAACTTTATTAATAATATTTTCGCACCACCTACTCAAGATTGGTTAATTTTAGGTCATGTAAACTCAATGTGAAGTTGTAACGTCGTGGTGGTGGGGTGCAGGAGTGACGCAGTGGTGCAGTGGTTGGTTAGGGAAATAGGGCCGATAAATTAAGCACCAATGGTTACGTCACTGTTTATATATTTCTCTTCCACCGTTACAAGTATTTACTTCCCTAACCACTGCACCACTGCGTCGTCGCTGAACCTCACCACGTCACAAAGTAACTCATTTTAAGCCTCTAAAAACAGGGATATAATATTATACTGAATTTCATTAATTTCTATTTGGAACACAAAAAATACTTAAATTTTGATAGAAACCCATCTTATATTGTTAAGCGAAAAAAATAATGATTCAGATTCGACAACATTATGCTCAAAAATTTGTGAAATTCTTCTTGTTCTCTTGTTTGCCAGATGTACAGAAAATCTCCTTTTCCTCTTGGCAGCTATAGCATTTTCGTCATCTAAAGCAAGCAATTATAGTCAATTCTTCAAATGAAAAGTCCATCTTTCCTATTCACAACACTAGCACGTTAGTTACGAGTCACTGTCACGTTGCGTATGCATTAAACTTCACGTCAGGGTTTTCTAAACCACGTCCCGTCTCCGTGCCGTCCTCGCTCCGTCCACGTTCTAAGCACGTTACGTATACAGAGACCTTTACATAGAACAGTTTTAAATGGATCAGAACCAAAGTCACATTCATATTACAAAACACAGATAACAAAAAAAAAGAATCAAAAAGAAAGAACAAAGACCGTGGCTGTGTATACTCGGCCCCCGTGCTGTATGTCAGTTAAAAAAAATACAAGTACAAACGTCAGTTTCCCACGCGTCGTACTCGGCGGCGAGCGCGTTCAGGAGCGAGGCGGCGGCGGCGATGGAGGCGTTGGCCGCCTCCAACTTCAGCTCCAGCGCGGCCGCGTCCCGCGAGTGCTGGCCCAGCTGTTGCTGCAGGGACTCCACTCGCTCTTCAACCGACGCGAGCCCGCTGGACAGCGAGCTTAGTTGTTCTTCGGCCGCTTGTAGGTTTCTGACGATAAAAATATGTACAGTCACAGAACAAATAATAGTACTAAAGTACAGAAGGATCACTCTCGAAGAAAAGCCAAGTTTAGGTATGAAAATTTACCTACTCTTACGACCTTCATCTGACTGCACGGGAAATTGAAATTCATTGCATGATACGAGTGTTCCAATTCCATTACGCGTCGCTGACCCGATACCGAGTGAGCGATAAGAGCGCAGGGTTTCCACTCACCGATATGCAGTTATCGTTACAGAAATTACCGATAGAAATCTAAATTATTACGTGCGACGCGGCCAGCAGACGAGCATAGCAGCAACCCTCAGCCATACGCTGGCAGTTCATACTACTACGACTGTCGACGCTAAACTTAGGAGATGTAATTATTAACGAGCGTTTTTGTAAATTGTTAAAATAGTTTAAGTTTGTGTTTTGTAAAGCGGTGAATAAATTATTATTATTATTATACACCGGCCGGGCCGGTGCGCCGGCCAAACTTACCTAAACTGCGGAGTGAAACCCCTCTGGTACAGTGATTAGGTATTGACAGCTTGTTAAATAAATAAATAAATAAGCGAATACAATATAGTTATTTGTTAATTAGAAGAGTCAAGTGATTTCTTGCTGCGAATGTTGACTTCAAATCACGGGGTTGCGAAGCAATCTAGATTTAATGTCGAGCATAGCGAGTGATTCTAATAAAGACTACTAAGCATAGTGAGTGTCCTTGCGGTGACGGATTTAAAAAACCTGTCACCGCTCCATTTCGCCTATAGATGTCATGAAATTGCACCTAATGCAGAGAAATGTTTTCGCAAGCACACAAAGTTTGGCTCCCGCTTCAAAGACAATCATCATCACAGCTCATATACGCAACACTGAGGGGCACGCACGAGCCTACCCTAACGAGTTATGTTAGGGCGATTAGGCCTTAGTCAAACCATGCTGGCCCAGTGCGAATTGGTTGACTTCACATACACCTTTAAATTACTTCGCAGGTGTATGCAGGTTTCACGTTTCACGATGTTTTCCTTCTCCGTAGGACGTCAGATAAATGTACAATTATGAAATACGTGAAATGAAAAATACATTGGTACATGGCAGGATCGATCGTGGGCCTCCCGATTCTACTCGGGGAACAGTTCAGTGCCGAGGCCACAGCTCCACCGACGCTCAAAGACAATGGATTGACTATTTCAGTATGCATAGTAGCGGTACATTCCCACCAACTAACGTCCCGTTTTTCCACCTTTAAGCGCAGGCCACATTGCCAGCGGGCGGGCGGGCGAGCCGGCTGGTGGCTGGTGGGCGAAGCGAAGCGATGGAAACTATACAACTACAATAAGCTAGATTTTTTTTATTTAATAGAAGCTCAATCCTTTAATAAACTGAAAGAAAAAATCGGTTTTTGAATAACTAAAAAAACAACCAAGATATAAGGTATTAAAGATTTTTCTCCATCTCTTTCTAGTAAAACGGCAATTTACACGGAGTTTATATGGCCGTACTTAACAATGACGTCACGGTTGTTGTCGGATCTCTCTGTCTAATCGCTTCCAAATTAACAACTTAAAATGCTTGTATCTAATGTATTTCTAAGCCGATTTTAATTCTAATTTCACAGGATTGTATCTTTTTCAACGGTATTTTAATATTTTATGACGAGACGTGAAAAATAGAATTCAGTCATCATCCCTATTAAACGAAAATTTGGTGAATGGTTCACATCGTGGCGGCCGAGCGAGAGAGCAAGCGGGCTGGTGTGTGGGCGAGCGGGCGGCAAGGCAAGGCACACTCAGTGCTCGCTCTTTGTTCCGTGCTTCTTTTTAAACTTTCGTTGCGAGTCTATTTTATAGTATTATCTTATTAAACTTTCGTCGATATACATCATATCAAACAATAAGCACTACACTGCTAATCAAAAGTCGAGCGTCGACTAGTTCGAAAAACATCGTCGAACCGGGGAGGGCAGGCGAGCTAGCGAGCGAATGAACAAGCGAGCATCGTTTTAGCTCTTTTCGTACTTTGGTTCACACCGCGAACTACAGAACTAACTTCGCTGGAATCGTTGGATATTTCGTTTGTTTCGTTCGCATCGCTGACGTAGCTTAGCTCTGTGGTTCGCGGTGTGGTGCGGTGTGAACCAAAGCACACCCCGGACACTCCATACAATGTTCGCAAATCAATTACCTATTACTACTACTTAAGCAAATGACGTATACACGCGCAAATGTGTGCGTGGAATCTAGTAGGGCAGACTGCGCGATTATATATCAATCGAAATGACGCGAAAAGTGCAGCGACTGCCTTCTCTTTTACCCGCATAGCGCTGTCTCTGCTATACCGACCGGCGCTCGCATCTATTCGCCCGAGTAATCGCGCGCGCCCTTGTTTATGTGTCAGTGATGTCTACAACGAAGTGCCGAGTGGGATGAGGTATTTGAAACGATTGCGGGGAGGTAAGTGGCCGTTCTGTACGGAGTACTATTATACAGGGTGTAACTGAACACCCCAATAACATTTAAGGGTATGTGGCACTCACTCGGCGAGGTGCCGCTGCTGCGCGCGCAGCGGGCGCACGCGGTGCAGCGCGGCGGCGTGCGCGAGGTTGGCGCGCACCCAGGCGGCGAGCGGCGCGCACGCGGCCGACGCGCGCCGCGCCGCCGCCGCCTCGAACGACGCGCCGCGCGACGCCACCAGGCGGCGCACCGCCTCCGCCGACTCCTCGCCGATCTGCTCCGCGTCCAGGCACCTAGCGCGCACAGATTGAACACTGACGCGGCGTCCTCGTCCTCGGCGCGGTAATAGTATAATACAGTAACTGGACTCGGCCCACTTTGAAATTTTATACCTACGGCCGCGATAGGGCTGCTCGCTTACCGACCGTGCGCTCCGTTTGACTCGTGCATTTCTGTATGTCCTGCAGTGAACTGCACTCGTGACAGCCCTTGTAGCTATGCGATCCGAGTGCGATCCCAGATCGAGGCGCGTAGGCATAGCACGTGTTTCGACCGTTTCTATGAAGTCATTCTACTGTATATACTATTACCGTGTCCTCGGTGAGCGATCTCGACGCGAACGCGAAACAGCGCGGCGCGAAAACAATAAACAGTCGGTGCCTATTGAAATGGCCTAGGTGACCAAACGCATGTAGGGTGCGACGCGGCGCGACGCGAACTAAAGCGAACGCAATCAGTTGGCATGATATTTTCGCGCGAACTGGATGCGGTATCGTCGTCGTTTTCTGTTCATAATTTTCCAACAACATTAGTGTCCGTCCGTTCATGACAAATGTTCAATGACCATCAGTGTTGCCAAGGCTATTGAGTCTTTTTCTGAGTTGTCACATTTTTGCTGTACTAGTATTTTAAAAAAATAGTTTAAGTAAGTAGGTATTTGAAGAAATAAATTCTTTTACCTTTTCAATGATACCGAAGTGGCTAATTTTTGAATGCGTTCATAACCATTGCAAAACAAATATGTTAAAAAAATTGACTAGCCTAAAAAGTCACGAAAATTACATTCAAATCATAAATCACACACATATGATAGAAGAGGGCCAAAAGTCATAAAAAAGTGACTTCTGTGACCATTTGGCTGAACGGCGGCGACGCCGGCGGCGGGGCGGTGGTGGTGGCACGTAGGACAGTGTCGCCGCGTTGCACCGCAACGCGTTGAATTTGCGTTAGTTTCGCGACGGAGGTGTGCTACTGGCATAAAAATCGAATCATAGTAAGCGCGCTGAAAGCACCCAACCTGACGTCATCGATGACATCATTACATTGAATTCGCCATCTTGCGTTTACAGATGTAGTCATTCACAGTAATAAAGATTACTTCTTTGGCTTAAGAAAGTACAAAAGAGATCAATAGAGTTGAAATTTCATAGGGGCTGGTAAGAGCATGTTTGCGTAATAATTTTTTTGGGTTGTTTTTGACTCACGTGAGGACCTTGTTGAACAACTTATCCAACAGGTACAACAAATAAATCCAACATTATTACAAATCGATAATTTCATATTGTTACACAGTCACAAGACACATACCTGATATCTTCCTTTACACCGCGTTTCGAAAGGAAATTCTTCATAGAGTGCCACGAAGTATCAGCGATACCCATCAGTCGCAGCACGCCTTCTAATACGTCCCTCACTACGTCGGGCGGGGCTCTCATGGAACGGATCTGTTGAAAACAATTAAACACTATAATTATCTACATCGGATCACTCGAAGGTCGACAAGACGCCATCGCTGCCTGGTTAATATTCCTACAACCAGAACCAAGAAGATCAACTCACTTTATATGAATATATTAAACGGTTGAAGCGAGTGGATGTTTCCTGCTTAATGTATTTCTTTAAATCGAGGCTGAATTGCTCCTCTTTTCATAAACGTAAATCGATGTATCATCACTTCATCATGCGAGATAGCGTTGAAAAAGTTTTAAAAATGTTTTGTTAACATTCACCTCACTTAGTGCTTCCGGACGAATATCTCCCACGGCCGCTCGAGCCGCTGCAATAACAGGCTCTACAGATGCTAGTTCTGCTTCTATTTCCTTTTTTCTGAGAAATAATCAGACACAATACTGTTGTGTAAAAATTTGTCAATTTACAAAAATCTGTAAGAATGTCTGTCTAGCTGTGTAGGTATATAAAGTAAAGCTACGTCTAGACAGGAGGTTAACTAATTCCTTCGCGTATGTGTAGCCTCGTTTAGGGGAGGTCCGCGCCCGGCAGTGGGCCTATTGTGGAAAGGATGATGGCGATAAAAAAATATAAGAGCGTTCAATATGACAACTGTTACTGTGATATCAATGTCGCCAAATTCTCAAGCACTAGGAAATATTTCCTTTATTTGTTGCATTTACTTTTTATTTTAGCAACAACTAGCCAAAATGAAAAAAGAGGGGGAGCATCGAACATTTTGTATTTGAAATGTCATCAAAAGTTACATTAAGTTACGAAAGTACAAACTCAGGTATGCTACATTCCACTCAGGGTCAAAACCCCTAAATGTCATATTTATATAAAATCAATGGTACATGGTTCATTGACGTAGGTGGTATGGGGGGGGGGGTGTAGGTACTGAAATAATTAGAGATAGTCTGTGGCACAATATTTTTCTCTAGCTCTTGGCGGCGTTTGCCGCATCCAGTGAGTGTTTTTTTTTGCCAAAAAATAAAAGCTGTTCCAATGAGCAAAACCAAACCGCGGGCCAATGTAATGTTTTTAAATGTTATAAAATGTGTGTAAACATTTTTCATCAGTATAGGAGCATTCATAACATTTAACAATTCTTAACAAAATGTAACAATTCCCAACATTTGTTAGTACATGTTTTTAAACATTTTCTAACAGCAGTGTGGGAGCACCAAACCGGTGAGCCGCCCGCTGGAGAACTACTTAGCGGTAGTTTGCGCGAGTGAGGAAGACCTGCCCATGTTGTGGGTTTTAGTAGCATTCCGTTTCGAGGTGAGGACGGTTACTACCACAATATAGAGAACGATACAGTAGCCCGACTCAGGCGTGTCTTTGAAATTTATGCCTAAAGCTGAACTGGGCGCTAGGGTTGGTGCCTACAAAAAAAAGGTGTACGTAGAGCACAACAATCTCGGCCGGCGCGCGGCGTGGCACTGCGTTGCTATGCCGTTCAGAGCATGCTTGGCGGCCGTGTAAGGCGCTTAACACATTGCCGCCGAATCCCGCTGCGGTGTACGGAGGGACGAAATCCGCACGCGGGTGTGGGGATACGGAACCGTGCCACCGTACGGTTTGCTCCGTATCTTCGTCCGGAGCTGCGATGCACGACGTCCCGCATCACCGCATTGTCTATGTCGAGATCTGCTACGCGTATGCACGACCTTTCTACGCAAAAATCCGTACGATACTGCGACACAGTGTGGCATACCCCGCGGACCGCACCGCATCACCGTCCGGGAGTGCGGTGCCGTCGCGCGCGCCGTACAACCGCACGGCCGTGCGGTGTGAGTGTGTTATACCCTGCGGTTTTTCTAAACAAATTAAGATTCTTCAGTCAAAATTAAAAACCGCAGCACCGCACACCGGAGCGGTGTCCGGTGCAATGTGTTATGCGCCTAAACGACGTTTGTATGTGTGCGTGCGCCGATTCGTCCCTTTATATGGAGTCAAAGTACTGTATCATTCTCTATACGTGGTTACTACGCGGGCTACGAGTACCTTATCTGCAGCTTGTCGTTCTCGGCCTCGATGCCGGCCTTGAGCGCGTGCATCTCCTCGCGGCGGTCGGTGTTGGCGCGCACGGTGGCGGCGATCTGCGCGAGCGCGCGGCTGGCGGCCGCCTGCTTGTCGCGCAGCGCCGCCTCCTGCCCGGCCGCCTGCTCGCGCAGCGCCGCCACCGACACGCGCGCGCGACGCAGCGCCTCCACCCCGGCCTGTGGCCACACAGAACATATAAAGGCGCCTCTTCACAATGGCCCATGATGGGCAAGTATAGACACGCACGATTGTATAGAGGGCATGATTGTCTATGAGCGGCCATCATCGTCGGTAATCGTGAGCAATGGGTAAATTGTCGGTTCATCAAAGAAATTATGGCCCATGATCGGATACGCATCCACACAATCGTCGATTACTCAGTACGTATTTGTCTCGAGTACAGTGTAGACTTCTCGGTAAATAAATTTTAACCTTTGGTGTTTCTTTTTTCACGCTCATTAAGTAGATGATTATAAGAGCTAAGTAAAAATATTGTCGCCGCCGCGATCTCTTCGATGTCCATTTTCGATAGACGTCTTATCATAACAGTAAACAGTTAGTAAATGAATGTTCACGATTGTGTGGAGAGTTGCCCGATCATGGCGGCATTGATGGACGATCATTTGATGGGGCATCATGGTCCATTGTGAAGAGGCGCCTTAATAGTTACCTACTCCGTACCAAGCGCGGATCTACCGTTGTGGGCACGATGGGCATGCCCACAACCCTAATAGACTTGTGACGTCACACTTTCATGGTCTATTGAGATCGATAGGCTGATGATATTTTACCCGTTGCCTTAAAAAACAATGAATCTTGGTCAAAGTGTCATACTTTTTGGAAATATCTTTGTAGGGATCACAAACGTATAAAGGGAAGGGATACATTGTACGATCCTGAGCGAGGTCATACTCCGACTCGCTCTTGGCCGATTCTCGTAAGGCTATGACCACAACCTTTTTTGAGAGCTGAATCCGCGCCTGCTCCGTACAGAACGGCCACTCACCTCCCCGTACTTATTTCAAATACCTCTCACCCATTGATTTACTACCAAACGTAGATAGAGCAGTTCATACAAAAACGCGCTTGAAATCTGTCACCTAATCGACTATACATTTGTACGCGCTGATTTATAGTTAAATATGCACGATAGAATTAAAATTACCATAAAGAAAGCACCGTATTTATCGAATGCAACATTATTCATCATTATTACGGCAACTATTTTAAGTTCAACCATGGAAAGTTACATCATTTCATTTCTAGCTAAAATTGCTTAACCTTAGCAATCGTTTGCTGAGCGCACGCGCCAATGTGCCACCAACCTTCTCAAGCTTTATGTGTATGAAATAACTAATAACTCAATAATCAATTAATACTATAAACGAAATGTATGTAACGATGTAAAATGTCGGGTGAAAAATAAGATTGTCTCCACAAATACAATCTTACATGGTACGGACGGCGAACCAAGTACGGTAATGCCACACTTACCCCACTTACTTATTTCATAATTAATATAATTTACGATAGCAAAAGGCACGGAAAAGTTAGGACTTATTAACTTTTTCTCAAGCGTTATTTTGACAGCGCTTTCGTTTCTATTTTGGTTTAAAACGCTGTCAAAAAATTAGTGCGATACGGTAAATGTCAAGTTGGTAACGGCCAATGTCTGAATATTTCACGAACGTTCGACCAAACTTGAAGCGCATCGAATGTGAAACGTTACGTTAGTGCGATACGGAATTTGTGATTTGACAGCGTTTTTGTTGCGGAACATTTTTGGTTTGGTTGTAATTTATAAGTGCGATTGGGTCTCTGCAGGCTTACTCTTGAACTGGGGATTGCCCTGGTGTTCTCGGGCAATCCCCCTTGGCGATAGCCCGACCAACATGGTCGGGCCTGCCCGGACGCGCTGGTAGTGGTAGTCGCATTGTGGACCCTACCTGCGCGCCCACAAGGGCAGGGAGAACACAGGGGGGTTTTAGTGGGTCGGTCTGACACTATGCCGGGCCAGCCCCACACACGCTCGCCGTCTAGCCAACGGCGGGTACGGTGCGGGTGCGCATTTCCGCCCAAAGAAAAAAAAAGGCTTACTCTTGAAACCGATTCGGCGATACTAGACTTGTGTAGTTGACGAAAGAAAGACAAAAATGATGACGCAATGCTTCTGTCGTTCAATTTTGCTCGACTGTATCTATTTTGGCAAAATAATCATATAAAAACAAAGACTAAAAGAACTCGACGCAGAATGCCCTAATTCATCAACGCGTTATGTCCTAAACGCGAAATGTCCTTAACGCAAAATGTCTTAAACGTAAAATGTCCTCAACTCAAAATGTCCTAAACGCGAAATGTTCTAAACGCAAAATGTTTTATAAAATATTATTCGTAACGGGTTAGGGGCGTTTGGTCATAGTTTCGTTTCGTCATTAAGAAAAACTGGTGGCGTTTCGTCATTGCTACTTAAAATTAATTATTTTTAGGGGCGTTTGGTCATTCGCTTAAAGTACAGTCCGCAATGCAGTTTTATTATCAAAAATGCATTAATTTAGTTACACACCATAAAAAATTAAATGACTCGATTGACTCTCTATCGTTGTTATACAGGTCGCGGTATGTTCGCGCATACGAACGTACGAGTAACTTAGACACAGCGCGGAAAGTTCGTTCGATGAACAGATTTTTGAGGCTTGTTAATATTAAGAATTTCAAAATTTATATGATTACTAATAATCAATCTTCATAATATTTTTATCTGTAAGCCCTTTTTTTTGGTAGGTATTTATAGTTTTTATTTCTATAGGAATCAACGTTTCTATACATCATAGACATGTCTGTGATTGATTCTGTGATTTTTAATTGTTAATTTTAAAGTGTCAAAAATTTTTGTATTTTGAATTTTAGCCCTATACCTATTAGATAGATAGATCTATCTGTGATTGATTCTGTGATTTTTAATAATTTTTAAAGAGTGTTAACAATTTTTGTATTTTGAATTTTAGCCCTGTATTAGATATAAGATCTGTGATTGATACTGTGATTTTTAATTGTAAATTTTTAAGCGTAGTAGTGTTAAATATTGTTATATTATTAAATTTTGCCTAATTAAGGGGCCACAGTACCTACTACTAGCGCCGCCATTCGTTTTTTATTAATTATGATGAATTAAAGACGTTTCTACAAAAAATAGAACAGTCAGGAACTCAATATATATATTTTAGATTTTTGGGAGCCATTCAGGCATAGTTTAAAAGTAAGGAGTAATCATAACCAGAATTATTGCTAAAAGTGGCCACTTTAAGCAATAATTATGATTTCGACTGTTCTATACGGTAAATGTGTATAAAATGCGTAAATATAAATCTGAAATATCTATATAGAGTTCCTGACTGTGCTATTTTTTGTAGAAACGTCTTTAATTTATCATAATTAATAAAAAACGAATGGCGGCGCTAGTAGTAGGTACTATGCTCTCTTAAGGAATATTTGTAAAAAAATACATACCTATGATTTTCAGACCTGTTCATATTGGTTTCATTTATTTACATAGTTTGTTGACTGTACAATATTTTAAGAGCAGATGTACAAATGAGGGAAGACCACCAAATATTTTTAAATTAAATCATTAATGACGAAACGACACTACATCTATGAATGTTAAAAACTATGACGAAAACAATGACCAAACGCCCCTAACCCTTCGTAACCTCATTATGTCCTAAACGCGAAATATCTTATACGCAAAATGTTGTTAAGGGCCTGTGATGGGGTGTCTATCAGAATACAGATGTTTTTGATATCGATTTTCATTTTATCTAAAACTTTTCCACGATTTTTGATATATATTTTTTTCAATTCATCGAATTTTTAATCATCGCTGTTTTATATCATCGAAAAACGTTTCTTCAAAAAAATTTTTTAAAGTTGTTTTGATTACCAGAAAAGCGGTATATCGAACTTACATTTCGTAAAAGTATTAAGTTATCGATGAAACTATTCGTAAAAACATGTTACAATATCTATCGAAACCCATAATACTTTTTCACATAACAACTTTTTATCGCAAACATCGCAGTACAGGGTGAGGAAGTACATACTTCCAGCCAGAGATATGAGCATTTGAAATTTGAAAAAACTAACCTCAAAATTAGCAGTTTCCACAAGCAATAAGTATGCATAAAGTCGAGAATACACATAAAGTCGTTTCTGGCGCTTCGCCGGCCGCTGCCGCGGCACGCTCGCTTCGCTCGCTCGGCTCACGTGCTTGGTTCATGTTCAAACCTACGCTCGTCGCTTCGCTCCTCGCTACCTATTTTTGACCCGCCTACAGTTTCTACATATATCTACATATCTACATATACATATACAATCACTTGTTTTGAAGTAAAAATTGATGTTTCCATTATTTTGCAAACTGAAACTTACGATAATATGGGTAACAAAACTTCGATGTAACATTATTTCGATAAAATATATAAAACATGAAAAGAAATAACGATGAACTGTGTTTGTAGATAATAAATATTAGAGGAAACGAAAATGCGATGTAATCTAATTCTAGGGTTTGTTAAATATTGAAAAAAAAAGTTCTGCGATTCGTTTTATGGGTAATGAAAATCGTTGAAAGGAATTGCGATAAAATGATGGATTCCCCCTGTGATGAGCGGTTTACATTTCTAGGTTGTAGGGTCTCTCAGCAAAGAACCAGCTAGGTAAGTAGCAAAAGGCCAAATAGTCATTTGCGTTTTTGGCCAAATGCGTCGAACCCGCACCGCAGTGTCAGGTATTATTAAAGTATTTTTTAACAAATTGTAAAAGAAACACCCTTGTATTAATTTGAGCTCTTACTTTTGTATTCATTGAGTTAATAAACACTTCTGTATTTTTAATGTTTTTTTTTCTTGAGGTGAATAAAGATAAGGCTATTTCCCGTGGGATAAAGTAGGAAAATCACAAGTTTCAAGTAGAGTTAGTCAACCAGAATCCCCTAAGCCGTGAGTTGATGGTTAAGTTGTAACTTGTATGTATCTTTCATAATAATACTATCAAAGATACAAATAAACAATAATTTTTACCGCGGGAAAATGGTGTTTCTCTTGAAATATTAGGTAGGTAGTCCTTTTTGGATATCCATGAATGGGTTACCTATCATAAGATCGAACATTTTTTGAATGAATTTTATTTAACCGAAAACTTTTAGACTATTTTCGTTTCGTTTTTTTTTACTTTGTCGAAATTACGTTTGCCACTGCATCATTTGACCTATTATCAATTCGATTTTTTTCGTTACTCCAACGTTTCATTTGGTCGAATTTTTTTTACCGAAGTTATGCTTAAACGAAATAACATTTGTTCGAAGTATTGTGTTTCCGAACATGCTAACAAAGAAACAAGCAAGCATGCAAGCAAGCCTAAGCATGCAACATGCAGTTTGATGCTTCGCTCGCTCCGCTGTGCGTGGTCACAATGTCTAACCTAACCTAGCTATTATCCTGTTTAATCCTGTAACATCTTTTCCTTGCGGGGGGCGGAAGCCGTTGCCCCCCTCCCCCCCACCCGTTGCTCTTTTTGCATAGCCTAGTTCTTTCGTTACCTTTGGTGTAAAGTAAAGTATATGGCAAATGAAAAAAGTTCAAAAGAAACTTCGACCAATAGTAAAATAAATATTTTGAAAATAGGTGAAACGTTGTTCGGTAAAATAACAACTATGTCAAATGATATTTCGATGATTTAAAAATATGGCAAACAATACATATGGCAAAAAAGACGTCGGTGAACCGTTTTCGATCAAATGAAATTCGAACAAGCAAATTTCGGACAAGTGATAGGTTCCCCCGTACCCGGCACCAAGGAAATACTTACAATTCTGCTTTTACCCCTCCCTGTATCCGCCCTTGGACAGGGGCAGTCAGGGCTATAACGTTATCGATACCAACAGTCAACAAATTGGGAATAATGTCTAATTACAGCTGCAGAAAAACAAAAAGAATAAGGATATATTGGTAACTTTTAACTGTTGTGTAGCTACATATACGCAGATGGTTGCATAAAGAAGGCTATAGGAATTTTGTAACAAAGTACATACCGACAACATGTTTTGTCTCTGTGTAAGTGCATGTTTCTTCTTGGCGACAACGTGAAAATAAGTCTTTATAAAACTGACGTATCTACAGGGTGAACGTAACCATTCTTTTTCCAAGCTTTCGTATATTGCGATAAAATTATCTGTGGGTACTGTCTGCACTTCCTCTCTCGATGTTTCTGAGAAATTTTCTTTACTCAACCTGAAAACAAAAGTAAAAATTTGATAAAAAGCTTCATAATATAAACGTATCCAAAATTCAACAACATATTCCACATAAGCATAACTTAATCGATTAAATTTTGTGTGCTTGTTCAGACAAGCAAAATGAAGATCTTTTACTATGGGGCCAATTTCGAAATCGAGAAAAAAAATCAGCTGTTCCATACAAAAGTTCAACATCCACGAACCTAAATGTATGGAACAGCAGATTTTTTTTCGCGTTTTCGAGTTTGGTCCCATAGTAAAAGTTGTTCATTTTGCTTGTCAAAACAAGCATCCAAAATTTGGCTCCTGATGGAAAAATAACCCGGTATAGGTGAATCGCTGTGCGCCACACAAAGTGCATACGAACGCGGGGAGTACCTCTGTAAAATTAGAGAGGGCATCTGGCGCAGAGTGTCGCTAGACCACCTCTCAATCCACACCAGGTGGTCCGCTTCGTGCAGCAGTGGATAGTTCTCCATCAGTTCCCAAATATTTTCTTGGTCTTTGTCAAGGCATATAACTATGCCTAGGTGTTGTTTCATGACTGCAAATGTAAAAGTCGCAAGTCGATATTGTGCACAGACATGAATCCAATTAGATAACACTAATCACTCCATTGTTATGACACTTTTTCCTTTCTAAATAAAACGTTAAACGAGCGCTCATATTGTAGGCATTGTTTCGACTTCTCTCTTCTGGACTAATAACGAATACTTAAATAATATCGAGCCATCTAGTGGGAAATAGAAGAACTCCGTATATACGCTATGTGAATGCCTTCTATAAAAGGTTTCCGTATTCTTCGGTAGATGCATGTTATGGGTAATATAGACAACATGACTTATTTATTTCACATTATAGCAATCGGAAGAAATGCTATAATTAATACGAAAAAAGTAAGCCTTAAAATGACCTAAGTATTTGCAGGCACCTCTTCATATTTCGTTATGATTAATGTGGTCGAACTGAACATATTACCTCTGTTGTAGTTTCTAAAACTATGAATGTTTGAAACTCTGAAAAACTGTACCTCCGGACAGCATTGGTGTAAGTTAGGCTACGTTGCTTAGGTCGACTCCTCTTCATTTTTCTGCTCCATGGTGATGAGAAATCAAATATTATAAAAGAAAAAGGCTACGTTCTACCTCCCTTTTTGACATAATACCTTTGACTTATTACATTAAAGAGGAGCTCGATAGCGCAGTTGCTTGTGCCCTCGGTCAACAATTTAAATATAACAACGACATAAATTAGATGAGCCTTTCGTGTTTCGGTAAGCACGTTAACAGTAGTTCCTGCAGCTGATTTCGATCCGATCGTGTCTGCCAAACGTCCCAAGAACAGAGATTGCACTTGTGTTTGCATAAACACTTGTGCATTATAATATATCCGCAGAGATGATTAGCCTCTGTTTAAATTGGCTACCGTGACCTAATGACGGTTAGGTCTATATTACATTGATACGGCTTCATGAGTAACATTAAAGTTGGGTTTCTGTGTATGGTCTATATCATTACCATCGAAAGTATTTACAGCATTCTGTGGGGGCATCAAGTTGGCAGGAATCTCGTGAACAGAGTTAGCGCGCATTATTGCCTCGATCACAGATAATACGCTGGTCGTGACTGCCAGCTCGCTAATTATTAACAGAGAACGAGTCCCTTCGCCGGCAGAGGCGAGCGCCTGTGGAAAATGTTTCAAGTTAATCCCCAAATAAATAGGTAAAAAAAATCAAGTTACGGTCTTATTGAAAAAAAAGATAATGATGGTAAAAAAAATTAGGTAAATGTAGGTGTGGGGCGCGTGAAATCTCTATCAACAGTCAATTAAAAATGCTATCTACATCTTTAATTAGGTGGCGCTACGCCATCTTGGATTTACAATGATACTGAACATACATAAATGTAGTATTGGATCTAGAGGTCCGGAGTACGATTTCCCATAGGAGCAGAAGCTTATCTGCTCAGTTTGGTTCTGAACCCGCCTTAATGACCAGCACCGTTTTACATAAGTTTGTCGCAATTATAACAATGTAACGTGGTGAGGTGTAGTGACGGAGTGGTGCAGTGGTTAGGGAGGCAGGGTCTTTCAATGAGGCACCAAAGTTACGTCACTATTTTATATTTTTCACAACGTTACAATATTTATAAAGATAAGGCACTATGAAACGAAACACGGACCCTTGTAGACTATAAAAAAAAAACATATAAAACTTAACAAAATATAAACTAACTTTATTTTATCAAAAAATAAAATTAAAATATCTTAACATAATTCAAATACAATCAATGTGCACATTTCTATTTCCATAATGTATATCTCTCTTTCTCTGTGTCTGTTTGTATGAGTGCGTGTGATGTGTATTTGTGTGTGCGTGTGTGAGGTGAAGCTCGATTTCACCGTCGGCCTTATCGTCACTTACCACATTACCACTTACCACGATAAAGGCCAAGAGTTTGTCGCTGTCACAACTAAATAAATAGAAGAGCTCACGTTTCTGAGGACGGCCAAGTACTGGTGGTGGTGGTGCAGGCAGAAGGCGGCGCCGTTGGCGGCGGTCGCGGCCAGCCGCGCGGCCGCCCGCCGGCCCGCGCCCGCGCCGCACACGCACACGGCGCCGCCACCACCGAACTGGGTTAATTTATTTATTCAACTGTTCCATTTTAGGGAAGTGGAGGGGGGGGGGGGGCGTTAGAAAGAGACAAAAAGTAGTCTATGTCACGCTCCATCCCTTCAACTATCTCCACTTAAAATCGCGATCGCGTCAATTCGTCGCTCCGTTTTGCCGTGAAAGATATACTTAGCTAATTATAAGAGGTATAGCATAGGCTATACCTATTTTTATCAAGATCTTTAAAAAAAAATTGTCTACAAAAATCAAAATGCTGCCAAAAGTTACTATTCCACGCGGACGAAGTCGCGGGCACAGCTAGTCTATACTAATATTATAAACTAGCTGTGCCCTCTACTTCGTCCGCGTGGAATAGTAACTCTTGGCAAAAAGTAGTACCTATATGTTATACCTTATAATATACTTAGCTATCTATTAGTGAAAGTCCCGTCAAAATCGGTCACTTCAATTTTATTTATTTGTATAGATGGGAAAGTGTATGTGTGTATCTGTTTGTTTGTCCGTCTTTCACGGCAACTGAATTGAAGCGATTTTTAAGTTGAGATAGTTGAAGGGATGGAGAGTGACATAGGCTACTGTTTGTCCCTTTCTAACCCCCCCCCCACTTCCCTAAAAGGGGGGTGGAAGTTTGTATATGGAGCATTCCGCAATTTTCAAGGTAAGTAGAAAGCTTAAAATTGGAATGCGGACTATCTGTGACTAACAAAAAAATCGTGCATGATTTTTTTTGGAAATCTGCCCCCAACCCCTTAAAAGACGGGATGAATTTTATTTGGGATTTTTCGCAGTTTTCAAGGTAGGAAGCTAAAAATCGGAACACAGACTCTTTGTTACCAACGAAAAATACCTGCTTTTTTTTTAAATCTTCCGTGTTACCCCGAATTTAACGCGAGCGAAACCGCGGGCAAAAGCTAGTTTAATAATAATAATAATGACTCGACGATCATCGTTCCGATAGTTGTTTTTGCGAACGGTTTAATAGCGAAGAGTCTCGACCGACATCTTAAAAGACTCTCGCTTGACGGATGGATCAAGGGCCAGATACAGAAAGCAGTGATTCTTGACACAACACTTATTGTCCGGAGATTCCTCTCCCTGTAGCCCTAACCACCGGTAGCTTGGGCCGTGCTCCTCTACCAGTGGAACCCTAGATTTAAGTTTTTTAATATTTATGTATGTATTGTAAAAAAAAAAAATTTAAGATACTATTTTGAAATAAACGTATAATAATAATAATTTATTGATCACACTGAAACTCATACAAATGTTAAACTTAATGTACAATACAAAGTATATAAATTCACAATCTGTTTAGCAAGTAATGTACATTAAGAATGGTACGTTGGCAGGAGTGATAGAATTAACTGTGTTACAACTGCCAGCGCCCACCCCTATGGAAACACACTTGCTCGTAAAGTGGATATAATTTTACCGGTTTTAGATACATAAAGCAAAACATAAAACACGCGTGTATTATAGCGGGGGCACGCACCACAGAGTCCGGCAATACTGCACTTGCCGGCTGCGGCAGTAATGTACTGTATTTTTTAAAGACATCAACGAACTACATTGATTTTTCAAACGATTATATTCATACCATCATTTAGTTTTGTCTACAAATTAACAATGATTTGTGTTATTTAATCCAACATTTCACTTTATTAAGTATTTTTTCTCACAAGTCAAACGTCATACGATATACGTGCGTATATTGATTATACACACTCGGCTATATTGAGATAATAACCACCATAGCGCACTTATATCGTAATGTACTATTATGATATACGTACAGAAAGTAGGTCTTTAGTGACTCGTGTTTTCAGAGGCATAGTAGACAATCACTTCGGAATAGTAGATTGTTCACCGAGGGAAGAAAGACACCAATTACTAGCGAGGGAGTAGTTTGTGGCCCGAAGGCGCAGCCGAGGGCAACAATACATAGTTCCGTGGATATGAACTAATAATACTTACTGATCGCGCTATGGCTGTATACAAAACTGCCAATTCCACAGAAACTTCCACTCCAGAGTCACCAAACACGTTCTCGTTTTCATTTACTGAAATTGATGACATTTTAAAAATTTTATTACAACAAACATGATTTAAAATGAGCTTGTAGTTTTTTCAGTGATTAAATCGATATATCTTCATAGCTAGGAGTATATCACTAGGATTGATATCACGGAGAAAGTGGCTAGATAAACTGTAAATTGTCGAATCAACATTGCTATAATTTCGACAAATTCAGATGGGACTGTGGAAGCCCAGTAAGGTGCCCAGAAATCTTACAACCGTTTTACCAATACTAATCATACCTATTTTAAGGGGTTATTACTTCAGTAAAACTATTACCACAACTGTAACTAAGATACTATAGAGTAAGTTTACAACCGCCAACCGCATCCGACATTCCACATTTTGTAAAATTAATTCGAGAATAAAAACGATTAGTAACTAAACTTTTTCAGATTTTTAGACTACACTAATATTATTGTGCAGTGTAAACATCTGAAAATGTTTAGTAACTGATCAATTTCTTGATTGGACTTTATGTTGGTTTCACAATTGCATTACAGTAAACTATAAAAAGGCATTTAAGAGGTTACTACTTCAGTTACTGTTGTATTCCATTATCTGTGCTTCAGTAAAACTATTACCACAACTGTAACTTACACTATAGAGTAAGTTTACATCCGCCAACCACATCTGGGGCACAAATTTTTATAAAATGTGGACTTAGCCACATTTTATAAAAATTTGCTTGAGAATAAAAAAAATATTATATTAGTGTAGTCTAGAAAGAGGTTTAGTTACTGACCAATTTCTTGTTGTACTTTATGTTGGATTCACAAGTACATTACAGTCCTTACATATTATAAAATTAAGTCCCCCGCCGCGTCTGTCTGTCTGTCTGTTTGTTCGCGATAAACTCAAAAACTACTGCACCGATTTTCAAGCGGTTTTCACCACTCGATAGCGTGATTCTCGAGGAAGGTTTTAGTGTATAATTTGTTAAGTTTTTGTATTTATTTCTGTGTACATTAACGATATTTGTTGAAGATGTCGGGAAAAAATAAATTAAGGCGAAACGTAGTTCGCGGGCACAGCTAGTTAACTATAAAAAGGCGTTTAGAAACACTTACGGCATTGATTAATTAACTTTTGTGTCCTTGCGCACCACTCGTCATAGTCTATAGCCTCTAGATACACTCCGTCCGACTTCTGTTTGGGAGTATAGCATATCTGATCACTGGTATTTGTGTTCAAATATTTTCCAGATATTACATTATACATTTCATGTTCTTTCTCTGAGATTAGTCTGTTCTTGAAAATTACTTTGGCTTCAGCAGATACAGCCTGAAAAGAATAAATAAATTAATGACGTCGGATTTTTATTGGCCTTAGCAACTGCAAAACAGAAATAAAAAATTCGAATACCGAAATTATGTCAGCGATACTCGAAGGCGAATACCATTTGATATTTTCACACCACCGCTTCATATGATCGGCACACCACTTGTAATGTGGTTTGGAGCAGAATGTCTCCGTGAGCTATAAATATAAAAAATTGAAATGTCTTATCCTTATATTTTCAGGAAGAAAATAATACACTGACAATAATGCATTTCTCACCTCTTTATACATAGCCAACATACTCGATATGATGCCTGACAAGTCCTTTTCTGAAAAACATTTATCCAAACTTTGTCTCAGATAATATCTTGCGATTTCCATAATCTCATCGTCATCAGGTTCACTATAAAAAAATATCATTAATTGATTCCTCTGGCATCGAGAAAAACCTGCGATCGTTTCGTTTCACTGCCAAAATTATCTCCAGGTAGATATGTGCCGTACGAATCACATTTTAAAATTACTTGTGCTTGTATGAAAACTTACATATCTTCAAACAGTTATTCGCTCCCAAATATTCAGATCAGGGTTGCCGAAAATGGCAAGTGGGAAATGATGAATATAAAATCCCACAATGATAGAATAAAATAATACTCAACAATACCTCAGCGCGACGTGAGCGAGCGCATTTGCGAGCCTCTGCGAATGTGACGTCACGGTGGCGGCGCAAACGACGCGTAGTCTGCGCGTGCGCACCCACTGGGCACCGCCCTCGTCCCCACCCACCGACCAGAACCCGCCGTGCTGAATCAACTAACAAATTGCACATTTGTTTAAATTTTATCCTCTTATCTCACATGCGACCGGTGTGACGTCACGCTATGATTTTTTTTAAAAACCCTTAAAAAATAATTTCAACAAAAAAATTATATTACACAACCAAAGCATATTTTTAATTCTGTAAAAAGAAATATATTAATTTATAAATTTCATTTCGTGAGGGTATTTTTCAATTATTACAAAGCGTAAAGCCACACCGGTCTCATGAGACCGGTTGGCGTCTGACAGATTTAATTTATAAATAAATAAAGATGTATTGATGTGAGACACACAGAGATAAATACTTGGAGTTTTAAATTTTAAAAATATGCAAGAAACCAAAAAATAAGGAATATTTCTTCAAATAATTCGAGAAAATTTCATAATTTATTTTCGTAATTTACAGAGGTAATTCTTTTATAATAAAAAGAAGTGGGTAGGTTTTTTGTTATTTTATTCATCATCACAGCTCATTTACGTCCCCACCGAGGGGCACGAGCCTACCCTGACCGGTTATGGTAGGGCGATTAGGCCTTAGTCAAACCACGCTGGCCCAGTGCGGATTGGTTGACTTCACATACACCTTTGAATTACTTCGCAGGTGTATGCAGGTTTCCTCACGATGTATTCCTTCACCGTAGGAGCGTCAGATAAATGTACATAAATGAAATTCGTGAATCGAAAAACACATTGGTACATGGCGGGATCGATCGCGGGCCTCCCAAATCTACTCGGGGCACAGTCCAGTGCCCCTCGGCACTGGACAGCGCCACCGACGCTCACCGTTATTTTATTAGCACATTGCATGTAAGCAGGAGTTCAAACCTGCAGCAGAAGGTGGTGCACCTCGCAGTTGGCGGCATTGGCGCGGTGCAGCGAGCGTACCACCACCACCATGTCACCGGACCCACTTCCCGCGCTCACTGCATTATTCTACCAAACAACTCTCATATAAATACAAACAAAACAAAATTGTAGAAATTACAAAGAACCATTTCACATATATTATGTTCTTACCGTGGCTAAGAATGCATTTATGCGAATTTCTTAATTTCTTTCTAATAGCATTTTAAAGTATGAATGCCATAATACAATTTAATTTAATATTATTTTCTCAAAAGAGCTTAAAATAAAATTCACCGCCAAAAAAAAAACTTGTTGGTAATTACCCATTATTTATATGTATCCACTGTATTATTTGGCAAATTGTTACGAAATTGTTACGAAGCTATAACCCAGTGAAGTGAGAATGCGAAAAAAACAAATGCTCAAATGTATGAATCTTACAGGGGCGAGGTCGCGGACCACTTTGGACACAATAATGTCCTCCTACTAACCAATATTCGGTCACGGCGGCTAATCTTAACAGAGACCAGCCATCTGCGCAAGAGATATTATAGTGCACAAGTGACTGCGCAAACGGAAGTGCACTCTCTGTTCCTTCACTCGCCTTCTCTGGTAGGACGGTTAGCCGACACGCCCGGGGCGAGATCAGGCGCATGACCCACCGTATAACGTGCCTTCCGAAGCACGGAGGAACTTGAGATGTTTCGTATTTTCGTCACCCATCATAGGACTGACCACAGTCAATCTTACATGTACACCTTAAGTAAGAGCTACGTTATATTACATCGTTAAGATTGCGAGTTCAGCACCAGCCTCTCGCAATCTTAACGATGTAATATAACGTAGCTCTTACTTAAGATGTACATGTAAGATTGTCGGAGATAACAATAAACTTATTATTATTATTATAAACTTATTATTATTAATGTTGCTTAAAATTAGCAATCGTTTGCTGAGCGCACGCGCCAATGCGCCACTAAGCTCCTCAAATTGATGGGACACAATACTTAATATTACATTTTTTTTCTTTTAAACGTCGCCCCACACTAGGATTTTCTCCTGTGGGTAGTACCTTTCTTCACCGAATATCGATCGTCCGAAAATCATAATCCCGAAAACGCTTGCTATAATCATCACTTTCCATAATATTCGGGTATACGAAATTGTCTTTAGTTCTAATGCTTTTGTGTCATATTATCGGGGGTGCTATAATAATAAGATATCCTAATTTACTTGCTATAAAGTCACATGTCCTAAGTGTTATATTGCATAATATTGTTAGTCCGAATGATGGTTTATAATAATTTTGTTAGTCCTAAAACCATGTTTAAAAGTTGATTTATCTTGGTTATGTTATCAATATAATAAAGCTTAGACTTACTATCAATAATAACAAATTGAAATAAAATGTTGTCTTTTTAACCTTAACAACCGTTACGTTTTAACATTCAGTGACAGAAATATATCGCTGTAAAATCGACACCACGTAGTCTTGTCTGCCCTACCCCTAGAGTGTAATTTAAGGGCCCATGGCGCGAAAAACAGCAAAAAGGCTGTTGGCGTTTTTGATATTGTACGTTAACGTTCGAGTTAACTAACCGGGAAAAAATAAATTTAAGTTCTTAAATTATGTCTTTACACAATCACCGTCACCATTTTTCAAATTTACATACCATTTCTTTAAAAAATAGCATCAATTTTACTTAAAACTTGGGTTACACCCATATACCGTTCGTGATTTTTAGCTTCATTAATTAACCCTATTGTATTTTACTTTAACAAATATAGAGAACAAGGGTAAGGAAAACACTGACACCGTGGAATTTTTTTTATTTATCGTATATTGATTTTTATATGAAATTTTTAACATACATTTATCGATTTTCTTACAAATACTTGGCTCGGGCACGTCGAAATTCAGTGTGCAATCGAGACTCGAAGTGAGAGCACGTCGCTTTCAGCTCGCTCCCGGTCACGTAATTATTTGTGTATGTATACGACGCGAAGTCCCCCGGAGAAGTTGATAACTAACAATTTTATTTTTTGTGGCTGCCGTACGAAAAATCTTTCTAAACCTTTTTACAAGCTTTTATTTAGCTTACTCGTATGTATGTTCGCGTCTAATCTTGCGAGTTTTTGACCCTCTTCACGGTTTCCGATTAAGCTGAAATTTTGTATGCATATGTATATATTATGACGACATGGAGCTGATCTGATTCTGGAGCTGGAAGGTAGCCAAAGGAACTCCGCAATAAAACGGCAGAACCCCATCGAGTTTGGGCTCGTTTGATTCGTATTGACGAGTTCTTTGGTCCTATATGGTAACCAGGGTCTGATGCTGCAGCTGGAAGGAGGCCATAGAAACTCCCCAATAAAACGACACAACCCCATTGAGTTTGGGCTCGTTTGATTCGTATTGACGAGTACTTTGGTCCTATATGGTAACGAGGGTCTGATGCTGCTGCTGGAAGGAGGCCATAAGAACTCCGCAATAAAACGACACAATCCCATCGAGTTTGAGCTCGTTTGATTCGTGTTGACGAGTACTTTGGTCCTATATGGTAACCAGGGTCTGATGCTGGAGCTGGAAGGTGGCCATAGAAACTCCACAATAAAACGACACAACCCCATCGAGTTTGCGCTCGTTTGATTTATGCATATATTTATTTATTATGTATGCAACCCAATAAATTTCTTTTGTGCGACCTTCCCCAATTTGGGTGTCAAATAAAGGAGCTTGAATTGTAGAATGTATTGTTATGAAAAATAATGAAATCCAAGATGGTCGCCGTCACAAATTGACAGATTATTTTTATGTACAATCCCCACAATACTTATACAATACTTGTGAAATACAATACACCATAAAAAAAAACCAAAACCAATGTTGGCCGCTATCACAAAAGATTTTTAAAAACAAGCTTTTATTTTAATGCCCTAAAAAGGGGAAAATAATCATTAATTTATTTTTTCATTACAATCTAGCGAATGGCTTCAATGCAGTAAAAAGTGCGTTGAACACAAGAAAATATTCATTTCTATAAATATTGGCAATTCTAAGAAAAAATATTTGCTTTTATAAAATAGGTAAATCTTGCGACAAGCTTTTATATTTTATAAAAAATGTATCATGTAATAAATTTAAGTTTATTTTCATCTTATTAGGGCATTAAATAAAATATTGTTTTTGAAAATCTTTTTACTATTATTTTACATTTTATCCTTTTGTAATAGCGGCCATCTTGGGTTTTAGTTTTTTCATGGTGTTCTGTATTTTACAAACAAGTACTTTCATTTATTACCCATATTGTGGGGGTTGTACAAAAAAATAAACTGTCATTTTGTGACGTCGGCCATTTAGGATTTAATTGTTTTTCATAATATTCTGTATTATACAACTCATTCTACAATTAAAGCTCTTTCATTTGACATGCATATTGGGGAAGGTCGTACAAAAAATTTACGGGATTGCATACGGATATTATCTACTACCAAAATACTCATTAAAATGAATCACACGATTCACCCCTGGTTACCATATAGATAGGATCAAAGTAGTCGTCAATTCGAAACAAACGAGTCCAAACTCGATGGGGTTGTGTCGTTTTATTACGGAGTTCCTATGGCCATCTTCCAGCTCCAGGATCAGACCCTGGTTGCCAAATAGGATCAAAGTACTCATCAATAGTAATCAAACGAGCCCAAACTCGATGGGCTTGTGTCGTTTTACTGCAGAGTTCCTATGGCCATCTTCCAGGTCCAGCATTAGACCCTGGTTACCATATAGGACCAAAGTACTCGTTAATATGAATCAAACGAGCCCAAACTCGATAGGGCTGTGTCGTTTTGTTGCGGAGTTCCTATGGCTACCTCCCAACTCCAGCATCAGACCCTGGTTACCAAATAGGACCAAAGTACTCGTCAATACGAATCAAACGAGCCCAAACTCGATGGGGTTGCGTTGTTCTATTGCGGAGTTCCTATGACCTCCTTCCAGCTGCAGCATCAGACCCTGGTTACCAAATAGGATCAAAGTACTCATAAATAGGAATCAAACGAGCCCAAAGTCGATGGGGTTGTGTCGTTTTATTGCGGAGTTGCTATGGCCACCGTCCAGTTCCTTCATCAGATCAGCTCCATGTTATCATAATATTGCATTGTCACGCGATATACATATGCATGCAAAATTTCAGCCCAATCGGAAACCAGGAAGTGGTCAATACTGCATTATACACACAGTACAAGCTAAATGAAAGCTTGTAAAAATAAAAGTTGATCAAACACATGCCTGTATTTACTATAGTATAACACAGTAATAAACAACTATTACATTTTCCAAAATAACATCTACGGTATTTTGCTAGGCGGCCGCACCGGTTGCTCGACCGAGTGAGCTTGTGTGCGTGAGCGACGCACACAAGCGGAGACTAGAGAAATTTACCTAAACTAGCTCGAGCTCGCGCGGATGGTGGGCCCTTAAACCCGCGTAGGCGCTGAGGGGCGAGGCGGCCCGCGAGCTGAGGAGCAGGTGGTTTTAACGACCGCCGCCGCGGCTGAGGCTGGTGCCAGCACGCCGAAGCTGCGGTGGTGGGCGAAAACCATCTGCGACGATAAGGTCGCGTGGGACCACCGGAGCCCCGCAGCGCCGGAGCCGTGACAGAAGCCATGCATGCTGCATGCTTGCTTGCATGCTGCATGCTTGCTTGCATGCTGCATGCTTGCTTGCATACTGCATGCTTGCTTGCATGCTGTATGCTGCATGCTTGCTTGCATTACATCAAGTGACTGTTTTAAACGTATGCATGGATTTGGTAATACATATAATGAAAGAACTTTATATTTGTGGTATTTCGATTTTAGGGCACGTTATATTATGAGATATTACGTTAGGACTTATGACTATTATAGAAAAGTTTTTTAGGAATTTTAAATAGAGATTTCGGTTTTCGGGCAAGTGATATTATGAGAAATTTAGTTAGGGGTGCTTATCATTCGGACATATGATGATTATGTCAAAAAACATTATGACACGTTAGATTATGGATAAAAAAATAGAGAACCTCTCCTGTGTCGTGGGTGCAATTACAAACATACAATATCACATGTACATACGCCCAGACCGGAACAAATTTCTGTAGGCCATACAATATATTTGTCCCGTACGGGAATCGAACCCGCGACCCGTTGCGCAGTAGGTAATCACTCGACCTCGGCGCTAACCGTGTCGTCAACAACATTGACACTATCAAAAACCAACAAACCCTTTCATGCAAATATTTTAAGTGGAAAAGAAATAATGGTTTGCATTTGAAGTAAATGATATTCAATATTACTATTTCCTTTGTCTAGATAAGTTATAAGTCTCCCTATAACCTACAATACAAAAATTTATATGTCATATTATAACAAAAATTTAATTGATATGTACAAGATGCGAGAAAAAAAATGCTTTCTCACCCTCTTTAACTCTGCGATAATATCGGTGGGCTCCAACATGGGCGTGCAATTAATAGTAATAACTGTGTAATTTGTTTCCTTCAGCACGTGCTCTATCAACAAACTGAAAAAAAAAAGATTTTAAAAAATCAGCGTGCAGTTACAGAGTAATCACAGTCTTAATAGACTGTAATATTACTCTGTAACAATAAGGATTACTTGGGTAAAACGAATAAAACTAATTGTTCTAGAATCATCATCATCATCACAGCTCATATACGTCCCCACCGAGGAGCACGAGCCTACCCTAACCAGTTGTGGTAGGGCTATTAGGCCTTAGTCAAACCACGCTGGCCCAGTGCGGATTGGTTAACTTCACATACACCTTTGAATTACTTCGCAGGTGTATGCAGGTTTCCTCACGATGTTTTCCTTCACCGTAGGAGCGTCAGATAAATGTAAATATATGAAGTTCGTGAAACGAAAAACACATTCGTACATGGCAGGATCGGCCGCGGGCCTCCCGATTTTACTCGGAGCACTTCCAGTGCCGAGGCCACAGCGCCCCCGACGCTCTACTGTTCTAGAATTTTTTTTATTGCAGTAAGTTGGCAATCAAGCAAACTGTCCACCTGATGGTAAGTGGTAACAGTCACCTATAGTACATATGGCTCCTGTGAGATTCGCAGCAAAACTGCAACCCCCACAAGAACCGCAGTGTACGTTGCCAACTTGTGACTTAGGATGTAAAGTCACCGTACCCAGTAATTTCAATGCCATATCTTACCATTCAAACCGGAACACAGCAATGCAACCACTGCTGCTTTGCGGCAGAAATAGGTAAGACGGAAGTATTTCACAACAGACATAAATCAAAATAATTACCGCATGTGTATGTTAAATTTAAAAAAATGCAAAATAGTGCCGTATTGAGCCTCAAGAACTCAATAAATTAAGAAATCATTGTTACGTTTTACGATAAAGCATTCTTTTGAAGTCACATTTGGTAAACAATTTTCATCGACTCACGGCAGGCTCAGTTTTCATACAGAAGGGATTGGCGTTATTTGGTTATTCATGTCTGTGTTTGTCTATACATATATATATGTGTTCATAGTAAGTATACCAACAGTTTGTGGGTGTTATGCATGGACCTACAAAAAATACGGACGTAGTGTTTCATTAAACAAATGCAAAGCATGCAAGGTCATACAATTTCATTTGTTTGTACACGACCAACACTCACACAGATGCACCAGGAATGACGAACCGCCGTCATTTCTCGACGAGCAAGACACGCACCCAGATAGCAATGGCAAGTCTAGCAAGTTTGAATCAAACTTTCTAGTTTCCCGATACAAACTTGCGTAATTTTTGTTTTTTTCGGCAGTATACAATGTTGCAATTTACATACAATATTGCCCTAGCAAACTTTAAAAAGCGACTAGTTTGTTGGGGCAATATTGTATGTACATTGCGTTATTGAAAAAACAAACATGATGCAAACTTGTTGTTGGGAAACTAGAAAGTTTGATTCAAACTTGCCTCAAGTTTGGCAAGTTTGCATGCTATCTGGGATACAAATGTGCTGTCATTTGTATGCTTCACTCTTGAATCAAAACAGCGTTCCATCCGTCTTTTTTTTAGGTCCGTGGTGTTATGTGCATAGTTGAATATAGCATACTTTTTGGCTGTGGCTTCGGGGCCTATGAGCAGAAGGTGTGTGGAGTCGGAACTGAGAGCAGCTCGCAGGATGGTTTCGCATTGCGTCAGGCGCGCGGATAGATATAATCCTTCTGGAGCCCATTCCGCGTGTTTTGTCTCCAATACGGGCGCTGGTCCTAGCGTATCTGCAAACTAATTATTACGTTTTTAAGTTAACCAATATTCATAAATACCTATTTCTATATAAATATCACAAAAATAATAAATAAAATATACCTATCTAACGATCACTGGACTTTTATTCATAAAATTTTCTGATAATAATGTTGATTAAGAGGTCACAGTACCTACTACTAGCGCCGCCATTCGTTTTTATTAATTATGATAAATTAAAGACGTTTCCACAAAAAATAGATCAGTCATCTACTCAATACAGATATTTCAGATTTTTTGAGCTATTCAGGCATATATTAAATGTATGTATAGAGGAAATCATAATATCGAATTATTGCTAAAAGTGGCCACTTTTAGCAAAAATTCGAAATATGAATTTCCTATATTTAATTGACACAAGTAAGCTATGGCCATCTATGCAGTTTTGGATGTAACTAATTATAGATTGATCTAATTATAGAATGTGGTTCTTGTGGGCGTTGCAGTTTTGCTGCGAATTTCACAAGAGCCACATCTATTACTTATAGGTGACTGTTACCATTTACCATCAGGTGGACAGTACGCTTATTTGTCAACTTCGTTGCAAAAAAAAAGATTGTTCCTAGCGGTAGCCCATGCACGACAGGATATTACTGTTATGTAGTAATACTATTAATTTTAGCAAATCCCGCTAGCACTCAGAATATGGAATACAGAAATATTAATAATATGAGTTTTAATCATTTTCCATAGAATAATGTATCATTCACAGAAAGCTTTTATGAGGGTGGACCCATTTTGATCAGTGAGCTATTCAGTTAAATACCTACGACACGAAAAGAAGTTTCACTTGGTTTGCATCGTGGTTTGGTTTCATAAAACCACACAACTTTTTCTTACAATAACCAATATCAAGATCAAGTTAAATAGGTATTGTATTATTGTTTATCTACATTCCTGCGACAAGCTTTCATACTTTCATAAAAAAATATATTATGCAATAAATTAAAGTTTATTTTCCTCTTTTTAGGGCATTAAAAAAAAGCTTGTTAATAAAAATCTCTTTTTACTATCAATTTTATAATTATAAAAGTACCTATTGATTGGTAGGTACGATCAACTTTCAGTTACATTTACCATAAGAGGTTTGTAAAAACATTAAATTTATTAGTTTTAACATATTTAGAAAAATAGTAATTGTAACTAAGAAAATCTCACGCACAACCACAACTCCAGTACGTCTAGTATGAGTTTTGATAGTTTCTGATTCGAACGATCGAATAGTTTTGTTTCCATACATTTCACACCAGCGCCTCTATCGGAAAAGAAAAGAAAGAAAGAAAAATTTCATTTATTTCTTTCACAATGACTAGACTAGGTTTACAGGCCGTAATGGGATATGAAGTTCATTGTCTGACTATTATAGTCATCGTGAGAGAGCAGAACCTGCACTAGGATTCCCTGTGTTGCAGAGTTCCGGCCCTCCCTCCGATTTACAATATTTTTATATTTTACATGTTTCCTTAAATAAATTAACGTATAAAATAATATATTTTTTACTTCTCATGGTCTGAAAGTGCTTATTTGTGCAGGATATAGGCTGCACAAAATCGAATTTTGTGCACAAGTGCATTACCGTATCCACTCATTCACAAATGCATCTATATCAAGGCAAAGAAAACGAGCCATACCGCCAAACACAACAAGAAGTTCATAGATAGAACTTGTTATTTCATATTTACTTTACTTTAACCTACTTTAACTATTATTACTTTAACCTATCAGCCTTATGTGTTTTTAAAGACATAAATAAAGGCTATGTTATACTACTGTTTTATTTCCTCGCAATCGAGGTGAAAAGCAGAGTTTACGGCTCGTCCACAAAACCATTTTATCCTCGACATTACTATCAGCCTTCGCCTAAAGTCTCGGATAAAAATGGTTCATTTTGTGCACTTGTCGTAAAATCCACTATTAACTAACAATTAAATATGTAACAGATATGCATAAAAAGTTAAGTATAAAATAAAACAGAAACAAATCAAAATAAAACAGTGTGTGCATGCTTGCGTGCGCGTATGTGTGTATATGTGCGTTTGTGAGTGTGTGTGAGTGTGTGTGTGTGTGTGCGTTTGTGAGTGTGTGTGAGTGTGTGTGTGTGTGTGTGTGTGCGTACGTGTAGTTGTGCGTTGTATCTGAATCATGAATCTCTAAGAAACGTTAAATAATTTAGCTATTGTATCGTTTTTAAAAGATTTTCTGTTGGTTCATAACTTGTAGAGCGTAAGTAATTAGTTACTAATAGTTTACATTTCTGGCGTGTCATATGGTATATGTTAAGAATATGATTTACTTTATTATATAAAAAAGGGCCCAAGAATATCTGGTGACGTTTTGCATAAGGAGACCATATTGTATCACTTTTAAAGATTTGTTGTTTTCTTCTAATATTTTTGAAATTTGTTGGGCAATATATTGTTTTTGAGTGGTTGTATAATATGGTATTTAGTACAAATAATTGCCTTACACTTAGTAAATCGACATCAGCATATAGTTGTTTTGTTGGGTATCGATAAGGTTTAAAAGTTTAACCTTACCTTATTACCTTTAATACTGCTCTTTGTGCCCTTTCTACATTTATCATATAACTCTTATAAGTACCACCCCATGAAGTTATACAATATGCTATGATTGACTGGCACAGTGAGAGATACGTGGTTATTAGCACTTTGCAGTCAGCTGCAGCCCTCAAGCGTTTAAAAATAAAGGTAAGTTTACGGACTCTTTTGGTAAGTATTTGAGTATGGTGCTTAAAGGAAAGTGAGGAGTCGATACAAACACCGAGGTATTTTATGGTGTCAATAACTTCTAGTGTGATGCATGCACAGTTTCGAGGTTTCGTTGACGAGGGACAACTATGTGCTTTTATTTGTAGGTCTGCGGGTTGGAGACGACTCAACTTAGAAAAGGTAATATATTTGGTTTTGCTAAGGTTAAGTGTAAGTAAGTTTTGTTCAAGGCACCTCATTACCCTTCCAAGGCCGCTCTCAACCAACTGCTTTAAAGTACCCCAGGTGGAGCTGTTAAACACTAAGGCCGTATCATCTGCATAAGCAAAAATTTTTGCATTTTTGAGTTGGAGATTGCATACATCATTTATGTAGATGAGAAACAAAGTTGGGCCCAGTATACTCCCCTGCGGCACTCCGTAGGTAATTGGGTAAGTGTCACTAATTAAATTTTCAATTTTCACCTGCTGATATCGTCCGCTTAAATAACTTTTAAACAACTTAAGAGCACCGTCCCTGATTCCTATGTTCTCTAATTTATTTAAGAGCAGGGGTATAGAGACAGTGTCAAAAGCTTTAGCTAAATCCAAAAATACAGCAAGACATTTTTTATTGCTTTCTTGTTGTTGTACAATATGCGAGGTAAGGTCATTAACTGCTTGTTCTGTTGATTTTCCCTTTGTGAATCCATATTGATTTTCCGAAATGATGTTAAATTTATGCAAATAACAAGTTAATCTATTATTAATCAATCGTTCTAGAACCTTTGACAGAGACGGCAAAATGGATATTGGTCTATAGTTTCCGACACTGGCTCTATCCCCAGTCTTATATATAGGTTTAATAAGGGCGGTTTTGAAACAATCAGGGAAAATACCTTGTTGGAAGCTAAGGTTGCAGATATGTGTGATCAAAGGAGCTACCGCATGTATTGCTCTTTTGTATACTTTTATGGGTATATTATCAACACCGGCAGCAGGGCTATTTTTAAGCTCTTGAATTATTGTGTTAACCTCATAATTATCAGTGTCAGTAAGTACAAATGAGTGTAAGGATTTATTTACCATTTCATTAGAAGGAGAAGTAGAAGTTGCATTCTGAATTTTTTCAGCAAGTCCTTTTCCAACACTGGCAAAGTATTTGTTAACAACATTGATAGAGAATGAGGGATTGTCGTGTAATTTTAGAAGATGTTTAAGGTCATCACTGTTTTTTTCGTCCATTTTGGCAATATTTTTTACGATCTTCCATGTTTGTTTTAAATTATTTTTAGCATTGCCTAATCTGTCTTTATTGTATTTAATCTCAGCTTTTTTAATGACATCATTACAAAAGTTTCTGTATCGCTTGTATGTTATTGCTAGAGTTGCATTTTCTGAGTATTTTTTGCTTTTGGAATGCAGTCTATCACGGTTTCTTATACAACGCAAAATACCGGGTGTTATCCATGGTCTTAGGATCTTTTTTCTGTTTGAAATAGTTTTGACAGTCCTGTTTTTGGTCATAATATCGGAAATAGTGGATACCAGTAATCCAGCACATGTATTTACGTCGTTACATTCTAAGATACCAGTAAAGTCTGTTTGTTGAATGTCAATGATTACTTGATCAAAATCGGTAACTTCATATGTTGTCGGGGGCTTAAAATTATGATTGCGATTACTTACACTAAACATAGTAGAAAAATGATCTGTTATGGTAGTGCGAATTACTGCAATAGACGTTTGAAGCTCAGACTTAATAATTACGTGATCCAGACAATTCTGGTTTCGGGTAGGAATCGTATGTCCAGGAAGAAAGCCATGGAACGCCAGTAAATTTTGGTAATCATTAGATTGCTTATTATTTTTTAGTATATTAATATTTATATCACCCGTTATGAATATGTTTTTATATTCTTTTAAAGTTTCAATTGTGCTATTTAATGATTCCAAAAATTTATCAATATTTTGGTGGGAAGGTGGTCGATAGATTGCAATTATACAGGTGCTGTTTGATAATTTAATAACTAAGCAGTTTGCATTAATAAATGGTGGTTCATAGACGTCAGTGGTAATACAATTCTTAACATAAACAACCACACCCTCATTTTGAGTGCTACAGTTAGAAGTATAATAGCAGTTATAATGTTGCATACAAGGTGGGTTTGGTCCAGACTTAAGCCAGCATTCTGTCAAAATAATTATGTCTACATTAAAGTTGAGACTGGTAAGAAATATTTCTACTTCGTTTATGTTACGTTGTACACTCCGTATATTTTGTGCCAAAACTACCAAATGATTATCATGTGGCAGTTTATTAATTACTTCTTCTACGTCACAAATGCAGCTACTAGCGTTTGTGTATGTGTCAATGTCATATGATATAGTTCTTCTTCTTCTTTTTTAATATGTGGCAATTGGTATCCAACATTATGTTGACAGTATTTTTTTTTAACACTGTTTAATGACGTAGTGCTCACATTATGACTGCAGTATAGAATCATTATAAAATAGCTGACCATTACTAGTATTTGTAGAGATTCGTATGAAAATAATAAGGAGAGTATGCATTTTGTTGAATAAAATAAAATTATAATAGAATCGATGTGTATGTGAATATTTGTGAGTGGATGTGATTTATGTATATATGTTATTTTGAAGTGTAAATAGGTAGTAATGTAATGTATGTTGTGGTTTCTGTGTTTTTTTAAGGTAAGTACAAGTATTATGTAACTTATATATATACACGATTTAGAACATAGTAAACAAAAGGACGTACAAATTATTGAAATTAGTAATGTTTGCTTTTTCAGTGCAGTAATATCTTCTTCTGTATTTATGCGTATAGCTGGTGTACCGTCGCTCTGGCGTAAAAAGATTCTTCCAAAAGATGTCCAGCAATACTTATACTTGTTGTGCCTAGCGAAATCCCGCGCCAAGAAGAAGAGGCGCTTTGCTTTGGATGTCAAGTTTTCTGACACATAAATAGGTAGTTTTGGACCGCTTATGTTTAAGTGGTGGGTGTTTTAACTTGTTTTCCTTATTCCTATTATTAAACTCTTTGGAAGATTGTACCAATTTATTTTTTGTCAATGTCGAGGTAAATTCTACGACTGTTGTTTTATTTTCGGACTTCGAGCTAACTCGAAAGACATCTTTAATCTCTGCTGTATTTATTGGTGTGCCTACTGTTTTACTTAACGAGGTTATCGTGTTCACTAAATCGTTTTTCGTCTCGTTAGGGTTTATAGGGACATTTCTTATTTCCAGACCTGAGCAACGGAGTTGTCTCTCCGGAAACTATAATGAACTAGAATTGACAGTATGAGTTACAAAGTAATAAACTACTCGATCAATGAGCACGTATTCGAGTAGTTTTTGAGTCTTTGGCAGTATGAGTTACATGTTTGATATTTGTTTGACAGTTTACTCGGAAACTATTGTAGTTTGGGTTCTCACCTCACATTTTTATGTGAGTTTGGTACATTAATACCTTTTTTGTGTTTCTAAACATTAAAATTATGTCTGCACGGTGGTACTTTGCATGGAGGGCCATGCAAGATGAAATAGCGCATGAAGAGAGACGGAAGAATTCTAAGCTGCAACAATCATTTTCTTTAAGCCGCATCTCCGACACACACTTTACTCAGCGCTACCACTTAACAAAAGCTGCTTTCCATCATGTTTGCAGTACATTATATTATATTATATTCGTTGAGGAGTATAGTGACCTTCGAAGTTCGCAAAGAGTGTCTCTAGAGACTAAGGTTAGTACCTACAATATTATTTACACACATAACATTATAGTTAATTTATGTTACCTTTGTTTTAGGTGTTGTGTGCCTTAGTGTTTTATGCCAATGGAGCCTACCAGCGAGTAATTGGCTTTGCTAATTACTTGTCGCAGGAAGCAGTTAGTTGGTACATTGACCAAGTAACAATGGCACTCAACCACCCAATGGTTATAAATAAATATATAAAGTTACCAAATACTGTTTTTCTTTCATTCATCATTCAACTCGCTTTAAAAATAATAAAAACGGCTAAGAAAACGTCACAGTGACAAAATCGCGTGTCTCTTTCCATTCACATGTGTGTAAGAGAGATATAAATATATAATGTGAAGTTCGTCTAATCGAGTAAAACTAACTCGCTATCGTTTAAACGTGAATTCGAAACGAGCAACTCATACTACCGTTTACATCGTAAACTGACAGTTTGGCGAGCTAACGAAAACTATTGTAGTTTACTCGTTTTAAAAACTCGTACTAGACGTACAGTTTACATCGTAAACTGACAGTTTGGCGAGCTAACGAAAACTATTGTAGTTTACTCGTTTTAAAAACTCGTACTAGACGTACAGAGCTACAGTTTAACAATCATACAGTACGTCTAGTACGAGTTTTTAAATCGAGTAAACTACAATAGTTTTCGTTAGCTCGCCAAACTGTCAGTTTACGATTTAAACGGTAGTATGAGTTGCTCGTTTCGAATTCACGTTTAAACGATAGCGAGTTAGTTTTTCTCGATTAGACGAACTTCACATTATATATGTATATCTCTCTTACGCACATGTGAATGGAAAGAGACACGCGATTCTGGCACTGTGACGTTTTCTTCGTCGTTTTTATTATTTTTAAAGCGAGTTGAATGAAAGAAAAACATTAAAGTTTTTGTTTGTTATAAATTATGTTATTTTATAATGTCGCGGACAAGTCAGTCGCAATTTATTTGAATGATAGAGTTTATGGAAAGTTAAAAAATTGTGTTAAAACACTTTAGGAAGGAAAATAGAATTAAAAATCTAGGTTAAATTATGTGTATTTTTTAACACTTTTTTAAGGAATGGTGATTTAAGTAAATTGGTTGATGGGGCCCATGGGAAAGTTAGTCTCTAGAGACACTCTTTGAGAACTCCGAAGGTCACTATACTCCCTTAATGTACTGAAAACATTATGGAAAACAGCTTTTGTTAGGCGGTAGCGCTGAGTAAAGTGTGTGTCGGAGATGCGGCTTAAAGAAAATGATTGTCTGTCGCAGCTTAGAATTCTTCCGTCTCTCTTCATGCGCCATTTCGTCTTGCATGGCCCTCCATGCAAAGTACCGCCCGTGCAGACATAATTTTAATGTTTAAAAACACAAAAAAAACGTATTAATGTACCAAACTCACATAAAAATGTAAGGTGAGAACTTAAACTACAATAGTTTACGAGTAAACTGTCAAACATGTAACATGCATGTAAGTCATACTGCCAAAGACTCAAAAACTACTCGAATACGTACTTATTGAACGAGTAGTTTATTACTTTGTAACTTATACTGTCAATTCTAGTTCATTATAGTTTCCGATAGAGGCGCTGGTGTGAAATGTATGGAAACAAAACTATTCGATCGTTCGAATCAGAAACTATCAAAACTCATACTAGACGTACAGTTTAGAAACGCGTTTAATGTCGGACGATGCCGCCAGCAGCGTGGGAACTTACGCTGTCACTCGGAAATGTGTAAGGGTTGCCAAAAAAGAAAAAAAATTTAAATGCGATTATAATGTCATTTATTTACAAGAAGTACCCATATACCTAACTACATTTACATATGTTAGGTAGCTATGTCAGGTAGGTGATCGGTGCTCGTAGGTGAATTAAAGTTAAGTAAGACATCGAATACCTACCTAAGTTCGCCGTATTTGAAAGGTATAAAAATGTCTACAAAGTAAAAAAAATTGCACTAAACTTTTTTGTCGTCTCTTACGACATCCACGTGAAGATACCTAGGTAGCGGCGATACATATGTTATAGAGTTTATTCATAGTTCAGAATTAACTATAAACTATATCTTAAATTACACTAAACTATTTTAGTCGTTTTTTTCGACATCCACGGGAAGATAGGTAGCGGCGACACATTTATCCTAGAGTTTATTCAAATATAGTAGAGAATTAACTAGGAAGTATTTATTATTATTGCTCTAAACTCTCATAGTGCATAGATGCAGATTGTAACTTTTTAAATCTTGAAGTTATGCTTTAATCTTTTTACTAGTATAATATCACTATACAACGGATAAAATAGTGTATACAACATAAATAATAGTACTAGACGATACCAATTTGGTTAAGTTATAATAAGAAATTATAGGAATAAATATACCTCGTGTCGCGGGGAAATCTATGGAATCTTAATTCCTTATTGTATTTTGCGGTCGAGAAACATCCGTATACAGAACAAGTGTGCACCATTATACATAATGTAATAAACAATTCACGTAAAAACCAATGCAAATTTCGCTCGCGTATCACACAGTCACACACAGTCGTTTCCTTCAACCCTCAGCGTTCGAGTAAACAAACTCGGCGAGTATGGGTGCGTTCCAGATAAGCATTTTTAGCCATAAATATCAACATTTTTAGCATCTCTGCGTTTCATTAGGGGCGATGCTAGTTTTTCTTGCTGGTTGTCATGCGTTTTATTTAAACATTTTAACACGAAATGCTAGCATGTACCCACGCTAATAGATGGGTCCTCTGATACCACATTTTGACAGCTTTCAAATTTGACATTTGGAATCTTTTTTTCATGAATCAAAGAGGATTTTCAGCGGATCTAAAAAAATCTTTGAAAGATATTTATAGTGTTAGCCAATTCTGATTAATATTAATAGAAATTTTAAGTGGCTGGACTAAGTAGGTGAGGTGTCAAAATTCAGAACAAAAAATCAGTACCTTCCGTTTCATTTGTAACAATTAGCGCGGCTAAAAATGTCAACATTTCTTATAAGAAACGCAAAACGAGGCTAACATCAGACCTCAAAAAGTAGCAGTGCTTTATCTGGAATGCAGGATTTGTAGGCAACGGACCGCGCCGCCCGGCGCCCCCTTCCCCGTGAGTTCCCCGCCGTTGCTCTGCGCAAACACGTTCGTTTCGTAACTGTATGATTGTTAAACTGTGCCAGAGCTCCTTACGCGCCACGTAAGCGAAGTCCGAAGCTCCCTTAAAATAAGAGCGACATGTCAAAAGATAAATTGACGTTTGAGTATACGATTTTGGTTCATTTTTGTTAATAAAAAGACCTTATAAGTAGATAGGACCTTCTCAAAAATTAAGTATCTGTTAATGGGGGTGATTCTGAAGCGACCACCTAAAACTATAACTAAATAAAATTAGAGATAGAAATGTCAATCACCGTTTGGTATTCAGAACTCACAAGTTAACTCTAAAATTAAGAGTGACGTTACTAAACTACTCAATTTAGTGTTAGATGTTATTTTCGTATTCTGACATGCTTCCTAAATGTAATTTTTTCTATAATTTTAAATATGTCAAACTAATTTTAGGAGGTGAACTTTTAGGTGCCGTCTAAATTTATGTTGTTACTTTTTAACGATTTTCTAACATTACCGAAGTCAATTTTTTTTGTGCAACTTGCCAAATGGATAATGAATTGGTTGTTATGGCATTTATAAGGAAAGGCTTTTATAGCATCAATTGCCAAGTCGTGAGTTGTAATTTGTTTGTTCCCAAGTAGTCTAATAGTACTGACATTTAGATGATAGGTAGGTTATGTATGTATGTATTTACTCTTACAACAGAAATTAATATTCTATCTGCAGATAGAAGTATGCCTATCTAAAATTTGTTGCCTAGCAATTACTATTATTTGCAATAAATAATAGCGGTTATTGTGAAAAGAAAACAAAAATTACTAATAAAACAAAATACCTACGCAATTTTAAAATTCAGAGGAAGTCACGAAGTACCTATCTATACAACTACAGACTACCACGTAATTTTTTTTATTTCAAGGCATAGGCGCGAAGCTATCACAATCGCAGGATAAATCGAATAATTTTTCTTTTGTAATAAAATGAATGATAAGTAATAAAATTTCTTTTCTGTTATTTACAAATACGAACAAATCTTAAATTAATAATTTCTGATAGTAAAATTAGTAGAATATAGCTGTTTTTAATGTTTCTAAATTATCCCGTTTTTCTACAGCACTAGGTGTATTTATAATCTGTGTATTCAATTTAAGAAATTGTCAAATACAGTTTAAATTAAGAGAGTCCGGCGTTTCAGAATACGAATTACCTAAAACTAATTTAAAATTATATGTTTAATTTTAGTTTTAGTTTTAGTGCAGGTAACTTCAGAATTACCCCCAATGTTTGTTTTGAGTATGAGTTAAGCTACTCTCAAATATTTAAGCAGCTCATAAATAATTAAGTGTCGTTTGAGTATTCGGCCGTAAGTAATTGTGGGCAATCTAGGTGGTTTGAGAGAAGTTTATGTAATTTTGTTTTTTAGACTAAACATATTAAAATTCCTTAATCTGTCTGTGTAAGATCTGCATTTAAGCCACTCCTTGAGAAAAAGACAAGTGATACATAAATCTTTTCTGTATTCTTTTAATTCTTAATATGTGTATAGCGTAGTGTGGCCTCCAAGCAGTGGATTTATATTTCAATATAGTACTTCTTACCAAACTATTATACTGATTTTTTTTTGTAGATGTATCGCGGAAAACCTTGATGTTATGAAGTAGTGCTTTATTAATAATGCTATCCATGTGGGCAATGAATATCAATAAGTATCGATACTTTACCAGTTCTCTTATGAGCAGTATCGAAAAATAATTTGAGTATACAGTAAGCTCCCATTCAAGCTTTACATTGACACTATGAATACCGCCACTATTACAAGCGACATAAGAACTATTCAAAGGGGCTTAGCAAAAGTATAGCTTGACAAGGAGCTTACTGTACTACAGTACACAGACATGTTGTGTATGTATTGGTGTCGATATTTTGTGGGTATCGGAACATCCCTAATTATGACGACAAACCTGCTCTTAGCAGGGGGGTTTCACTCCGCAGTTTAGGTACGTTTGGCCGGGCGGTCCGGCCGGGCGGTATGTGGTAAAAGCTTGCCGCTCGGCTCGCACGCTGGCCGCGTCGCACGTTGAGGTCATTTTTGTAACGATAACTGCATATCGGTGAGTGGGAGCCCTGCGCTCTTATCGCCAAACCGGTATCGGGTCAGCGACGCGTGACGGAATTGGAACGCTCGTGCAATGCAATAAATTTCAATTTCCCGTGCAGTCAGATGAAGGTCGTAAGAGTAGGTAAATTTTTATACCTAAACATGGCTTTTCTTCGAGAGTAATCCTTCTGTACTTTAGTACTATTATTTATTCTGTGGTAAGAGGATGGTAGCCAGCCAAGTCAGGCTCACAAAACTAGTCAAAACCCTGTGCCTGCCTGCTTACCCTATCACCAACCAATAACATTTTTAATATAATAATATAATATATATGCTCCGTATGACACGATTTACAATGTACTAGAGCGCCAAAAAAAACAGGTCTACATCTCGACCTGATGGTAAGTGGACGAGTTAATCTTCCTACTGGTTAATATAAGTACGATGTGCACATAACGTAACCGCGATCCAACTCCATACAGCGACATCTATTCTTGTAAAGTGACACTAACGTTATTCGTGCTTTGGAGTGTCAAGCCGGATCTGATCCGCTCTATATAAATATTTAAAGGGCATTATTGCTGTTTAGCGTTTTTAATTAATTGTCTTCGATATTTTTATTTGACATCGAGTGTAGTCAACCATACAGTCATATAGCTAGGCCAATGCCTAGATTTAACTCTAGATCTAGTTTTTTGGAATCTATACTTTTTTACTACAAATTAAGAAGGGAAAGACGGATGGTGATGATGAGTTGACACTGTTACACCAAAATTACTATTTTTTTTACAAATTCAGATATACATTATACTTATAACAATCTGTCACTATTACGAATCCGTAAATTTATGTTGCACCAAAAAAAAGAGCAAAAGTAACCGTAAAATTCCTTGATACACGTATGTAGCGTTAATTCTACCGTTTTAGCTTAGTAGATTTTTACTACTATGAAACTTTCATGCTTTTCAATTTTTTACATGTAGTAAGACATGTTATTCATTTGTCAAAACGTGACGTTGATAGTGTTTTTGTTTACATTGGCCATGGACTTAACAATTAAACAATATTGAATTCATGACATTGGCTGAATTCGTAAAAACGTCAAAGCTACTAAAATAAGAAGAAAAAGCTTTGTTGTGTGGTGATTTATATTTTTATGGCTGAGTAATTTTAATAATGCATCATAATAGCTTTGTATCTGTGTGTAAAAATCGCTGCCTTAAGTGAGCATTTGACCTACTCTAATGTTTGTTCTTCGACGACGACGGCAACTATCCAATATATGGATAATTTTTCAATATCATTGTCGGATAGTGAATTATGTAGTGAAAAGTGAATTTAAATTGTACTTTAAACGCGTTTTCTAACCTTAAACATGAATTACAAATACAAGCGAACTGTCAAAATTTATACTTTTACGTTATGAGCAGGGCGTGAGCTCCGTAAAAATTATCCGTATAAGTAACCGTAAAACGTATCGCAAAAGCGTGGTGCAACATCTTTTTACGACATACGAGTTCGTAAAATGAATTTTTGGTGCAACCGGCTGTTAATCTCTTAAATCCCGTTATTACTTAAAAACAAATGTTTGTTGTTGATATTTGGCTTGCAATGCAAATCTCATACCCTAATATACATTACAAAATAGCTATGAGTCAGCTTCCTATAGTTGCTACGTACAGTGGGTTGAATCTGTAATTTGAGTGACTCAGAAACCAACTTTCTTTATGTCCCTTTTATTTGTACCAATGGACTGATATTAGTGTTTTTAAGAAAAAAATGTCCTATACCATTTATTTTCTCGAGTTAAGTATCGATACTTTAGCAGTTCTCTTGTGAGCAGTATCGAAAAATTATTTGACTACTACACTCATACACTGACATGTGTTGTGATTAGTGTCGATATTTTGTGGGTATCGGAACATCCCTAATTATGACGACAAACTTGGGTAAGAGGAGAGGATGGTAGTCAGCCAAGTCAGGCTCAAAAACCCTGGGCCTACCCTGTCACCAACCAATAACATTTTTATTATATGCTCCGTATGACACGATTTACGATGTACTAGAGCGGCAAAAAGAACTTAGGTCTACATCTCGACCTGATGGTAAGTGGACGAGTCAATCTTCCTACTGGTTAATATAAGTAACCAGTAGGAACGTAACCGCGTTCCAACTCCATACAGCGACATCTATTCTTGTAAAGTAACACTAACCTTTTTCGTTCTTAGTGAATGTCAAGCCGGATCGGATCCGCTCTCTCTCTCTCTCTCTCTCTCTCTTACTACAGAGGCGAGACGACTTGGGATGCAAGCTGACGAAAATATCAGTTTTATTTTCCTCTGTTTTTGGCACAAACAGTCATTACAAAATATAGATCTTACTATTACTGAGAACAAACATAATATAATTAAATAGCATAGTAGATTAGAAACCGAAGGGATAACGTGTGTCTTATGTCATGGGTGTAGACCGAAATCGCGTGCGTAGCGGAGGACTATGATTAACTAACTAAATAATACAGCATTTATTCAAAACTAGCTGTGCCCGCGGACTACGTTTCGCCATCAAAATGCTTAACACAGTCTTTAGTTTTTTCCTCTATTTTATTCCATAATTATTCAATGATTCAAATTTATTGTGCCTTTCTTGAGCAGCGGCCATTTCGAAATTAGGACAATTTTCGTAGGTTCGTAATACTCTAGGTACTCTTCAGGGCCTTTCATTTAATACCCATATTGCTGGGTTTGAAAAGCAACTGTTATCCGCCCTTTTAGAGCTGCAGCCATGTTGAATTTACGTCAATACGTTTATAGTGTACGTTCATAGTACTCTACTGATCAAGGCCTTTCATTTGATACCCATATTGCTGGGTTTGGAAATGAACTTTTATCTGTTATTTTTGAGCGGCGGCCGTATTGAATTTTGTGCGATTTTCCTAAGTTCATAGTGCTCTACTCTTTAAGGCCTTTCATTTGATACCCATATTGCTAGGTTTGGAAACGAACTTATATCCACCCTTTTTTAAAGGTGGCCATGTTGAAATTATGGCAATTTTCCTAAGTTCATAATACTCTACACTTTGAGGCTTTTCATTTGATACCCATATTGCTAGGTTTGGAAACGAACTTTTATCCACCTTTTTTGAGCAGCGGCTATGTTAAATTTTTGTCTATGTTGCTAGGTTCATAATGCTCTACTCATTAAAGCTTTTCATTTGATACCAATATTGCTGGGTTTGAAAACAAACTTTTATCCTTTTTTTTTGAGCGACGGTCATGTTGAATTTGTCTAGATTTTCCTAGGTACCTAATGCTCTACTACTCCAAGGCCCTTCATTTGATACCCATATTGCTAGGTTTAGAAACGAACTCTTATCTATCTTTTTTGAACGGCGGCCATGTTGAATTTATGTCAATGTCGCTAGGTTCATAGTGCTCTACTCATGAATGCCTTTTATTTGATACCCATGTTGCTGGGTTTGAAAACGAACTTTTATCCATTTTTTTGAGCGGCGGCCATGTAGAAATTATGGCAATTTTCCTAAGTTCATAATGCTCTACTCTTTGAGGCCTTTCATTTGATACCCATATTGCTAGGTTTGAAAACGAACTTTTATCCACCTTTTTTGAGCAGCGGCCACAGAACACAGAAAGAGGTTAGAAGGGCTATGTGGGCGGGGCACGCGTAGCCACAACTATGACTAAATGCTCATACTTGTGGCCCCGCACCGCGAACGCGTTGTTTAATCACTGACGGACAACAACAGTGAGTGTATCGTGAAGCGCGGCGCTATAAATATAAAAAAATGCCTTCTTGTGCTATAATTACTTGTAAAACAAGAAGTCAGGTGTCAAGTGTAGCTAAAGAAGGAATTTCTTTTCATCGGTAAGTAGTAAATTGATCATAATGACCATATTCCATACATCATAATGTCAAAATCCACCAAAACTGATCATAACGATAAGTTACATAATATTTTTCTAAAAAATATACATTACCGGCAATGTACGCACACGATTTTTGTCATATTACTTAAAGCGCGTAATGTAGTACACTGCTTTCGGTAGTGACGCATTTGGCTTAATGAGCATTAACGCAGTAGTCGCAGTACAAGGGATAGTGCCGTGCTAATCAAAAAACGCACGCATTACATTTTATCGATAAATGTATATTTAAAAATATTTGTATAAAGTAAAAATAACATATTATTTGTCACTTAAAATGCCATAATAATAATTATTACTTTTCGATAATACAGAATGTTTGGCGAAGCTAACACCTACCCTTTCTAACATCCTATTCATATAAGTACGGCGATGTAATCAAAGATTAAAATTGTAAAATTAATTTAAATTTTCACGATACAATTAGTTCGATTAGTAAAAAAATTATGGGCAAATTCTAAACTAATTTTACAACTTAGAATTTTTAATATCACCATAATATTTATATGACTATTTTAGCATAGGTAGGTGGCCAGCTTGTTATATCATGAATACTAGACACGCCGTTAGGACGCCGCGCCGCCGTGGTAAAGTGGTCAGTAATGGAGCTTTACATCAAGCAGTCCAGGTTCAAATCCTGGCGGGAACAAATGTTTGTGTTAGTCTTGTTCTACCGTGCGTTCGCACTGACGAAACATCTACAGAAAAACATGTTTTTTAAACATGTTTCTGTAAATGTTTATGAATGCGTTTGCATTGTCAACTCCCCAACAAGTTGCAAAACATGTATTAAGACTTTTAACAGCCGAAAGTGGGAACGCAATCGTTCACAAATCCATAAATAACGTTAACAGACAAAAAGTTTTGAGGCGTTCCTAACGCAATTTGCAACAAACCTTAGGATTTGTTCCGAATCCAACACAATTTTCGGCAGTGCGAACGCAAAAGCATACACAACAAGTTTTGAGATTTGTATCCTAGAACATGTTGTAAAACACTACATGTTTTATGTTTCTCAGTGCGAACGCACGGTTATTCCTACGTTAGTTTGTGTGATAAGCACGAACATTTGTTCACGAGTCTGTTGGTGGTTTTTGTATTGATTTATTTATTTTAAATATATTTTACTATCAATTATACCCTTTTAATAACTGTTTTGGACATATTATTTTAGTTTTCCTAAAGATCCGGATATACGTAAAAAGTGGATTGACGCAACAGGTAGAGAAGAATGGATTCCTACTAAGTCAAGCACCATTTGCTCAAAACATTTTGTACTTGTACACGCGGCTCTTGACGTCAGTGAATTTCTGTGAATGAGGAGCCCAGTGAGCGTTGTGATTGGTTCAGCCCGATTTCGCGCGACTTTGCATGGGCGGTGCAAGGAAAAGAAGTGGGAGCAAAACTGGCGACAGCGGTTCCCGTACAAACGGTGCATGATTGCCTTTCTAACCTCTTTCTGTGTTCTGTGGCAGCGGCTATGTTAAATTTATGTCTATGTTGCTAGGTTCATAGTGCTCTACTCATTAAAGCTTTTCATTTGATACCAATATTGCTGGGTTTGAAAACAAACTTTTATCCTTTTTTTTGAGCGGCGGTCATGTTGAATTTAGGTCAATGTTGCCAGGTTCATAGTGCTCTACACATCAAGGCCTTTCATCTGATATCCATATTGCTGGGTTTGGAAACGAACTTTTATTGGCAGTCATGTCGAATTAGGTAAACGTGGCTAGGTTCAGTGTGTTCTACTCTTTAGGTCCGTGGTTCGATATCCATGTTCCATAGGTGTATACAAAAAAAATGTGATCCGTCATTTTAGATATTAGGATAAGAGTCCCGTACGCGTAACCCAGAATCATTGCAGTCAGATATTTTTTTTAATTATCAATATCGATCAATTAGTTTTAATAGTTTTAGATGGATGAAAGAGTTTGATTCCTTAGTCATAATGTAAAAACATATAACACCTTTCAAAATACTTTTCAACATTTCAAAAATTATACCGATTTTGAGAAAATTGGTCAAGAATTAAACCAACCTAAAAATTTTATATTTGTGACGTGATATTGTCATAAAAAATGCTTTATACATTGGTTGTATGGCTTGATCCTTTTGCCTCACCACCAGGGAAATACATAAGAAAAAGACAATTTAAACTTCCTAATCTTCTTGGTTGGCGAAATCCAGATGGGCACAGCCAATAACAGAAAATGTTAAGTTTTTCTTTGCACTATGTGACAGACTTGTCAAAATAATTCGTCGTCACGTGCGCCATATTGATTTTCTACTTAAGCATTGTGCGGAAATTCTATATGGTATTTTTTCATGAAAAATAAAACGTGAATTTAAACAAATAAAATTATGCCTAAATGTTCTTCCGGAAAATTCTAAGCATTGTGGTGTAAGCCATATCAAATTCTGTCCAGTAGTTTCGGAGACCTTTTCGGACAAACAGACAAACAAACAAATATACAAACAAACATTTTTTTTAAAAACGTTTCTATCGTGTTCTGCTAATGTTTTAAGGCGACCTGTGTATTGTTTTTCTTAATATTTCGCAATTACAGATTTTTGCACCCCTACGATTTTATTATATATTAAATACGATTAAGATAATTAATACAGAATCGTATCTCTTCAACTCCATTGCACTCCATCAAGGGATGATGGTATTTTGCGTCCGCCATGTTGGATTTTGATATGGATGTTATTTTAGTAATCTACGACCATGAAAACCATGAAAACGACAATAATGTCGATATCACATTTTACCACCCCATTTCACCCTATTAGGGGATGAATTTCAATAAAATATGAAACATGTTATCCATCGATTTTATTAACGAATGTTTATGCAAAATTGAAAGTAGATTGGACCAAGGAATCCAGTTGTCCCATACAAACTTTGCCCCCCTTTTTCACCCCCTTAGGGGTAGAATTTCGGAAAATTCTTTCTTAACGGACGCCTACGTCATACAAAGAACACACCCTCCAAGTTTCAAGTCTCTACGATCAGCGGTTTAGGCTGTGCGTTGATCCGTCAGTCAGTCAGTCAGTCAGTCATTCAGGACAAAGAATTTTATAGGTATAGATTATGTTAATATAATATTAAATCATAAATTATTATATTAATTAAGTCACGAATCTTCTGTATTGAAAAACCTACATAGGAAGACGTGGCTCTATGTGCTTAAACCTTTTTACTTTTCTACTCGGAAAACAAACTACGGAGTATTTTTGAAAACAAACATAAAGATGTAATCAACGTGGCGAGATTAAACTTTTGTTTGATTTTTGTATATTGAAGAGTCTTCATGGATTTTTGTGCATACGTTATCGATTCAGAATCATTGTTAATTTTTCGCCGAAAAATATAAGATAGGTTTATCTGTATATATAAAATTCTAAACAGACTGACTGACTGACTGACTGATATATCAACGCACAGCCCAAATCGCTAGACCTACCGACTTGAAATTTTGCACATAGATACCTTATGCAATGTAGGCATCCGCTAAGAAAGGAATTTTGAAATTTCCACCCCTAAAGGGGTGAAATAGGGGGTGAAAGTTTTTATGAAAATCCGTCAGTTTTGAAGTTAGGATCCTCAAATTTTGTGTAAAGGCTGGAGATTGAAAAATAATTTATACGTGTCTCAGCGATTTGGAATATTTCACCTCCATAGGGGTGAAAAGGGGGATGAAGTCGTGGGAACAATAATGACGCACGGCCCAAACCGCTGGACCTACAGACTTGAAACTTTACACATAGATACATTATGCAGTGTAGGCATCCACTAAGAAAGTATTTTTGGAAGTTCCACCCCCAAGAGGGTGAAATAGGGGATGAAAGTTTGTATGAAAATCCGACGGTTTTGAAGTTATGATCCTCAAATTTCGTGTATAGCCTAAAGAATAAAAAATAATTTATTATCTCAGCGATTTTTAATATTTCACCCTCAAGAGGGTGAAAAGGAGGATGAAGTCGTGAGAACTACAATGAAAAATAACTTAGACCTGTCTCAGCGATTTTGATTATTCCACCCCCAGAAGGGTGAAAAGAGGGATGAATTCGTGGAAATAATTAAATTACCTAGACTTGAAATTTTGCACATAGATACGTTATGCAGTGTAGGCATCCACTAAATATTTTTGGAAGTTCCACCCCTAAGGGGGTGATATAACGGATGACAGTTTGTATGAAAATCCGTAAGTTTTGAAGTTTAATGCAATATTCACAAAAATATTTTCAGTATTACCTACGAGTATGTTAAATATAAACATTTTTAAGTCTTTAATTATTATTATGGTCGGATTGGAAAAATACCTACGAGTACTAGCGCAACGCATGGACAATATGAGAAGTGTTGGGCGAGATACGATTAGTACAGGGATAGGATAATGACCGGACAAGAAAGGGATGGGATAGGGGCAGGATAGGGACAAGGTAGTGACGGGATTGGGTTAGGGATGAGATGGGATGTATGGACAGAACAGGGATAGACACAGGATAAAGATGGTATAAGGATAGGCACGGGATAGGATTAGGGCGTGCAGATGGCGGTGGGGGTAGGAGTAGAGGTGGGGATGGGGATAAGGGTGGGAATGGGAGTAGAGGTGGGGATGAATATGGGGTCGGGGACTGAGATAGGTACGGTAAACCACACGTCATGGTATACACATGCAGTACAACTATAGACCTTACCGTGATTGTAATAAGGATGGTACTAAGTCCATAGTGTATATGTTGACGTGTTTCTGACTGTACGAACGCAGCGCCTTGCCCACAAGCATCCCGCCTTTTGAATTCCAGTAGGTACCCTGTAGTGTAACCCTATTAACTTCATTAATATTACAAGTAGGTACATATTTTATATACTTAGGTATATAAAATATTGGAATATTGAAATTGTGCAATGGAACTAGACCCCAGGTTAAAGCTCTACGTAGAAATGTTATTGATGCCAAAATATTAACTGGATCTGCCAGAGGAGGAAACAGTATTCGTGCCGCGTATACCATTAATCCCAAATGACCTTCCGTTTGAATTTAAGGGCCCATGGCGCGAAAAATAGCTAAAAGGCCGTTGGCGTTTTTGATATTTTACGTTAACGTTCCAGTTAACTGACCGGGAAAAAATAAATTTAAATTCTTAAATTATGTGTTTACACAATCACCGTCACCATTTTTCAAATTTACATACCATTTCGTTAAAAAATAGCATCCATTTTACTTAAAATTTAGGTTACACCCACATACCGTTCGTGATTTTTAGCTTCATTAATTAACCCTATTATATTTTAGTTTAACAAATATACACGGTTATTTTTTTATCACCCTGGAAAATTTAAGGGACGCTTCACGACATGGTATTAGAATGATTTAAATAAAAATTAAAAAAATAACCCCCCTCCTTAATTTTATATTAATTTTTTTAAAAATACAAAAAATGCTGCACTAGTTGAGAGCAGCGTTTTTAGAGATTTTTTTTATTTTTTTTAATTTTTTTTTTATTTTTTTATTTCATTTTTTTTATTTTTTATATAATATTGGATGTGTCCTGAAGCGTCCCTAAAATTTTCCAGGGTGATAAAAAAATAACCGTGTATAGAACAAAGGTAAGCATAACACTGACACCGTGGTATTTTTTTAAATTATCGTACATTGATTTTTATATGATTTTTTTTACATACATTTATCGATTTTCTTACAAATACTTGGCTCGGGCGCGTCGAAATTCAGTGTGCAATCAAGACTCGAAGTGAGAGCACGTCGCTTTGAGCTAGCTCCCGGTTACGTAAATATTTGTGTATGTATACGACGCGAAGTCCTACGGAGTAATCGGAGAAGTTGATAACTAACAATTTTATTATTTGTGGCTGCCGTACGAAAAACCTTCAACCTTTTTACAAGCTTTTATTTATCTTTTGCATGTTCGGGTCTAATCTTGCGAGTTAAATTTGACTCACTTCCCGGTTTCCGATTAAGCTGAAATTTTGCATGCATATGTATAAATATATTATGATGACGACATGGACCTGATCTGATGTTGGAGCTGAAAGGTGGCCATAGGAACTCCGCGATAAAACGACATAGCCCCATCTAGTTTGAGCTCGTTTGATTCGTATTGACGAGCACTTTGGTCCTATATGGTAACCAGGGTCTGATGCTGGAGCTGGAAGGTGGCCATATGTACTCCGCAATCAAACAACGCAACCCCATCGAGTTTGGGCTTGTTTGATTCGTATTGACGAATACTTTGATCCTATATGGTAAACAGGGTCTGATGCTGGAACTGGAAGGTGGCCATAGGAACTCCGCAATCAAACAATTCAACCCCATCGAGTTTGGGCTCGTTTGATTCGTATTGACGAGTACTTTGGTCCTATATGGTAACCAGGGTCTGATGCTGGAACTGGAAGGTGGCCATAGGAACTCCGCAATAAAACGACACAACCCCATCAAGTTTGGGCTCGTTTGATACGTATTGACGAGTACTTTGGTCCTACATGGTAACCAGGGTCTGATGCTGGAGCTGGAAGGTAGCCATAGGAACTCCGCAATAAAACGACACAATTCCATCGAGTTTGGGCTCGTTTGATTCGTATTGACGAGTACTTTGGTCCTATATGGTAACCAGGGTCTGATGCTGGAGTTGGAAATTATTTTTATTTACAATCCCCACAATATGGGTCTGTATATGGGGTATCAAATGAAAGTTCGTAAAATACAGTACACCATGAAAAAAACTAAAACAAGGTGGCCGCTATCACAAAAGATTTTTAAAAACAAGCTTTTATATTAATGTCCTCAAAAAAGAAAATAAACTTTAATTTATTTCTTTATTACAATCTAGCGAATGGCTTCAATGCACTAAAAAGTGCGTTGAGCACAAGAAAATATTCATTTCATATTTGTTTATTACTAAATTATTATATGTATATTATATAAAATAATTTGTAGATACAACTAACAATAAAGAACTCGGTAGTCATTAAAATATTTCGTATTATTTCAGTAATTAGTTTAAAAAAAGTTTTTTTAAAAACAAGCTAATATTATAATACCTTAAAAGAGGAAAATAAACTTTAATTTTATTACAAGATATATTTTCTTTTAAAAATATAAAAGCTTGTCGCGAGAATTAGGATAAACAATGAAACAATTTAACTTGATTATTATATTTATTTTTTTGTAATAAATAACGTTTTGTACAGCATTGTCATACACACATGACAATGCTGTGCAGTCCTGAAATTTAAATGCATATATGATCCCTTTTTTGAAAAACTCGAATCCGTTATAACTGCTGCCTCACGGAAACTCGGTGTCCTGAACAATGTGCGTAGGTATTTTGCGCCGGACCAACTATGCCTGTTGTATAAAACTCAGGTAGGTCTTGCGTGGAATATTGCTCGCACTCCGGCTCCGCTCAGTACCTCCTCGATGCTCTGGACAGATTGCAGCGTCGCGCTATTCGAATAATTGGCGATGTAGAGGCAACTAACACCCTCGAGCCTCTACAATTTCGACGTGGCATCGCCTCTCTTAGCGCCTTTTACCGAATGTTCCACGGGGAATGCTCTGAGGAGCTCTTTAACCTTATCCCTCCCTCTCCATTCCTTCACAGAAACACGCGTAAGGGTCTACGGAGTCATCCTTACACTGTATCCTTCTTTTCACACCGTACCAAGAAATTCTAAGATTCCTTCTTCTTTTTTTTTATTGCTACTAAGTTGGCAAAAAAGCAAACTGCCCACCTGATGGTAAGTGGTAACAGTCACCTATAATACATGTGTCTCGTGTGACATTCGCAGTAAAACTGCAACCCCCAAAAGGGCCACAGTGTACGTTGCCAACTTGTGACTTAAGATGTAAAGTCACGGTACCCAGTAATTTCAGTGCCATATCTTACCCTTCAAACCGGAACACAGCAATGCAAGCACTGCTGCTTTGCGGCAGAAAAAGGGTAAGACGGAGGTACCCAAGCACACGACCTTGGTACAGAGTCTCCCTCCGGTAAGTCTTCTGTCGTTCATCCCACACTTGGAATTCTCTACTTGCGCTCGTGTTTCCTCCATCCTACAACATGGGTTCCTTCAAAAGAGGTGTGAAAAACATCTTTTAGGCCGGCAAGGGGCGGGCAGGTTGGATAGTGGATGTCCTCCCACCTCTATCTGTCAACTCATTTGGGCCTCTTTCACCGCTTAACATCAGGCGGGAGGAAGTCATTTGCCAGGCCCTCCATAAAAAAAAACTGTTTAAGTACCTTGCCCGTATGTATTTACTTCGTAAGCCTTAAATAAATAAATATTGGTAATTCTAAGAAAAAAATATTTGTTTTTATAAAATGGGTAAATCTTGCGACAAGCTTTTATATTTTATTAAAAACTAGCTGTGCCGGCGAACTACGTTTCGCCATAATAATGGCGAACTTACGTTTCGCCGTAATAAAAAATAGCTTACGACCTATTCTCAGACCTACTGAATATACACAAAACATTTCATAAAGACCGGTCAATGCGTTTCGGAGGAGTTCGGTAACAAACACTGTGACACGAGAATTTTATATATTAGATGTATCATGTAATAAATTAAAATTTATTTTCGTCTTATTAGGGCTTTAAAATAAAATCCTAGTGTGGGGCGACTTTTTTTTTAAATCTTTTTACTATTATTTTATATTTTATCATTTTGTAACCGCATGGCCGCCATTACGAAACTCGACCAAAGTACTCGTCATTACGAAACAAACGAGCCCAAACTAGATGGGGTTGTGTCGTTTTATTGCGGAGGTCCTATGGCCACCTTCCAGCTCCAGCATCAGACCCTGGTTACCATATAGGACCAAAGTACTCGTCATAATGAATCAAACGAGCCCAAACTCGATAGGGTTATGTCGTTTTATTGCGGAGGTCCTATGGCCACATTCCAGCTCCAGCATCAGACCCTGGTTACCATATAGGACCAAAGTACTCGTCAATACGAATCAAATGAGCACAAACTCAATGGGGTTGTGTCGTTTTATTGCGGAGTTCCTATTGCCACCTTCCAGCTCCAGCATCAGATCCTGGTTACCATATAGAACCAAAGTCCTCGTCATTACGAATCAAACGAGCCCAAACTCGATAGGGTTATATCGTTTTATTGCGGAGGTCCTATGGCCACCTTCCAGCTCCAGCATCAGACCCTGGTTACCATAAAGGACCAAAGTACTCGTCATTACGAATCAAACGAGCCCAAACTCGATTGGGTTATGTCGTTTTATTGCGGAGGTTCTATGGCCACATTCCAGCTCCAGCATCAGACCCTGGTTACCATATAGGACCAAAGTACTCGTCAATACGAATCAAATGAGCACAAACTCAATGGGGTTGTATCGTTTTATTACGGAGTTCCTATGGTCACCGTCCAGTTCCTTCATCAGATCAGCTCCATGTTATCATAACATTGCATTGTCACGATATACATATTATTATGTGCAAAATTTCAGCCCAATCGAAAACCGAGAAGTGGTCAAATACATACATACAGTGCAAGCTAAATAAAAGCTTGTAAAAATAAAAGTTGAACAAACACATCCCTGTATTTACTATAGTATAACACAGTAAATAATAAACACCTATTAAACTCAAAATTAACATCTACGATATTTTGCTAGGCGGCCGTACCGATTGCGCGACCGAGTGCGCTTGTGAGCGACGCACACAAACAGAGACTAGAGAAATTTACCTAAACTAGCTCGGGCTCGCGCGGATGGTGGGCCCTTAAAAGACTGCAATTTCCAATCAAGTTGTGTTTTGCCATGACTATTAACAAAATCAAAATCAAAATATTTTATTTAACTTGGATTTTACAATCTCGTTTGAAAGTCAAGGAAGCTACGCCAATCCCAAACAAATCGCAGGGCCAAACACTGAAATTTGCTGGGGTCGATTTGCGGCAGGATTGTTTCTCCCATGGCCAGTTTTACGTGGCTTGCTCACGTGTGAGCTCGCCAACCGGCCTGGTTGTTTTAGTTCTTTCCTCTGATTTGGTTAAAAACATTGTCTATAGAGAAATACTGTAAAGAATCTGAACTTTTATAATTCCAGTTGATAGGCAACTACGATAGTTCGGTGCTCGAAATTTGGTTCAGGTTTTTAAATGAAATGTCTTAAAATTTTCTTACTCCCTACGATGTTTCTTAACAGGTTGTTATGAAACAGGAAAGCGAAGTGTGTAGTCTACGCGTGTGAAGCCGCGGGCAAAAGCTAGTATTTATATAATTCAATTACTTTTGGTGTCCCAAATACAAATTAATTCAAACTCTAGGGGAGAAGGAAATTCAGCATGAAATTCAATCCCTGTTTTTAAGGGGTTTAAATGAATAACGCCCGAACTCAATAATGTATCTCTAATCCAAGATAGAAAGCAATCTCAGATTATTACGTATTGCTTGATCGATCTCTAATCCACAATAATTGAAAAGGAAGCATATCGATATCGAAATATAAAATTTATTTTTAAGAAAGCATTGACAATTTTAAATATTTAAAGTGCATTATTGCTATTTAGCTTTTTGAATTAATTGTCTTTGATGTTTTTATTTGACATCGAGTGTAACCAACCATACAGTCATAGGACAATGCCTTGTCCTTGTTTAACTCTAGATCTAGTTTTTATGGAATTTAGTTTTTTACTACATATTAAGAAGAGAAAGACGGACGGTGATGATGAGTTGACTCTAAATACCCGTTATTACTTTAAAAAAAAATGTTTGTTGTTGATACATGGCTTGCAATGCCATACCCTAACATAAATATACAGGATGTCCCAAAAAATAGTGCCAGAGACAGAGCACCTCTTGGGCTATCCGAATGACCCCCATGTATGTTCCGCGATTTTTTGTAGTTTTCGAGTTATGAATTTTTTACTGAACTTTTGAGAATTTACGACCTAAACAACTTAAAAATTTTCAATGAAAAAAGCACAAGACTATTTTGAGATATTGTTTTTGCAACTGAATCTCCATCAGTTATACTTTTATGCTAAATATAATCAGCTTTGTACCTTTTATGGAAGTTATGAAAATGTTAGTAGTACAAAGTTAAAAATTACCTTTTGGTAAATTATGAGTTAAAATTTCAATTTTAACTTAAAAATCCTAACAGTTGATTTCATGGTTCCTAATTAGGTCTAACTTTGTCAGACTGTCGGCTTACATAATCATTAAAAAAAGTAGCACTTAATGGGCCACTTTCGCTAAAATCAGCCTTCAAAGACAGAAAAGGGAATCTTTTCTTACATTTTATCATTCTTAATGTTAAGTAGTTTGTTACTTAACCAAAAACGACAGTAAAGCTAAGATGTAAAAAGTTTTAATTTTTTTATGTTATTTAAGTTTAGCAGCGATAAAGCAAAAAAGTTTTTTTTATTAAAAAGAATGCCATTCTCGGAACTTACTGTCTGAGTCGCAGTGAGGCCACAAGTGAATGAGGGGGGCAGGGGCGCGGCGCAAGCGTTGGTCGTCTATTGTGTTCTGCGGCGAGTCGTTCGTTTGCTTGCCTTTGCGTCTTACGATACGCTGTGTACGACAATATGTTTCTCATTTGTGGTTTCTTGACAAGCTTTGCTTTCTTTACTTTGAGTGCGATTACGATTTGGTTTTGTGTAGATACGGACTGTGCTTTCTCAGCGGACTTTTCGAGTACATTAATTTGGTCAGCTATGTCTCTTTCATCAAGAGATTATGCTCTTATGCATTACTTTTATGGCAATGCACGAGGAAACGCTTCTGAAGCAGCCAGATTGTACAGGGAGCAAGTACAAAATGGAGGTGCACCTCAGCCCGAAACTTGGCCTGATCATCGTATGATTTTAAGAGTTCATAACTGTTACGTGGAAGGACGCCTACCAGGCAGAAGATACGGGCGTCTATCTCAAATGCATGACCGAGATAAGGTCGAATCAGTGCTCAATGAAGTGGCAAGAGATCCGTCAGTTAGCGTGAGAACTCTAGAACGCCGAATCGGAGTTCTAAAATCACAGGCACATCGAATACTCCAACAAAAGGGTTTTTACTCGTATCATATTCAGAGAGTACAGCAGCTTAAGCCATTGACGTATATAACTCAATGGCTTAAACCCGAAGACTACCCGTGAAGAGTAGCGTTTTGTCAGAAAATGTTACGGCGTCAAGCTCAAAACGAATTTTTTTTCAAAAATATTCTGTGGACCGATGAATCTCATTCTAAACGATGTGGGATTTTCAACATCCACAATTGTCATTCTTGGAGCATTGAAAATCTACATCTGACACCTTAGTACAGTTTTCAAGAACAATTTAGCGTGAATTTGTGGTCAGGCATCTTAAACGGACAGCTGATTGGTCCATTCGAACTACCTGACCGATTGAACGGCCAGCCCTATTTGGTTTTTTACGAGATGATCTCAACGGCTTACTCGAAGATGTAGACCTGTTAACGCGTAAAAACATGATTTTCCAAAACGACGGTGCTCCATGCCATTATGTGAGAATTGTCAGACAACACTTAAATGAAAGATTTAGAGACAAGTGGATGGGTCGTGGAGGGCCCATTGCGTGGCCACCACGATCCCCCGACTTGAACCCTATCGATTTCTTTGTCTGGGGATATTATAAAGAATTAATTTACGCCAAGGAAATAAGAAACGTAGCCGAATTACGTACAAAATTGAGACAGGCGAAAGAAACAGTAAAAAACAACAGAATAGCGTTCATACGACTAAAATAAATCTTTTTTAGACGATGTAGAATTTGTATCGAGCAGGAAGGTCCATATTTTGAAAACTGTTTGTAGTTATTTAATAAATAATCAATACATTTTGTTTCATTCAGCCCGCCCTTCATAGCGATTTTTTGGATTTATTATGTTTCGGTCAATTTTGAAGCATCACACCGTAGCAAGTAGTAGTAAATCTTAGCTTTCCTGCAGTCATGTTTAATTAGTTAACAAACTAATAACCCTCAAGAATGATAAAATGACAAAAAAATATTATCATCAGATGGCTAATTTTAAGAATTTTTCAACTCGCGCTCCGATGAAGAATGCCGATTAGAAGGCCGATTTTAGCGAAAGCAATCCATTAAGTACTACTTTTTTTTATGATTATGAAAGCCGGCAGTCTGGCAAAGTTTTTACACCTAATTAGGAACCATTAAATCCCCTGTAAGGATTTCAAATTTAAAGTTGACATTTTAAGTCATAATTTACCAAAAGTTAATGTTTAAACGACAATGCCAGATTCTGCCCCACCATTTACTGCAATATGAAATCTACGATAAAATTAAAATGTTTTTTTTCTTGCACTGTTTTAATTATTACTTTTTAAAAGTTGATACAAAGTTGACACATGATGCTATCACTATCTGTTTTTTACGAAAAACTGAAACAGCATCATGTTTAAACAGTGTCTAACTTTAGACAGTGTTTATTTATTTTTTTGTAGTAACACCGTATGGGTCTAATACGCATATCGGTTATAACTAATAATTGATAGTAATATAAGTTTTTGCACACGTATTTGCGAAGTGGACATTCTGCGTCTAAACGGTATAATTTAACTATGTGAAACTAAACGCCAATTCTGGATTGATATTGTTTGAAATTTACTTTTTCTTATGACTCTGTGGTGTGGTTTACTAGTGACAAAGTGAACGAAATGAAGACGGATTGGGTGTTTTGGAAAATATAATAATGACTTTTGCTTTTTAATACGGACTCGATCACGTCTTCTATACAACTTTGTGGATTTATTTTTAGGTTACCAATTTTTTGTTTGTGATTTTAAATCATGTTGAGATGCATAAATTGCTATTTGCGTGTGTTGCGGTAGCAAAAAATGATTTACATTATGAAGAGGAACAGCTTATAAGTTTTTTTGTATTGAATAAACTCAGAAACTGCTTAACCGATTCATAAAATTATTTTACCGTTAGAAATGAAGTATCATACATTATGTTCAGGCATAAAACCTTGATCATTGTCTATACATATCGTATTGGCATATTACTGGCCGCGCGACCGCGCCGTACACGTTGAATAAAGAAAAAGAATGTCAGACCCGTTGTCACTTCGAATCATGTCCGACTAAATTTGCTTGCAAGCTTTCTGATACAGAAGAATATGGTTTTTCTTATAATTGTGCACAAAGATCTCCAGTGAAGAAGCCCCAGAAGTGAGGAAGTGCGGCTCTGAGCTGCAGGGCAAGCCCACGCATCGGCGGCGGTCTTCTATTTGCGAGCAAGGTATGTTCCTAGTACCTTTTGTGTGGGCGTGATTAAGGTAATGCCTATAAGCAGGGGTTTAAACTCTTTCTTCGTGATTACGTGCACATATTAAGTGGTCCTTCGAGCCAGATTCTATAGGTACTATTACTAACATGCAATCTTTGTCAGACATAAATATTTTATCTATACTATATATACAACGTGCAAAAAAATTAAGCAGTAATATTTAAGGATGTGTATATATACCATGTAAAGTATTCACTGTTAAAATATTATCACTAAATGCGGTCATTTTTTTGTCCATACATTTTTTTTACTTAGTAAAATTTACGTAATTTGGACAACCCTAATTTTGTTGTTTACAAACGCAAGCGCCGGATAAGTGACCTTTGGTGGCACGGTCTCGGCGCCGCCTTGTATGCAGGCCTAGCAGGCGCAGGCGCGGTGGGTGGCAGATCAAACAAACATAGGTACCTATTATGTTTGTTTGATTTGATGACACTTTTACCTATCACCTATGCTTTTAACCTTCAAGGTATTCAATATTACTACTATGCAAAATGTACAAAAATAATTATTATTACCTGTCTACCTTTGAACATTTTTATGCGCCTGTTTTGCATTTTTGATGTCTGATGGAAGATAATGTATTGTGTAGAGAATAACACAACACACAAGATTTTAGATAAAGTTAATAAAAAATCTAGAAAAATAAAAAAAAATGTATTTAATACCTTAGTTTACACATTAGGTAATCACAAACAGCACATTTCACGATCGTGGAGTCATTTTAAAGTAGGTGTAAAAAAAGAACACTAGAACGCGCACTAAGTTTTACATAACTTATAAAAATGGCTCGAAGTGTCTACCTTCTTTTTCTAGGCACAGTTCCGTCCTACGTAACATTGATGCCCTCGCGTTATGCAGCATATGTGGGGTTATGGTAGCAAACGCAGTGTTTATTCTTTCCTCCATTTCCTCGCGTGTACGACACTCAACGGCATATACACTGCTTTTCACATAACCCCACAAGAAATAGTCTAGCGGCGTTAGGTCCGGGGAACGAGCTGGCCATGGTACCGGGCCTCCTCTGCCAATCCATTGCGAAAATCTTGCGTCTAAGTAACCACGTACCCTACTTTCAAAGTGAGCAGGTGCTCCATCGTGCTGGAATATCATGCTTGAGTAATCAGGCAGAGGCAGATCTTCCAGCATTTCTTCCAACTCTCCGGTTAAAAGATTCAAATAAACCGCTCCAGTGAGTCTCGAAGGGAGTATAATGGGTCCCAGAACCCGGTTGCCGAAGATACCGGCCCACACATTTATCCGCCACTGGTGCTGAAAATTGCTTTCACTCGAAGCATGAGGATTTGTATGAGACCACACATGTTCATTGTGGAGATTGTGTACCCCATTTCTAGTAAAAGAAGCCTCGTCAGTCCACAGCACTTTCATAGAGAAATCAGGATCATCCATTGTACGGCTTCTGTACCACGTACAAAAATTTATTCGCGGTTGGTAATCCGCTGGCACCAATTCCTGTGTCCGACGGAAGTGATATGGATGTTGACCATCGTCGTGAAGCGTGTGCCATATTACCATATGGTTCACACTAAAAAGAGCGCCGGCCCGTCGAGTGCTCGACCTTGGGTTTTGGTCAAAATGTGTCAATATTTGCTCCTCTACGTCCACGGCTCGTGAGGAAGGTCGTCCTGCTACAGAGTGGTCCGCATGGAAAGAACCAGTACTTTGAAGTCGCAGGCACATATTCCTGAATACGGAGTATGGCGGCAAGTGTCGCTGTTCAGCAGGGGGCCTGCCGTCGATGAACCGCTGCCTGTAAATTTCGCGCGCTTCATTAATGCTGTTGTTATGAGCAGCACCAACACACAGCATCATCTCATAAAATTCACTATTAGAATACACGTGACGACTCATTTTAGCTTTATGTAGCGACTAACTTTCTCAAGAGATACGAAGCAACTGCCTGAGTAAACTCGGCGGCGGCGGCGGCGGCGGTCGGCTAACTCAAAGGAGTCAAAGGAAAGATATGAATGTTTGAATGTTTCGTGTTTGGGGCGAGTCCAAGGCAAGCATATTGTAAATTATAAATGACAAGTAAAAATGATTTTGAGATTTATAATAGATTGCTTGGTTTTACTGTGAAAAATTACAACAATTCGTTGTAAGCCAGCAATGTATTTTAAATAAATTACGGTGATAATAATTTCCACTTGGCATTTGAGTTACACAATAGGCCCTCATGCCACCCTACGTCTTGGGGAAATAGTTCAGTAGTGAAATAACAAAACGGTCTTTATTAAATTATTGGCTCATCGTAAATGATTTTTTTTATTTATTTGAAACTTTATTGTTTTACATTAAAACTTAACATTTATTGGGAGTCTTTATAAACAAAAGGCGGCCTTATTACCACCATTTATTTTTCATTATTATTGAACATTTTAATTTAAATCACCAATCTAAACTTAATTAATGACCAAACACAGAACAAAAATAATAATAGTAATATTACGACGAAAGCGTCGATGGCGCAGTGAGTTAGATCGTTGCCTTTCAATCGGGAGGTAGCGGTTCGAACACCGCCACGTACCAATGTGTCAAGTCAATACGTATCAGTTAAGAGGACATTATTAGTATTATTAATTATTATTATGTCATATGTAATTTAATTCAAACTTTGATTATGTATGTGACAAACAAATGGATTATTTGTATTAATTTTAATACTATTTCATAAATTTGTACACCTACCTAGGCAGATCGTGTAGAACTACTTAATAGTAATAAATGAAACCATTATGTTTAAATGATTATAATGACAAGTGACTAAAGTGTTAATCTACTTTTGATACTATCTTTACCTTACTCATGTTTCAACAAATACCTAAATATCTTTTTGTAACCGGATAGAAAAATAAAGTACCTACATATCGTGACGATAACTCAGTAAATTGATTCTTTACATTGTTGGGCTAAATTAAGATTAAGCAATATAATTTAATGTTGTACAATCGGCTGTATTAATATGTATCCGTATCACTTGCTACAAATAATGTATCGATTTTGAAGTAGTCACTTTTAATTACAAAAATATGTATTTAATCGCCGCGATTATTTTATGGAAACAGTTAATGTGTCATATTTATGTAAATGTATGCTATGTTAATAAGTATGACACATTGAGCGTTCACATAGAACTATCCCGGTGATTGATTACACATTTACGTAACCTAAAGTGACTACTTCGAAGATACATTATTTTGTAGCTTAAAAATGGATAAATTAATGAAGTCGACTGTAACTAATTAATCTTCATTATCCATAAATATTATTGGATACTATCAACTCATCTCAATTATCTGATAATCAAATGTGAACATTAATTTAGTATTATCATAAATTATGACGCCGCAAACTACGGAACCTCCACTATTAAAAATCAAAAGGAGAGGACAACTTATTGGGCTCGCTCCGTCTCGCTCTCGCTAGGCGGCCGGTATTGGCGCGGAAGGAAGTGCAAAAATTTCTTTGCCTACAAGTGCCTAAGCGCCGACAGTCCACGTGGACTAGATTAGAGATTTGCATGCAGACACGACTTTGATTTGCCGCAGTAGTAAATAGTAGAATTATTACCTATTAAGTTTATTTTTTGTTAAATAGCTGCGGTTAAGTAAATTATCTTATTTCAAATAATAAATGAAGGTTTCCACGTTAAATATCGTGAATATTCGTGATACCTATGATGTAAAAAACGAAAAAAACCCAAATATTGGAACTTTTAGTGTATTAAAAAATCTTGAAAATACCAAAATAAAAAGAGAGCTCGGAAAGTACTGGAGCTATTTTCATAAAACTTCGTTCACCTTTTAGATAATTTGATTAAGTAAAAAGTAGCAACAAACAAAAATATTTTTTTTTACTTTTCTGTTTGTTTGTTGTCCTATGCAGGCACGGAATACTCCTTTGCCCTTATCGCTGCATTGATCGATCACTCGATGAGGAAAATATCGTTAAGGCGATTACATTGCTCTAATCTCAAAAACACCGTAACATTGAAGAAATTTGTGAAGGAACCCTTTAATGCAAAGGTGATGATTGTCTTATTCTAAACGTTACAAAAAATTTATTGTATTGTCCAAAATAATTATAACTTAAACTCAGTGGTGTTGAAAAAATGTCAAAACGTCGTCTTTTTTTTTAACTTATTTACAAATTGTCTCTGTAATGGCTCATCAATAATACATACATTTTGCATCACAGGAAAGGCTACGATATCTTTTATAATTTGTAATGAAAGTATTTTTAATTACTTCGATGTTCTTTGAAATAATAAAGAAAAACCTCAAAAACACGTTTGATCGCGCGTTACTCTCTTGCTGACCCTCTCGCGCTCTCGCAACGACCTGAATGGAGTGAGAGAACGAAATGTGGCAAAATGCTCAAGCTTATTGAGTCATGTCATGTAAGGCATCTGTTTTATAAAATGCCTAAGTGTCGTTCAGCTGCAGAACACTTCAGTCAGTGTTATGTGCGACAGTAGCGTAGGCTAGCTTAAGGAAAGTAGGTAGGTGGAAAATAGAAGTTGATCGAGTCGCCACTTCTGCATTATTTATTAATCTTTGAAAGAGATTATTGACCCGTTTTCATGGTTGCAACCTGAAGAGTTTAAACAAAAACTAGAACTCATTTTTCTTTAAAACTATAAGATTTCCAGTCACCTATTATTAGTAAAAAAATAAGTAATTACCAAACGGGTTGGCCACTCGAGTTTTATTGCTTATTTTTTTTACACGTTGTATAATATTATAAAGCTGAAGTTTGTTTGTTTGTTTGCTTGAACGCGCTAATCTCAGGAACTACTGGTCCGATTTGAAAAATTCTTTCAGTGTTAGATAGCCCATTTTTCGAGGAAGGCTATATATTATCACGCTAAGATAGGGCTGCCATAAGTTCTGAACCAGCGACCGGGACATTTTGGATACTTACTTAGATTTGTTTAACAAAGTATAGAACCTACTTCAATAACACCAAAAAGTCATAAATAATAAAAGACTACATACAACATCACAGTTTTATATTGAACTAGCTTTTGCCCGCTGCTTCGCTCGCGTTAAATTCAGGGTATCACCGAAGATTTCAAAAAAGAAATAAGGCAGGTATTTTTCGTTGGTAACAAAGAGTCTGTGTACCAATTTTTAGCTTCCTACCTTGAAAACTGCAAAAGGTCCCATATAAAATTTTACCCCCTCTTTTAAGGGGTTGGGGGCAGATTTCCAAAAAAAAAAATGATGCACGATTTTTTTGTTAGTCACAAATAGTTCGCATACCAATTTTTAGCTTTCTACCTTGAAAATTGCGGAATGCTCCATACAAACTTCCACCCCCCATTTTAGGGAAGTGGGGGTTAGAAAGAGACAAAAAGTAGCCTATGTCACTCTCCATCCGTTCAACTATCTCCACTTAAAAAATCACTTCAAGCCGTCGCTCCGTTTTGCCGTGAAAGACGGACAAACAAACACACAGACACACTTTCCCATTTATAATATTAATATTAGTATGGATATTCGGTGCTAAATTTTAAGTAACTACATAAATTTTTTATATATATTTTTTTAAACTTTCAATGTTATTATTGTTTGGCACTGACTTCAATATAAAAATGTGATGTTGTATGTATTCTGTTACTATTTTTTTTGTTAATATATCTATATACATATAAGAATTTGAGCCAAGGCAAACATCAGAATAACTTAAAATAAAACGTCTTTTGCTCAAAACATTTTCAAAGGAATTATTCCCGCGAGCTCCTAATCTATCAGAAACCTTCCATCATCACTTCAGTAATAAGACGACGACTACCAGATGCAAATATACCTGAATATCTTAAGAAGAAACATAAAACACGTTGGAAGTGCCTTGAAATTCAAGGGTTTCCCTCGATTTTCATGGGATGCCAGGTTTCCTTATTATGGGACCATCCTTGGAATATCTCCTTTCCAGAATCATCAAAATCGGTTTATAAACGATGAAGTTGCCCGCGAACACACAAAAAACCCGGCCAAGTGCGAGTCGGACTCGCACACCGAGGGTTCCGTACAAACTTGTAGGTAATAGGTATAATAGTTTTATTGCGTTAACATAAAAGTTTGATTATTTAGAGCTTAAAGGTATTATAGACTTGAGTATTTGATATGAATTTCAATTTAAAACCTCTACGCGTTCACGAGGAAAGGGGTAGTAAGTTTAGAATTATTAAAAATATTTTTATTATATGATGTAACTAAAATTTTACGGTTTTTGCAATTTTTCCTTTATTTGTGCTTTAAGACGTTACTTTGTACCAAATTTCAAGATTCTGAGTTTACGGGAAGTACCTACCCTGTAGGTTTTGATTCCCTTGCGAGTGTCGAAAACTTGGGCATAAACGGCTGTATCTTTTGATTGCGTTGGCTTAGAAGTTTGATTTTTTCACAACTCCAAGGGATAGTAGACCTGAGTACTTGATATAAATTTCAGCTTGATACCTTCACGCGTTCCTGCGAAAAAAGAGTCTTGACAGACAGACAGACGGACGGACGGACAACAAAGTGATCCTATAAGGGTTCCGTTTTTTCCTTTCAAGGTACGGAACCCTAAAAAATATACGGTCGAACTGAGAAACCTCCTTTTTTGAAGTCTGATAAAAAGGTTATACAATGGAAAATTCAAAAGCTCAATGAATGATAATTAACAAAAACTATAATAATATTAATACTATATTATCTCTCTTATTCAATGTTCGCGTTCTCGATATATTTGACTAGACTTTTTGAAGCGCTAATAGTGATCTACTCGTATAGGTATATCTACCCACTTAGCTCCCAGACCGGGACAAATGAGTTATTGACGGGGACACCGGGACATAACGCTACAAACCGGGACATGTCCCGGTGTACCGGGACGTATGGCAGCCCTACGCTAAGACCAATAGGAACGGAGCACCAATGAAGAATGTTTCAAAATCGGGGGATTTTTTTCCTATTGAGAGCTTCCGCTGCGTGCGCTGCGTAAACGGTTGAAATTTCGCAAAAATCATGTATGACAGAATTGTTCCCCTTTAAAAGTTCTAAAAAAAGTCCGCGATAGCATATGTCTATCTTTTAAGGTTAGCTCACTATAACCTTTTTTATGCTAACCAAATTTGTTCTAAAATAATGCATTACTTGCGAAGGTGTTTTTATAAACATGATATTAATCCTTATCCAAATAAATACGTTATTCATCACAAGTATTTAATTTAAAACAAAATTGCCCTTTTCATCATTCGATTTAAATGAATATCTTAGGAGATATCGCAGTTTTAAAATAACATCACAGCAAAATAATGATCGAGTACTGAGCGCACAATGTGCAAAGCCGGCGGGCAGTCATGAGGGGGAAGGGCGGTGGCCCCAGTTAGCTATCTACCTACTTCTGCCGGAAGAAAACAGAATTAAAAATATAGTGTACGCAGAAGTACTTTAAAATAACATTACTTTAGTTTTTTTGAGAATAACCTACAATCTACATGATATAAGATTATAAGACCCAGTACTTACTCACCTTTTTTTTTCTCGGGGTAAATGCGTAACCGCACCGTACCCGCCGTTGGCTATATGGCGAGCGTGTGTCTCTCCCGGCAAAGTGCCAGGCCTACCCACTAAAACCCCCCGGTGTTCTCCCTGCCCTTTTGGGCGCACTAGGTAAGGTCCACACACACCGCGACTCCACTACCCACGCGCCCGCGTACTTACTCACCTATATAAACGAAGTCGCGGGTTAAAGTTAACGTTAGCCCAAAGTAACTATTCCACGCGGACGAAGTCGCGGGCGGAAGCTAGTAATTATATAACATTGAATAACTGTAATCGCATCTGCACGCGCAAAGTAACATTTATACCAATATTCTCAACGATATCACATTGAAATTTACGCATGACAACTTTGTACGTACCAAGGGCGGATCCAGAGGGAGGGTCATGGGGGTCATGACCCCCCCTGGGCTGGGTCCAGGACCTAGGTAGACTAATTAAAATTGTTAAACATAATGTTTTTATATATTATTTGTCACAATATAGATTTTATGGAAGTACCTTCAATATTAATTAATTTAATATAATACTTTGTATGATGGCAAACGCATTATTCGGGAACGGACGCATCTAAAATTTGAATTTTATCGCCCCACCGCACCGCCACCTTTCATCTTGCGCGCGCTTTGTCTCGACTAACGTCTAGCAAGACCTATCCTCAATCGGAAGGACAAAACTTACTTCAATCAACTGTTATTTTCATAAAAGTTAATAAAGTACTATGTTTAAAAACTTGGAAATTCCAATATAAGTGCTCTTAAAAATATAAGTACAGTACACATCTATAAAAATCTTAAATCTATATAGATATAAAAGCGAAAGGTCACTATAGGCTCACAATAAAGAAATCTCGAAAACTGCTTGAACTACAAAGATAAAATTTAGCAGGGTGGTAGTTTATAGTTAGTAGACGTCCGCTAAGAACGGATTTTGCGACAGGGCCAAATTAAGGAGGTCTAAGGGCTCTCGCAGGTTTATATGAAAATCCTTCATTTTTTGCTACAAACTTAAAATTTTTGAACGGATTTTGTGACAGTCCTAGTGCTTCATTTGTTTTGCGAGAAACTTGAAATTTGGTAGGGAGGTAGTTAGTAAACGTCTGCTAAGACAGATTTGCGACAGGGACGGATTAAGGAGATCTAAGGGATCTCGCAAGTTTGTATAAAAGTCCTTTATTTTATTGCGAGAAAATTGAAATTTGGTAGGGAGGCAATTTTAGTCGACGTTCGCTAAGACAGATTATGCGACAGGGACGGATTAAGGAGATCTAAGGGATCTCGCAAATTTGTATGAAAGTCCTTTATTTTATTGCGAGAAAATTGAAATTTGGTAGGGAGGCAGTTTTAGTAGACGTTCGCTAAGACAGATTATGCGACAGGGACGGATTAAGGAGATCTAAGGGCTCTCGGAAGTTTGTATCAAAGTCCTTATGTTATTGAAATTTGAAATTTGGTAGGGGGGTAATTAGTATCGTGAACGGGGGGGGGGGATTCGTACCCTGGCGCAGAGGGAGGCTCTGCGTCAATGGGGTGTGGCATTCGCCTCCCCGGCCACCGGACGATCGACGCGATGGAGGAGTGGGTTGGGCGCCGGAAGGGCAGCCTCACTTTCCGCATGGTGCAGGTACTGACCGGGCATGGCTGCTTCGGTCACTACTTGCACCAAGTCGCGCGTCGGGAGGAAACGCCGCGGTGTCACCACTGCGACGCTCCTGACGACACTGCCGAGCACACCTTGTTGGTGTGCCCGGCCTTGCGACCCCAGCGCAGCGAACTTAACGCTGCGCTGGAAGACGGAGACCTCTCGCTGCCGAGCATGGTCGTGGCCATGCTCCGTGGCGAGGCGGAATGGGAGGCTGTCGACTCCTTTTGCGAAAACGTCATCTCGCAGAAGGAGGCCGCGGAGAGGGAGCGTGAGAATGATCCTCAAGCCGCTTCCATCCACCGTAGACGGACAGGCAGGCGAAGGCGGGCATTCGCACAAGCGATGCCCGTCTAATGACCCTGCCGTGGAGGCCTGCGTGCACGGTTGGCCCCGTGCACGCCGCCGTAAGGCCCTCCGTCTGGGGATTGCCCTGGTGTTCTCGGGCAATCCCCCCTTGGCGATAGCCTGACCAGGTGGTCAGGCTTGCCCGGGCGCGTGGGTAGTGGAGTCGCAGTGTGGACCTTACCTAACGCGCCCATAAGGGCAGGAACAACACCGGGGGGTTTTAGTGGGTAGGCTTGGCACTCTGCCGCGAGAGCCCCACACACGCTCGCCGTCTAGCCAACGGCGGGTACGGTGCGGTTACGCAATTCCCCCGAAAAAACAAGGGAGGTAATTAGTAGACGTTCGCTAAGAACGGATTTTACGACCGGGCCGGATTAAGGAGGTCTAAGGGCTCTCACAAGTTTGTATGAAATCCTTCATTTTTTGCAACAAAATTGTAATTTGGTAGAGGGGTAGTTAGTAGACGTCCGCTAAGAACGAATTTTGCGACAGGGCCGGATTAAGAAGGTCTAAGGAGTCTCGCTAATTTGTATGAAAATCCTTCATTTTTTGCTACATCCTTTAAATTTGGAAGAGTTAGTAGACGTTCGCTGAAAAATAATTTTGCGACAGGGACAGATTAAGGTTGATTGGCTCTCGCAAGTTTGTGTGAAAGTACTCTTTACTTTTTGTGCTACAAAATTTAAATTTTGCAGAGAGGTAGTTAATAGCATAATGGACGTTCACAAAGAACGGATTATGCGACAGAGCGGGATTAAGTAGGTCTTAGGGCTCTCGCATGTTTATATGAAGTTCTAGGTTTTTTGTACCTGAAAACTTGAAGAGAGATAGAATATATTTAAGACAAGGCAGATAGGAACAGATTTTACTACAGGGCCGTCGTAAAGGAATATAATATATCTGTGTGCCTAGTGCGAGTTTTATCGAGCTCTACTCAATCTACTCTCTACGATCGAGTAAAGCTCGATAAAACTCGCACTCCGCACATTGTTATAGTTACTTTGTGTGATAGGCATTTCCTGTTGGATGAAATATTTAACATTATTAAATTTCATAGTACCTACTTTATTACCACACGGACGAAGTCACGGTCAACAGCTATAGTACATTAATGAAATACCAACTTTTTACCTGTATCTATTATTATCAAAATTTAATTATAACTTCTTGTGACTTAACTACAACTATTTGACCCCCCCTGGCGCCAAAGCTGGATCCGCCCTTGGTACGTACTCACAAATTACATATAAAAATTAAGAAAATCAAAAATATAATTTATTATTCGCAGCTTTATATCTAACTTAGGAAAATGAAATGTGACTACAGGCGGATCTGGCAATTAAACATAATGTTTTTCATTTGTTCTCAATAACATTTTAAAACTGTTTTCTGAATCCTTCCTTAAAAATCACAGGCCATCCTAACTTACTTTAGTAAATCGCATAGGCCATTTACTTATAAACTTCTACATATATGTAAGTTTATACTTAACAATAATTTTAACGTTATTCCTATTATCACAAACATCTTTCCAAAAAAGATTAAAAATTATAATCAAAAACAGTAAAAGTAATAAAATAAGTGTTTACAATCAGACATTCAGAGTTTTCCATTACTTATAGAAATAGAACAAACATTAGCACATAATTTATAGTAATAGATTTGAATTGTTTTGAAATTAAATCATTTTATGCTACATTAGTAGGATCCCAAGCATATTTTAAATTCCTTACTCCTAGGCCATCTAAAGCCTTTATTTCTTCATTGCTAAGCTTGAAATTAAGTGTGATATTTTCTTTAATACGCTCTGGTTGTGTTGACTTAGGGATTACAGCGATATCTTGTTGCAAAGCCCAGGTTAGTAGCACTTGAGCACAGCTAACATCATATTTTGCAGCTATTTTCTTCACAACTGGGTCTTGTAGTAATTCGGTATTAGTTCCTGAGCTTCCCCCCAATGAGCTGTAAGCTTGTAAGACAATGTCATTTTGCTTACAATACATTAGCATTTCATTCTGATGGTAGTATGGGTGCCATTCCACCTCATATAACCATAGAATTCAGTCATCATCATAATTGGGATGATGACTGAATTCTAATTTTTACGTCTCGTCATTCAATATTAAAATACCGTGGAAAAAGATGCAGCCCTGTGAAATTAGAATTAAAATCGGTTTAGAAATACATTAGATACAGCATTTTAAGTTGTTAATTTGAAGGTGATTAGACAGAGAGACCCGACATCAACCGTGACGTCATTGTTGAGTACGGCCATATAAACTCCTAGTAAATTGCCGTTTTGCTAGAAAGAGATGGAGAAAAATCTTTAATACCTTATATCTTGGTTGTTTTTATAGTTATTCGAAAACCGATTTTTTCTTTCTGTTTATTATATGAATGAGCTTCTATTAAAGCAAATAAATTTTTTTGTCATCTAGCCTATTGTGCAATTCTTTAAGATGACGAGTAGTGAAATTAGATACACCAATTGCAGATACTAGTCCTTCATCATATAATTGGACAAAGGATGTCCAAGTGGCTTGTCGTAATTTGGCATTTCTTGGATCTTCAACTGGTATTTTTGCTGCCCCAGGAAAATGTATTAAATACAAATCTATGTATTCAAGCTCTAAGATTTCAATGTTTTCTTGGATGCATTTGTTACCACTTTTTCCACACCATGATCTGCTGGAGAGATTTTAGATGTAATGAAAATATCTTCCCTTTCTAACCCATGCTTTGGGAGTAATGTCTTGAGAGCATTTCCAAGATGGACCTCATTTCCATATACAGCTGCTGTATCAAACAATCTATACCCTGCTCCAAGAGCACAGTCCACTGCTTTCATTATAGCTTCTGGATGCCGGGCTATCTGCCGCCAGATCGAGTTAGATCCTTGCGTCCATTCCGAGGTATAGGAACTGATTTCGCGGGACCTATTAATATTAAAACTAGCACACTGAGAAACGCTCGTGTAGCGAAATGCAACCTTTGTATTTTTGTTTGTTTGGTCACAAAGGCTGTCCATTTGGAAGTGGTGTCTGGACTCTCAGTTGAAGCATTTGTGGACGCGTTCACACGTTTTGTATCGAAACGCGGAATGCCCTCTCTTATCAGATCGGATTGTGGCACAAACTATACCGGCACGGACAAGTATTTGAGAGATGTCTACGTATACCTTGGTAATCACAATTCGGATATCTGTCGGGAATTGGCAAAGTCTGAAATAACATGGCTATTCAATCCCCCTAGCAGTCCTAATATGGGAGGACTTTTTGAAGCTGCTGTCAAGTCTGCAAAAACGCACATGCGACGGGTTCTTGGCGAGCAAAAGTTGACCTTCGAGCAGCTTACCACTTTCTTCGCCAGAGTCGAAGCCGTTATGAATTCTCGACCTTTGACTCCCTTAAGCCCGCATCCAAAAGATTTTGAAATCCTTTTACCGGGACATTTTTTAATTTTTGAGCTTCTGGTATCTTTGCCTGAGTATGATTTTGAGGAGACTAATATCACCCGTCTTAATCGATTTCAATTGTTACAACGTCTCTCACAACATTTCTGGTTTCTTTGGCGAAATGAATATTTACATACTCTTCAGTTAAGGCATAAGTGGACGGATGCTACAATACCCGCTAAAATCGGAGATTTGGTACTTATTAAAGAAGATAACTATCCTCCTTTAGAATGGAAACGCGGTCGAATAATTAAGTTACTACCCGGTAACTACTGATAGTGTAGTGCGCGTTGTTGAACATTATTGCGGCCCGTTTCAAAATTAGCTAGACTGCCACTTGATGCTTAGGTCAACCAAGTCGTGCTTGGTTCGGGGGGAGTGTATGTTCAGGCATAAAACCTTGATCATTGTCTATACAAATCGTATTGGCATATTACTGGCCGCGCGACCGCCGTACACGTTGAATAAAGAAAAAGAATGTCAAACCCGTTGTCACTTCGAATCATGTCCGACTAAATTTGCTTGCAAGCTTTCTGATACAGAAGAATATGGTTTTTCTTATGATTGTGCACAAAGATCTCCAGTGAAGAAGCCCCAGAAGTAAGGAAGTGCGGCTCTGGGCAAGCCCACGCATCGGCGGCGGTCTTCTATTTGCGAGCAAGGTATGTTGCTAGTACCTTTTGTGTGGGCGTGATTAAGGTAATGACTCTTTCTTCGTGATTACGTGCACACATTATATCTCTGATATCCCACAAGATCGGAACTTATGTGGGCTGGGGGAACAGGTAATCTATTGTAAGTAATAGGTTAATAATTTATCGACAATATTGATTGCTTCGACTTACCAATAAATAGTGGGCTATTAGATGAATATACTTATTACTTTAACTATCGAAAAAGGAAACGTATGGGGTACCTAGGAACTACTTATTTATAAGAATTATGAATGCGCCTGACCATTACTTTATGGCAATTACAATTTTCTGCACAAATGCACTTCGAGAAACGTAAGACAATGGTATGTACTCGTTTTAGTATATTATAAAATTAAATGTAAAAAAACCTTTTTAAAAACAAGCTTTTATTTAAATGAGCTAAGAAGAAAAAAATAACCTTTTACACAAACTTTTACTTATAACGTCATTTCACATTTGACACAATTTATATGACATAAAAGCTTGTTGCGAGATTTACTTGTGTGTAGTAACTTAAAAGTAGTTAAAAGAGTACCTACTTTTAAGTACCTACTCGTATTTACTTAATTTGAAAATTTTAATGGATAAAATTATTCATATCAAATTATTTCATTTACTTGTTTATCTACAAAAGTAAATCTCGCGACAAGATTTTATGTCATATAAATTGTGTCAAATGTGAAATGACGTTTTAAGTAAGTTTGTGTAAAAGTTTATTTTTTCTTTTTAGCTCATTTAAATAAAAGCTTGTTTTTAAAAAGGTTTTTTTACATTTAATTTATTTTTTACTTTTTAGTTATCACTGGACACGTTTATCAGTCTGTTCATCTCATTCAACGCATCATTGTTGCAAGGTCATTTGCCGGTTAACTTAGAACAGTCTAGCTCTTCAATAAGAAGACCTTCTAATGATTTTACCCTACTTAAGGCCACGTATGCTTGACCAGCAGCAAAGAGTTTTGAGCCAATTTCAAGTTATTCTTAGTAAGACCTTTTATTTGATACCCATATTGTAGGAGTGCATTAAAAATAATTGGTCGACCATCTTGGGTATGCCGCCATCTTGGATTTAGGATGACGTCACACAGTCAACCATGCATTGTCATCCAAACTGTGTGTGTATACAAAATGTCAGCTCAATCGGTTAAAGATATCTACTTCAAAATTGATTTTCAAGCTTTAGAAGTCCGCCATATTGGATTAATAGTGACGTCACATTATTTTTAGAGTTACTCTTAGCAAGACCTTTTATTTGATACCCATATTGTAGGGGTGCATTAAAAATAATTGGTCAGGCATCTTGGATATGCCGCCATCTTGGATTTAAAATGACGTCACACAGTCAACCATGCATTGTCATCCAAACTGAACGTGTATACAAAATTTCAGCTCAATCGGTTAAAGATATCTGCTTCAAAATTGAGTTGCAAAATTCCACCCGAACATACATACTTACATATTTACATACGAGTACTTACTTACATTGCAAGTTAAATAAAAGCTTGTAAAATAGAACTGCTGTCAGCTGTGAAGAATTTTATGTAAAAAAAACTAATTAAAAAAATGCTGCGGCCATGTGAGTTTCTAAACAGCCAGTGTGAACTTAGCGCAAACTTCTTTGAGCGGAATGGGTGAGTACCATATTTAAGGCGCATAGTAACGTCAATCATAAAAAATCACTGCAGAAAAAACCGGTTCTCTTCATAAATATTGAATAAAAAAATCTTTAAGAAATATATGTTATTATTCAACGCATTCTTTAGAGGATGGTCTTTTTAATTTTTTGATAAATTAATTAAAACTTGGTTAAAATGTGACCCAAACATGCCTCGATTTTAAAACTTTAAACCTAATCGCTTCGTAAATATTAGGTTAAATCATATACTTTCGATTTCAATAAATAAAGTGAACAATATTCTAGCGGATGGTCTTTTTAGATTTTTCTTATTCGCCTTTATTTTTTTTTATTGAAATAATTCATCTTACGCGTAAAGGTTTGTTTAAATATTGCCCACACTCTCACTCACTCACTCCTATGTAATCAGTGCGGGACGATCGACGCAAGGTCATTGGGAGCACTATGCGCCTTAAAATAAAAGTCGACATAAATTGGCGGGATACTAATCTGTTATTTGTATCTGTGACGGAATTCAAAAAAATAGGTAATAATCTTTTATGCTAAGATTTGAATATTAAAAATGAGTTCAAGCGATTCTGAAATGTTGACACCAGATTCGATTAAAGACGAGGCAAATTGTGTAATCGAGAATCTTTTGCCAGAAATCTCAAAAGAAAGATATATTATATATTATCAATAAATAGTTTAGATAAACAACTAGTTTTATTTTCCTCATATTCGAAATGAAAAATAGAGTGTTTAACACGGGTAAAAGAATCAATTCCTTCTCGAACAATAGTCTGAATACCTCGGCAATTGATTCTTTCGACCCTCGGTTAACAATCTACTATAAGTACTACACTGACACGTATTGGTGTCGATATTTTGTGGGTATCGGAATATCCCTAATTATGACGATTGACGACAAACTTAGATAAGAGAATGGTAGCCAAGTCAAAGTCAGTCATGCTCAAAACCCTGTGCCTACCTACCCTATTACCATCCAATTACATTTTTAACTAGCTGTGCCCGCGACTTCTAGCGCGTGGAATAGTAACGGCTGGACCGATCTTGATAAAAAGTAGCCTATGTTATACCTTGTATAATTAGCTATCCATTAGTGAAAGTCCCATCAAAATCGGTCCAGCCGTTCCGGAAATTAGCGGGAACAAACAGACAGACAGACAAAAATTTTTGAAATTGTGTTTTTGTTATTGGTACCCGTACTAGCGGTGGGCGATTATGAGATATACTAATGAAATCATTCGATTATGAATATATCTCGAGATATCTCGATTATAACAGATTAGTAATTACTAATTAGTAGTATTGGTCGTGGCGAGTCGAACACAGAGCGAGATACGATACGATGATCGGCGTGCAAGTACCCACAGGTAGACGAGCGTGGAGAGGTGAAAGGGGTGAGACATCACAGTGAACCCTCTCGCTCGCCCGTATTTAAATGCTCTAAGCTTACGCACGTTATGAATAATGACGTATCTATTTTTTTTATGTCGTAATATATTAATAATAATGTTACTGCAACAAAGTGATATACTCGTATCAGTATTAATGAATACTTCAAGAATATTGTTTTTATAATCGGTGTTGGATTTAGGTATAGAAATAAATAATTAAATAAGTAACTATAAATTATCTTCATTATAAGAAAATATTGAACTTTTGCAATATTTATACAGTGTAATAATGACCAACAACAGAGGATTAGTAGTACATATTAGTAATATCATTCGATTATGAAAATATATTAGTAACTAATTTCATAATCGATTATTGACATTAGTATTTCAAAGTAATTCGATTATACGAATCATTCATAATCGCCCACCGCTAACCCGTACCCGATATACATTCATTCATAGCCATTTAGTAAAAAACTTCATATTTTGACATTACAAACAGACACTTCAATTTTATTTATTTGAACCGCGTTCCAACTCCATACAGCGACATCTATTCTTGTAGTGACACTAACGTTTTTCGTGCTTTGTGAGTGTCAAGCCGGATCGGATCCGCTCTCTCTCTCTCTCTCTCTCACTACAGAGGCGAGACGAGTAGGGATGCAAGCTGACGAAAATATCAAAGTTTTATTTTCCTCTGTTTTTGGCACAAACAGTCACATACAAAATATAGATCTTAATATACTATTACTGAGAACAAACATAATATAATTAAATAGCATAGCAGATTAGAAACTGAAGGGATAACGTGTGTCGTATGTCATGGGTGTAGACCGAAATCGCGTGCGTTAACGGATGACTCTATGATTAACTGACTAAATAACACAGCATTTATTTAAAATTATGTTAATGTAATACTTATTAAATCATAAATTATTATATTAATTAAGTCAAGTCACGAATCTTCTGTATTGAAAAACCTGCATACGAAGACGTGGCTGTACTTATGTGCTTAAATCTTTTTACTTTTTTACTCGAAAGACAAACTACTTTGTTTTCAAAAGTACTTACACTTTTGAAAACAAACATAAAGATGTAATCCATGAAGCAAATACAAAGAGGAGGTGCCCTATCGCGTTTTCCGTATGAAATCAAGTGAAGCCGGAAATCGGGGTGCGGGGGGAGGGTGTGCGACGCCACTGTCACCTTGTAGCGAGTAGAATTACTAAAATGCCAGCATTATTGACGTTAACATAAAAGTTCCGCTATACATTACTAGGTGGCAGTAAAAGATACATTCGTAGGAGAAAGATAATTATGTTAAAAGATACATTCGTAGGAGAAAGATAATTTATTAGGTGCTGTGTCAATATAATCTAAAAATAAAAATCGTTAAAACTGCTTATATTAATTCACGTGTTTTGTTTTCGCCCTTAATACATCCTACGTTTTCGTTAGTATTTTTACTCGCCACTAGAGGGCCTTTGTGCTTTATCGGGACATTGACAGAAGCGTCCATGTGGCGTCGAATATTCTAGAAACAATACGTCAAGTAATAAATTAATAATGCTTGTTTAATGTACTTACAAATGGAAAGAGATTTTTTTGTTTCTGTCGTCTGTGTAACTTTTGCACGATAGAATACAACATTTCATTTTGTATTTAGATAATTTAAAACTAAAATAAAAGAAGAGCGTACGACGTACTAATCCGACAGATAAAAAGATCGACTGATGTCAGCGCCTCTGGCGTTAAGTAGGTAAAACTAAAAATGCGTGACGTCAGGACTCTGGTGATAGGAGCTGGACCTAGGTGCTTATAACATCTCCTCTTTGTATTTGCTTCATGATGTAATCAACGTGGCGAGATTAAACTTTTGCTTGATTTTCGTATATTGAAGTGTCTTCATGGATTTTTGTGCATACGTTATCGATTCAGAAACATTGTTATTTTTTCGCCGAAAAATATAAGATAGGTTTCTATCAAAATTCAATTACTTTTGGTATCCCAAATACAAATTAATTAAAACTCTAGGGGAGAAGGAAATTCAGTATGAAATTCAATCCCTGTTTTTTTAAGGGGTTTAATTGAATAACGCACGAACCCAATAATGTATCTCTAATCCAAGATTGAAAGCAATCTAAGATTATTACGTATCGATCGAAAAAAAAGCATATCAATATCGAAATATAAATTTTATTTTTAAGAAAGCATTGGCAATTAGGGCATTATTGCTGTTTAGCGTTTTTAATTAATTGTCTTTGATGTTTTTATTTGACATCGAGTGTAGACCATACAGTCAGAGGCAGAGGACAATTACTTGTTTTAACTCTAGATATAGTTTTTTGGAATCTATAGTTTTTTACTACAAATTAAGAAAAGAAAGACGGATGGTGATGATGAGTTGACACTAAATCCCTTAATACCCGTTATTAGTTTAAAAACAAATGTTTGTTGTTGATACATGGCAAGCGGAAGTCCAGAGATAGAGCACCTCTTGGGCTATCCGAATGACCCCCATGTATGTTCCGCGATTTTTTGTAGTTTTTGAGTTATGAATTTTTTATTGAACTTTTGAGAATTTACGACCTGAACAACTTAAAAAATTTCAAAGAAAATAGTACAAGACTTTTTTGAGATATTGTTTTTGCAACTGAATCTCCATCAGTTATACTTTTTGCTAAATATAATCAGCTTTGTTCATGGAAGTTATGAAAATGTTAGTACAAAGTTAAAAATTACCTTTTGGTAAATTATGACTTAAAATTTCAACTTTAAATTAAAAATCCTAACATGTGATTTAATGGTTCCTAATTAGGTCTAAAAACTTTGTCAGACTGTCGGCTTTCATAATCATTAAAAAAAGTAGCACTTAATGAGCCACTTTCGCTAAAATCAGCCTTCAAAGACAGAAAAGGGAAAAATTATTGAAATTGGATATCTATTTTTTTACATTTTATCATTCTTAATGTTAAGAAGTTTGTTATTTAACCAAAAATGACGACAGTAAAGCTGTAAATATCTAATAGCTGTAAGATGTAAATATGTTTTAATTTTTTTATGTAAGCAATTTAAGTTTCATTACTTTTGCGTATGGGTTGTAAGCATGGCTTTCGCTCTTAGTAGCAGCGATAAAGCAAAAAAGTTTTTTTTTATTAAAAAGAAATGCCATTCTTGGAACTTACTACCTGAGTCGCAGTTGGGCCACAAGGGAATGAGGGGGGCAGGGGCGCGGCGCAAGCGTTGGTCGTCTATTGTGTTCTGCGGCGAGTCGTTCGTTTGCTTGCCTTTGCGTCTTTCTTACGATACGCTGTGTACGCAGTGTACGCTCAGACCAATCTTGGTCTGAGTGTGTACGACAATATGTTTCTCATTTGTGATTACTTGACAAACTTTGCTTTCGACTTTGAGTGCGATTACGATTTGTTTTTGTGTAGATACGGACTTCGACTAATTTGGCTTTTTCAGCGGACTTTTCGAGTACATTAATTTGTTGAGCTATGTCTTTTTCATCAAGAGATTATGCTCTTATGCATTACTTATACGGCTATGCACGAGGAAGCGCTTCTGAAGCAGCCAGATTGTACAGAGAGCAAGTACGAAATGGAGGTGCACCTCAGCCCGAAACATGGCCTGATCATCGTATGATTTTAAGAGTCCATAACTGTTACACGGAAGGACGCCTACCAGGCAGAAGATCCGGGCGTCCATCTCAAATGCATGACCCAGATAAGGTCGAATCATTGCTCAATGAAGTGGCAAGAGATCCGTCAGTTAGTGTGAGAACTCTAGAACGCCGAATCGGAGTTCCAAAATCACAGGCACATCGAATACTCCAACAAGAGGGTTTTTACCCGTATCATATAAGCCATTGACGTATATAACTCAATGGCTTAAGCCTGAAGACTACCCGAGAAGAGTAGCGTTTTGTCAGGAAATGTTACGGCATCAAGCTCAAAACGAAAATTTTTTCAAAAATATTCTGTGGACCGATGTATCTCATTTTAAACGATGTGGGATTTTCAACATCCACAATTGTCATTCTTGGAGCATTGAAAATCTACATCTGACACCTGAGTACAATTTTCAAGAACAATTTAGCGTGAATTTGTGGTCAGGCATCTTAAACGGACAGCTGATTGGTCCGTTCGAACTACCTGACCGATTGAACGGCCAGCCCTAATTGGATTTTTTACGAGATGGTCTCAACGGCTTACTCGAAGATGTAGACCTCTTAACGCGTAAAAACATGATTTTCCAAAACGACGGTGCTCCATGCCATTATGTGAGAATTGTCAGACAACACTTAAATGAAAGATTTAGAGATAAGTGGATAGGTCGTGGAGGGCCCATTGCGTGGCCGCCACGATCCCCCGACTTGAACCCTATCGATTTCATTGTCTGGGGATATTATAAAGAATTAATTTACGCCAAGGAAATAAGAAACGTAGCCGAATTACGTACAAAATTGAGACAGGCAAAAGAAACAGTAAAAAACAACAGAATAGCGTTCATACGACTAAAAGAAATCTCTTTTAGACGATGTAGAATTTGTATCGAGCAGGAAGGTCCATATTTTGAAAACTGTTTGTAGTTATTTAGTAATAATCAATACATTTTGTTTCATTCAGCCCGCCCTTCATAGCGATTTTTTGGATTTATTATGTTTCGGTCAATTTTGAAGCATCACACCGTAGTAAGTAGTAGTAAATCTTAGCTTTCCTGCAGTCATGTTTAATTAGTTAACAAACTAATTACCCTCAAGAATAATAAAATGTCAAAAAAATATTATCATCAGATGGCTAATTTTAAAAATTTTTCAACTCGCGCTCTTTGAAGGCCGATTTTAGCGAAAGCAATCCATTAAGTACTACTTTTTTGTGTGTGAACATAGCGCAAACTTCTTTGAGCGGAATGAGCCGCAACAATTACGCGGTGTGTTCCATATTTAAGGCGCATAGTAACGTCAATCATAAAAAATCACTACAGAAAAAACCGGTTCTCTTCATAAATATTGAATAAAAAAATCTTTAAGAAATATATGTTATTATTCAACGCATTCTTTAGAGGATGGTCTTTTTAATTTTTTGATAAATTAATTAAAACTTGGTTAAAATGTGACCCAAACATGCCTCGATTTTAAAACTTTAAACCTAATCGCTTCGTAAATATTAGGTTAAATCATATACTTTCGATTTCAATAAATAAAGTGAACAATATTCTAGCGGATGGTCTTTTTAGATTTTTCTTATTCGCCTTTATTTTTTTTTATTGAAATAATTCATCTTACGCGTAAAGGTTTGTTTAAATATTGCCCACACTCTCACTCACTCACTCCTATGTAATCAGTGAGGGACGATCGACGCAAGGTCATTGGGAGCACTATGCGCCTTAAAATAAAAGTCGACATAAATTGGCGGGATACTAATCTGTTATTTGTATCTGTGACGGAATTCAAAAAAATAGGTAATAATCTTTTATGCTAAGATTTGAATATTAAAAATGAGTTCAAGCGATTCTGAAATGTTGACACCAGACTCGATTAAAGACGAGGCAAATTGTGTAATCGAGAATCTTTTGCCAGAAATCTCAAAAGAAAGATATATTATATATTATCAATAAATAGTTTAGATAAACAACTAGTTTTATTTTCCTCATATTCGAAATGAAAAATAGAGTGTTTAACACGGGTAAAAGAATCAATTCCTTCTCGAACAATAGTCTAAATACCTCGGGAATTGATTCTTTCGACCCTCGGTTAACAATCTACTATAAGTACTACACTGACACGTATTGGTGTCGATATTTTGTGGGTATCGGAATATCCCTAATTATGACGATTGACGACAAACTTAGATAAGAGAATGGTAGCCAAGTCAAAGTCAGTCATGCTCAAAACCCTGTGCCTACCTACCCTATTACCATCCAATTACATTTTTAACTAGCTGTGCCCGCGACTTCTAGCGCGTGGAATAGTAACGGCTGGACCGATCTTGATAAAAAGTAGCCTATGTTATACCTTGTATAATTAGCTATCCATTAGTGAAAGTCCCATCAAAATCGGTCCAGCCGTTCCGGAAATTAGCGGGAACAAACAGACAGACAGACAAAAATTTTTGAAATTGTGTTTTTGTTATTGGTACCCGTACTAGCGGTGGGCGATTATGAGATATACTAATGAAATCATTCGATTATGAATATATCTCGAGATATCTCGATTATAACAGATTAGTAATTACTAATTAGTAGTATTGGTCGTGGCGAGTCGAACACAGAGCGAGATACGATACGATGATCGGCGTGCAAGTACCCACAGGTAGACGAGCGTGGAGAGGTGAAAGGGGTGAGACATCACAGTGAACCCTCTCGCTCGCCCGTATTTAAATGCTCTAAGCTTACGCACGTTATGAATAATGACGTATCTATTTTTTTTATGTCGTAATATATTAATAATAATGTTACTGCAACAAAGTGATATACTCGTATCAGTATTAATGAATACTTCAAGAATATTGTTTTTATAATCGGTGTTGGATTTAGGTATAGAAATAAATAATTAAATAAGTAACTATAAATTATCTTCATTATAAGAAAATATTGAACTTTTGCAATATTTATACAGTGTAATAATGACCAACAACAGAGGATTAGTAGTACATATTAGTAATATCATTCGATTATGAAAATATATTAGTAACTAATTTCATAATCGATTATTGACATTAGTATTTCAAAGTAATTCGATTATACGAATCATTCATAATCGCCCACCGCTAACCCGTACCCGATATACATTCATTCATAGCCATTTAGTAAAAAACTTCATATTTTGACATTACAAACAGACACTTCAATTTTATTTATTTGTATAGATATTTGCTCCGTATGACAAGATTTAAAGTGTACTAGAGCGGCAAAAAAAACAGGTCTACATCTCGACCTGATGGTAAGTGGACGAGTCAATCTTCCTACTGGTTAATATAAGTACTATGTGCACATAACGTAACCGCGTTCCAACTCCATACAGCGACATCTATTCTTGTAAAGTGACACTAACGTTAGTCGTGCTTTGGAGTGTCAAGCCGGATCTGATCCGCTCTATAAAAATATTTAAAGGGCATTATTGCTGTTTAGCGTTTTTTATTAATTGTCTTTGATATTTTTATTTGACATCTACGGCCCGTTCCAGATAAGCATTTTTAGCCATAAATATCAACATTTTTAGCATCTCTGCGTTTCATTAGCCGGTGATGCTAGTTTTTCTTGCTGGTTGTCATGCGTTTCATTTAAGCATTTTTGACACGAAATGCTAGCATCAAATACCCATGTTAGTAGATGGGTCCTCTGATACCACTTTTTGACAGCTTTCAAATTTGACATTTGGAATCTTTTTTTCATGAATCAAAAAGGATTTTCAGCGGATTTAAAGAATTTCTTGAAAGATATTTATAGTATTAGCTAAGTCTGATTTATATTATTAAAAATTTTAAGTGGCTGGACTAATTATGTGAGGTGTCAAAATTCAGCATGAAAAATCAGTACCTTGCGTTTCATTTGTAACAATTAGCGCGGCTAAAAATGTCAACATTTCTTATAAGAAACGCAAAACGAGGTTAACATCAGATGTTAGCCTCAGAAAGTAGCAGTGCTTTATCTGGAACGCAGGGCTAGTGTCGCTAACCATAGTCATATAGCTAGGCCAATGCCCAGTTTTAACTCTAGATCTAGTTTTTTGGAATCTATAGTTTTTTACTACAAATTAAGAAGAAGAAAAAAAGAAAGACGGATGGGGATGATGAGTTGACACTAACAGCCGGTTGCACAAAAATGGCTATTTTTTTTTCAAATTCAGTTATACGTTATACTTATACCAATCTGTCACTATTACGAATCCGTAAATTTATGTTGCACCAAAAAAATACGAGTAAAAGTAACCGTAAAATTCCTTGCTACACGTATGTAGTGTTAATATTGTACCGTTTTAGATTTAGCTTAGTAGATTTTTACTACCATGAAACTTTCATGCTTTTAAATTTTTTACATGTAGTAAGACATGTTATTCATTTGTCAAAACGTGACGTTGATAGTGTTTTTGTTTACATTGGCCATGGACTTAACAATTAAACAATATTAAATTCATGACATTGGCTGAATTCGTAAAAACGTCAAAGCTACTAAAATAAGAAGAAAAAGCTTTGTGTGGTGATTTATATTTTTATGCCTGAGTAATTTTAATAATGCATCATATATATCATTGTATCTGTGTGTAAAAATCGCTGCCTTCAGTGAGCATTTGACCTACTCTAATGTTTGTTCTTCGACGACGGCAACTATCCAATATATGGATAATTTTTCAATATCATTGTCGGATACTGAATTATGTAGTGAAAAGTGAATTAAAATTGTACTTTAAACGTGTTTTCTAACCTTAAACATGAATTACAAATACAAGCGAACTGTCGCAAAATTTATACTTTTACGTTATGAGCAGGGCGTGAGCTCCGTAAAAATTATCCGTATAAGTAACCGTAAAACGTGTCGTAAAAGCGTGGTGCAACATCTTTTTACGACATACGTTTTCTTTTTACGAGTTCGTAAAATGAATTTTTGGTGCAACCGGCTGTTTGGTGCAATCTCTTAAATCCCGTTATTACTTAAAAAACAAATGTTTGTTGTTGATATATGGCTTGCAATTCAAATCTCATACCCTAACATATCTATGAGCTTCATATAGTTGCTTCGTACAGTGGGTTGAATCTGTAATTTGAGTGACTCGGGAACCAACTTTCTTTATGTCCCTTTTATTTGTACCAATGGACTGATATTAGTGTTTTTAAGAAAAAAATGTCCTATACCATTTATTTTCTCGAGTTAAGTATCGATACTTTAGCAGTTCTCTTGTGAGCAGTATCGAAAAATGATTTGACTACTACACTCATACACTGACATGTGTTGTGTATTGGTGTTGATATTTTGTGGGTATCGGAACATCCCTAATTATGACGACAAACTTGGGTAAGAGGAAAGGATGGTAGTCAGCCAAGTCAGGCTCAATAACCCTGGGCCTATCCTGTCACCAACCAATTACATTTTTATTATATGCTCCGTATGACACGATTTACGATGTACTAGAGCGGCAAAAAGAACTTAGGTCTACATCTCGACCTGATGGTAAGTGGACGAGTCAATCTTCCTACTGGTTAATATAAGTACGATGTGCACATAACGTAACCGCGTTCCAACTCCATACAGCGACATCTATTCTTGTAGTGACACTAACGTTTTTCGTGCTTTGTGAGTGTCAAGCCGGGTCGGATCCGCTCTCTCTCTCTCTCTCACTACAGAGGCGAGACGAGTATACAAAATATAGATCTTAATATACTATTACTGAGAACAAACATAATATAATTAAATAGCATAGTAAATTAGAAACTGAAGGGATAACGTGTGTCGTATGTCATGGGTGTAGACCGAAATCGCGTGCGTAACGGATGACTCTATGATTAACTGATTAAATAACACAGCATTTATTTAAAATTATGTTAATGTAATACTTATTAAATCATAAATTATTATATTAATTAAGTCAAGTCACGAATCTTCTGTATTGAAAAACCTACATACGAAGACGTGGCTGTACTTATGTGCTTAAATCTTTTTACTTTTTTAGTCGAGAAACAAACTACACTCGCGAGCAAAAGTTTGGAATCAGTTACTTAAAATTGGTTCCGCGTGATCTTGCTTACTAAATAAATTTTTAATCATCATAAAAATGATATCATGTTAAAGGTGCAACTGTCCACTTTAAATCGATATAAAATTAATTCATATCGAGCCCGTAATTGTGGAGTTATCCCGGATTAAGTGAACGAGGTAGGAAAACAAGGAAATAGGGAAAAATAATGAATGAATAAAACAAGAAAAATTATTAAATAAAATTTTTATTTATCTTTAAAAATAAGTGTCAATATTTTGTGTTCCCTCCCCTCGCCCTAATAACTGCTCCAAGACAATTCTTCATAGACCTGATCAGTTTCTGAATTGATTCTTGTGGAATACCTTCCCACTCCTCAATCAACGCTGATTTCAGCTCATTCAGATATGAAGGAGCAGGAGTTCTGGAACGAACCTTCCTCTTCAGTTCTTCACACACGTGCTCAATGGGATTCAAGTCAGGGCTGAGCGCAGGCCAGTCAAATGTGGCAATACCGACTTCATCGAGGTATTCCGTTGTTACACGGGCAGTGTGACAACGAGCGTTATCGTGCATAAGGAGGAAGTCATCACCGATGTATCCCTCATAGGGAACGACATGTTCCAGGAGAATATCGGAAATGTACCGGTCCGAAGTTAGACCGCCTCCTCGTCCCCCGCCAGGCACGAAAACAAGCTCGGTTTTACCATCGAAGGAAATGCCGGCCCACATCATACAAGAGCCGCCACTGTTTCAGCGACACAGCACTGTGCAAATCGCTCCCCAGGCCGCCTGTAGACACGTCCTCTTCTGTCGCTACCGTGCAAACACATCCTGCTTTCGTCGGAGAACAGGACTTGCCTCCATTGTTCAACCTCCCAATCAAGATGGGTGCGAGCAAACTGAAGGCGTGCTTGTCAGTGAGCTGCCGTGAGTTTCGGGCCTGTGGCAGGCCTTTTTGGAGTCAGATTCGCTTGCTTGAATCGTCGACGAACTGTCCACTCGTTGGCTGCTACCCCACGAACATCTCGGAGCTCCTGTTGGACGTCGACACCAGTCAAATGCCGATTTCGGAGAGAGGTTGACACGATAAAACGGTCATCCCTCTCCGATGTGCACCGGCGCCGTCCAGATCTTGGTCTCGGGATAAAGCCACCAGTCTCCCTAAAGCGCTTATAAACTCGTGACATATCAAACAATGGAAACACGTCTTTTTCGATACACCTTCACTTAATGCGGAATGGCTCCATAAATACTGGCCAAATGAACCCAATAATGTATCTCTAATCCAAGATTGAAAGCAATCTAAGATTATTACGTATCGTTTGATCGATCGAAAAAAAAGCATATCGATATCGAAATATAAATTTTATTTTTAAGAAAGCATTGGCAATTAGGGCATTATTGCTGTTTAGCGTTTTTAATTAATTGTCTTTGATGTTTTTATTTGACATCGAGTGTAGACCATACAGTCAGAGGCAGAGGACAATGACTTGTTTTAACTCTAGATATAGTTTTTTGGAATCTATAGTTTTTTACTACAAATTAAGAAAAGAAAGACGGATGGTGATGATGAGTTGACACTAAATCCCTTAATACCCGTTATTAGTTTAAAAACAAATGTTTGTTGTTGATACATGGCAAGCGGAAGTCCAGAGATAGAGCACCTCTTGGGCTATCCGAATGACCCCCATGTATGTTCCGCGATTTTTTGTAGTTTTTGAGTTATGAATTTTTTATTGAACTTTTGAGAATTTACGACCTGAACAACTTAAAAAATTTCAAAGAAAATAGTACAAGACTTTTTTGAGATATTGTTTTTGCAACTGAATCTCCATCAGTTATACTTATTGCTAAATATAATCAGCTTTGTTCATGGAAGTTTTGAAAATGTTAGTACAAAGTTAAAAATTACCTTTTGGTAAATTATGACTTAAAATTTCAACTTTAAATTAAAAATCCTAACATGTGATTTAATGGTTCCTAATTAGGTTTAAAAACTTTGTCAGACTGTCGGCTTTCATAATCATTAAAAAAAGTAGCACTTAATGAGCCACTTTCGCTAAAATCAGCCTTCAAAGACAGAAAAGGGAAAAATTATTGAAATTGGATATCTTTTTTTTACATTTTATCATTCTTAATGTTAAGAAATTTGTTATTTAAGGATAACAATAAGGATCTTAAACTGCTCAGACCAGCTCTTAATAGATTTAAGATCCGTATTGATTGTATCAATAGCAAAATTTATATCATCAATATCCGCCTGGGTGTAAAGTTGCAAATCGTCGGCATATAAATGATACGAGCAGCGAAGATGGTAAGTAAGAAAGTTTATGAAGATAGAAAACAGAAGAGGAGATAATATGCCACCTTGAGGAACTCCAGATACAAGGTTACTCCATGAGGACGATGACTCATTCGAGATAACAGATTGCTGGCGTCCCTGAAGATATGAAGAGAACCACTTCAAAACCTCTCGGGAGACCGAGAAATGAGAAAGAATAGATAACAGAATTTTATGATTAACGGTATTAAATGCGTTTGAAAAATCAACAAGAACTAGAATTGTAACCTTCCTGTCTTCAATTCCAGCTCTAACATCGCTAGTTACTTTAAGCAGGGCAGAGGTAGTGCTGTGACCAGGTCTAAAGCCAGACTGAAAAGGACTCAGAATAGAGTTAAGGTGGATAAATTGGGAAAATTGCTTATGGACGCAGGCCTCGAGCAACTTGGATAGGTAAGGAAGGACAGAAATAGGGCGGAATTGATTAAGGAGAGTTGGATTTGGAAATTTAGGAAGTGGACGTACTAAGGCTTTCCGCCAAAGGGAGGGAAATGTACCCGATTCGAGAGAGGAATTTATAATATGCGTGATGGCAGGAAGTATTTGCTCGAGAATGATCATAATCATCTGACGGCCAATATTGTCACAACCCATTGCGTTAGATCTCATTGACATGATAATCTTCCTAATCTCGTCTGAAGTTACAGGTGAAAAAACAAAACAGGGGATATTAGGACCCGGAAGACCCTCAATATAGGCGATAGTGCTTGAAATTATGTCATGGCTAAGGTTAGAATTGGTCGAAAAATGCCTATTCAGATCATCTAAATTAATATTGGTAGGGAGATCGAAGTGGTGAGCCTTACCAATTCCAAGAGTACCAAGGAACTTCCAGGTTGCGGCAGACGAAGTAGAAGAGATATATATTATTGAGTATGTGGCGGCGCTTAGCATTACGTACCATCTGGTTACACCGATTCCTAGCAACTTTGTATGCGTTCCACATGTCGTCGAGACGTTCTTTTTTAAAATTACGTAGATATCTGTCTCTTCGCTTCATCGCTTTCCGGATATCATCTGACATCCATGGAGCAGGTTGATGTTTCAGCTTGATTTTCTTTACAGATGCATGTTTGTCATAAATATCAGTGATGATCCCATTAAAAGCTTGTAGCTTAGCATCAACCGTACTTGCTTGTAACACTGGTTGCCAGTCAACTTCAGATGCGTCTGAATGCAATTTAGCAACATCCATGCGAGTGAAACTGCGCCTGTACAGAACTTTGGGGACAGGTTTGGGAGGCTTGAGGACATAAGAGAGAAAAATAAGGTCATGGTGGGAGAATCCGGGAGCAGGATATTGGCCATGGGAGTGGACTCGTGTAGGATTGGAGACAAGAATTAAGTCAAGCCAGGAGTCATTGCCACCCGTGTTGAAATGTGTGGCCTGCAGAGGTAAGACGTGTAGACTGACTGACTCAATAATTTGTAGGAGCTTTCGTGGACGGGGGGAAAGTGGGAGAAGGATATTGGTGTTAAAATCGCCTATGATGATATGGTGTGCATAGTTAGACCCTAAAGACTCTAAAACCGAATCAAGCTCAGTGAAGTAATCTATAAAGGGTGGACAATAAACGACACCAAGCAGCAACTTCGCAGCGCCCACGCCGACCTCCAAGAATAAAAACTCAGCAAAGGCAGAATATTGAGGAGTTGAAGCAGTAATTATTTTGTAAGGGAAAGTACTACGTAGATAAATTGCTACACCTCTCCCACCCTTACTAATGCGGTCGTTTCTAATGAGAGTAAAATTTGGTAATGAATACATGGTAGAAGGGAGATGTGGTTTTAGCCATGATTCAGAAATTAAAAGAGCGTGGACGTTGCACCGGTGGAAAGCGTCGTAGAGCTCATTATAATGACTTGGAATGCTTTGGGCGTTGATATGGCATACATTTATTAGACGGCTAGGTAATTGATTCAAATCAAATCAAATCAAAATATTTTATTCAACTTGGATTTTACAATCTCTTTTGAAAGTCAAGGAAGCTACGCCAATGGTTCACAAGTCTACGGCGGGAGACCTTGTACTGGAAAGAACCAGCAAGAAAACCAGCAAGGGCTATTTTTTTCTCCCTGTATTGTTACAGAGTCGTCAATTGGAAGCTGACCTCAAGGCAATAATTTGAGCTCAACTTCCATAACAAATGTAGATTTGTCAGTTCTCTTCTTAGTACAACGTTACCAATACTACTTAATGAATAGTTATACACAACAACACGATTATTTACATTATTATCATTAATAATTTCTTCAAATTAACACCAGGCATTGGCATCTTGTAAATAATCGTTGACTTTATAATATCCTTTACTCATCAGAGTCTTTTTTACATGCGCTTTAAACTTATCAAAAGGCAAGTCAGTTAAATTTTGTGGGACTTTGTTGTAAAAAGTTATACATTTCCCCATAAATGAGCTTCTAGTTTTTTGGAGCCTGTATGTTGGAACGGCAAGTTTATTTTTATTTCTTGTGTTTAAATGGTGAAGTTGGAAATTGGTTTCAAATATATTATATTTTTTATAGACATAAATCAAATTTTCATAAATGTACTGTCCTGCTAAAGTCAATATGTTAATTTCTCTAAATAAATCTCTAAGAGAGTCTCTTGCTCTTAAATCGATTGAAGCTATAAGTCAAAAAATCATTCAAGTTGTCGGGAACTGAGCTAAAACTGTCACCACTAGACGAGGCTGCAGACTCTTCGGCAGAAAAATACGTATCATCTAAGTTCATAGAAAAATAAAAATATAATAAATAATACTATAAAAATAAATAAAATTTTAAATAAAATGAAATTATAAAAAGTATCTACCCACAGTGCAGCAAAAGATATGTCTCTGCACCACCCGCCAGCTTACAAATTTAATATAAATTAAATAAGCAATGAAACTAACGAGAAAAAAAAGTACTTAATTATCCATACACAAACACTTAAGAACATTATACAGGGACATGAAATGATATCATTGCTGAACGTTCCCTTTGAAAAATTAACCTAGCCATATTCTCTCTAATCTGTGACCTAGTCTAAACCATGCCTAAACCTAAACACAACAGTCATTCACCCATTCTCTCTAATCTGTGGTAAACACAAATTATAAATACATGAACAAACATAATTATAGCTAAGGAAATTAAAATTTTAGTAAATGTACAACTTAAATTTATAATTGATTGATTAACATTAGATAACAATACAAAATTCAGTAACCCATTTAATGGGTTATTGTGAAAAGATATGTGACATTGCTTGCCTGCTTCCAGCAAAAACAAAGGAAATTCTATTGGTTATGAACATTAACCATAATATGTATTTACAAAACTGCATTTTTAAGGCAAACATGCCGTCAACCTACAAAATGAAATGTTCGGCTTTACCATGCAAAAAAAAGTACTATTTTGCAGTAATATGTGTTCAGCAACAAATAGTAGTAAAAGCAAAGCTACAATCTAAGTTCCATCCCAATAAAAACCCAATGAGCCAAGCTAAGCCAATTAGACCAATGAAGACAATAACTAGAAGTTTTTGACTGAATATGTCTTTCTATAGAGAAATTGGATGAAAATATGAAATATACTGCCTAAGGGACGGTTTACGGCCAGCCTTCATGGCTTTTGTGACGCGTCTGAGACTGGATACGCAGCCGTCGTATATATCCGGACGGTCGATGATAGAGGAGCTGTTAAGCTCCACTTGCTAATTGCTAAGAGTAAGGTTGCTCCACTTCGGACTCGATTAACGATTCCGAAGTTAGAATTGTCTGGAGCTACTCTTCTGGTTCGTTTGATGAACCACGTTGTTGACACCCTGGGACGTAGTGTGGACTTTGAGTCGCTCTTTGCTTGGTCCGACAGTCAGGTTGTCCTGTGTTGGATTAAGAACTCCGTCCACTCCCTGGAGGTATTTGTGGCCAATCGGGTATCCCAAATACAGGCCTCGAAGGCCCCGTTGATTTGGCGCCACGTGCCAGGTGAAATAAACCCTGCTGACTGTGCATCACGTGGCAGCGAAGCCCCTCAGCTTATTGACCACACTCTGTGGTGGGGTCCCGAATGGTTGTTACAGCCGTCTTGGCCTTCCACACCAGCTGTGGTGAAGGCACCAAATCTGAGCTTGCATGTTCACGCTGTCGAGACTATAGCGGCTCCAGAACGGGATTTTTTATTAGACCGCTACAGTTCTCTGGACAAGTTGCTCGGCGTGACCGCTTGGTCCGGCGGTGTCCGGTCCTCTCTCCGCAGGAGCGCCAAGATGCTCTTTTGCATTGGGTGCGTATGACCCAGTCTAGAGCGTTTGAATCGGAACTAAAGATTTTCCGTACCGGGACGTCCAAATTAAAGGGACCCTTGGTGCGTTTGACTCCCTTTCTGGATGATAAGGGATTGTTGCGTGTAGGAGGCCGATTGAGGCACGCTAACTTGCCTTATAGATCACGTCATCCCCTGTTGCCCCCCAAGGACGGATCATTGGTGCGATTGTTGATCATTGATCGCCATGTGAAGAATACTCATGCCGGATGTAATGCATTGACCGCGCTCCTCCAACGGGAGTTTTGGATTTTGTCAGCGCGAAGAATAATCCGATCTGTTATTTTTCCATGTCTGCCCTGCTATCGTTTAAGCCCCAAGACGATGCAGCCCCAAATGGGTGATTTGCCTGCTGATCGTGTGAACGAATCGATGACCTTCTTAGGAGTTGGAACTGATTTCGCGGGACCATTCACTATAAAAACGTCGCGACTCCGTAATGCTAAGACTGAAAAGGCTTACTTGTGTGTGTTTGTTTGTTTGGACACTAAAGCCGTTCATTTGGAGGTGGTGAGTGCACTCACCATGGGCGCTTTCTTGGCAGCGTTAGGCAGATTTGTCTCCCGCCGGGGACTGCCTTCTCTAATTCGGTCCGATTGTGGGACGAACTTCAAGGGCACTGATAGACATATAAGAGAAGTTTGTGAATTTTTAGATAAAAATAATATAGAGATCGGATCCACACTCTCACTGGGGAGGGATTTTTGAATCTGTTGCAATGGCCGCCAAGACTCACCTTCGCCGGTCTTGTACCCACTGGACCTTCAAGATTCGACCCAAAAGCAAAAAGTACTTATTGGACCTCATTTACAGGTCCCATTCGACCTTCCTAAAATATTATATTCAATGCGGCCATTGGACCTCTTTTTTGAATTCGACTGGTACCTACTGGACCTTCAAGATTAGACCCTATTGCAACTGTACCCATTGGACCTTATTTGTATGCCACATTCGACCTTCCTAAAATATTATATTGAATGTGCCCATAGGACCTTTTTTATGGGAACCATTGGACCTTATTGACAGTTTTATTCAAAAAAGTACAGTCATATAGAAAATTGAAGACTAAAATGAAATTAATAGGAGCTGTAATAGAGCCAATACCATTGAAAAGTAAGTAAATACCATTGAGCTGTTCTAGCCTATGTATGTACCTACTTATATCTCAATAGGCACAGCTACTAATTCCGAGCAGAAAAAAATATGGAGAAAACCGGACGTCCTTTTTTTTCTTACAATTAGAGTTGTATTGATATTCACTCTCACGACATTCGTCCTGCTCTCGCCTCTTGTATTGTAAGCGCAACGTTCAGTGGCAATATTTCTTTCTCGTTCTTGTCTATTGTTTACTTTCCAAAAAACTACCTGAAGGGTTGAAAAAAGGCTACTTTAAAGGAGTAACAAAAAACTGAGTTATTGTGAACTATTGATTTTAAGTAATATGTAGGTAGGATTAGAAGTTACATTCCTCCTATATTGGTTCTGTCGACATCGCACTTTAACATAATATTAAATCAAAGACAAAAATCTTTATACAATGTAAACCTTCACAAGTATACTGTTGATAGTCATGAACATTTGATTAAATAAAATAGTTAAAACTAAACTAAAAAAAACACCCATATTATAGTTTTAAAAAATGGGAGATCAACTCAGAACTGAATATTAATTAACATAATTAATGACATGTAATTATGTTGATTATTCCCCCATGATCCAATCTGGTGGTCGTCATTTTTTTTCTATTGATTTTTAATTGTATGCATGCTTAATCTGTTTTTATATAAATCATTTTTTTTCTATCTTAAGGTACCACTCGTCAAAGCTCTGCCGAAGGTAGATTAAAATCGATAGAATAGTATACTAACTAAACTGAAGTCTTTTTTTTACCAAAAAGTAAATAATGTAATATTTTAATATAGGTTATAAATCACAGATCGATTAAATTTATGTGATAATATGTGATTTATTTAAAATATTTTTATAACTTTTGTTTGGCTATTTAGGCTAACTTATGGTATGGTATTTTGTTGTGGGAAAATGCTGCCGACATTCAGATTGTTTTTGTACTGCAGAAAAGGGCTATTCGAGCAATCTATAACCTTAAAATGAGAGATTCTTTGCGAGAAAAGTTCAAAGAAATTGGTATTATGACAGTAGCGTCGCAATATATTTATGAGAATCTAATATATGTTCGTAAGAATATTCATGTGTTTTGTAAAAATAGTGATATTCATTCAGTTAATACTAGACAAAAGAATATGTTAGCTTTACCAAATACCAGGCTCCAAAAAATTAATAATTCTTTTAGAGGCCTGTGTATACGTTTCTACAATAAAATCCCAAGTTGTATACAAGAACTTAGCTTAAACAAATTTAAAGTTGCAATCAAAGATGTACTTATTAAAAAAGCATATTATAAAGTGTCTGATTACATGACGGACAAAAAAGCTTGGGTTTGAACTCTCAATTGTAATATTTAACAATGTATTGCGTTTTGTTTTAAAGAAACGTTCAGTGAGAGCAATTTATTTATAATCTAAGTTCACGCACTTCTCTCAGAGATAGCTTATATAATGTGAATTAACACATCTATTCTTGTAATGGAAGTTGAGCTCAAACTTTTGCTTTGAGGTCAGCTTCCAATTGACGACTCTGTAACAAACCAAAATTGTAAATGGCGATTTAAAAGAGGAGATAAAAAATTTTGACCTTTCGAGTTTCTTGCCTGTTCTTCTCGAGAAGGCTCTCCCAATTTCCGAACAGGTGTAGAATCAACTTTTTTTTTTCATTCCTACTTGTATTTGCAGACATCTTGAGTATATTTAGGATGTATGCACATACAAGGTTAATATAATTTCTTTAAATTAGATTGTTTTGCTTTGTTTTGACGTCAATAAGTGCCTGTAAAGGCCTATGTTGAATAAAGATTTTTGAATTTGAATTTGAATTTATAGTTATAAAAAATATTCTCTATTGTCGTTAAAAGTAAGGTAAAAAGGATCAGTAGTGTGATTCTGTAAAACCTCACTTTAAACTTCGAATCTGATTCCGCAGTGAGTTCTTAGATTGGCATTCTCAAAATTCGAATGTAGATTCGAAGTTACTAGAAACTTTTAAGTAATCTGTGCTACAGCGCTACACTTGCGAGCGTGGCAGCGAGTGGAACTAGAGTGACCGTGAGATTTTGACATTATAAGTATGGGATGACGTATGAAGTGGCATTCCGTAAAGGGAATTCCTTTATCACTTCGAAGCTCACTTCGCACACGAACTCGAAACAAAGTGTCAAATAAAACGTTGCTATTTTGTAAGTGAAAACAGGCAAAGTTTATTATTATAGTTTAAAAATACATTTAAAATTATTTCTGAAGGTGATAAAAACTAGTTCTGAGGTATTTATTAGAATTTTATCGCTACTAACTCGTGATAATGACTATGTAAGGGTATCTTGTATCTTATGCGAAGTGAGCGTGAATATCGAAGTGAGGTGCGAGCTATTGTTCGAATTTTACAGAATCGACATCCTGTGGTTATGTGATTATAGTAGGTTATCTATATTTTATTTCTTTTTGATTTGTTGCTGATGATTAATATGTTGAATTTTATAAATATGTTGATTAAATATTTTGATTTATATCTTTTGTTTTTATTTCTTTAACAATTTTACTTTTCTGCATGACTGTATGTTTGATAAAAGGTCTGATGGATCCAATGGTGTAGGTAATGTGTAATTTTGAAGGTCCAGTGGGTACCATGTTTTTGATAGGAGGTTGAATAAGACGTATCGTTAATTTTGAAGGTCCAATGGGCACCACATTTTTGATAGGAGGTCGAATAGGTCCTATCGTGTAGGTAAGGTCCAATTATGAAGGTCCAGTGGGTACAAGACCCCTTCGCCGCGTTATTGGGGAGACTATTCTCACGTTCGAGGAACTCGCGACGGTGTTTCATAAGATTGAGGCGGTTCTCAACTCGCGTCCGTTATGTCCGTTGTCTACCGACGCGAACGATTTGCAGGCCCTCACGCCGGGCCATTTCTTGATAGGCAGACCACTTAACGCCCTGCCCGAGTATCCTTATAGAGATATCAATCCAGAACGCCTTTCGCGGTTTGAGTTGCTCCAGCAGCTTACCCAGAGCTTCTGGCGCTGGCACCTTGAATACTTACACATTTTGCAACAGCGCGTTAAGTGGTCAGATAAGACAAACCCACCGAGGGTTGGAGACCTCGTGTTAGTGAAGGACCCAAACCTGCCACCCCTACGTTGGCGTCGCGGACGCATTGTCCAACTTACTCTAGGGTCTGATGGTGTGCCCAGGTTTGCCGAGGTCCTAGTTGGGGATTCTGTTTTGAAGCGCGCGGTCGCTACTCTTTCTCGCCTCCCCTTAGACTGATTTGGCGGACAGTCCGGGACTGTCCGGAGCGGGGGGATGTTTACGCTCGAGGAAGAGTGAGTGGCAACACTGCATATAGTCTGTGCATGTGAGAGCCTGTGGCGGCCGGCCGCATGTGACATGTCAGTCGAGTCAAATTTGTAATGACATTGAAATTGAGCTAATTACCACGTGGCGCGTTATCTATAATTGATTGTTTTTTGCGCGGCGCACCTAATTAATGTGGTTGCGAAATTCCGCTGATCGGTGCGTATAAGGTGAAATGGCGATCTGTTAGGGAAACGCAAATGTAGTGAAAGTGATCCGGTCGTGGTTCGGTGGATTGACAGCAGCCCTTCTGGAGCCGCGACTTCCTTCGAGCTAGCTCAGGAAGTCCACCGGCTACATACGGAGACCGGATCGGATTAAAGGTAAATAATATACCATTGTAGTCGGACTTAAAATTGAAATCATTAATCGGCGAATCGCCGACTTGGTGGCGTCGACTTTAGGCGCCATCAGATCCAATATTCGGTTTTAGTTCATAGCCGATCCGCCATTTCACATGTGACACTTAGCACTGATGTTAACAATTACAAACGGTCTAAATATTTATTCTATTGAACGCTTCACGCGAAATCAAAACATAATTTTCTAATTATCAAACGAACAAACAACAAAATTCACAAATTCATAATTATCAAACGAACAAACAACCAAATTCACAAATCCACCATTCTTATGCTAATGTCATTGACTCAAACGTCACATCAAACTGTCAAGCACACCGTTCCTTTACAGATAAAACAGAGTCCGTGTGCCGCCGGCAAGACGACGCAAGATGGCGCCAGGTACCAGTTTATTGCAAACAGTTACTACAAAAAGTTTTTAAACACTGTCTTAAGTTAGACACATGATGCTATCACAATCTATTTTTTACGAAAAACTGAAACAGCATCATGTTTAAACCGTTTCGGCCGCGAACGAAACTGAGGCTTCGTAACCTGTTACGATTGAATACTTTTTCGTCCTTGCACGAAACCAGTTACGATCAGAAACTTTTTCGTATTTTTGTACATTAATAGAAGTAATCATTTGACATTTGTGTATTACTGGTTTTCTTAATTTCTGATCATAAGCAACATAAAAGTTATAAATAGACAAAGTAGAAATAAGATATTTAATTTTCATATAAAAGTAATAAATTAAAAATTAAAATGAGAAAGCATAAGGACAATTAATTTCGATATTATGCCCTACAGAAATGTTTCCTTCTTTTAATCTATATTAGTGCATAATTTATTTATTCATTACAACGTTTTGTTTGCTTTATCAAAGTATCTAACAGATGAGCCATTGTGGGATACTTCTGTCTCGTGTGTGCTCAACAGATCGAGACAGTATTTCACTCCGGCGCACCGCCTTCAGCTTTACAAGGCGCAGGTTCGGCCTCATATGGAATACTGTTCTCATCTTTGGGCTGGGGCACCCCAATACCAACTTCTCCCACTGGACCGCATTCAACGGAGAGCGACTCGAATCGTCGACTGCCAGGAAATTTCAAATCGGCTTGATACCTTGGCGCTGCGTAGAGATGTCGCTTCGCTATGCATCTTCTATGCATCTTCTATCGTATTTATTACGGGGAATGCTCCGAGGAATTGTTCGGACTTATACCTGCCGCCTCTTTCCGCTATCGTTCCACGCGGCAAAAAATCCATGCCCATCACTTAGATGGTTGGCAGTCCACAACTGTGCGTTTCTCTCGAAGTTTCCTGCCTCGCACAGTCAAACTTTGGAACGAATTGTCGCCTGCGGTATTTCCGGACCGATACGACCTTCAAACTTTCAAAAAAAGAGCGTATTCCCACCTCAAAGGCCGGCAACGCACTTGTAACTCCTCTGGGGTTGCGGGTGTCCATGGGCGACGGTAATTACTTACCATCAGGTGATACGTCTGATCGCTTGCCCCCTATCCCATAAAAAAAAGCAACTTCTTCCCTTTGAATCGGTTGATGTTGTTGTACCATCATTCTAGTTTGTTTGATTTTCTGATAGGTGGTTTTATATTGTTGAGTGGTTTCGTACAAGGACGAAAAATGATTCGATCGCATCTGGTTACGAGACTCGTTACATAGTCTCGTACGAGGATTAAAAAGTATTCGATCGTAACTGGTTACGTACGAGGACGAAAAAGTATTCGATCGTATCTGGTTACGAAGCTCCAGTTTCATACGCGGCCGAAATGGTTTAAACAGTGTCTAACTTGAAACAGTGTTTATTTTTTTTTGTAACACCGTATGGATCTAATACGCATATCGGTTATAATTAATAATGTTTATAAGTATATAAGTTTTTGCATACGTATTTGCGAAGTGGACATTCTGCGTCTAAACGGTATAATTTAACTATGTGAAACTAAACGCCAAGGTGTGGTAAATTAGTGACAAAGTGAACGAAATGAAGACGGATTGGGTGTTTTGGAAAATATAATAACGACTTTTGCTTTTTAATACGGACTCGATACAACTTTCTATACAACTTTGTGGATTTATTTTTAGGTTACCAATTTTTTGTTAGTGATTTGGAATCATGTTGAGATGCATAAATTGCTATTTGCGTGTGTTGCGGTAGAAAAAAATTATTTACATTATGAAGAGGAACGGTTTATAAGTTTGTTTGTATTGAATAAACTCAGAAACTGCTTAACCGATTCATAAAATTATTTTACCGTTAGAAATGAAGCATCATTCATTATATCTCTGATATCCCACAAAGATCGGAATATGTGGGGGAACAGGTAATCTATTGTAAGATTAGAATAATAACGCATAGAAACCCAATCGGCGCGCACAATTTGAAGCAACTAAAACTAAGCCATAAATGGCTCACTACGCCGGACAGCTCCGCAGTGTTCAAGGTCAATGTGCTTCGAATGTATCTCTCGTAAAATAATTAATAATGATGACTTGTGCAGTTGAATGGTATCACAAGACATCTGAAAAGATTATAAAGTGTAATAACATTATTATCACAGCAAAGATTTACAAATTGTTTAGTATTTTATCCATATAAGACAAATTATACGAAACTTTTCATTTCAAACGTTGTGTTGCCAGTTTGGAAACATAAATGTCCCAATTTAACCGACTAAACACGTTATGATTAATATGAAAAATATTTAGGTATCTACTTATCTAGGCGACACTTATCATGTTTATAATATAGGTTTAATTTGAAGTTAAAAAAAACAACGCATCGAAGAGCGAGACGCGATGCGTATGATTTTAGAGAATTTTCTAGAGAATCGATTGGGATTTTTAAACACAAGCCATATTGATCCTAAAAAAGAAAAAAGGTTAGGGTGTAGCAAAGGGAGTGCGGCACTTAGAAAAATTTCACCGTATTTTGAAAGAAGCCCAGGACTTATTTTCGACTGTTTTTAGAAGGAACTACCTAGCTTCTGCCCGCAACTTCGTCTGCGTGGACTTTAATTTTGAACAATTTTCTATTTTCCCTGGGTAACTACTTAAGGAATCGGGATAAAAGGGAAAATAATTAGGCCGAAGTCGAAGTGAAGTCGACCAATCCGCACTGGGCCAGCGTGGTTGACTAAGGCCTGACTATTACTATATGGCAATTACAATTTTCTGCACAAATGCACTTCGAGAAACGTACGTTAATTGTTCTCCTTTTTTTTTAGTATATTATAAAAAAACCGCAACATCTAGAGAATTTACAACTTTTAAATTTTAATTACCAATATTACAGCTATCAAATGTCTTTTATCGCATTCGTGTAAATAAATTTTATCGGGTGGGTCAAACCTCTATAGAACTTCTGGCATTGTCCTTTGTACTAACATTTTCATAACTTTCATGAAAGGTACAAAACTGATTATTTTAAGCATAAAAGTATAACTGATGGAGATTCAGTTGCAAAAAGAATATCTCAAATAAGACGTACGACCGACGTTTTGTTTGAAATTTTTTAAGTTGTTCAGGTCGTAAATTCTCAAAAGTTCAGTAAAAAATTCATAACTCGAAAAATACAAAAAATCGCGAAACATACATGGGGTTGATTAGGATAAGCCCAAGAGGTGCTCTATCTCTGGACTTCCGCTTGACACTATTTTTTGGAACACCCGGTATAAAATAGCTATGAGCCAGCTCCCTAGAGTCGCTATGTACGTACAGTGGGTTAAATCTGTAATTTGAGTGACTCAGGAACCAACTTTCTTTATGACCCTTTTATTTGTACCAATGGACTGATATTAGTGTTTACCATTTTTTTGAGTTAAGTATCGATACAGTTCTCTTATGAGCAGTATCGAAAAATAATTCAAGTACTACACTGACATGTGTTGTGTATTGGTGTCAATATTTTGTGGGTATCGGAATATCCCTAATTATGACGGACAACAAACTTAGATAAGAGCGCCCGCGACCCGTGCACCCACTGGCTTCACCCACCAGTGGGTGTAGGGGTAATTCCTGTTTACCCGTGTACCCACTGCGTTAAGGTTGGAATTAATTATCGATAAAATATCGATGTTAAAATGAAAAATAATACGATAAGTCAATTGTTTATTAAAACTAACGTGAACAAACTAAAGAGATTTTTATAGATGATACTTTCAAGTCAGTCCCCTTTCCATTTTATCAGTTGATCGTAATACATGCCGAAAATGGAAGTAACTCCGTGTCTACTAAAGTCTATCCTTTATCACAGATAATATAATACTACATTATATATGCTACTTCCCAACAAAACAGAGAAGACAATACATACAGTAATGTTTGATTTGATAACAACAGTCGTCCCATATTTCAAGCCGAAAATAGTTCACGCCGATTTTGAATTCGCTATAACTAATGCACTTAAAACCTTCTTTCCAAAAATTATTGTTATTCGTTGCTACTACCATTTTACAAATAGTCTTTGGAAAAAAACAAAAACCCTATGCATTAAATGTAAAACTTTACGACGCATCGTGGGTTTATGTTGCAGCTTACCGCTTTTACCGAATAATATGATTTTTGAGGGCTGGACTTACATTACTAACGAATGTAAAGACATTAATGATAATAAATTAAAAATGTTTGTTTCATATTTTGAAAAATTTTACCTTAAAGAAAAGTTCATCGACGAATGGTGCGTGTATAACAAACGTCACAGAACAAACAATGTTAGCGAAAGCTGGAATTCTGTGATTAATAAAAAAGTCAATAAAAATTATGTGACAGTTACAAAGTTATTATCCAAAATACTTGCACCAAATAACAAATTAATTGATAGACGCGATGTAATATATCAGTTGAGAGATAAACAAATTATTAATGTACAGATGCAACTATTAAAGAATGAGATAAACGTTGGGCATTTTTTAGACAAATTGCGTTAATTAAAGGGGTAAATTTTTCAATAGGCGCGGGTAGATTTTTGCGACACGTAGCTGCTATTTTATTTTCATGACATATCTCTAAAAAACTTTTGTATATTATATTTAGTTACTTATGCCAAATTACCATGGCAAGGTAGAATGTAATCCCAGTCTCCTTTAGTTTGTTCTCGTTAGTTTTAATAAACAATTGACTTATCGTATTATTTTTCATTTTAACATCGATATTTTATCGGTAATTAATTCCAACCTTAACGCAGTGGGTACACGGGTAAACAGGAATTACCCCTACACCCACTGGTGGGTGAAGCCAGTGGGTGCACGGGTCGCGGGCGGATAAGAGAATGGTAGCCAGCCAAGTCAAAGTCAGGCTCAAAACCCTGTGCCTACTAGAGATGGGTGATAAATAACTTCACAGTGAAAAAATCACTGTGATCCGCTAACTAAAGTGATCACTGTGATCTTTAAAAAAATAACTAAGTTCCAGTAACGTATGTCGTTCCACATTCCGTGTCACTGTCAGTCACTAGCAATCGCGCCTAGCCCGTGCTGATCGCATTGATGGCGTCACGTCTGTCACGGCACTCGTGACTCGGCCATTCGTCGATTCGGCGTTGGTCGGCAGCACTCGGCACAGCAACAGTAGAGTTATTGCAATAGAAAGAGACAGCACAATAACATTATACAGAGCCAAGTTCAATTTAGAAACGGCGGATTAAAAACTAAACGCGTCATGATATTTTAATAAAACTTTAAACTATTGAAATAACAACATAAATGTAATGTTAGTACAGTCGAAGAGACCCCTTTTTATAAGAGACTGTCCCTCATTTTACTTTTCATAGTCCCCCACTACTTAGTCCTTTGTTTAGCTAGGTACTTAGGTATAATAAATACATAGTAATGAATCATCGAAACAAACTCATACATTATATAATGTATGTATGACGCGGCATGAGGGGTGAATTAAAATTCTAAGATTATTTCGATACAACCCGAGGAGTCTGTTTTAAAAAGTTTCGAGTGTAAATGTAATCTTATATGTAAATAATTTAAGTAAAAATACATATGTAAATAAATATGTATTTTAGTTTGTAATTAAGTAAGTACCTCAATGTAATTGGCGATTGTGTACTTAATCGTGACAGTGAAGATTTTTTTTATGTATGACCCGGCAAATGACCTCCTCCCGCCTGATGTTAAGCGGTGAAAGAGGCCCAAATGAGTTGACAGGTAGAGTAGGGACGACATCCACTATCGTACCTGCCCGCCCCTTGCCGGCCCAAGAGATGCCTTCACGCCTCTTTTGAAGGAACCCATGTTGTAGGATGGAGGAAACACATGCGCAGGTAGAGAATTCCAAGTGTGGGATGAACGACAGAAGAAGGAATCTTGGAATTTCTTGGTACGGTGTGAAAAGGAGGACACAGTGTACGGATGACTCCGAAGGCCCTTACGCGTGTTTCTGTTAAGGAATGGAGAGGGAGGGATAAGGTTAAAGAGCTCCTCAGAGCATTCCCCGTGGAACATTCGGTAAAAGGCGCTAAGAGAGGCGATGTCACGACGAAGTTGTAGAGGCTCGAGGGTGTTAGTTACCTCTACATCGCCAATAATGCGAATAGCGCGACGCTGCAATCTGTCCAGAGCATCGAGCAGGTACTGAGCGGAGCGGTCCCAAAGGTGCGAGCAATATTCCACGCAAGACCTAACCTGAGTTTTATATAACAAGCATAGTTGGTCCGGCGCAAAATACCTACGCACCTTGTTCAGGACACCGAGTTTCCGTGAGGCAGTAGTTATGACGGATTCGATGTAGTCTCTGGGGTTCAGATCGCAGCGAATGTTCATTCCGAGCAAGGTGATGTTGCTCTGTGTGTGAAGGGTTGTGCCCTGAAGAGAAGGAAGGGGGAGGAAAGGTGACCTTTTCGCCAAAAACGCGCACACCTGTGTTTTCTTAGCATTGAACTCAACAAGATTGTTGGATTCTTCCGTGATATCCCCCATGCACTGTACTGTCGTCTGCATAGCAATGTATAGCTCCCAAGGAAAGCATGTCATTGATATGCAGAAGAAACAATGTTGGGGATAGAACGGAGCCTTGCGGAACTCCAGCGTTCACTGCCACGAACCGCGAAGCGCAGCCGTCAACGACAACGCGAATTCTACGCTCGTGGAGGAAGCTGGCAATCCACGTACAGAACTGCGCGGGTAATCCGTATGCCGGAAGCTTGGAAAGAAGAGCCTTGTGCCAGACTCTATCAAAAGCATTGGCGATGTCGAGACTAATAGCCACCGATTCGCCGCGCTTATCGATAGATTCACCCCATTTGTGCAAAAAGAACGCTAGAAGGTCACCTGTTGACCGTTTAGGACGAAATCCATACTGTCGGTCATTAAGTAACGAGTGACCTTCCAGGTAATGGATCAGCTGGGTATTTAGGATCCTCTCCATGATTTTGCACAAAATGGAAGTGACGGCTATAGGACGATAGTTAGTCGGATCAGAACGATCTCCCTTTTTGGGAACCGGCTGGACATTGACCTCTTTCCAAGATACAATATGCATACAAGATACAACTCGTGGTGAGCATTGAAGTCCCCTAAAAACACCAGCTCGGCGGAAGTAAATCGCTCCTGCGCATCATCTGCCACCCGACTTAGATGTTCAAAAAGTCGAGTTGTCTCCAGGTCACCACGATGGGAACGGTAGACGCAGACGTAGACACGGCAATGAGTGAAAAAATCGACGTGTACCGCAAGGATGGAAAAGGAAGGTTCCTCCAAACAGCGCAGGCGACGACAGCAAACGTCCGCCCGGACGAACAAGCAAACACCAGCCTTCGCCTTGAAGGACTCCTCAAGAGCGTAGCCGGGGTAATTAAGGTAGCCTGTATCGGCCGGGCAGATAATTTACGTCTCCGTCAAAAACAGCATTGCTGGACGGGCTGTCTCGAGATGGTGGTGGACAGCTAAGAGGTTAGAATGGAGCCCGCGGATGTTAGCGAGCCCCACCTCGAATAATGGTGTTTTGGTAGGATAATGCACCGCTGTACGACCAGTTCTTATATTTTGCGCTGCCATGATTATTGGAGTGAGGCGTGAAATTGAGGTGTCGTTGCCGCGTTTCGCATAGTTAATGTGTGTAGGCCTGTTTCGCCAGGGAACGGCCGACAGCTGATTTGCGCTGACCCTTCGCACGGAAGGGCCCCCGAACCCCCCCGGAAGTGGCCGCCGGGACCCACCGTCCGGTCACCAATCGGCACGACGGACCACCCCGAGATTATTCGTGGCATGGTGGGGCAGCCTCACGGACTGGTTAGGTCTGCTTGGGCCCCTGTACTATACCACGGGCGGCCAGCGGAACAGCCGTTTCTTCGGGTCTTCCTGGGCGGAGGGTCAACGCAGTCAACCTGGCACTGGGTCGACGGAAGCCCACACAAACCACACAAATCGCAGCAACGACCCCTCAAGCTCTGGCTGTGCGTTAGCTGATCCCGAAACGCGGACAAAAAATGGCCACTTGACGGGTTTTACGTCATGCGCACGGTGGTCGCTAGCCAGGCGGGTTTTTTAAGCCCTACCACCAGAAGTTGGTCACTCGATTAGCACCACCCGGGGATCACGTGTAGGGTCTCGAGGGTAAAACCTACGGACGTGAGCGACTCCAATCCCCCCGATTATTTTTGAACGTTAATTTCGGAGTCACTGGAACGACAGTCACGGTGACTGAAAAGTAACGACTTTGCACATGTTTAGTGCCTACCCTATCACCAACCAATTACATTTTTAATATTTGCTCCGTATGACATGATTCACAATGTACTAGAGCTGCAAAAAAAACAGGTCTACATCTCGACCTGATGGTAAGTGGACGAGTCAATCTTCCTACTGGTTAATATAAGTACGATGTGCACATAACGTAACCGCGTTCCAGCTCCATACAGCGACATCTATTCTTGTAAAGTGACACTATCGTTATTCGTGCTTTGTGAGTGACAAGCCGGATCGGATCCGCTCTCTCTCTCTCTCTCTCTCACTACAGAGGCGAGACGAGTAGGGATGCAAGCTGACGGAAATATCAAAGTTTTATTTTGCCTCTGTTTTTGGCACAAACAGTCATTACAAAATATAGATCTTAATATACTATTACTGATAACAAGACATAATACAATTGAATAGCATAGTAGATTAGAAACCGAAGGGATAACGCGTGTCTTATGTTATGGGTGTAGACAGAAATCGCGTGCGTAACGGAGGACTATAATGATTAACTGACTAAATAATACTTACAGCATTTATTCAAAATCATATTAATATAATATTAAATCATAAGTTATTATATTAATTAAATTTAATATTATATTAATTAAATTTAATTAAAAAACCTACATAGGAAGACGTAGCTGTATGTGCTTAAATCTCTTTACTTTCTTACTTGGAAAACAAACTACGGAGTACTTTTAAAAACAACCATATAATATATGTAATCAACGTGGGAGATTAAACTTTTGTTTGATTTTCTTATATTGAAGTCTTCGTGGATTTTTGTGCATACGTTATAGATTCAGAATCATTGTTTTTTTTTTAATACTTTTATTGTCCCAAATAGTAAAAATTAATTCAAACTCTAGGGAGAGAAGGAAATATAATTTTTTTTTTTTTTTTTTATTCGTAATAGGTCTACGTTTGACCACCAACTCGCCTGATGGTAAGCGACGGTGTGGTCGAAGATGAAGCACGTAGATCTAGATAATATCTATTCACTCTAGCCTTGAAAACCCCAAGATTATAGCTCTCAGGAAACAAGGAAGGCGGCAGAGAGTTCCAATCCTGTGCAGTACGCACAAGAAAAGAGGACCTAAAACGTTGTGTACGGATTTTAGGAATTTCAATCTGAAATGGGTGGTAATGAGCCGACCTTCTGCTCGTCCTGTAATGGAAAGGAGAGGGTGGAATAAGGTCGTGAAGCTCTTGCGCACACTCACCGAAATGCAATCTATAAAATATGGACAGAAAAGAAAGCATTGGCTATTTTAAATATTTAAAGGGCATTATTGCTGTTTAGCGTTTTTAATTAATGTTTGTATTTGACATCTAGTGTAGCCAACCATACAGTCATATAGCTAGGCCAATACCTAGTTTTAACTCTGGATCTAGTTTTTTTGGAATCTATAGTTTTTTACTACAAATTAAGAAGAGAAAGACGGTGGTGATGTTGAGTTGACACTAATCTCTTAAATTCCGTTAATTACTTTAAAAACAAATGTTTGTTGTTGATACATGGCTTGCAATGCAAATTTCATACCCTAACACATAATATATAAAATAGCTGTGAGCCAGCTTCCTATACAGGGTATAAAAAGACCGGTACCGAAGCCGAAACCCACGTATTGCTCCCATCATCACTATAGTTTTTGTCTTCTAGACCATGGTTGTGAAACTAATAGTTGCCGAGATATTCAAGGTTAAAGTTACAATTTATTTTTCGAGATTTTAATACAAAACTGTTCGAAATGTATTTTGATAATTTTCGCAATCAAGCCAGGCACGGGCACGCGTTACATTGCGTAGTATTTATTGTCGTTGTTTTTTAAGCCTTAAAAATTAATTTCGTTTAACATCATTGATTTTTCGTTATATTGCTTTATTTAATGGTATGAATGCGTAGACGCGGGTTTTGATATACGTCTTTTTACACCCTGTATAGTCGCTACGTACAATGTGTTGAATCTGTAATTTGAGTGACTCAGGAACCAACTTTCTTTATGACCCTTTTATTTGGACCAATGGACTGATATTGGTGTTTTCAACTTACTAAATAAATCTTACTCTTATCTTAAATTAATCTTACTAAATAAATGACCTATACCATTTTTTCCTAAACTTGATAGTCTCTGTTTTAAAAAAATTGTCTTTTATGTATGAGATGAAGCATATAATAAACATCCCCCTGTGAAACCTTTTTCTCGTTTACCCTGCTATCGTTTTGAGCTATAAACGGGGATTTTTTAAAGCCTAGCTTTGTGTGTCTTCAAGTTCTAGGAAGCAATATCCCGCTTGGTAAACAAGATAGGACTACAATAACGCAATAGGTTTTCGAAAATTAACAAATGTGTACTTTTAAGGTACCTACTTATAATAAAATTAAATATATGAATACCTATCATTTGAGACAATTCAATTTTAAAAGGTTGCCATATCGCTTTTACGTTGATCATTGACACTCTTTGCACGGTAATAGTATTATACCGTGCTCTTAGTGATTATAACTACCTACCTAGTCTCATTAACTAATTGTAAACCTTTAGGTAGTCAATATTTTCCGGACAAACAAACAAAGAATTTCTTTGAAAACTACTGTATCGTGTTCTGCTAATGATTTTATGGCGACCTGAATTTTTTTTTATAATCTCGCATTTATAGATTTTTTACCCCAACGATTTTATTATAATATATAGAAAATAGACAAAAAACAGACTTAATGACATTTTGTCACAGAAATTATTATGTGCATACGATCGATAGGAAGATAATCTACGTCTTCGTCGTAGACAATTTTGTTGACATTGAAATTTGCTTTGGCTGTTACAGCGGCAGCGCTAAAATGTTAACGTAGCACTATGACGCACAGCTCTAGCTAATTTATAATAAACATTACTTACAGACACATTTCTAAGAACTTCAGCAAGTTTCTCAAATTTCAATTAATAATAGATACGTACAATTTCGTGGAAGCTATCCATGGTATTTTCTTTCAGGAGTCCCAAAATGCTTCTTTCAATTGCCAAATACACTATCTCTTCGGGTGTATTGTGTATCGTATTTGATCCAACATTTTGCACGATATACTCGAATTGTGTCAGTATTTGTTTCGTCTGCAATAAATTAATAAAAATAAAGATTGTAAACAAAATTTAAATGAAAATGAGTGCTTACAGTATTTAACAAGGATTGTAAGCAATGGCAAAGGGCAGGAACTTACTAAAAGTTAAGGATATATTTAACATCACTTGCCTCGTGCAAATTAAAAAAGAATAAAAGAAGCATATATAAAAACAAAAAACAAAGAGTAGCTTCACTTCCCCACTTACCAAAGAAACATTATATACATTCAAAAGAGTGTAAGACTTATTTTTGTTAATCCAATTCAAACATGTCCTTATTGCTTGTTGCAGAAGCGGTAAAGCAGCTTTTGTGATCTCATTTTCAAGATCAACTTTTCGAAGCCAGACATCAAGTACTTCCTGGGCACAACTGCTTTCTTCGCTGAAATAATCATTATATTTATTTACTTACAACGAGGTAGTCTAGACCTTCGGATTACCATACGATATCTAAAAGTAGAAGCGAGCGCACATGGGGGCACCGCAGTTATGTTAGTATGTGCTCTGTGTGTTTGCAATTTATATATATTTCAAACGACAAGGAGCTAAAGTCCACCTTGCATTACCTGAGCAAAATAATCCCCATTCTGGAAACGGTAGCCGGCGAGGCGCGATCTAGAGCATGCGTCTCGAAGAGGAAATTGACGTTGCGCTGGAAGGTGACCCGCCAGCCGGACGGCAGGGTCAGCACGCGGTTGTCGTCCAGCACAGAGTTGAGCGCCTCCACCCACTCGGGCTCGATGTCCCCGTCGCACACCACCCACGACCACACATCTGACACACACCCCAAGTAACAATTTGGTCATAAAACCTTGAGATATTGAGACTAAATGCTCGTAGAAAGATCATATTTAAGCAAATAATATGACAGAGCGTTATACAAAAGTCGATAACTATAGCATTTTAGTTCAATTGCTATTTGGACATAACGTGAAGTCATACAAACGTCTGTGTAACTAACTGTTAGGGCTATTAAGACGTAAGGTGTTTTGGTCACATAGAGCCCTTAGTGGTCATCCATTTAGTAATTTTACGCCTTCTGTACGACTCCACAATGACATATTTTTTTAATGTCATAGAATAGTTTTTATTATGATATTTATATAACAAGTCATTGATATAACTAAGTAAGGACTTATTTATGAGTATAAGTATAACCCTAAAACAAGCAAACATGGCACCTATATGAAACGTCATTTATATGACTGTTAAGTTACTAATAGTCGTAAATAAGCCATATGGATGATGCATATAAATAACTCCATAAACCAATACGCCATAAACTTAATACTATTTGACAGTAATGAAAATTTCGCATTGGTTTTCGTATCCTTACTAGTATAACACAAAACAACTAAATAAAACTTAAAGATGGCAGTTTATTTTACCTACCTAGTAAATCTGTCAAAATTATTTTTCATTAATGCACTGCACAATCCACACAAGACCAATGTTGGTATCGTGCAAGCGTCAGCATTATGACATCTGTAAGGCGTATCCGTCGTACTGGAGGTGTAGTTATGACACCTAAACGTCTAAAGATTGCTGCATATGACTAAACTATGACTGTTATAGGATCAAATAGTCATGAAAAGTGCGCCACTTCCGCGTTATACTAATGTTTTTATGACTGACTTATGACGTATTTTACACACAAAATTGTTAGAACAAAAACGTTTGCATGACTTTTGTACGACTTAATTTTGTTACTCGGAGATGTCACGTCACTCAATGACGGGAAGTTGACGTCGAGCTCGAAGGTGACCATGAAGGGAAGACGACGTCGAGCTCGAAGGTGACCATGAAAGGAAGTTGACGTCGAAAGCGAAGGTGACTCGCCAGCTAGACGGAAACTTCAGCACGTGACATCCAAAGTGTCTAGGTATCGTTTTAGAGTATTGGTGCAGTTGAGGTTTATTATATTATTATTATTTTTTAGATCGCTGATTGATTACATTTAGTTAGTTTCACTAATCATTATAAGTAAAAAATATATAAAACTTGTAAGAGAATCAACAGTCAATTAGGATTTCTAGCGCTGTGTAATGGAGTTTCGACAAAATCATTACAATTTCTTCATCGGAAATGAAAAAAAGAACATTCATATTCAGCAACGACATCATTTAACCAGAGAATAGATGACAACAGTCGTCATAATGTTGGAGGCTGGTTCCAAACAAACACCATACTGTGGCTGTGGCTCTTGGCACTAGATAGTGTTGTTAAATTATCTATACCTGTAGTATTATATTATGTGTGTCTATACTAACTAATATTATAAAGCTGAAGAGTTTGTTTGATTGTTTGTTTGGTTGAACGCGTTAATGTCATGAACTACTGATTCAAATTAAAAAAATATTTATGTGTCCGATAGTCCATTTATCGAGGAAGGCTTTAGGCTATATAACATCACGCTACGACTAATAGAAGCTGAGCATCAATGAAAAATGTTGCATAAACGGGAAAAAATATATGGCGAAACGTAGTTCCCTGGCACAGCTAGTAACTTATAATAAGACACAACTGGATAATACTAGGCTATCGCATCAAGAGAAGTGTGGTCGAGCGACAAGCGTGGATTATCTCGCATCTCCACTCGTATACAGGACCGGTCTCTTCAAAATACTGCTCGACGGAATCGTACCATGACCGCCATGGTGTTCGTTACGTTACGAGGCTCCAAAGCTCTTTAGGCTTTTTTATCAGCGATCAAACCATCCGAAATCATTTATGTGAAGTGAGTCTTCATTCCTAAAGGCCGCTGAGAGTCCTATCTGTATAGCACTGCACACCAGGCATTCGTAGAGCTCGCGAACACAGAGATAGGGAAGATGAATACTGGCGTTGTGTCTATTTTTCCGATGAATCATGTTTTATACCAGATACAAGAAGTACTTCAAAGCTTATAGGTACTGTAAAGTCGGGAGCTAGCTATCAGCCCCAATTAGTAGTGCATCACTTGTAAAAACCATCTCTTTGATGAACAACATAAGAGTCGACATAATTGCTTGTATATACAAACATTATCGTATTTTAAAAACAGAATCTCAAAAAAATACCTGGTGGCTGGTTAGATATCTCTAAAGCGGCGGCGCTGATCACTCCATCTGTCCATTGCCTGGTATCGTGGTCGATGTGCCCCAATAGGGAATTGCGATTCATGGCCTTCGGACAGATTATATACTCTACTATGTTCTTGCCTTGACTTGTTAATGCCTGAACAAGCAATTTTAATGATATTGAAACAGTTTCAGTTGTAAAATTATAATATTACATACATCTTAAGTCTTAAGTACTTCTTACATTTTTGAGAAGCTGTCGGATTGTAGTCTTTCCCGATCCCGGAGGTCCAACGATGCCCACGCCCATTCGCTGTTGCAATTGTTCATACAGTTCTATACACTTTTGTGCCTAAAACAAGACAACATTTGAAATGTCAATATGGTTAAGGACCCGTTGTCCTACCTTATCGCCTAAATACAAATGGCCATCTGAACTTTTTATACCTGAAATTCGTTATCGATCAAACCCAGAGTTTGAAACGATGTACTGATTGCATCCGTAATCGGGTTTGTGGTATTTTCTTCTTCAGGGACATTAGCGAAAACGAGTGACAAAATGTTTTCAAATCTGTAAATAAAGATGTAGGAATGAATAGACCACTTTTCAAGATTAAACACTGTTATTATTGCTACAATTAATACACTAGAATGTTTTCTAAGAAAAATCATTAGATAGTAGGACGGTATAATAATCGTCAATAGGTTACTATATCATATAGGTTATAGTACTCTTTTTCATCGCCAATTGCTGCAAAATAGTTGAATAATTGAAAATAAATTATATTTCAAGTACCTTTCCACGTCTTCATTTGTGAGTTTGGATACATTATTCAGCCTGAGCACACGCCTAGCTATTTGTCTCTGAGCTTGCAAGTGAAGGTGCGCGCGCGCAGTCAACGCTGCGGCGCAGCTTCCGACCGCAGCTTTTAGCGCCCGCAATCCCCAATCGTAATGACGTTGCTCGCTGAGCAGATAACTGTTAAATAAAGGATCAGCAATTTTGTTTGTTTTTGTTTTTCACTAACAAACAAAATTGTTGTTTCACTAATATTGACGAATAAGTATAACATAGTCACAGTTATCAGTCAAAATACAAAAGGCGTACAGTGTCAGTAGTATCAAATTGTACTATAAACTATAAAATGGTAGGAACTGATTGTTCTTGCTGATTTTTGACACCTCACCTAGTCCTGTAACTTAAAACTACAAATTGTAAAGGTTGGTGCTAAAAATATCCTTCATACTCACAGGTTGGCTGGAAGAAATCTCAATGAGAGATAACTCCACCTTTTTGTACAGTGTTATAATTTTATAGTATAAGTTACTATGCGCAATGTTGCAAGACCGTGCTTACCTGGCACGCGTCTACCGCGGGGACCTTTCATTTGGCATTATGTTGTTTCTCATAAAAACGCTTGGCATAAATCACTAAGCATAATAATCTAAAAGCATAACATTAACGTCACGTAATTTTTTCTTTGCATAATTTGTAATATGGTACAATTATCCAAAGGAATAATTTTATGAAACATAATTAATGAAATCCCTAATTTCTTTTGACATAATATTGGTAGTCCTGCCATATGTAATGTTTTGCCATAATTTTAAGTGTCATAATTAATGATATCCCTAATATTTTGGGGCATTTATTATAATTAGAAATGATTTTATTTTAAAGGACTCTGTTTACTAAACTTTTTATAATAACATTTCATATATTATTTTATTTTATTCAAATATAATAATCGATTATTCTATATTTTCATTTTATATAATTTTTTCATAGTATATATTGATTTTTTATTTGACAAAGTGATTAATTCATGCTACTAGTGACAGTAACGAATCGCTGCAAAACCGACTCCACGTAGTCTTGTTTGTCCTACCCCTAGAGTGTAATTCAAACCTGCGTAGACGCGGAGGGGTGGCCCGCGAGCTAGCTGAGGAGCAGGTGGTGAATTATGCGTCAAGTTGTTCTGTGTTTCGAGTTTATGGGTTTTAATACTTAAGACAAATTATTTTCTGCCAAACAATATTATGCTTATTACAATTCTGCTTCCTGATTATTATGCGTCTTGACGTATATTTCAATCGAAATTATGGAATATGATTTTATGACAATAATTTTTATGCCTAGAAATAGAGAGCCGTCTACCGCACGTTTGACGCCTGTCACGAAAAAATGTTAAAGTTTTTTTATGGGTCCTAGGGCAAACAATTAACAGTAATACGCCCAACTCTACTTTTGTGAAATAGGCAAGTTTCAAAAAAATATTTGTATGGGTAAAACATAAAAAATTGGGAAAATAAAAAATACGGGTCTCCTTATTTTTCAAGTTCTTTCGTGTAAGCTAAAAAATTTGAATAATTTGAAATGTTGTAAATTCCGCAGCTAGTTTTCGAGACTGGATACCTAGCTTGGGATTCCGGAACTTGTTCCGGAACTGCAAGTTTTGTTTAATATCGGAATTCCGGAAATAGAAGTTCATTTATTTTAAAGAAATTATGATTCGTATTTTTTTACTTCTACTAAAAAAAGGAACTAGACATGCAAATTATAATACCTTTTATTAAAAAATAATGACTTACAAATTACCGAAACCGAAATTATGAGATTAATCGTCAGTGTCGGAACTGAAATCTCGCTAGAAAATAGTCCCGAGATTCCGGAATTACGAGATTCCGAATGGAAGCCCTAGTTGGTAGAGTCCGCGCCAAGCATCTACTCCGCTCTGAAGTTATCTCACGCACATAAAATATAAATACTAAGTTTATTCTTATCGTGCTAAAACGTATTTAATAATGTGATATTCATCTTTCACTTATAACTTATGTAGACATACAATATACACGGTTATTTTTTTAATCACCCTGGAAAGTTTTAGGGACACATTAGGACACATACATTATTATATAAAAAATTAAAAAATGAAATAAAAAATCTCTAAAAATGCTGCTCTCAACTAGTGCAGCATTTTTGGATATTTTAGAAAACTAATATAAATTTAAGTAAGTTATTTTTTTTATTCGTTTTTAAATCATTCTAAATATACCATGTCGCGAAGCGTCCCTTAATTTTTCCAGGGTGATAAAAAATAACCGTGTATAATTTAATTTAATTATAGCAATCCGCACTGGGCCAGCGTGGTTAACCAAGGCCTAAACATCCTGACTTAGAGCCGAGCCCCGATAGTTCGAGCCCCTCGGTGAGGACGTAGTATATGAGCTGCTATGATGATACCTATATTACAACAGTGCAACGCGAATCGTGCTGTGTTCAGAGCGGACTAAGCCTCCACCACCCATGGCCCTCTCAAACAATCCTGGTCATACGGGCCGAATCATCGGGAGATGCGCGCGGAACCTGCGAATCGCACACTGCCGCGTCGCACTTCTTGACTCCCACTCGAGCACTCCCACAGTGCGTGGTGTAGGTCTTCGACCTCGCACTCACCGCAGTGGCACCTACTGCTGTCCACCAACTTTATATTGAAGGGCCTACCTACCATTAAAACAGCCATTCAGAGCGGACTAGAAGTCCGGCGCAATCTGTGGTACCTGGCGAGCGTGAAGACGTCGTGCAGGTCTGCGGCGAGGGGCGCGGCGTGGGGCAGCGCGCGCGCGGCCAGCAGCGCGGCGGCCAGGCGGCGCGGGCGCGCGGCCGCCAGCGCGGCGGGCCGCAGCGCGCGCTGCAGCGCCGCGGGCAGCGCGCGCCGCCCGCCGTACCCGCGCCCCGCCGGGTTCATCGTCGCCGCCACGCCGCACCACGCCGACACCGCTACCTGCGACCACCGACCGACGACGTGAGCGTGAACCTCCACCGACACCGACATCTTGCAATGGTGGGATCGTTGACGGCTTTTTTTTTATTGCAGAAAGTTGGCAAACAAGCAAACTGCCCACCTGATGGTAAGTGGTAACAGTCACCTATAGTACATGTGGCTCCTGTGAGATTCGCAGCAAAACTGCAAACCCCACAAGAACCACAGTGTACGTTGCCAACTTGTGACTTAGGATGTAAAATCGATATCTTCCCAGTAGTTACATTCTGAGTTACATTGATGTAGCTAGATGGACAGTTTTAGTCCCAGTAGTTACATTATTTGGGAAATTAGATTTAATGTAACTAATGGGAGTTTTTTATTCCAAGTATTTACATTGTTTATCAATACAATACAAAAATACACTTTACTTTTTTATTGTTTATTTACGTTTATGGACTCTCATTACTGAGAATTAACAGTTATTTCCTCTGACAATAACTGCATACGCGTCCTCATTAAAAATCTTTTCTCTATCGCATTACCTTCTTTTTTACCGACTTCAAAAAAGGATGAAGGTTCGCAATCCGATGTGTATGTTTTTTTCTGTGTATGTTTTGCGATTACTCCGCTAATTGTAGACCGATTTTCTAAATTCATTTTGTATATTAAAATCGAGGGAAAGAATTAGATTTTATAGGTTCGTCCACCGTGTTTCATTTTTTTCCGAAGCTATTAAGGTATTGCCGTCTGGTAGGCATAAACTGAGTTGATGAAGAAATATTTTGTTTGCCAACTTACGTTGTGTTTTTATTTAATTTTTTCGGAAAGAGGATACTTACGTTATCGATTAAATAATGTAGTACCTGTAACAAAATGCCTCTGTTCTTGTTAACCAAAGTTTTTATTTTATAATTAATTCCAACCTCACCACTTTGTTCGTTCGATGTTGTTCACCAAAATTACACCACATCTTGATCAGTTTTTCTTTTAGTCAAAAATTTTTGAAATAGTTTTAAAGTTGCTCCAGTTATCTTTGATCGTATTCGTATCGTAACATAGTCACCAAAGTCAGGATCTGATCATGGGATCCCATTAAAATCAAGGGGAAACGCTATTTTTAATTGGTTTTTAATTAATTCTTTCAGTAAAAAGTTAAAAATAAAAAATATTTTACAAAAAATAAAAACCGACTTCAAAAACACTGAAAAGTTAAAAATAATATAAGAATAGGTACAGACAACATCACACTTCTATATTGAAGTCGGTGCCAATTTTAACACTTTCTAGGAGATCATGCGTTTTTTGGCACCGACTTCAGTATAGAAGTGTGATGTTGTCTGTACCTATTCTTATATTATTTTTAACTTTTCAGTGTTTAGGAAGTCGGTTTTTATTTTTTGTAAAATATTTTTTATTTTTATGGGATCCCATCATCAGACCCTGACTTTGGTGACCTTGGGACCACCCCAGGAGTATACTCTATCGAATACAAAAAGAATTTCGGAAATCGGTCCCCAATTGGCGGCGTAATCGCGTAATATACATGTTACCGGCAATGTGTATAATTCAGGTATTGTATACAATCCCTAGGTAATGTATACAATCCCTGGGGCGTCCAGGCAATGTATGAAATATCATGAATATCATTGTCCATTTCATACTTTACCTAGGTATTGTATACAATTCCTAGGGATTGTATAGAATACCTGCTGGTTCACCGGTAATGTGTAAAATAAATAAATCTTAAGACTAAACTAACGTTAGGTAAGCCGGTTAATATCAATAAATCTTAACAGATTTACTTATCAAATAGCGGACAAATAAAACATGTTGTATTTACTTGAAATAAACTTTATTATCAACTTTAAAATCACAAAAAAATAACAGGAAACTTAAAATTCTTCTTGTTTGTAACATAACATTACAAGTATCTTTTAACATAATATAAGTAATTTTGTAATTGAACTTCACAAACAAAACAATTCTCTTTATAACAAAAAGTAGGTCTAATAGGCATTCACAATTTTAAGTAAAAGTAGGTTTTATTTATTCTTACACGACAAACTATTATGGCACTTTGAAGAGCACAGAGCCTTACTTTTGACACAGGAACACTTTTTAGAGTCACAGTTTTTTTTGCAGCTACATTTCACAAAGCCCTGTCTTGTCCCCGTAGATTGCAAAGTCGCAACTGTACGGAGTGTTTCCAGATTGGGGACGTCTTCTTCTTGCAGTAATTTCTGATGGCAAACAGTGAACTGTTGTCTTGAATACAATGTCTTGACAACGCCTTGCTTTGTGCCTAGTTGATATAGATCGTCATCAGTTTTGTGTAATACTACAGCCAGTATATTGCGAGCATCACCACGACCTCTATCGACTTCTGGAACAGGAATGCGTACAGTGGTACCCAACGATACGGGAGGGATTTTTTTTTTCAGAAGTTTTAAGCATTTTCTGAGCTTGTACTATCAAATTCTCTTTGGCTCTGATGCGGTTTTCTATCGAAAAGGCGTTTTTTGCGCATAAAGGACAAGCAACTTTGGATCCAAAACCTTCTGCAATATTTTCTTCCGGAGCAGCACAAATAGTATGAATAGGATACTGCACGAATGACCACCTGTTGTCTCCTCGGATCAAACACAGCATATAAGTGCACAACTCAATGACTCCTCTCGTACTGATACCAAATTCGGATCATGTAACGCTTGATCATTTACCTCACAAGGAAGATTTTCGACATTCGTAGGCTCAACAACATTCTTAGTATTTGGGATAGCCATGTGTTCATCATGCGCACTTTGGACATTTGAAGCTTCCTTACCGATGTTAAAACTATCGAGTGCAGCGTTTTGTTGATCTGGTGCCTGTAGAGGTTGAGTGTCAGCTGTTTCAGTTTCTGATGTCTCAGCCGCATCTATTACAGATTCTGAAGATGACTTCATCACTTTTTCTAAATCTTCTTCGCTCTCCAGGTTGTGAGTATCCTCAAAAGGCAAAGATATGCCAACTTTTATTTTCGACCCAAAAAGAGCTTTATAAGGTGTTCTTTTGATTCCTGAGTGAAACGCCCTATTCTTCATGAGTTGTACTAATCGCAGACCATCACTCCAACGTTCGCTATCGTTATCTTGCATCCGAGTTGTAAGCATGTTATCAATGTCCTGGTTAGCTCGTTCGACACTCCCTTGACTTTGGGAATGTCTAGGCTTGCCATGCACAATTTTTAAGTTCGGCCAGTATATTTTAAGATTACTGACCACTCGGTTTGCGAATTCTCGACCGTTGTCCGATTGTAAGATGGCTGGTGCACCAATCAGTGTAAAAATATCCAGTAAATTGTACGCTACTTCCTCAGCGCGTTTTGTTTTCAGGGCTCTTAATATGACAAACTTTGTGAGATGATCCTGATAGACCATTATGAATTTATAATCCCGGTCTGATTGAGATTGATAGTCTATCAAATCTACTTGACAGCGAGAATTAAATTCTGTTGAAAGTATGGGCTTCACGACAATCCCTTTTTTTATTCCTTTTTGTTTTTGCTGGCAGGGTTCGCAAAGTTGCAAAAATAGTTCAACATCGTGGCGAGTTATATTCTTATATCTTGAAGAAAGCTCCTTCAGCATTCTGTCTCGTCCTCCATGGCCGATACTCTGATGTGCGTCGTGAAGTACTTGAAATAATTCAGTATCAGCAACGTAGTATATAATATTGTTATTTGTAGTAGCATCCACAGGAAAAATCAACTTATCTTTCTGACCAACAGTTATAACATCATAATGCTTCAATAACCAGTAATCCCGAGAAACCTTTTTTTCAGCCGTTTTTGCATTTTTTGTTTCTTCTATCAATTGTTCATAACGATTTTTTTCAATAAACGTGCGATTTTTTGTTTTTGCTGCTTCTCTTTTTATTTGTAATTGTAAATAAAATCTTTCTTTCATCTCAGCTATTCGTTGTTCGGCCGCCATTTTTTAATAAATTAAATTACTTTCCTACCTGACGAAAATTAGCAAAAATAATAACTATGACGCAAATAGCTCAATACACGTGTTAACAGTATCATCGCACGTCGCGAAATGAAATGGAGAAATGCGGCTGTTTGCTTAAATAGTGTCGCGGTATCCTTTTTCTCAAGCGGCGGCGGCGGCTCCTTTGACCTGAAAGGCCGCCCGCTCGCCGCGCCCGCGTGCCGCTCTTAAGGCGGACACACACGGTTTATTGGCTAGATAAGTACTGTAATCAGGAAAACTTATTCTAGCTCCTAGTGTTACGGCAAGTAGGTATGTTTTGGCTTACTACTTGCCGCGGCGCAAAGTACTAACTACGTTGGCTACCCACCGCACACAAAAATGACAGTTTTTAGGGTTCCGTACCAAAAGGTAAAACGGGACTCGATTACTAAGACTTTGCTGTCGGTCTGTCTGTCTGTCCGTCCGTCCGTATGTCACAGAGCTGTTTACCTCATGAAAGGTGACACAGATTGTGTATATCTGTGGCCGTATATGTATGGGGAGCCCCCTCTATTATTTTTTTTGTATAAAAATTGTAAAGCGGTTAACAGAATACATCAAACTACTAAGATTCAATGGCCTACACAAGGCCCAATTATTAATAGGTTGGGAATAAATTGGCAGTGACGTACGGACGGACGGGCGCACGAACGGACAGACAGACAGACATGAAGAATTTATAAGGGCTCCGTTTTTGTAATTCGGCTACGGAACCCTAATAAAAAACAGCTTGACGTATTTAATTTTAATAAAATTATTACTAACTACTTTTTTACTACAATGAGTCGTAAAAAACAACAATAATAAATTGATTGTACAGTTTAATATTGAAATTTAGATTTATAAGTTTTTTTTGTTCATACAGTTTCCATTTCAAATCTTTCGCATTTCCTGTAAATCGGCTATATGCGCCTTAAGAGTCGGCTAGCTTAGATAATGCCGCTCTTTAGAGCACCCCGCATTGACGCCGCCCGCGCCGCGCCGCCTCTTGTCAAAGGATTTAATTTTATTTACAAAGGCTACCGCGTGCGGCGTACACCCGAAAGTGAAATTGACAGTTTTATATCGAAGCGCCTCCGTAGTGAAAGATTGTGTTTGTGAACTGTTTTTTTTTTTTTTTTTTTTTTCCATTTATTTGGGTAAAAAAACAGTGACATAATACGGCTTCACAACAAATTCTATTACACAGTGTCTTAATTATATCACCAGCACCTTTTACCACAATTTACTAATTATATTTATGCGAAAAGAAAGCGGAAAAAGTTTGTAGTACTTTCTAACAAGTTAAGATACTCAAAACACTTTTTTTAAATACACCAGGACGCGTTGCAGCAATATCAATTGTGTTAAAATGTGTATTGTACGAGTGGACTAAGCGATGTAACGGAGAACGTTTTCCAGCATTAGTACGGCAGAATTGAGTTGCAAATATTTGACACATATTACGGCAGTGCGTTCTGGTGGGCACTCTATAACATAGTTTATTTACTAATGGGGTACAGTCATATCTGTTATGGCACACATCATACAATAACATTGCCTCTAGTTGCTTACGTCGTAACTCTAGTGTTAAGAAATTATATTTCTGATTTAGTTCCACATAGGAAAGAGTTTTATGATAGCATCTATAATGCATACTACGCAGAAACTTCTTTTGAACTTTCTCAATAGCTACAATATATTTCTGATAAAAAGGGTTCCAAATGGGCACAGCATATTCGAGATGTGGTCTGATCAGTGATTTATACAAGTACATAAGGGTGGAAGGCAATTTAAAATCGACAGTGGACCTCATTACAAATCCGTACATTTTGAATGCTTTATTTAATATATTGTCAATGTGAAGATCGAGATGCATCTTGCTGTCAAGAGTTACACCAAGATCTCCAATTGATTTAACTGTATCAAGTTCCACGTTATTCAGCTTATAAGAAACGACATTTTTATGTTTTTTTTTGGAAAATGATATGAATTTACATTTATTGATGCTTAAATTTAATTTATTTTTGATACAATATGCTGAGAACCTGTCCAGGTCATTTTGAAAAGCAACATGGTCATCACTATTTTCAATAGTATGAAATACCTTCAAGTCATCTGCGTACAGAAGAAAGTTGCAGAACTGAAAACACTCGCTTATATCATTAATGAATAATATAAACAGTAGAGGTCCAAGAATTGAGCCTTGGGGTACGCCTGAACTAATGGGAACAAACTGGGATTCGTAGCCACCTAGCACAACCTTTTGCGAGCGATTTGTAACATAAGACTTGAACCACCGCCATAGATTACCACGTATACCGTTGAAGGCTAGCTTATCGAGGAGTATTTTATGATCAACTCTGTCGAACGCTTTCCGATAGTCCGTATACACACTATCCGTTTGTTTATTTTGATCCATAGATTCAAAAATATATGTTGTATATATCAATAAGTTAGTTACGGTGGATCTACGCTTAACAAAACCATGTTGTTGAGGTATAATGATATTATGTAATTCGGGATATAGTATATTATGAACAAGTCTCTCGAAAAGCTTCGACAAAGTTGATAAAATTGATATAGGACGGTAGTTCTCAATATCATTTTTGTCACCTCCCTTATAAACTGGTACGACCCGTGCCTTTTTCCAAATAGTCGGGAAGACTCCTTCCTGTATACACAGATTATATATATAATGTACTGGATGGCAAATGGCAGGAGCAGTAGATTTAAGAAAAATTGGTGGGATGCCGTCCAGCCCTGGTCCTTTTGTAGTATCTAAACAGCGTAGCTCCTTAATAATAGCTTCTTTTGAGATTACTATATTGCCAACAATAAAAGCAGAGTCTAAATTTGTGTCAAGTATGTTACTTTCATCATAATCGTCGGACACACAAGATGATTCAAATACTGATTGAAAAAAGAGGGAAAACAATTTACAAATATTGTTGGGGTCGTCCGCTATTTCACCTTTGTAAGTCATACTATTAGGTATATCAGATTTTTTTTTTAAATTATTAACGTGGGTCCAAAAGTATTTGACGTTCTTCTGAATACTGTCTTCAACAAAACTTATATAACTCTTATAACACTTATGTGATTCTTTACTAAATCGATCTCTATACATAGCAAATACGTTATAATCAGATATATTGCGATACTTTTTCCATTTTATCCATGCCCTGTTTTTATTTTTAAAAATATGAATTAAAGCAGGAGAGAACCATGCCGGAAATTTATTATCCTTAATAACTTTGGTTGGGACATGTTTTTTTATGATGGAGTAAATTTGATCATAAAAACTGTTGTACTACGAATTGAATTTATCCTCAAAAAATCCGACATTTGATAAGATTCTGGATAAATTCACCTATGTACTTACCTCCGTAGCAACCTACAGACGCTCCAGCCGTAAGTCAAACTAAAAGGAAGTATTAATAAAAAAGGTAATTCCACATTTATGTGGAACATAAGTATACGTAGTTCACGCAATTACAGAAGAAAATAAGTACCTAAATATTTTGTTTTGGATTCAGAGCGTGATAATGGCTCTCTTATTAAAAATACGGGTGGTAGTAACTCTGACAGTTCGAGTGATAAAGAATTGTGGTGTAATTTTACTTTGAATTTACCTACTTTCGCATATTTTTGATTAAAATTATCTTTGCACCTAGCTTGTGTGTCCCGATAATTTTTATTCGTATTTTGTTTTATTAAACACAATTGCGTTCGGGTGTACCGACATTATCTAAGCGAACTTACTTTGATCGCGCCGCCTTGGCGCCGTGCCGTCACTTGTCAAAGGATTTAATTTTATTTGCAAAGGATACCCGCGTGCGGCGTACACTCGCGAGTGAACGGTCATGCTAAAACGATTCACTTCCATTAATGCTTGAAATGGCGCCTCTAGGAAGGGTGTCAGGGTTCTATGAAGCTTACCGTACTTATTTGTTTGTAATAACCACAATTGCGTTCGAGTGTTACATTACCTGCTGCAAGTTTGGCATTGTATAGAATACCTAGGTAAAGTGTAAAATAAATTCTATTTCATACTTTACCTGCCCGTTTCAGGTATCCTATACATTGCCTAGGTATTGTATACAATACCGGATTATACACATTGCCGGTAACATACACACAAAAAAACATACGTATCGAATTGAGAACCTCCTCCTTTTTTGAAGTCGATTAAAAGTCATTCAAGTTCTGGACACTCAAATCATACTTTTATGAAAGGCATCTTTTATTTAAAAAAATAATGGTCAAAATTAATATCATCTTGAAAACTTTTTTGCTTCGTGTTTAAAATGTAACTTAAAAATTATTGAATTTAAAAACAAAAACTTCAAAAGAGGTGACGTACAAATCACTAAAATAACTAGCTATGTTATAAGCTTTCTAAAAATGTACAATTTGTAGTCAACGTTCGCAAGAATCGAAAAAAGGGCCATTAATGAGTTCCCGGACGAATTCAGATAGCAGATTTCCTAGAAACAAGTCTTGCAAGACAATTTGGTACCTGAAATTATTTTTTGTCTCTGTTGTTTGCCTTTGTTTGCGCACGCACACCCTCCAATTTTTGTCAGAACGCTTAAGTATATGCAATAAGAATACGCAATGAAATTGAGCGATACCAGATACCCTGTGCTATAAATCACACGTCGCTTTCTCCTCCCCGCCTGCCCCGCGAGCAGACGAACAAAACCGAACGCCATATACCATATTTCTTACAATTACATCGCGTAATTTGAAAGGATTGCTATATTCATAGTACAGTTTTATGGCTTTTAATGCATAAGTCTGAAACAACCTTTATAGTGCGTACTCAACTACTGTAGTTATAATAAAAGTTAGATAGTTAACTGTTCAAAACTGCGTGCTGCTGTTATTATCCTGCGATCCGAATGTTGCAAAAATTATTTCAAGACAAGCTCAATGGGACTTTAGAAATCTTAAGTTAATACAGATCTTCACAAACACCTAGCTCAAAAATGTTCGCAAAAATTTAATAAACCAAGAACATGACATGTTAAGATGGAACATTGCCAAGATCGTATAACAATTAATTTTTTTATCCTTGTATATCATACGCCTCCAACTATGTATTAGTCAATAAGATGTATGCAAATAAAAGTAAATGCGAAAATAGATGACACACCAGGGGGTATATTATGACGTCCTAATTCCAGCCAGTTTTCTGAATCGCTATCAGTGCCTTTCTTTTATTCATTATACAAAGATAAAGAAATGACATTATAACAATTCAGAGAACTGTCTGGAATTAGGACGTCATAATATACCACCTGTTCGAAAATTCTCGAAAAAAGAGCCTCCTAAAGAAGAACACATTAGATACACCAACCTGTTTCCCGTTGAGCAAGGCAATACGCTCGCTGCCCTTGGCCGTCGGCAGCATGGCGGGCAGCAGCGAGGCGAGCTGGTGGGACACGGCCGCCAGCGTCTCCGCCGAGAGACGGTTGAACTCGTCGAAGCACCCCCACGCGCCGCTAAGGGCCAGCCCGCTGAGCAACCGGCCCATACACTCCGCGTCGATCGCCTGTGTTATTTTACAATTTAAAACATAATCGTATCCACTGTACTAGGCAAAATTTTCTCGTTACTCGCTATTTGTTCATTTTATTCAAAGGCAACTTGGAACGAGGCTTAGCAATGATCCTTGCGATTGAATTATGTACAGAGATAAGCAATTATTTCTGCTGGCAATGTGGCCAGCTGATACGCAATTTCAACTGTCTTGTGATAGACCTAATGGAATATAAAATCCTTAGACGTTCTTATACACTTTATTCTTATACACGTTGAAACTATCTCATTAATATGACGCCAACAATGTTTCTAAGTAAATATTTATTACAATTCCATATCTCAGACCAAGAAAAACTTGGTCTGAGTTCCATATTTCGTAACATAAATTTTCGCGTAGTTTCATGCGAAGTAGTGTTTTTCGAAGAGGACTTACATATTACAGGATTTCGCAACATAAGCTAATAATTACTATTTTAATAAATAAAATTTACACTGAATCGCCACGTGTAGGATTTGTACCTTTTATTGTAATTTTTTTTCTTCCATAGTATCCAAAGTTTCATGGTATTCTTTTCTTCAGCCAAAAGACGTCCCACAGGATATAGGCTTCCCCCAAACCTATCGATCCTGCGCCTCCCTCATCCAACGGCTTCCCGCGACCTTCACCACATTGTTGGCCCACCTTGTGAGTCCTACTAACGCTGCGCCCCCCGATACGCAGCCGCAACTCTTTCCGCCCTAGCGGCTGCGTATCGGGAGATGCAGCGTTGGTAGGCCCCCCACAAGGTAGACCGACGATCTGGTGAAGGTCGCGGGACGCCGCTGGATACGGGAGGCGCAGGACCTATCAGTTTCGAGATCCCTGGGGGAGGCATATGTCCAACAGTGGGCGTTTCTTGGCTGAAATGATGATGATGAAGCCTTAGTCCTGAAGGCGGATTGACATAGTGGCGTTTTCGTACAATGACTGCAAAATAGATGTACCATATCCAAATAGGCTATATTTGGCACCTCTGGAGTGACTTGAGTACGTCCCAGGTTTCGAGATAATCGAAGACTTTCTCATAGTCCACAAACGCCAAGCATAGTGGCAGATTGTACTCCTCAAATATAGTCCTCAATGATAAATAAATAAATAGGAATGAAGGATATGAATAAGCGTATACAATAAAAATAATATCACCCCATTGAAGTAAAGAAAAAAAAGCGATAGCGTTTTTAAAAATTCAATATGTTTACCTCGTCGCAGTTAAATATCAGAACTAATCTTCCGACTAGCCCTCCTAATGCTTTCACGGACTCGGTTTTACCAGTTCCCGCAGGACCAAATGGGTTTCCGACCATGCCAAGATGCAACGACTGCAACAAACGAAACTGATTTAGTTTCCGTAAAAGTAAATTGTCTATTTGCTACGCTGTGATTTGATTATAATTATTAGTACCTGTGTGAGAATCAAAAAGCACTCATCAGCTAATTCGGTCCTTACAAATTGGCCTGTATTCGAGCCGAGATATTCATAGGAATATGATATAGTAGCCAAACCCATTTTTGCCACGACTTCTTTGGTGTTTAACAAGTAAAACCTGTAAAATGTCGCTGTTAAATATACAAATATACAATCATACGGAATGTATGCAAGAGTATGTGCTTTTAAATAATATTGGTGAAAGAGTTGAAACTCCCACCAATATTATTTAAAAGTTTAAAACGGATCCGCATGAATATCACTGAGACGGCACTCGGACCTTCATTCAACTAAACTATCTCTTACGTAGGCTTACTCTAGGTTTTTTCGTACGCTTGAATTGCCACATTGGCGCCGAATTGGATCTGTATCGCGCAAATTTTGAGGGAACCAAACTCAGTTATTTGATTTTCTCAAGAGACGCATCTAATAATGCGTTAATGTTGCTACTCAAGCATACGAAAAATCGCAATCCCAACGTTGACCAATCGTAATTGGTTCAAGAATAAACCAACAGATAATAATTAGACGCGTTTCAAATACCTACGTTGTCTGATATACCAAAGTAGTAATAGTAATAAGTAATCACGTAGGTACACACGCGTGTCAAAGCAATGTTTATATCATCAGAAAGCTTACCGAAGCTGTTTTTGCCAATGCCAGTCGCTAGTCGCCACAACATTGTTTTCGATAAGTATTTGAATGATCGTTAGATAATGAGTGCATTGTAATATGAGCGCTTGTCTTTTGTAGCGTTCACTTTCATCATCTGTTTCTGAAGAGGCATAATAAGAATTCTCTTTTTCTATATTCGCCTTCAGATTATGCAGCTCTTTCTTGTGTATGGATTTTTCTACTTGCTCCGTGAATCTAATATTTTGTGCAAGGCAAAGTATTTGTGTTGGCAGCGTAAAAGGATCTTGGTCGCGCAAAGAGTTATTACCAACACACTTCAGTGTCATATTTTTTAAAGTTGACCGCATTACTTCTTCTAAGTTTTTCAACCAAATCTGTAAATAATAATTTTTATTGTTGGTGCTTTGGTTGCAAAGGATGAGGACGATCGCTTAAAGCAAGATTAAAAAATATTGAAATACGAGATAGCTCTTACCGCGTATAACTCCATGACTTAGACCTCGTTTACGGAGAAGCGGGACGTCGCGCGTCGCGTGTGGCGTGGCGTCTCTCGGCGCGTCCGACGTTTTTTCTGTTTACGGTGGGGCGGCGCATGAAGCGGCACTTATAATCGCACGCGTAAACACAAACATATGGCAATATACGATGTTGTTCATAGAGACGCGAGACGGGGAGCTTGGCGGCGACCGCCGCGGTGCCCGCCGTGGTGCCCGCCGCGGCACCTGCGGCGCATCCTCAAGCGTGTAGCGAAGCACGCGGCGGGCATCGCTTCATCGAGAATTGTTGCTGCGTGCGCCGCCGCGATAAACGCCGCGTGAGACGCGGCTGTGCCATCCGCGGGCTCGGCCGTAAAAAACGCGCCATTTCAAGCAAAGGCGTGTAAAATCGCTTCTCCATAAACGCACTCATACAACGCCATATAATATGTTTGAATACTGTGCGGGCCGCGCCGCGCAACGCCCCGCGTCTCCGTAAACGAGGCCTTAGTGTCATATTTGGTAGCAACATAACCATACAATTAATTATGTTTATTTTTTAACATGCAGTGTATGTAAGTATAGAAATTGTATTTTTTAATAATAATTGTGATGACAAAATGAAAAAAAAAGCAGTGTTGTAAATGACGATTTAAAAGAGTAGACAAAAAATTTGACCTTCCAAGTTTCTTGCCTGTTCTTCTCGACAAGGCTCTCCCAATTTTCGACCCGGTGTAGGGACATTTTTTCTCATACATGTGTATGCGTATAATCTTAATTATGTTCACAATACAAAATTCGTATGGGGGAATCAATAACCGCTGAACCGACTTAGATAAAATTTGGTATAGATTGAGTTGTAGGGAAGGATAAAAGCAGAGGGAATAAAAAATAAGCTACCAAAATTCAAAATAAATGCATCATGCCACGGACATGACAACTTCACACGTGCCTGGTGAACTAGTCAACCATCTCTTTGATTTCACTAGATAAGAGCAAGATAATGATCTTCTAGCATTTAAATTATGTTAGCTTACCTCAACCGGAGAGTCGATATCTACAGGATGGTCTAAGTGCAACGTATCGTCATCTTGGCTGCATAGAGCGGTGATAGACAAGCCTTCGGGGCCCAGTTTCACGCCACTGATACCAGGGAATAGTTTCTTGAGATGTGTTTGCATTACTGCCTCTCTACCGCTAGCCCCGGCGCGAGCTTGACCCAGTAACTCTAATAGATCGTCGTCACTTAAGAAATATAATCTTGGGAAAATTGATCTCTTTTCCTGCAAATATTCGAACGATGCTTTATTTTTTTTTATATAAACAAAAACCATATGATATTTAAAATTACTTATTAGTTTATTAAAATTATTTTGTGCAATTTTTAATTAAAGGCTGAATATGTGTAAGTCATAAATGGAAATAAACACACTATGACTCTACATATTTATAACATACATTCCCGTACACCTAAATCGAGCCACCTTGCACTTTTAGATTATTGTATGTATGTATGTACTTTTAGATTATTGTAGTGTCTATAACTTTCAAAAAATGTTTCGTTGACCGAAATGTTTTATGCAATTTTATAGTAGGCATATTCATAATCAGCACATCAGATTGAACATGAAAATATCAGCTATAAAATTGCATAAAAACTTTTTGGTTGTCCAAATATTTGTACAAGTTATATACGATATAATCCAAAAGTGCTAGGTGGCTCGATTTAGGTGTCCGGGAGTGCATTTTATTTTTAACTGACTAATAAAATGTATGTACAGTGTAAACAGTGCGAGCCTCGTATCCTTTATAAAATAAGCTCAATATATTTTGTGTTAGTTTGTTTAGTCAACGTGTACTTACATCGATGTATTGATTTAAAGCTGATTGACATGCATGAAGTTGCTCCGAAATAGAGTCCAACATAGGCTGGAGCCTAGTCGACTGCAGCAAAATGGACAGCCTGGGATCTGTCTCTATCATTCGGGCCACTTGCCTGAATCCTAGGTCTACCTTTTTGAATCTTAGTCCCAATTCCCCTTCATCGTTCGACAAGATAGGCTCTAAATACAGCCACCTGTAAAAAAGACATTCCACTAATGTTTGTGCGGTGATAGATTTATAAATACTCGTAGGTACACGCGCTGCTTTTCTTTCCACGGTTGTCGTTTGAGCCGACGAGATCTTTAACCCATGGGTTAAAACGACGAAGCTTAAGGCGCATAGTAACGTCAATCATAAAAAATCACTGCAGAAAAAACCAGTTCTCTTCATAAATATTGAATAAAAAAATCTTTAAAAAAGATATGTTATTATTCAACGCATTCTTTAGAGGATGGTCTTTTTAATTTTTTGATAAATTAATTAAAACTTGGTTAAAATATGACCCAAACATGCCTCGATTTTAAAACTATAAACCTAATCGCTTCGTAAATATTAGGTTAAATCACATACTTTCGATTTCAATAAATAAAGTGAACAATATTCTAGGGGTTGGTCTTTTTAGATTTTTCTTATTCGCCTTTATTAATTTTTTATTGAAATAATTCATCTTACGCGTAAAGGTTTGCTTGAATATTCCCCTCACTCTCACTCACTCACTCCTATGTAATCAGTGCGGGACGATCGACGCAAGGTCATTGGGAGCACTATGCGCCTTAACTTTTGTGAGAGACAATTATATTTTAATTTTACACGTGTGGATATACAGTATGCATTTTTTACACTTGATCAAACGAATTGTGCGCATATTAGACAAAATATTATCGACAAAAATCGGAAAAAATCAATAAGTCAACCATTTCAAAAATCAAGGCAAAAAAATAAACCAAAAGATGGGCTTACCTATCTTTTGGTTTTAATTTTTTTCTCTTTAAGTAAACTGTGTATATTTTCTTCAAAATGCTCTTATTTGAAAATAAGTCTAACAGGCTATAAGAAACTAAAAAAAAACAATTTCGAATCGAACAGAAACTTGGCAAAACAAATTTATTTCATAAAAAAACACTTTTATTTAATTTTTTATCTACTTATAATGTTTAAACTGGGACGTTGAGCTAGATATTTTTGCATATTTTAATAATTATTTACAAATTGTCCGAAAACTATGTCTCTCTCTCTCTCTTTGGTTGTTATGATATTCATAATTTAAATAAGGTTTATTAATTCACAAAAATCAATACGAAATTAATCTCATTAAATTTACATTAATCCACACTAATATTATAAATGCGACCACGTTTAAGAAAATACCCCGTAAACCTGAAGAGAAAAAATAAATGCCTTGTTTTTCGAAATAGTTTTAAAAAACCATTATTGAATTTTTTCCGATTTTTATAGACAAAATTTTGGCTAAATTTCCGCGTAATTCGTTTGATCAAGTGTCAAAAATGCACATTGTATAAAGTAAAATGTCCCACATTTTTAGGAGTGAGATGCCTGTATCTCTTAAGCGCCGAGCTTTCGAGCAATGCGTTCTACTGGTGCTCGTGTATGGGACTGAGACTTGGACCCTGACTAGAGAACATAATATACTCGTTCACGCCCTACAGGTAGCACAAAGAAAATGGAGCGAGCCATGCTTGGGGTTTCTCTGCGGGATCGGATTCGGAAAACGGAGATACGCAAGCGCACCAAACTGATCGACGTGGCTCGTGTCGTTGCGTGTAGAAAGTGGCGATGAGCAGGGTACGTGGCTCGCAAGACCGATAACCGGTGGAGCAATAAGATCATCGAGTGGTTCCCCAGAACAGGACGAAGGAACGTTGGTCGACAGTCGGCTCGTTGGTCAGACGACATAACGAAGACAGCGGGCAAGAACTGGACACCGTAGGGAATGGCGCAGAATGGAGGAGACAGCAGTGGGTGACATAGGTTGAAGAAGTCAACCCTCAAAAGATTAATGAAAAGCGATTGTGTTTTAGTATTCAATAAGAGCCTTTTTGCAGATATGTTTTTTATTTAACAAACGTACAAACATTTGAAGAAAACTATATTTGAACTCAAGGGTAAAGGGTGGCTGGGTTTTATTTTTTCGCCAGTGTACTTTCTACGGTGTAAAAATACTGTGCCTTAAAATATTAATTATATCGGTCTAAAAATTGCAACAAAAACTACTTAATGATTTTCGAAAAAAGTATTGTATTTTATTTTTCTGTAAAATGAATAGGTCATTGGACAGGAAATTTCGAAAAATGGTCAGGGAAAGTCAGGGAAAAGTCAGGGAATTTTTTTGAACATTAGCTGTGGACACCCTGTAAAAATACATTTTTCTTCACAAAAATAAAGAATTTTGATTTAATCACTGATTTTGTGCCAACCCTGCCTTGTACCTTTTCGCGAGAATCTCGCGAGAAGTGTGTACCCAAGAAGTTCTTGCCGAGGTTCTCGCATACTTCTCGCGTAGATTCTTGCCGAGACTCTCGCCGAGAATCTCGCGTGAATGTGGAGCGCTCATTACGATGTTATATAACAAACTATCTGTCTGCGCCTTAGACCATTTAGTACTAAATGGTCTAAGGCCTGCGCCTGCGCGTGTGGCTCCGCTCGCGTGGTTATAGCGTATACCTACAGAAATTTAGGCTCCAATAAGAAAGAATTTAGGCAGAAAGATATCCAATTGCTTGGTACGTGCTACAGCGTTAAACTCTCTAATGATTCTGTTGAGCGGTGCATTTTGTCCAAGATTTGAGTTGCTTAAGGATGCATTTAAGATATTAAATCTGGAAGCTCGCGGTAATTTTGCGGGAGCAGAAAATTTTAATAATGATAAAAGTTCAGGTGCATCCAGAGAGCCATTAGCGAGCCTAAACAAGAAGACAATCTTGCAATGTATTGTTGTAATAATGTAATATATAAATGAATTTAAGCGTGCCTACGCCACTATCCCCTCGTTATGCCCGCAAATGCGTAAAAGAAACTGATTCTGAAGACTGATTATTCTAGGATAACATTTAGAGAGACAAAAATAACCAGTACCTTAGGGTATAATCCCAAGATGGTCCTATTTTCATTAAATCAAAATGACGTGTTTAATGTCATCATCTCATGTTAAGAGAGGGAAGGTTTCTTATCGATTAGAAGTTAGGGGTCCGCGAGGATGATCCTAACGGTATGAGTCCCACATAAGAACTGCATGTGGCTATCACTGCCTCTACGGACGATCTTTTTGACTAGGTTAAAAAAGGAGTACCTAACAAGATATATATTTTTTACCATTGAGGCTCGACAAAGGGCTCGCCATTCTTCAAAAACAGTGAATAAAACGCTCTTTGTTTCACTGAGTGAATAAAAAAATTGGGAACATGCGCGAATATACGGATTATAGTAAGAAAAAAGGAAAACGTGCAGAGGTTGCACACTCTCGCTAAAAACGTACTAAAAACCACCAAAACGTAATAACTGGCTGTATGGACTATGCCTCAATTTAAAATTTTAGGAGTAAATTATTTTCTCGCAGTCAATGATAAAAAGTAGAGTACCTAACACGTGAAAAAAAAATCATCTCGGCTCTTGTATCCCTTGATCCGCTCAGGGTTCTATTCTAGAATCCTTCGCTCCTCTCAGGATACAACTTAGTGCCTCTAAAAGAATTCAACTTTTTTTCACTTGTTGGGTAATCTACAATTTTTTTAAATATTACAGACCCGTAATTGTATTCTTTATAGTAATTAGGGTAAGCTGATATTGTAAAGTGCGATTTCTCAACATTTTAGTCCTTTGAGTGTAAATCGTATTATTATAAATTAATCTGTTAGGTCAAATTCTAAAACACATGTATTAAATTTGCTAGAAAGATTTCAATAAAATAATTATACAATAAAAACCGAAGCAGTAGACTTAATTCACCTGGGCTTTAGTTGTATTCTTTATAGTAATTAGGGTGAGCTGATATTGTAAAGTGCGATTTCTCAACATTTTAGTCCTTTGAGTGTAAATCGTATTATTATAAATTAATCTGTTAGGTCAAATTCTAAAACACATGTATTATAAAATAATTATACAATAAAAACCGATGCAGTAGACTTAATTCACCTGGGCTTTAGTTGTATTCTTTATAGTAATTAGGGTGAGCTGATATTGTAAAGTGCGATTTCTCAACATTTTAGTCCTTTGAGTGTAAATCGTATTATTATAAATTAATCTGTTAGGTCAAATTCTAAAACACATGTACTAAATTTGCTAGAAAGATTTCAATAAAATAATTATACAATAAAAACCGATGGAGTATAGACTTAATTCACCTGGGCTTATTCACCTAGGGTAATTTAGTAGACTTAATTCAGCTATTTTTGTAGGTGATTTAAGTACACTATTTAGTTGACTTAATTCACCCTTCTGAAATCAAATTATAAAAACACATGTAAAACTTTGCACAGGGAACAACATCCCATCTCAAAAATAATAATCTCATCCTAAGTGAGTACCTAATAATGATCCACACTAATGATTTTTTTTGTTCAATACGCGATATTCTTGAATACGGGCCATATTTACTAAGTGCGAGTTAGACATGCGCATCAAACTTATCTAAGATGTTGAGTACATTTTTCAATATATGACATAAGACTTTGCTTCTTGCCAAATTTCATGATTCTAGGTGATTGGGAAGTAGGTATGCTATAGATTTTGTTTCTCTTGTGAAATCGCAAAATTTCCGAAAATATGCGACATAAACGATCATATCTTTTGATCGCGTGGACGGACTTATGTTTAATTTTTTCACAGATGAAACGGACCTTTGACTGGTATTTGTTATTTTCAGTTTGATAGCTTTACGCGTCCTGAGAAAAAGGGTTTTGACAGATAAACGGACCGCAAAGTGATCCGATAACGGTTTCGTTGTTTTTTTTTTGACGTGCAGAACCCAAAAAATGTGGTTATGTTTTGTATTACAATGTTATTTTTGAATTTTGAGTGTTTTTAAGTCGGTTTTTATTTTACCAGCCCGCACTGGTCCAGTGTGGTTGATTCTGGCCTAAACACCCTAACTTAGAGTAGGCTCAAGCCCCTCGGTGGGAAAACGTATATTAGCTTCTATGATGAATCGTAAATCTTTTTTAAAAGACAACAAGTTCAAGTCTTCAAAGTCCCTCATAAATCTAATTATCATAAATATAGTTCTTAATTTCTTACAATTCATGATCTATCATATTCGATATAGGAGACTGTAGTATTATTTCAACAAGTAACACATCTACTAACTTATTAATATTTATACAATAGTACATTAGATACGAGCGCGCTATGTCGGTCATTGCGTACGAGGCGATATTGTGCGCGAGCCGCAGGCGAGCGCGACAAGAAAGCAGAGTACGTAATGAGCAATGCACGCGTGTATCATACGACGTTTTTCAACATACTTGTGAGGAAAATAAACGATCTTGTGGTATTAATATTTTTTGAAAATGACTGCGCTTTTTTATCAATCTTCCACTGCATAGAAGTATCGTATACCGCCAAGTATTTATCCTTTGACTTTTGCGGCAACAAACTATTACTCGCGCTTTGCACCTCCATAATTATTTCCGACGGAGTTAATAATATGGATTCTTCTTCAGTTCGACTCGACATATTTGTACATAATCAATTATCAATTACAACAACAAAAAGGCAAAAAATTTCAATAGCGGGAAAATGCCGCGCGCCTTATTTTTTCGCATGCTGCCTGGGCACGGCTAAACTCTTCATACAGCCAACATTTAAAAAAGGGCCAAACAGCCAAAATTCAAAACTAAATAAACCTAACATTTTAGTTTTTAAAAAACAAGTTTGTGTGAATTTTTAATAATTTATTTTAGTTATAGTTATTAATTATTGTTTATTTTAAATATCGTTGTTAATTTAATGTTTAAGTAACCAGTAGTAGGCTGTTCATTTGTTTCAAATTCTCAGCCGCATAGTCGTGTTAAAAAAAAAGTATATTAAGCGACAAATTTAAGAATGCGTATACTGGACATACATTTCTTTGCAAACTTGAACAAATTAGAATTTGTCGTGTTAAGATTACCGCACTTGTGCGATTATGTAAAGTGAAAACCACTCGTGTTTGATATACTGAATAACGGGTCTAAACTAAATGCAAAGTAATAAGACCCACTTTACGAGCAAGTGTGTTGAAAAATTAATAAATAACACAGTTTTTAACTATTTTTTTTAAATTCTTCTGCAGCGCTGTATGAAAATGAAATAGAATAAAAGGCGTGGAAAATTTAAATAAACTTCTATTACAAGATGTCAGATTTATTTACAATTAAGTATATCCATAATATCAACTATCGGAATATAAAACTATTAGGAAACATATAGCTTATTTTTTTATTATAAATGCATTGAGTTCATAAATAAAACGGCAAATACGTACGTCATACATATATGGCACATACAGCAAAAAATACAAGGCGCTTTCACCCAAATCATGTATACTTTAAAACTAATAACATGACAAAAACGAACACTTAATAATAATCAACTTTACATTATAAAAGATAATGCTCAAGTAATAATGTACTAATGATTAAAATGTTGTGTGTTCAGTAAAAGGAATCTTATTCATGACTTCTTGCAAGTACCTAAGACAATCAAACAATCAATGTGAGTACATCACAATATTTAAATAGTTTGTTAAATAACTCATTAGATAAGAAATAACTATCTTTGGAATAACTTAAAGTTAATAATTAGGTCCTTTGTGGGATTTTAAAACGGTACACAGTCTTGTATATTTAGCATTTCCAACCAAAACACAAAAGTTTATTAATTAAAATATCATGTTTTGTTTACAATATCACTCAAAATATAATATCGTGAAAATAAATTAATTTTCAAATAACAAAATATTAAACTTTTATTATAGGAATAGTTGTACAGTGTGTTAAATTAACAAATCTACAAAAAAGAAATTAGATACTTAAAACAAACAAAGTTTTGCGATTTATACTATCATCGTACCAAGTGTAATTTTTGTGCCGTAATAGCATGTCAATTGTTATTTATTAATAACTGTAACTTATTTTGTAAAAAATATAGCTAGTTACAATTAAAAAACATACACTGTGCTGATCATTCATTCAACGAACATTGAGATAATTTACAGCTTCGAAGCTGCGATAATTTAGCATCAAGAACATTACGTAAATTGTAAAAATATTTATGTTGTGCATGATCTATAATAATCAGAACGTTTACTTATTTCCGAAAGATAATAAGTCATTAAGGTGTTGAGTTCGTCAATCTCTTTTTCCAATTTGTTGACTTGTGCATTATGATCATTGTATAGTTCTTCCATGTTTGCAAGTTGTTTTAACTGTGATTGTGTATCACTGGCAAGTTTAGTGGCGCGAGATAATAAGAGCTGTGCGCGAAGCCTTGAGTCTTCGGTCTGACTTGCTCGTTCCGCAAGAGACATGTTAGTTCGTTTAAACTCTTGTCTTAACTGTCTTGCTTTCAGTTCAGCTCCTTCAGCTTTATTAACAACATCGTTGGCTTCTTGTTTCACTTGTTCAGCATCACTTTCTATTTTGAAAATATCTTTTTGTAAGTCAGATAAACGTAGTTTGAGTCCTTCGACTTCATCCTTCGTCTCGTTTGCTTTCTTTTGTGCTAACTCCGTTTCTTGAGCTATTGGAATCAGATCTTTTTCTGCGGCTTCGATGTCGTCTTTGGCTTTGGTGATTGCATTTGCTGCAGCATCTTGTGCTGCTTGTGCATCATCTAAAGCAGTCAACACTTTATTCGCCATCTCTAATGTCAGATTTGCAGCTTTATTCACAGAAGTGGCGTTTTCTTTTAGAGTTTTAGCTCTTTCTAAGTCTGGTTTGGTCTCCGTTATAATATTCTCAATGTTAGTCAATTGAGAGACAGTCGAATTAATTTTTTGTGAAAGTTCAGTTATTTCTTTTGGTTCTATACTAATCGATAAATTCAAAATCTCGCTTGCTAAAGTTCTTACATCAGCAGGTGTATTAGAGGTATTAGATAGAAACTCTTTTAATTCTGAAGTGAGATCTAAACTTTCATTTGTTACACGTTCCGCGGTTGATTTAAAATCACTGGCCTTATTATACAAATCTTTTGCTCTAGAGCGAACTGAAAGGGTATCTTGTTTCACCTGTGAAATTGATCTGAATAAGTCTTCAGCAGAGAGTTCATGCTCTTTAATTCTGTACTCAGTTTTGTTGGCAAAGTCCAAAGCCTGTTCTGATTTCGTTACAGCTCCTTGGTCACATGATATGCCACCACATTTTCCACAACCAGCTCCACCGCAAATATCGCAGCTATCACTTTCTTGTCCACACATCTTTTCGTTTAGTTTCGGCAATTTAGAGTTCAATTCTGAAAGTTGAGTTTGTATCTCGTCCAATTTTTTTTCGTTTTCATTTTGTGTGTTATTGAACTGGGTATATTGTAATTCTATAAGGCGATCTGTATTTTTTATTTGTCTATCAGTATTGGCAATGAGTGTTTGCACACTTTCAGCATCATCAGACGCTTTTACAGCTCTCTGTTTAGCTTCACGAGTTAAATTTAACGCTCCTTCTAAGTTAGCTTCTTGTAATTTAGTAGCATTATTTCCAAGTTCAACAGTTTTCATTTTCAGATTATCTATGCTGTTCTTCAAGCCATCTAAAGTAACATTGCCTAAATTTATTTTTGATGTTATGTCATTTAGATTGTCGTTGCTTTCTTTTACTTTTTTCTCTGCATCTGAGAGTTTATCTTGTAGGCTACTTATATTAGACATTAGTTCTATGACAGTTGTTTTTCCAAGTTTAGCACCTTTAAGCATATTTTCTACTTCAATTAACTTATTCGTCATTTCGTCAAAATCTCTTGTGTATGCTCCTGTAGCTCCCACAACTTTGATTTTACTAGCGTTAGCAATGGCGTATTCAGTTTGGTGCCGTAAATCGTTAATAAGGCGATCCCAATTATCAAAACATTCACCACATGCATAACAATTGGGAGCTTCACCTAAATATCCTCTAGCGCATATGTTACAATTATATCCACCAATACCAGGTTTGCATTCGCAAGTACCATTTTCACGCATACATTGTTGTGAAACTGAACCATACAAATTACATTCACATTCGTGACACTGAATATCTGGGTCACCCCAGAAATTTTCTTGACACTGATCGCACTGTCGTCCACCATGGCCAGGTTTGCATTCACATTTTCCAATATAAGGATTGCATTGTGGCGATACAGAACCGTTGGGATCGCAGTCACATGGATCACAACCTGTACCTAATGCAATTCTCCAATGGTTTTCTGTACATTGATCACAATTTACACCCATTACGTTGTTAAAGCATGGACACTGTCCAGATACACCATCACAATTTCCTTTCGTGAAGTTGGTTCCCAAGACTGAGCAGTTGCACTTATAGCAAGCTTTTTCTATCGCGTCCCCAAAGTATCCAGTTTCGCAAACCTCACAATTATCTCCCGCTGTATTATACAAACACTGTAAGCATTTACCTGTGTATGGATCACAGTTTCCAGGTTTAGTAATATCAATATTGTCATTACACTCACATTTTTCGCAAGTTCCTTTCACAGGGTCACCATAGTAATTATCAGCACACACGTCGCATAATAAGCCAGCATAGCCTTCTTTACAGTCACAAACAACATCTTTCGTTTCTGGATCTAGTTCACAACGATCAGCGTGACTGCTTTTGTTAGGATCCCCTATTACTCCGGGACAAGGACATGGTCGGCAAGGAATATCTACACCTAATCGAGGATCTCCATAGTAACCGTCTATACACCTTTCACAGCGATGACCTTCGCTATAATCACGACATTCCTTACATGCACCAGTTTTATCATCACACTCCATAGCATGTCCATTACAATCACATTGTTGACAATTAGGGAAGTTAAAGTACCCGGGTTGGCACAAATCACATGCACGACCATACGTGTTGGCTCTACATTTGCATTGACCACTGGTAGCGTCACAGAAATTGTCAAGAGACCCTATGCTATTGCAATCGCACCGTTTACAGCCAAATTTGCTAAAGCCATAAGTGCCAGGGGCACAGCGATCACATCTTGGTCCAACGATATTTTCAACACACTGACAATAGCCGGTATAAGGGTCACATTGATGACTTTTTGAACCAGAAGGGTCACATTGGCAGGATTCGGTACCATTACGTATATAAAATCCAATACTAGCGTGAAATTGTTTACAAATTTCCGGAACAGTATCTCTGTTAACACTATAATAGTAAGCATTACCACAGTCATATCGATCGAATTCATCTCTTAAAGTGCTTCCGTTAGCTAAAAATGGTAATTCATTAAACGATGGGATAAGTACGATAGAATCTATCAAAACAGATGCTCTGGAGTTAAAATTGCGATCATCTTGACGGCCTAAGTTAATTCTGATTTCAAATTCTTTGTCTTTTTCTAAGCATACTGGCGGTTCAACTAAAATACTACGTTGGTTTGCGGGTAAGCTTGTAAATACTGTATCATCTTCTGGGCGTACATTGGCGCAAGGAGATTCAAGGTCAATAGGTGCAGGTCTCTTCACTAATATTGTTGCTTCCTCCCAATTTGTTGCAGACTGTGGTTCATATCTTATTAAGACATTGTAATTCATACTTCTTTTTAAATTATTAATTACAAAAACTAAAGTGCTGCTTTCTGGTGTTTTCATAAAACCTGGTCCTGTCCAAGTTTCCCTTCCTTCTGGGAAATTTTCTCTGATTACAACGTGACACAATTGACTTTGAATGGCGTTGTCATCAATTTCGGAGTCACACTGACTTGATTCGCCTTCTATAACGATAGAATCAAGCGCCCCTACAAAGAAGTTTTGTATTGGTTGATCACAGCGTCTTCCCGTAACATTCGGCCGACATTTACATTGTCCTGATATAACATCACAATCACTATCTATAGAACCACCTACATCACAGTCGCAAGGTAAGCAACCATCTTCACTATCGGACAAACCATAAAACTGCGGCAAACACTGGTCGCAATTTCTACCTGTAACATGACGTTTGCAAAAACAGTTTCCTGTAACGGCATCGCAGCCCCTTTCATTTATAGTACCTAAGTTGTTACAAGTACATGCTATACAACCATCTGGATTTTGTGGATCAAAGCTCCAATAGCCATCTTTACACCTATCACATCTAGCACCATCTACATTAGACTTACACAAACAACGTCCCGCTGTTTTGTTATAAATTGCATCAGTCTCATCATCACACAGACTTTCCTTATCAGTAGTACCTTCAGGATCACAATCACAAGGCTTACATATATCGGGACTTTGAATATCTAAGTTAGGGTCTTTATAAAATTTAGGTTTACACCGTTCACAGTTCACTCCTATTGTATTATGTTGACAATTATCGCACACTCCACCACTAATCTTTCCAGTTTTGTTATAAACAGCAGCGTCGTAATGACAGGTAGTCGCGTGATTGTTACAAGTACACCTTTTGCATGCATTTGATGTTTTTCCCACAGCTGGCTGCCACGGTAAGTCATTAAAGAAATCTTCGCAATATTCACAATTGAGTCCTCTGGTATTATGAGTACATTCGCAACGACCGTGCACCATATTGTTTTTCGATTCAACGCCAGGCATAGGCAAGCACCGCGATGCATGACCATAACAAGAACATGAGCCGCGAACAGTCATTTCATATATGGCATAGTAATATTTTTCCTGTATCTCGATTCTTTTATCAAGCAGATCGTCTCCGAGGGTATGTAATTTTGTGAAGTTTATACGTAGATTTGTCATACGCAATAAATTCTGCACTTCTTCTGAATATGGATTTGTTACGTTAATATTTGGAGGGAGAACTCTAAAGATTACTTCGCCTTCTGTAGATGGAGCGACACCGGAATATCGGGATTCACACACAACCTCTGTCAATGATCTTTGAGAATGCTTCAAAACACCGGGAAACGATTCATCACAATTATATGCAAAATATCTATAAACTCGCCAAGTTTTACCAAAATCAAAAGATCTCTCCACCAGCATAGCCGCAGGGCGGAAGGTTTTGAATTGTATTATCAAATGAGTAAGGTGAAATTCCGCCTCCATATCTAATTGAATAGTGACATTTTCTTTGCCATTTTCAGATTGCCACCACGACTTATTTCTGGTTCCTGGATAAAATTTGTATATAATGTTCTGTATTCTATGGTTGTAGGTCGGATTTCGTAAAGTGCTGTTGGTCGAGTCGCACCAGAAGCATTTTTTTCGATCTTCTAAATGCGAAACTATGCAGTAAAGTTCGCGTTTATTTAGACCACATGTTGAGGAGGCAGACAGTCTCGATTCTCGGCCAATAAGTAAGTTGCCGGTGGCGGGATAGCACGAGCTGAGCTCGCAGGCGCGATCCAACAAGCGCGGGTCCGCTCGCAGGCGGTCGCGCTCCCGGTTGTACACAGCGCCGCCGGCGGCGATAAGCGTCGACGCGATAAACAAAGCGCGCAGAGCCATGACGCGGTACGGGCTCTCCGCGCGCCGCTCACTGCACTGGCCTGGCTTGGTGGCCGGCCCGTCGGCAGCCACTCTCGCGCTGCCGCACGCCCCCCCCCCCCCCCCCCCCCAGCCATCCCCGCTGTCCTACATACACAGGGACGAACTGAGGAGCTTTCAAAGCGCTACATTATTTTAAAGAAAATTTTCATTATTATAAAAATTATTAAAAAATTTTACATTTGGAAAATGTTTTTGTCAACATGTTTTTGATTTGACAAACAAATCAAATCCATAGTCTCTCTAAAAAATAAATTGTTTTCAATGGGGTTTTAGCCCGAAAATATATTTTATTTCATTATTACAAAACACATACACATCCTACAATTTCTGTAGAGCAACGATTAGTTAGAATTAGTGAGCGCTAGCATTTTAAAAATGGTTAAACTACTTAACTACAACAGGTAGAGGACTGAGTTCTCTAATCATCACCATAGTCAGACTGTGAGTACACTATTTGCAATATTAGATCTGATTTGAATGATTTTTTTGGAGTTAAAACGGATACTCGTTTACTATGAAGTAGTTAAGTGGTATCCAGCCTATCCGGCGTGCATTAAGAATCAGCGTGATAATGTATAGTAAGCAATTAACCGGTTGAATATCAGGTGATGCACATGAAGATTATAAATAAAAACAATAGTAGTAGCAGTGATATCAACTGGTGTATTTACTATAGTTGTTTAACGTAAAATAACTAATAAACACAAATAGGTGAAACCTCACGAAACGTGGAGTAAAATGAGGTCCCAACGAACTTGGATCTATCTTCAAGAAATAATAATTCAGTGCGTTATTTAGTTTTTTTTTTAAATTTAGTAAGTAACTTTTTACAAATGATCTTCAGTGCTACTTTTTATATTTAATTCTATAGTGTACATGCCTGAGCTAGGTAAAGCTGTGTTTCATGGGCAAAAGGCAAACTTAAATTCAAAATTAAACTGTTAACTAAATTTAATAAAAAACTAAATAATGCAATGTGCTTTATCCGGTTTAAAACCATCTTAATACACTTTTTATTTCGCTATTACATATATCCACTCGTTCTATTCTAATAGCTATATAATTATGGCCATTAATGAAAGTTAAATTATACAATATCAGAAGCACTTCAGAATAACACCGGTTCCCAGTGCGGCCCTGGTAGTGGCGACGACCGTTCCCGCCTGCGCACTCTTGCCGTTCTCCGAAACGAGCTTACAAACAAAAATAACAACGCATTTCGGGATGCGTTTTTATTATGAACATTAGGAGGCAAACCGCCTATCCACCACGTTAAACGCAACTAAAGTTTTACGAATTGAGCTTTCGCGAATGCACGGAACAAATTTTCTCAGTTCTTCTTTCTTTCTCGTAGGAACTATGTATTATAAAAAAAAATTGAGACGATGAATGGGTGAATGTATGTTAATCTTTTACGCGAATACAATGTAATGCGATGAAACTCGGTATGGCTGACTAAGGGTTCAGTTGTAGAAAGGTTTTTCAAATTTATTTCTTCATTAAGATTAGTGGTGTCGCATTCTTTCACATAATGACAATGCGAGATGAGCATATCCACTTAAAGGAATATTCAAATTAAAAATGTTTCTATGAAGTATGATTCAACATAATAAAAAAGTAAATTTTGTCTTTTTTTATGTAAAAATTCACGAAAAACTCAATTCAACACAGTTTACATGCGAAAGATCAGGTATTTCCAATTATTACTAGTTTGTTTCGTCGCGGTAGATACCTAGTTAAAATGCCATAAAAAATATTTATTATACTTTTTCGTCAATAAATTTAAGCATTGTTTCCCACATTTTTAATATGTGTATATTATGAATACTCATACCGTTTTTGCTATTTGATTGTCGCTTTCAACTTTGACAGTCTATGTGCACCCACCTCTGCATTTATTTAAGAGGCAGTCGGCAGTCTTGACTAGTATTACGCCTTTTCTCAGGACCGCGTAGAGATAAACTGAAATTTATATCAGTAACCTGGCTCTACAGTCTTTTTCAGCTGTGAAAAAATCAAAATTGTAAGTCAACGCTATCAAAAGACATTTTATGACCGTTTATGTCGCATATTTTGCGATTCCAAGGGGGAATCCCGTTTACCTAGAAACATTTTTTTACACACAACAGGAAAGCTTTTGGTAAGTGACGATAAGGCCGAAGGTGGAAGCGAGCATCACCTGGACTCAGCATCCAACCATCCAACCAACCAACTTAGCTATCTTCTTATATGTAATTGCCGTAATTGGAGACAGAATAAGGTAAAGAGGTGGTAGTTAGCCCGACCGACTCAACTGAGCAGAAAAACTCATGCCCCCATCAGGAACCGAACCCCAGACATCTGGCTCAATGCCAGGTGGTCTCAACTTCTCACTAGTCCACGGAACACGATCGCTAATGATTTGACAGTGCTTGTCTGTGTGGCGAATCCACAGTATAGTTATATTAAGTTGAAGAGTTTGTTTATTTGGTTGAATGCGCTGATCTCAAGTAACGAACTACTTAGTTCGTTACTTGAGATCAGCGTTCGTTACTTGAGGTTTGTATTGAAAAATTATTTAAGTGTTGGACAGTCCACTTCTCGAGTAAGGCTATAAACGTCACGCTACGACTAAACTGAATTTCACGCAAGCAAAGCTGCGGGCACAGCTAGTGTTTTATATAGCAGTGGCAGTTAGATTTTGAGATAGGTACACGATAAAGGAGCCATTATTGAAGCGAAACGGTTTTCGCGCGAGCTGTTTAGTATTTATCTAATTTTGGATTACATTCTTTTGAAATCAGCCTCTCGTGGACATTTACGTAGTATTATTACCTCATTGCTCGTGGAAGTTATTTTTGCGACAGACTAAGATGACACAATAAAGACAAAAAACTTCTCGCAGCGCGAATAGCGGCCGGTCAGCCCCCTAACTATGATCGTTCAAAACAATATTAAAACCGCACTGAGAGCGGGATGGCGCTATACGCAGCAAGAGCGGTGTCTCTTGTCCCAATATTGTTTTAACCCTGCTATACGCGAGCATGGTGGGGCCGCTCTGATCACGCGAACAGCGATATCGCAGGGCTGCCGGCCTTCCGTCCATACATCCGTCGCTGATAAATCACTCAACACATGGCATCCTACAAAATATGTATTAAGTTAAAATCATAACTATCTCTAAGAATGATGTAATTATTACCGTTAGCAACAACTATTCGGACCACAAATTATTAAGCTTTTTTAATGATGTATTGTATTATTTAGTATATGGGACTTGTCAACGTATGAAATGTAAAATTTTTGACCCTATTGTTTTTATAAATAAATAAATATTTCACGCATATCTTAATAATTCAGGTTATTTGTTCATATCCGCAATAAAATAGTGTGAACCTGAAATTAACCTTTATTATTACTGGCATTTGGTATAATCTGCTTATGCGTAGCTAGATAATGAACTCATTGAGCATGCCATTCATTGTGAGTACACAAAGGAGATCCCCCGCATTGTTTATTGAAGTGAATGCCCACCCGTTGGGCTCGCTTTACTTCATTCAACATTTGGCTTATAGGTATACCTATAGGATCTATTTGGCTTACGTATACTATTACGAGGACGTTGAGTCCGGGAAAACAATGTTGCCATTTAATAAAGTTCACAGTCGTTACCCACGGTGACGGAACTTCCGAGGGTATTAAATGTCAAGTTGTTTTAGAGATTTTAGACAGGAAATAGTCTTTTTCTTCCGTGTGCAAACAAAATATGTAGTAGTTTATGAAACTGTTGCTAGTGAGGAGCATTTAATAGGTAGCTCTGTGCAGTTTGACTTTCTAATATCATCAATCGGGGTGGAATCTACTAGTAAATAAAAGGTCAAAGTTAAAAGAGTAAATACATTTCTCAACATGGCTGGTAGCAGAGATTTAAATCTCTGGCTGGTAGTAAATTGTGAGTCCTTTTCGTCGCCGCATCTAAAATATCGAACGGAATCAAAAAATTTTAACAATCACCTAATATAGGATTGGCGCCATTATTTAGCATATCACCACGCGTGCGCTAAAGCAGGCAAAAATTAGACAACATTTTTTTAATGTCCAAAATGCGCGAAAAAGTGCGTTCCATCAAAAAAGTTCATTCGACCTGTATCGTAATGGTCACTATAACATTATTTTGTTTAGAAAAAGTGATATACTTAGAGAAGATTCCATTTCTAAACTTTGGTATTGTGTTTATAAAGTTTATCAATATTTTTCGTCTTTAATTTAATAATTAGAATATTACGATATAAGAGTAGATAAAACTAATTTATTCAAATGTGAATTTTATGAACTGATATCTAACATTGGCTAATTATACCCTATAGTAAGTACTTCAAGACTTGCATAAAAAAAACTAAGATGTAGAAACATTAAATATTCAATTACATTTTAATTTAAAAAATGCTTTACATAATTATGATAGAAAGATTACACTGAAAAGTGAATGTTAGAATATTAGACTATCTATTGTTTAGTAGTACCTACCTCACGGGTAATTATAAGCCACTGAAAACATTTACATATTAACTGTTGCCAAGACAACTACAATGTGACTTGTACTGGGGAAAACTTGTTAAAACGCATTGAGAACAAGCTCTGGGGTCAGGGCTTGGTTCTCCATGCGTTTCACCCCCTCATTCTACAAACCTACCTCGACCTCAGCAATAAAGTGTGGCTAGACCACACCTCTACCTCTATGACATTTTAAAGAGATAGGTATTATTTTTAACATTTTTTATAAAATTCCGTACCTCAAGACCTTTTTCTCGGGAACGCCAAGAGATATCAAGCTGAAACTTATACCAAATATTTGGGTCTACGGCCTCTTTCAGCTGTGAAAAAATGAAACTTGTAGGTCAATGCGTTCAAAAGATATGAGTGTTTATGTCGCAATATTTTCGCATATTTTACGATTTCAGAAGGAAATCAAAACCTATAGGGTGCTTCCTGTTGACCTAGAATCATGAAATATGACAAAAAGCAAGGTCTCATTGAACATGTCTAGGAAAAAAAACTGTAGAAATGTACATTTAGGAACTTATAAACTTAGATAAGTTTGTACAGAACCCTCAGTGCGCGAGTCCAACTCGCACTTGGCTGTTTTTTTAAACATAATTTGAAATTTGAGATCACGTCAAACAGTGAACAGAAATAACAAGCGGCCTCTTTAACTATTATAGATAACATGTTACAATTTCGACAGCGATAACCTTTTATCAGTGTCAAGTTAACATAGAGATGAGAGAACTATCCTTCTATGTTCACCGAATTCAGAATAGATTGTGGGTATAGGGCATAGTAAAGTAATGTAACTTTCGAGCAACTGAGTCACTTCAACGGATATAATCATTAGGTAGGTAGCTCTAAGAGCTTCGGTGGCGCAGTGGACTCGGCACTTGCCTTCCGATCGGGGGGTCGGGGTTCGAGACCCGCCATGTACCAATGTGTTTTTCGTTTCGAATTTCATATGTACATTTGTCTGACGCTCCTACGGTGAAGGAAAACATCGTGAGGCAACCTGCATACATCTGCGAAGAAATTCAATGATGTATGTGAAGTCGACCAATCCGCACTGGGCCAGCGTGGTTGACAAAGGCCTAATCACCCTAATATAGGGTAGGCTCGAGCCCCTCGGTGGGGACGTACATGGGCTGTGATGAGGTAGCTCTAGGCAATGGGGGCTGTCGCCTCCTTATGCGGGGACGTTATCTCGCAGAAGGAGGCTGTGGAGAGAGAGCGGGAGGATGATCCTCAGGCCGCTCCCATCCGCCGCAGACGGATAGGCAGGCGAAGGCGGGCATTCGCACAAGCGATGCCCGTCAATGGTGTAGAGGCGCAGAGGTGTAGAGTGGTGTAGAGTCAACTTTTTTTTTCATTTGACTTGTATTTGCACACATCTTAATAATGGTTAGGGTGTGTGTACATACAGGGATTAAATAATTTAGTTAATTAGATTCTTGGTTGAAGATTTTTATGTTTTTTTTGACGGCAATAAGTGCCTGTAAAGGTCTATATTGAATAAAGATTTTTGAGTTTGAGTTTGAATGGCCCTGCAGTGACCCTGCCGTGGAGATCTGCGTGCACGTGCACGCCGCCGTAAGGCGGAGGTCCGTATTGAAAAATAAAAGATACAGTTTATGCTGAAATTAACATAGAATCTGTATACAGTGTACATGAATAATGTGCATTTATACTCGTGTAAAAGAAATGCTATCTTGGAATTTTTAAATACATCATAATCGCTGTGAATGAACGCTTTCGCACATGATAAGGGTTCATTCTCAAAAGGCGGTTACGATGGCAAAGTTCAAAAGATAAACACAGATCACTATGCCGGCACTCAATTTGTCGCCGGCTACATACAGCATTCTATTTTGGTTAGTTAATTGCTATTAATACTTATATCACGTTGTATTCAAAAATGGTAAAATAATTGTTAAGGAGTAGGTATATAGCAAAACTTCCGATAAAAATGTCGGTAGTTGGTACTAACTACGCAGGCAATGTGCACCGCCCGCCCTCCCTCAATCGCATGCGACAAAGGAATATCAATAATTAGTACCACACCAACATGCAAATACTTAAATTCGACGCGTTTCGCCACTCCACGTGGCATCATCAGGATGTTGTCGCCTTCGCTGCGCTCGGACGACTCGTCGTCCGACATTTTTATCGGAAGTTTTGCTATATACCTACTCCTTAACAATTAGTAATGGACTTCCGAAAAATAACGCCTGACACCATCAATTATGGTAAAATAATCTCATACCATCAGAAACTCGCGAATATAAAATTCACTTCAGCAGATAATAATAATAATCTACTCTATTTTTGAACTACCAAGTAGTTATAAGACGTTATAGATAGATAACAAAGTTTGATTAAAACTCAAAAAAGTGGTATCTACCAACTTTACCAACATTTATTTCAAGTTATGTTACACATAACAAAGCAATATGGAATAACGTTCAGAAGATGATTTTATTCATTGACTTTTTTTGTTTGAGACTTGTTTTTCAGTTGAGAGCGCGCCTTTCATAGATTATCCGTCTTGTGATTTACAAAAGTAGTACATATCGGTAGAAAATACCCAAGGGTTTGTAGGTAAGTAATAACACAACGTTTTCAACAGACTATTGGTAGGTGTAACTACAGATGTTCAATACCAAGTCTTCATGATTTGGAGTGCTATTTACAGAGCTAAGGAAGTAAGGGCGCGATCTAAAATAGCAACAGGATCAGTTGCGTCGCAACTTCAAAATACACGTTCCTTCCTAGTGGCGGTGTTACGTTACGTCAACGTGTCTTCGAGGGCAAAGAAATGACATAGGTATTTATCGCTTCTGCGAATTGCAAATCTAGCTATACGTAGGTAGGCAAGTACTAAATGTTTAGCTCAGCTGTGAACTAACATTTATCGATTCACCGTTTTGTGCAATAAACTGCGTAGGTATCTATTTGTGAGAACTACTTTAGTAAGTAAATTTAATTACTGTCCCAAATAATGTTGATTATTTTTTCATATCAAAAGTGAAAAGGAGCCGGATATTTTTTCGCAAAATCTGCGAAAATATACGACATAAACGGTCATACCCTTTTGAGATAGCGTTGACTTACAAGTAGGTATAATTTTTTTTCTCGCTGAAAAATAACGTAGACCCAAATATTTGATTTAAATTTCAGTTTTATATCTATGGTTCCGATATGGGTTCCGACTTTTCCTCTTGAGCTACGGAACGCTAGATATGAAACGTTATTACAGCATTATGTTTAAATCAACTTTTAATACCGTTAAAACTAACTGAATCATTCTACATAGTAAGTACGCCTCTCAGTTTCATCCGCGTATGTATTTTTTTTATTAGGGTTCCATAGCCAAATGGCAAAAAACGGAACCCTTATAGATTCGTCATGTCTATCTGTCTGTCTGTCCGTCCGTATGTCACAGCCACTTTTCTCCGAAACTATAAGAACTACACTGTTGAAACTTTGTAAGTAGATGTATTCTGTGAACCGCATTAAGATTTTCACACAAAAATAGAAAAAGGAATAAATTTTGGGGGTTCCCAATACATAAACTGAAACTCAAATTTTTTTTTCATCAAACCCATACGTGTGGGGTATCTATGGATAGGTCTTCAAAAATCATATTGAGGTTTCTAATATCATTTTTTTCTAAACTGATTAATGCGCGCGAGAGACACGTCCAAAGTGGTGCTCTAATTACGCCTCATTTGAAGTAGGACATAATATGGAGGATGTGTTCTTCAAAGAGATGCTACTACTGTTGCTAACTAACCAATACTAACGGTAAGTAACCTCGATACGCACAGAAAATGCAATCTCTCTGACTTTGTAAGGACGTTTCAAACGGTCCTCGTATGCAAATCCTAGGATTAGCGACCAAAGTACGTTGTCAACTTATAAGTCACAGTCACAGTACCGTGAATTTTATGGGCAGTCTTAACAACAATGCGAGCACTGCAGCTTTGCGTCAGAAATAGATAGGATAGAGTTACCTGCGAAAACGACGGGTAGTCTTCATCCAGTTAGTAGAAATAATAAGTGCAACTTACAATATTAAACACAACTTATTAGCTGCTTATTACTAACAAATTGAAACATTATTATTTCCTGTGACTACTCGTAAAAACTTATCTTAATAGAACAAACAGTACCTAATTTCGGTAAGTGAGGGACAAGTTCGAATTGCAGGTCGTCGCCCCTAGTTATCTTAACATTTATATCCGTTTTTAATACAAAGTATTTACCGATGCGATGCCAATGTCATAATGTCAAGCATGGTTTCAATTTATAACATCGTCGTATCAAGCAAAATACGTCCCACTACTGGCCACGGTAGTCCAATTCTACTAGTAAGTTACAGCCGAACCGACGCTGAGCCGTTGCGACCGACCAATCCGAGCCCATAAATTCGAATTTCGATTTTCAAATCGATCGTGATAATGTTATCAATGACGTGATAATGTTATAATGTAGCGTTCTAATTGGTAGAAAGCAACGGTTCATACCGGAGGGAGACTTTGTACCAGGGTCGTGTGCTTGGGTACGTCCGTCTTTCCTATTTCTGTCGCAAAGCAGCAGTGCTTGCATTGCTGTGTTCCGCTTTGAAGGGTAAGATATGGCACTGAAATTACTGGGTGGCGGGTGGTGGGTGGGTGACTTTATATCTTAAGTCACAAGTTGGCAACGTACACTGTGGCCCAGTTTTATTGCGAATCTCATAGGAGCCACATGTATTATAGGTGACTGTTACCACTTACCATCAGGTGGGCAGTTCGCTTGTTTGCCAACTTAGTAGCAATAAAAAAAAATAACACAGTGCACTAATCATACTTCCTTTTTAGGGTTCCATAACTCAAAATGAAAAATACGGAACTCTTCACTTCGTTGTCTGTCTGTCTGTCAAGACCTTATTCTCGGGAACTCGTAGAGATATCAAACTGAAATTTACACAAACATTGTGACACGAGATTTTTATGTAGGTACACCGTGTTTGGTCGATACCCTATCAAGCCGAAGCCTACCCACGTTATTATATTCTTCCCCCATATAAGAAATAAAGATTGAAAAATATTTGTATATTAAAACATATCCAAACATATTTGTGGGTCTATTGTACTATTTAAAATAATTATTAATTCCAGGGTGGCGTTCGGGACTGCGCTCCTACTGGCCTATTATGGATCTTTCAGTATGACATGGTATAAATTTGAGATAAGGAAGTCATGAAATGCTTCATTTGGTATTACTATTATATTATCTGTGGTATTACCGATCTTCAATGTTATCATCACTATGGCATTATTACAATAATATCATCATGATATAATTAATGCATGATTGAAAATCAGACCGAGTCTTATTTTTCGTTTTGCACTATGATTTCATCATGATCTCATTTGAAAATCATGAGATCGGTAAGGCCTAGGCCATGAGATAGGGTCAAAAATAATTAATTCCTAGGAGGCGTTCGGGACAGCAGCGGTCCCGGTCCCAAAAGCCTCCCCACCCCCTAACCATGATAGCCCAAAACAATATTAAAACCGCACAGAGAGCGGGATGGCCGCTATATGCAGCAACAGTGGTATCCCTGTTTCAATATTGTTTTAACCTTACTATAAGCGATCATGGTAAGTCTGGTCGCATTGGTTTGAAGTGGGATTTATTCATACAAAATACAGCGTTTGGGGCATTTTCTAGTCTAAAATTTAATTATAGGCTTTAATACAATTAAATAATTATCTTGTGGTAATGAGACATTTTATCATCTTAGTAAGAAGACCATATCTCCTAGATATGTTTGCAACATCAATTTGTAAAATAGATCGCCAACTGAATGAAAAAATCATAATTATTTGCTCTTAATTTCGCTCATAAGAATAGTCAAGCCCACGGTAATAGTATATCACCGTGTCAAGGCTATGCAATATACCTACTCTTTTGATGAACTACACATCGATATCAGTAAAAGAAGTCTCATTAGTAAATCGAAATAGACATACGTGTACATCTCATTCTGTAAACATGACCTGTTTCAAAATAGTAACGTAGGTAAACAATAAGCCGAGTGACAATATCAAAGTGCAGAGCCATACCGCGAGTTCACGACGAAATAACTTTTATGTACTCCATTTGTTGTGCAGATGTTTGGGACTTTGTAGGTACAAACGGCAACAGCCATAACTGATGCCCATTCAAGACGCAATAGACAAAAATCTTAGTGCGAGGAAGGGATAAATAGTTTCTCGTCTTTAACAAAAACAAGCCGTGTGGTGTCGTGGGACACCCGCGGCCCTACCGCCTTACTATTATAGCGATGCACTCGCTATTGTTCTTGTCACAGGCGGTACGAAATCACAAGATGACGTCATAAACGAGATTAAAATCGATAGCGAGTGAGTTAGGTAGGCCCTACCGTCTACATTTTTATTTATACAGATTATATGAATATCATTTTGGAATTCATTGTATGAAATAATATGAAACCCCGTACATTTGACCCGCACCGTTGTGTGCCGATTTTTTTTTGTCCCTAATTTCAAAAATGCGGTAGGTATCCGAATAGACGCATGCTGATGACTTCATATAATTTAGCGCGTACGGCGCGCGGCGCGTGCTGATACTCAATTTTTCTCCCTTAAGACTTATTTTTGGAAAAAGCTATAATGTAAAAAAAACTTCATTTCTGTAAAATGTTTTATTTTTAAATAATAACACATATAAGTAATATTCTTAATACTCTTGAATTTTTCTTGGATGTCAACTCCTTTAGACACACACACACACATATCACAAATTCACAGCCGTTATTCCTTCTGCCTCAGATGGAAATCTATAACAAAAATAAAATATCATTAGGTTAAGTTAACATTTTCAATCAAACGTCTAATATGATTGAACATCAAATTAATAAAAATAATTTGGATTCCAATAAAGTTGTACGAGTGATGTGCATAAAAATATTTCCTCTACTTAACAAATTTTACACTACGTGCGGGATAAATTTTCAGTGTTTGTCACAGCTTGATAGTAATTTAACAAGATTGATTTATACAAGTGCAATACTTTCAAATACTTATGTCAAAATGTTCAAAAACAGTGCCAATAATACGATAAAATTACGTGACATTTCAAACTTCTACAACATTATTAGTACTTACGTAATTAAACTTTATTCTAATATTGTTTATTCCCAACGGGTTTTTTCTAATAAATCCGACCAACTTAAAATACTTCTTTTATCACAAGTTCAATGTTCATTTTATCACTTGTAACGATAAATATCGTGTAAAAATTCATTGAAGACTTTTTGCTTCACTAGAATGAACCATGCAGAAAGGGACACAACATTTAGCTTTGTCCAGAGATTTAAATCTCGAGCTTTGTCTGCATTCTTTACCCAGAAACAAAGACAAGTCTGTTATCCCGCTTTATTATGTCAACAACTATTCGTTGGATTGGAAATCTACAGGTAAATAATAATCTAGGGTAGGGTTAAATTGATTTTTTATTACGTAGTATACCGCGTATTAAAAAACAAAATCTCCCGCCGCGTCTATGTAGCAATAAACTCGAAAAACAATCGGATTTTGGTTTTCACCAAGCAAAATTAGGATGCATTGAGGTGTTACGTTTATTAGTTGAAGCATGAATGAGGATTATAAAAAATGACAGAGAAATTATCCAAGCTGGAGCTTGGAGGCCAGCAGACTCAACCAATGCAACGACTACAACAAGCACGAGTAACGACTCCTTAGCATCACTTATGTTAATTACAAATCTTAAAAGTATATTAAGCTAGAAAATGGCACAAAACAGTCAATGTATACTAATATATATTACAGCAACTTAAGTTTGACTTTAGTTTAAATGGTCAAAGTCAAATTACGTATTTGTTCAGTAGAAATAAATTATACATTTAAACATTAAGTTCTGGTTTTAACGCTGTCTTAGTAGCTAATAATTGACTACCGAAAAGGTATCCATTCAGTAACAATGACATGGACAAATTGTGATAAGTTTAGATTTTTTCGTTTGTTTGCTCTGATATTTTCTGTTTTAACTAAAATTAATGTGATAGTACGGTAATATACTATTACCGTGAGGAAAGTGACGGTAAGTTACGGCTTAGAAATGTTGTATGCTTATATATTATTATGTTGCTGTTCTAGTAAATATGTTTTTAACTGCTTTTTGAATGATGGAACCGACTGCAACGGTGGAGGAGGCAGAGTGGATGCGGTTGTTTTTACAACATTTCGTAGCAGCGTAACGAAAGCTGCCATGAAAACCAAACGATATATGTAAGGCAGATCAGATTTTGTCTAGTTATATTTATTGTAATGTCGGTAATAATAGTCACTAGATAAGCATTGCTACAATGTTTGTAAGTAGTACTTATTAATAATAAATTAAGTCAAAGGCCAATAATCATGCACCAAATGTCATTCCGTTTCCTATAATGCAAATTATCAATAAGACTTGAATCGATAAATTGGTTTTTAATGACAATTAATTATGTAAGGGAACCTGCGAAAGCGGGACAATTAGTTAATAAAGTGTAGGTTATTAGCTACTGACCTTCTCTGCGCGTGCGCGGCCGACCGAAGGAAGGTCCGAGCAGCCCTAAGGCGCGCCTCCCACGCCGCCGGGGCGCCCGGGGCTCCGCCGCCCACAGACACCACCACCCACTGCTGCTCCTCGATCTGACACATACAGAATGAAGTTAGTCACAATACTTGTTCGCGAGAACACCTTCGGTAGCTCACGAGAACAAGGTTATGGTCACTGATCCTATTTTTTTTGTTAATTATCTTCATCACTTAGGCACAGAACTCCCCACTACTACAGTCTGATTTTAAATTCGACGGAATTCTGACAGATGTCATCCATAGACAAATAAGATATAAATAACCTTTTCTGCTAAATTTTTTTAAAATATTTAACTAAAAATATGAAACAGAATTAGATCAAGTAATGACATTGTAAATAGTGTTTGTTTTGTGCACTCAATGCACACTAGCCCGAATGTAATTTTTTAAGTACTAAATGGAAAAACAGGGCAAAACAACATATTTCTCAAAAATAGTTATTTCTTATACATGAGTGCAAAGTTGCTTTTTAACCGCGTGCTCAACTTTGATGACCGAGCAAGCAAAGGATTCAAAAATTAGAATTCTAGCGTTAGCGAGGGAATCAAAAGAGCACAAGGTGAAAAATCTTTGCACTCGAGTGCAACACGTAACTTTTCATTCCCCCTCAGCGAGGAAATAAACAAAAGTACACCAAGGAGGTACAGAGTCTGAGTTTTTAACAAATTTAAAAAAAGTTGTATGATAAATTCGGCACCATGGAGATAGAAGTAAATAGGTTTAATGATGTTTTGAAATCACATACCTAGTGCACGCCATGTTCTAAATTCAAATTTACTTTAACCTCAAGCGGATAAAAACGGCTTTGGCGGTCAGATATCGAATAGCTCTTTCCGAGATGGGGGGATGAAAAAATATTTATTAAGGTTTAATGATGTTTTGAAATCACATACCTAGTGCACGCGATGTTCTAAATTCAAATTTACTTTAACCTCAAGCGGATAAAAACGGCTTTGGCGGTCAGATATCGAATAGCTCTTTCCGAGATGGGGGGATGAAAAAATATTTATTAATTATCATAACTCATATCATCATTGTCGTCATCATCATCAACTCGGATTATAAAAGAATCACACACACTATCCAGCAGATTATTAAGAGGGCACATTTTATCCTCTTCTTTCATAATATGGTTTATGAATTCTTGCCATTTTTCAGCTGTGATATTATATGCCCTTTAATATTAATTGTTTCACTTTGCGCAACTCTGACCGCATGACGCGGCGTAAATAGTTTTTTATTTTAGATTTGACATATTGTTATATTGGCTCATAAAATAAGCAAAAATTTTACAAACGAAGAGGTTTTTCTAAAAAAGGTTGGCAACCGATGGATTATTGAACAGGGATCCCAGTAATAGAAATAAAATTTCCTTGGCAATTATTGTAACTTCAATAATATGATATTAAATAATGTAATTACCATTTTAAAATTATCAGTAAAATTTTAAGTCTTAGTTTTTCCAATTGAAACCTTAAATTCCTTTAAGGTTTATTTTTTATGAAGAGTTTATCATTGTTGGCAACACTTCTGAAATGTGAGAATTCCGTCGAATTAAAAATCAGACTGTAGGCAAACCAATCACCTTGACACCGTCAGCTTGGGCTGGTATGGGCACAGATTAGATAATAGTTACTACGTAACAGATACATCACTCCCATAGAAACACTCGATTCGCTGTAATAATAATAGCCAAAATCGACTGACAAAAGTCGCTGCAAGAAGAAAAGGTCTCTATGAACGGCCGCCGAGGATCGAGATTCCCGCGTACACCGCGTGATTGCGTCATCGAGCGAAAACTTAAGGGTTGTACAAAGAACATAAACAAAATGGCCAAAGTAAAACTTTAATGTTATTATTTTATTGATATACGTAGGATTTTAATGAAATAAAGTGCGAGGAAAGCCACTGACTCAAATGTGCTTTAATTTTATAAAATAATAATAATAATAGTACTTTATTTGCAAGAATATGGTAAAATACATGATTGGTGTTAAATTATACACATTATTCCTCATAATCTACTTTTAATTTGTCAAATTACAAATGATTAAAAAATACGAAATACGAATTACTATGAAAAATACATGACCGATATTTTTTTATGTTTGAACTCACGGTTATTCAGTTTTACTAAAATAAAATTAAAATTTTTGAAAAATAAAATTTTCGGAAAAATATTCGATTTAGGTATAAAAATCCCGATTGTAGTTATGAAAAGAAAATTATAAATAAAAAAAAAATGATAAAAAACAAAACGAAATTAAAACCAAATTAATATAATAAACAAAAAAGCAATAAAATAAACAAAAAAAAACAAATTTATAAAAAAAAAACAAGTTACAAGATTTTATAATAATAATAAAACTCTCGCGTGCGGCGCGTCGGGTGGCGGCGGCCCTCTGCCGGTCGGCGGCGCTCCGGCGCGCTACTTAGCGGTAGGTATTTATAACGCTGCATTGCGCGAGTGACGGGGGCCTGGTATGGGGCCGATTCTTCTGACCACGTGCCTGGCTAGCCATAATCCGAGTTTCAACAGTTCACAGACGTCACAAATCTTACAAACACATTCACATATGCACTTTTCTTGAGTGTCCGATTATTATATGTAAAACTCAACCAATTTTATGGGAAATTCAATAATCTATGCCGAATAATGTCCGGAGACTTCATGCACTAGCTCGCGCCGCCGCCGAGAGAGCAAGTAGTGAAGGCGGCCGATGCCCGTCGCCGTAGGGTCGCGGTTTCGCAGCTCACCCACATAGTGTAACAAAAAACCGTGCCTGAACAATACTACTCTTTTCATCCGCATGAGTTTATTTTTATAATACCCGGCATGCGTTGCAATGCCACGTCATTACATTTTTTTTTAATATAACAACAAACTCTTAACCAGTCTGAAGTACTTCTAACAGGATGGCAATTCGTCGAATTTAAAGCCCAAAGTAGTTGTAGCTGGTGAAAAATAGTTTCGGCTAGGCGTATCCATCAAAATTCTAAAGCAAATCGAAATAAAACAAAATATTTAAAATCTATCATGTTTTTGCTTCACTGTGACGATGGTGTATATCTAACGAAAAACGTTCTACTGACAATTCTATATCAGTTATACCAGGCCCCCGTCACTCGCGCAATGCAGCGTTATAAATACCTACCGCTAAGTAGCGCGCCGGCGCGCCGACCGGCAGCGGGCCGCCGCCACCCACCGCGCCGCACGCGAGACTTTATTATCGAATTTTGTAACTTTTTTATTATTTTGTTTTTATTGTTTTTTTTTCTTGCTTTTTGATTATTATATTAATTTGGTTTTTAATTTCTTTTAGTTTTTATTAATTATTTTTTTTATTTAAAATTAGCTTTTCAGAACTAGAAACGGGATTTTTATACCTAAATCGAATAATTTTCCGAAAATTTTCTGTTAAATGTTGATGCGAAAAAAGTACACAATAATTAAACACAACAATTTTAATTTAATAAACTTGATTAACAATACGATGGTTAATTTATACTGTGAAGCTATTGGATGTCGTTGTTAAAACACAAATAAAAATTTTGATTATTTTTCATAGTCGAAAAAAATTTTTTTTTGCTTTAATAGAAGCTCATTCATATAATAAACAGAAAGAAAAAAATCGGTTTTCGAATAACTATAAAAACAACCAAGATATAAGGTATTAAAGATTTTTCTCCATCTCTTTCTAGCAAAACGGCATTTTACATGGAGTTTATATGGCCGTACTCAACGATGACGTCACGGTTGATGTCGGATCTCTCTGTCTAATCGCTTCAAAATTAACAGCTTAAAATGCTTGTATCGAGCCGACGTAACCTTTAAGGTGTATGGCATAATAAAGAATAAAAAAAAAATGCTTGTATCTTATGTATTTCTAAGCCGATTTTAATTCTAATTTCACATGATTGCATCTTTTTCTACGCTATTTTAATATTTTATGTCGAGATGTGAAAATTAGAGTTCAGTCATCATCCCAATTATAGCAATTCGTCACCATAGTAACAAGTATTTTTTATAATTTTTAAATGTATTTATGACGATAAAGTAATATTCTAATTTCTCCTTTTTAACATCATATACTATTTTAATTTTTTTAAATATATGCACACTGCCAATTTAGAAGTAGATTATGAGGAATAATGTAATGATTAACACCAATCATGTATTTTACCATATTCTTGCAAATTAAGTAAGTACTATTATTATTATTTTATCATTTTATAAAATTAAAGCACATTTGAGTCAGGGGCTTTCCTCGAAATCACTTTATTTCATTATAATCCTACGTATATCAATAAAATAATAACATTAAAGTTTTACTTTGACTATTTTGTTTATGTTCTTTGTACAACCCTTAAGTTTTCGTTCGATGACGCAATCACGCGGTGTAAGCGGGAATCTCGACTCTCGGAGCGCGTTCATAGAGACCTTTTCTTCTTGCAGCGACTTTTGTCTGTCGGTTTTGGCTATTATTATTACAACGATTCGAGCGTTTCTATGGGAGTGATGTATCTGTTACGTAGTAACTATTATCTAATCTGTAGTTATATGTATATTGTATTTTCAAATAAATAAATTGATCAAATAAATAAATCGTCCCGTGTCAGTACCAGGATTTTAAAAACATCTAGTACGCCGGGTTTTGATCCTGTAAAATTATTCGATATAGAAAGTAGCCCTTCAGCTATTGACATTCATCAAAATCTCCATCAGTCTTACAAACATTGCCTACCTTATTAAGAATATCCTTAAAGTCCTTGACCACAGGCACGGGCCGTTGGGCCTTGTCGTTGTAATAAATGACGTGCAGCCGAGCGCCCGCAAACCACAGCTCCAACTCGTTGAGGGCATTTCTGATCGCTGCTTCGCTCGAAGCTGTGGCACTTATTTTCTGACAACCAAAAAAGAAAGAAAGAAAGATTTATTGACCATACACACAAAGATTTGTACCGCAAAGTCAGGGCAGACAACTAAAAAACAATATAAGAAAATAAAACATAATAAGGAAATAAAATAAAATGAAATATTTTTTTTCGGAACGACTACGTGTATTTTTAACTAAAGGAAAACCCACCGTGTGCATCCATGTTCGAGTTGGTATAATTTTATTCGTACCATGCTTTTACCATACCAAAAAAATGGATATTCGTCCTTTACAATCCTTACAAGAACTAAACAATTCTTTTCGGTGACATATAATCACATGTACTACCTGCAGAGCTTTGATATGCTTCTTGATGTTGGTTGCGACATTCATAAAATCATTGACTTTCAGAACGTCGGGCTTCCTGTACTCCATGTCCAAGAGACTGTAGACCTCGCGCCAGTGCTGTTCCATGAAGTCTGTACCGCGCAGATACTTTAGCAACATTGCCAAATCCTGCGCAGGCATAATTTTAAAAGGATTTGTTCTCCTTAAAAAGTATAAAATTAAGAGAAAAACAGTATGTTTGTATTGTTCTTAAATCTTACCGATTGTTAAGAATCTACTCGTACTATAGAAAAGCTGAAAAATCCTTTATAAATTAAGGAAAAGGTCAGTTACATCTTAGTGAGAGTATAGTAGAAATAGCTTGCATTTTCCTCACATTAAAACGTTACCCTTCAAGAAATAAAAAGCCTTATATGCGATTTATTACAAATATGCAGGTAGTATTGCAACACTAGCTTTTTATTAGCTAAGAGTGGTAGACTAGTAGGTAAAAAAAATCATTGATTCAAAACGGCTACGTATCGAGGCATATCTGAATCAAAACAATCTTATTTCGAACTGATTTGTGTGTGTGTGTGTGTGTGTACACATAATATATCAATATGCATACTGTGTATTTCTCGAGTTCCTGTTGAATGAACAGTGTGATAGCAGTAAAAGGCTCGAGCTTTGATCCCCACTTCGTAACAAAATCGTCAAGAAGATGTAGTTTCTTTTGAAATACAATCCAATCTTGCTGAACGATAGACTCGAAATCTAAAACAATCAATTTATAAATAAATTCCAGAAATAAATAATTATATTAAAAGTATACTACCAAAACTTTTACTTAAAAATATAAAATTACCCTCAAGGTACTCATTGAGTACAGTCCAAACATCTAAATATTCCTTCATAAGTTGAGCTGCTTCTTTCCAAACGTCTGATGTTGGAAGAGTTAAATCAAACTTCTCACATTCTTTCCTGAAAACATGCAATCGACTTATGTATTACTTTGATTTTTTCTTAGAATGTTAAATAGGTATTTATACCCTTAGATGAAATGAAGTTCAAGAAAATTGGGGGTAATTATGCGTTAAACGAGTATATTTCAGATAGGTATATTTAAAACATACTATGGATGGATACTCACAGAAGTTCATCGCGCTCTGTTGTATATTTCTCCCACTGAGCATGCGCATCGAAAATGGAGCGACATCTATCGGCCATCTCTGCATAGTTAGCTCCGTGGGTGTCTTCTAAGCGCGGCTTACTCTGAACCCATCTCGATGTCCACGCCTCTACACTTGTATTCAAATTCTCCCATTCACCACTCAGACTTGACTTTACAACTTCCGCCTTAAAAATTATTTTAATATCAGTACTAGTAGTTGATATCAAGAGATTCGTAAAGGGATATTTTATACATTATTGACTTCGAAATATTCAATGATAAAAACTAATGTGCATGTACTGAAAATGCATATAATGCCAGTTTCTGATAAAGCGCTGAGCGTTAAAAGTTACTCAGAAAAAAGAAAATTTCATACACACGAAAGTAATCGATCTCCTTCATGCAAACACGCAAAATTTCAAAATGCCCATTTAATTTCGTTAGTAGGTTATCCAAATATACACTTTTATATGTTTCTGATTTTGTATTTTCTTCAAAAATGTTAAATAATTGAAAAACGAATAACTCATTACAAGACAAATTTTGTTATCGACTTCTTCACCAATTTGGCTACTGAGGTCTTATTCAGCGAATAATCGAAACTTCAACTGCGTTTTGTTAAGCGAAAGTAATTTTTTACATGGACACACAAAATTTGTACCTGATGTTCAAACATTTGCTGATGGCTCAACATCATTTCGCGAATTTTTTGCCACTCTTGCATAGTTCCCTCGGCAGTTGAGTCTCCACCCCATGTACGCAGCATGTGTGCCTTTTGTTTCAGATTTTCAACGGTTTTCTCCATCTGAAGTATTAGATATGTTTATAGTATAAATTGAAAATTATGTATGCGTATAGTTTATACTTTGCAATAACGTATGCTTATAGTTTTAACTTATTGGTGTGATTTAAAGGGTGAAACAAACCAATCCCTCCCCAAAGGGAATGGTTTCTAATTCTAGTATTGTTTGAAACATTTCGTTGTACTGAAAAGTAAAAATAACTGCGTTCACTGTTTTTACAGACGGACGCTCGCACAGACGGACGGCACTTTGTCAACAGCAGAGGCTACTCAGCTGTCGACACTTACCTAAAAGTTTCCAGTGTTATGTAGACTCGTGCGTTGAACTGCAAAGTGCCATTTTGCCCTCACTCGTCTTTGAGCGATAGTTTGCCACAGAAGTGAAGCTCAGCGTGGCACCGGCAGTATAACTATCTCTAAAATATAAAACGGTCCGTAAGACCGTAACGGAACAGACCGTGACGAAAATAGGATCGGACCGGAGGAAGACTCTGTCTCCGTGTTACCTATTTCTGCCGCAAAACCGCAGTGATTGCATTGCTGTGTTTCCGTTTGAAGGGTAAGATATGGCAGTGAAATTACTGGGTACCGTGACTTTATATCTGATGTTACAAGTTGGCAACGTACACTGTGGTTCTTGTGGGGGTTGCAGTTTTGCTGCGAATCTTAAAAGGAGCCACATGTTTTATATGTGGACTGTTACCACTTACCATCAGGTGGGTACAGTTTATTTGTTTGCCAACTTAGTCGCAATAAAAAAAATACCTCCAAAATATGAATCGGTTTAGGTTGACTTACTTCTGGCATTTTGTTCTGTAGCGCCTGCTGCTTAGCGCTGACCTCGGCCAAATCTTTGGCGGTCTTCGGCGTGGTTTTGTTGTCGAGCATCACTTGGGCGTTGGCGACGAAGGCGTCCACCGCGAGCGCGTCCTCCCTGCAACTAGCCTGCAAGGAGGACATCAGGCTCGCCCACAGCGTGCGGGTCTGGGCTTCGAACTCGCGCCGCAGCGACGCAGTGCCAACCGTGATCCATTCGATCTTCTCGTCTTCGCTGCAATGGAAATTGACGTGTTACCTACCCCGATGTCATATTGAACACTACAATAATAAAGATCCTCGATTATATCAAGCCGTTAGTCAGCTCTGCGCCCGATCTCGTTCAGATCCGCAACGGTAGCGAGCGAACCTAAATGTTTGCGCACACTAATGCAGTAAATCTCTAAAAGACATAATTCGGAATAGAAGACTATTTTTGCATATACAACATATAAGAAACAGAAATAACACACACCTTTTTTTACAAATTATGCAAATTAATTAATTCCAGTAATTTTTTAGCATTAAAGTAACAGAGATATTTTTAAAAGTAATTATCCTTATTACAAAAGCATAGCATGGACAGTATATGCACCGCGCGGGGCCGTGGAGTAGAGCGTGAAGTGTGAATGACCTAAGCAGCTGAAAGCGATAAAGCACGCCGCGAAACTCGTTCTTTAAAAATAGCTCTTATTTACTTTGTGCTATGTATCATATACTTTTGTTTAGAATATGGACGAAACGGGTGACAGTAAATAAATTAATTTATTTGGTATTTACTTTTTTCAAAATTATTTTTTTATTATTATCGTTTCATAAGCTAATTCTAATGAATAAGAGGTTTGTATAAAAAACAACTAATTCCAAAAGTTGTCTATTCATCATGCATCTCCCACGCTTATGTTCTTGTAACCGTCCCTCACGGAAACAATGTATGGCAACAACACCACCTGCGGGGAGAAGCATACGGTGTTCACGAACAGAAATTGCTAAAACAAGCGATAACAGCGGGTCATTCGCTCAACCGAAAACACCGTCAAACTCCCAGCGACAATACTCACAATGTCATCTTGGCAACAGCCTGTCCGTAGGCCTTGCAGGCCTTGAAGTTGTCCTCCCAGTGCTTGGGCTGCGTGAGATGTTGTCGACACAGCTCGTCGAGGTCGCCCACGCAGGCCAGGGCCGCCCGCCGAGACCAGCGCTGGCTCGTCCGCTCGAGGGCTGCCAACGCGTTCTCCAGCTGCTGCACCGCTTTATTGCCCAGCCAGCTGTGCCTGAACCACAGAACATACAGGGTGTCCCAAAAAATAGTGTCAAGCGTAAGTCCAGAGTTAGAGCACCTCTTGGAGTACCCGAATCACCCCCATGTATGTTCCGCGATTATTCGTAGTTTTCGAGTAGGTAATAAATTTTTTTCTGACTTTTTGAAAATTTTGACTTAAAAATTTTAAATAAAAAAAAGTAGAACATATTTTAATGTTTTTCTTTTTGCCACTGAATCATCTTTAGTGCTTCTTTTATATCTAAAATAATCAGCTTCGTAACTTTAGTGGAAATTTAGAAAACAGTAGTGTAAAGTCAAAATTTGAATGTTAGTGAATAATTACTTAAAAATTCATCTTTAAATTAAAAATCTAAACAGGCGAATTCATGGTTTCTAAGTATGTGTAAAAACTTCTCTAGACTCTCTGCTTTCATAATCATTTAAAAAAAGAAGTACTTAATAGGGCTACTTTGGCTTAAATCGGCCATCAAAGACAGCGAGGTGAAAAATTCATAAAATTTACCAAATTCCTATCAGATGATAAAAAAAAATATCTGGTCTTTTTATAATTTCTAAGGTTCAGATTAATTACAATTTAGCAAAAATTAACTACATGAAACCCATATTTAAATATTTTTCTCGCGGATCACATCGGTTGTAGTGTTGGATGTAACGCAGTACTTACCTGCTAAAAAATTGCCCGAGTGAGAGGATATGAAAGAGACCCAATTATTGCTATCTCTCTCACTCTCATTGGCGAAATGGATAACTGTAACTGAGGAATGATATTCTTTGTGACTTTGGGGGGTGTAGTCCGAGCGCCTATTGTGTTCTGGCGCCAGTCGTTTGCCTGCTTTTGTTTGCGCCTTACGTACGATACGCTCATTTGTGATTATTTGACGAACTTTGCTTTCTTTACGGACCTTGAGTGCGATTACGATTTGGTTTTGTGTGAATACGGGATTTTGATAAATTTGGCATTCTTAACGGACTTTTCAAGCTCTTCATTTTGTGATGTCTTTTTCATCGCAAGAATATGCTCTTATGCATTACTTTTATGGATATGCAAGAGGAAATGCTTCTGAAGCAGCCAGGTTGTTCCGGCAGCCCATGTGAAGCCCAGAACGTTATGGAAAGTTTACTACCAGAAAACTCAAAGGAAAAATATCTATTAGCGTACCAAAATTTCATACAATGGCAGAACAACAAGAATACGCAGTCTTTTTCAGAAAATGTGTTCATGGCGTACTTTAAAGAATTATCTTCTAAGTACAAACCTAGCTCTTTGTGGTGTATTTACTCAATGTTAAAAAGTACAGTCCGAACAAAGAATGGAGTGGACTTAAAAACATACTCGAATTTGTCAGCTTATCTAAAGAGACTATCTGATGGATTTAGAAGCAAAAAATCAAAGGTTTTATCATCTGATGATATTGAAAAATTTATTAAAGATGCTCCAGATAACCAATATTTGGCTACAAAGGTTAGTTAAATTAATTTTAATTAAATATTTAATATCAGCTTGTGTTGTGTGTTGACCTTAATTATTGTTTCAGATTGCTTTAATATTTGGTGTAACTGGTGCCTGTAGGATACAAGAATTAACAAATATAACTGTAAAAGATATAGAGAACCATGGCCAGATGCTTTTAGTGAAGATACCTATCACGAAAATACCTAGGTCATTCACCATACACGGTCCATTCTATGATATTGTTAAGAAGTATGAAAGTTTGCGTTCGCCAAAAACAAAAAATGACCGTTTCTTTCTAAATTACCAGAATGGTAAATGTACCTGTCAGCCTATAGGTATAAACAAATTTGGTTCTATGCCTAAAGAAATCGCTAAGTTTTTGGGTTTAGTAGATGCTGAGAGCTACACTGGACATAGTTTCAGAAGAACTTCAGCTACATTGCTGGCAAATTCAGGAGCTGATATAATGACTTTGAAGCGACATGGCGAGTGGCGATCTAGCAATGTAGCAGAATCATACGTAGAAGATTCCATACAAAACAAGAAGGAAATTTGTGCAAAAATCACAAAAAGAATTAAACTTGATTCTGAGACGCATCCTACTGGCGAAATACCAAGTACGTCCAATGATTGGATTTCACCTACCTACACGAATAATGAACCATCACAAATAACAATAGAACATGAAAGTATTTCAATAAATAATCTATCTGATGAGACCGCTATGTCATCAAAAATAGTTAATTATAATTTTACTAACTGCACATTTACTAATTGTTTCTCTAAGTAAACTTTTTATCTACTATGTAAAATGGTTTTTTATTTAAGTATTGTTTTATTCAGAAGTGTGTTGAAAAACGTTGTATGATACACGTGTGTATTGATGGTTACCGTCCTCGGCTTCTTAAGACCCTCGCCTGACGGCTCGGGCCTCAATGCGCCTCAGCGGTAATCACCAACATTACACACTTGTACCATAATGTACTATTTTCCTACGGGAAAATATTAAATTCCCACTGGAATACAAAACTAACGCGGGCGAAGCTGCGAGCGAAAAGCTAGTACATTATAAGATATAACTAATGAAAAGCCCTATCATCGTTGTACAATACATTTAGCACAAATGAGTTTCGATACATTGATTTATTAATATTTTAAAAATAAGAAACAGAGAGTTGATGAAAGGTGTTCTACAAGAGTAACAGTAGTATCACTGAAACAAAAACATTTTTTTTCACATTTCCTCCTTAAAACAAATGCAGATGCTCTGTATGATCTACGCATCTGGCCAAAGCAGAAGCTATATTGCACCACTCACTTTTCCACAATAGTAGCAAATATGGACTGTTCGTCGGCAAGGTTGTTGCGCAAGCCCACGAAGTGCGCAGGCAACGCGACGAGTCGCCTCAGTTGGAGGTAGTGCTGTGAGCGCACCTCCTCCATCGCTGGCTGCACGCGCACTGCGTGTCCTCTGATGGCATTTAAGAATTTTAAATTAAAGCTTTAATGACACATAAAACATTTGTTATTATTTATTGTTAGGCAACATTTTCATAGCATACACATTATGATATACCCTACATATTCGCATGTGGTCACACCTGGAGGCCTATTCTTTAACTTCGGTTCTAACTAGAACCACAGAATATATAATAGTACTACGTAGAACTGTCATTCAAATTCAAATTCAAAAATCTTTATTCAACATAGGCCTTTACAGGCACTTATTGACGTCAAAACAAAGCAACACATTCTAATTTAAAGGAAACATATTAACCTTGTATGTGCATACATCCTGAATATAATCAGGATGTCTGCAAATACAAGTAGGAATGAAAAAAAAAAAAAAAGTTGATTCTACACCTGTTCGGAAATTGGGAGGCCTTCTCGAGAAGAACAGGCAAGAAACTCGAAAGGTCAAATTTTTTATCTCCTCTTTTAAATCGCCATTTACAATATTGGTTCTGTTACATAGTCATTGAAAGTTATAAAATACATTCAGTAAGTATGCTTACATATACTTAAAATGTCAGAAAAACATGATAAGCTTAACACTAAACATTATACAATAAATTATGTTGTTACCAAACATGACATCTGATAACTAGTCTAGCTAATTCCATATCGTGTGGTCACTTAAATAATCATTCACTTTGTAATAACCTTTGTTCATGAGAGTCTTTTTAACGTGAACTTTAAATTTATGAATTGGTAAATCGGTGATACTTTGTGGAAGCTTATTATAAAATGCTACACACCTCCCTAGAAATGAACCACTAGTTTTATGAAGCCTGTAAGTTGATTAGTAAATTTTTGAAAGAAACTTCACATCCATTACTACTATCATGAACGCCACCGTAACACATAAGCTCACTAAACTAGTAATGGATATAAAGTTTCTTTCAAAAATGACAGTTCTAGTTACCAACCGTAGAAAGAGAATAGGCCAGCTGGTCTCCCTAAAATGTTTCAGCAGACGTGTATTAAATCTCTAACCCTATGCTGTGTGTAACCCACACTACACAGTTTTTTTTTCGGTCCCATGTAATAAGAGGCGAGCCCATCGCCACCATAATAAATAAATAATAAACAAATAATATACTTAAATAACCCTACTTGTATAAAGGATTGACAGGGTAAAATTATGGTTATTAACTGTATATCTGGACCACGTCTTTGTCTGTTTGCATATTCGTAAAAGCGTAAGTATATTATTATTTTAGATTTGGGTATAAGAATACATAAAACAGTGAGAGCTTATACAAAATAATAAAAATGTTAGCTCCGTCACCTGAGTACTAAGTCCACTTTGAAATGCGGGAAATGTTTGTGTAGCGAGAGTAGCGTTTTTATGTACTGACATTCCAAAGCCTTATACAACTGCCAGTCCCAATGCAACTTCCACGAGTCCGTGTTTTTATAACCGTTTGCTTCAACCTAAATCAATTTGACAAATATTGATTAAATATTGCGGGTAACTTCCATAAGATCTTCAAAATACCTAATTTATAGCTGTGTGAAATTATACCTTTTCAATAACGTCTCTTATACTTTTGACTTTCTTCTTCCATTCCGATTGTTGCGCCAACAGTTCTGTATCCATTAGTTCCTCCACAATATTTCTAATGGCTATGTGTTGATTGGTCAAATATGTATTCTATAGAAAATAATGAAAAAAATATATGACAATGGATTTGACTAATGATAAAAAAGATGCAGTTATCACCTTTTTGTTTTTATCGCACAACTAGATGCCAATAAAAAAAACCTACTTGTGTTTCCAATGTAAGAACAGCATTCATTAATTTTTCTGTATAGTTTGCCAGCTGTTCAGTGTCATGCCAGTAGACCGCTTTGTGGTCTTGAACCAGAGCAGACAGTTCTAGAGCTGCCTGAAGCATCATAGGACGCGTAGATGGAATCATTCTCTCCCCAAGAGTGTTGTGGAAAGAAGCCACCTTAAAAAGAACCAGAAAATCATTATACGTATTTGTTTATAAGGTGTTTTAGCAGGATAGTACAAGCAATATTATCTATTCAAAAATCAGTTGAAAATTTTCTGTTTTTTTTTTTCGGAGAAATTGTCTATCTCTTTTTTATAACAATGATTTTTAAAGAAAAAAATTGCGTGTTTTATGTCTGTAATCTATATTGTTATTATAATAAGCTGTTAGAGTACATTACTCATACTATATGATTACGATACGAGCCCAATGATGTTCTAAGAAGGACAAGACACTTTTACTAGCCTTAAAAATATATCCTTTATTTTTTTTTACTTACCCTCTCTTTTTAACTCACAGATATCAATTTAAATGTCTTGCTCGCACTCGCAGGGGAGTGTAGGTGAGGTAAGTAATAAAATTTATTTCTGTCATTAGAGAATATGTTTTCTAGACAAATTTCCTTTATTGTGTACGTACTATTAATTTCAAGACGTATACAATAACAAAACTGAAACTATTTTTAATAAATATTTATAGCGTTTTGTTAACAATTAGGAGGGATGAAAATGTTTTGGCGAATTTTTTATGTATTTAGCATAATATTAACAATGATCTCTTGAAATTTCATGACTTATACTATGACAAAATTAATTCTTTTTTCCTACCCTCTTTAAAATTCTCAGGTAGGTTACCCCGGCTAATATGAGTTGCCAGAAGTGACTATTATTGTTGACCACGTGCTAGAGATAAAGTCGATAACTTTTCATGACTTTTGAAATGACAACTGTTTGTAAGTCCATCGCTGGCTCTCCCTCTATAAGAAAATGGTGTCAACGACCAAAGGTCATATTACTGCTTTTTTGGCGAAATTACTGCTTTGTTTAGTCGATCAACCCAGTGTTGTTGTGTGTGCATTAAGGCTGGGTCAAACCAAGTGCGTGCGCGTGACGTGACGTGCGTACCACGTACCAGAGCCCCGAGTGTATGTTTTCACATAGAAAAAACGTTACTATCGCGTTTACGTTTCGAGCAACATTTGTATGAGAAAAGAACAGCGCCGCCAAGCGGCGAAAGGATGAAACAATTCATGCGAGTGTATGTTTAACTTAATACGCCTGTCGTTGCGTTTTCAAACGTTTCGGGCGCGTTTATCAGTCCGAAAACGTTTTTCAAGGCATTTTGCGAGTGTAAGTGACAAATTTGACAGTTCGAATAGTAGCTAACGCAAACGCGATAGTAAAGTAACTTACTTGATGATTTACCAGTGAAACCTAGTTAAATTGAATGTTTTAGCGCTTTGTGGAGAGATTTTGAGAGAAAATATACTTATATTTTTTATTATGGCTACTCATTATTTCCTTGCTTGGAGAATGTAAGCGGTCGCTGAAATGCAAGATGATTGTAATTCTAGCATTCCAGTAGAAAGAGGGACCTTCGTAATTACTTCGAAGACTTCATTGTTATATGTATATTATTTTACAATTTGACTTTTTATTAAATAATTGTTAAATATTTCTTTTATCATCAAAAGACTTGATTAATTTATTAACCCCTCAAGTATTTTTTATTAAGATGTAATAAAAGGAAGCATACTCCACCTAGTTCGGTAGGTAATGGATGTTTTTTAATCATTAATATTTATAATAACTGTAATGAAACTGTGATATGGTATGGATATGCTTATGTGTCAAAAAGTATTTACTCACGGTTCCATGAAATTCACCAACAATTCAAACTATGTTGCACTAGATTTCAATTTAACGAACAGGATTGAAACTGCACTGTTAAACAACAATCGACAAATGTACAAGGAATTGAAATGCGATAAGATGAACGCACAACTTTATGTATAGTAAAGCCTAAAATAATTCATTTTTATGTAGCTTTTAGCGAATGTTCTACAGATGTTTTAAAATTCAACTTTTCAAGTGGCATTCACATTCACAAACTAATAAGTGAACAAGTTGAGGCATTGTTTTGGTTGCTTGAGGTATTCGCCCGGGCGTGCGGCCTCTTGTATCCATCTTGTATCTCTTTCAATCTTGCAAGTAAAAATGAAACAGCATCAAATTCATTGATAAGAAATTTTATGCCACTGTTTTAAGTATTATGTTGTATAGAGCCAACTCCCCTAGTATAGTTTGTGATTAGGTCGTTTAATATTAGACCGAAACCGGCGCAGGCATCCTAGAGAAAATAAGCAAACTTTCGGCAAAGTGAGCAAACGCAAACGTAATCGAGTCGTGAGTCAAAACCTACACTCGCATGTTATACGCATACTTTCAAGTTTGAGTTAGCTCGCTTAACTTTTTCGTGACGTTTTCTAGTATTGAACGAAAAACTTACACTCGAGGCTCAGCACTGTCACACCGGTTGAAGCGGTGCCGCACACGTCACGCAGAGTAGGTATCGGCTGCTTGCGCAACGTCACAAATTAGTTAATAGGCGACGTGGCGTGTGCTCTCGAGAGGAGTCATATGAACGTTTTCCATATTATTTTAAAGCAGAACGACAAAAAAATGTCCGAAAACGGAAGTTCATCTGATGAAGAAGCGTTATTGTTGCTTCTTTGCCAAGAATCGTCACCTAGTGCAAAGAGACTTTTGAGTCCATTATATAAACAAAAGAAGAGAGGAAAACAATGAATATTATGCACTATATTTAGAGCTTGAGTCTTATGAAGATCGTTTTTATTGGTATTTTCATATGTCAAAGAGCTCGGTTGAGCTCGTTAGTTTTTATATTCCTTGTGCTTAGGATTCATATTTATACAGGCACTCATATTTTCTTACAATTTCAATTATTTTTCCTTTTATTTCGGTATCCGCTCCGCTTCGAGCGTGCAAGCAGTCAGTTTGTCAACGAGATGCAGCTCTGCGTGCGCGTGGCAGCAAATGTTACGCCACGCACACGTCACGCAACCGCCCTGCGAGCATGGACTTGTCGATCGACAAAAGCATCTGTCCTTTTCACTCCGTAGGAATATCTGTCAAATTTAACGATTTTTGTCGAGTATGTCGATTTTAGATGTCAAATTTTGTTTATCGAGAGTTCCATGCTCTCATGGCTGATCTGACATCGCCCATAGAACTTCATACAATAAAACTAGTGGGTGCGCACGCGCACGTCACGCGCACGCAATTGGTCTGCTCCGAGCTTTAACTGTGGAAATTGAAAGCGCGACAGGTTCAAGTAACACGGTCGCACTCTGTTCAAGGTTGAATGCGCCGTTAGGGTCGTCACCTGGTGCAGCCGTTGCGCGTAGCTCAGCGTGTCTGCGAGCGCGGCGAGGGAGGCGGCGAGCGGCGGCGGCGCGGGCAGCCCCAGCGCCGCGAGCGACCGCGCCTCCCGCTCCGCGCGCACCACGCGCGCGTCGTACCGCACCACCAGCAGCCGGCTCACGCTGCTGAACTCCACCACGGGCCTGTCGCTACTGAGCCGAAAGGAGCCGCTCTGCACCTGGGCCTGTGACCAGTTATTTTTTACGTGTTCAGGGATATTTGTCGTGGATAATGAATGTTGTTGTATTTGTTGTGAGCCGGGGTCAGAGCCACTTGCGATTTTTGGTACTCTCTATACGCATATTAATCCCCCTCCCCCCCTGATGACCTGCCTAGACGGAAAATGTATGCGATTTGACATAAGCCCTCGCTTTCGACAATCGCAAAATGTATTGTCCATTTAGCGATTGTCGAAAGACATCTTGTCTAGGGGGCAGCCTGGATCCGCCCTTGATGGCAGTGAAATTACTGGGTACTATAAGGATAATATATTTTTTGGCAAAAGCCTTAAAAAACTAATTAATTAGGTACTATGACTTTTTATCTTATGTCACTAGTTAGCAACATATTCTGTGGTTCAAATATCATTCACTTTACAGCATTTACTTCCCAAGAATCAGGAAAAGGCCTGCTTATACTAGAATAAATTTGGTAAAAATTTTGAAATCAGTACCCTCGCTTGGATTAGGGGGGAGGGGAGGGGGGAGAGGTGGAATACCCCCCTGCAACTCTCACCCCGCGGAGATGTAGTTTTCGAGATATAGGCCACTGAAGTTTGAGGTTATATAATAATATAATAATAATAATTTTATTTCTTCTCTCACACAGAACAAATTACTTAAATGTTATTTATTAAGCTTACAGAAGGAAACATCTATGCGAGAGACTGGCGACTGTACTAGGAGACCTGTATGACAGATTGCCAGTCCCTCCACACCGGACCGGTTGAAAGTTATATAAAGCGAATGCTAGGTAGAGAAGCTACAATAAAGGTGTGTGTGTGTGTGTGTGTGTGTGTATTTGCGTTTGTGTTTGTGTTAGAGTGTTTTAGCAGGGTACTGTTAACAATTTCTCAGTTTCGTTATAATCTAAACTTTTTAACTGTGGCATTTAACTGTGGCATTTTTGCAGTGATATTTAGTAAGTGGATATAAATAATAGATTTATTTATTTTGTTGTATAAATAACAACCAATAAAGCCAAAAAACCGTCTTGAAAAAGTAGTAGTCCACTGGGTGTTTGGGCTACATACGTTATGTTTGCGTCGTTTGTTGGTATTTAGTGAGGGATCATAACTAGTTATGGCATGCTGTCTCAGCACAGTATTTACTATAAATAGTTGACGGACACTCAATACATCAGCCAAAATGAAAAGTTCATTAGTGGGATAAAGAAATGGCTTGAAATAGCTAACCTTCAATACCGCACGCTGACCCCTTTCTATTTTTATGAGATTGGACTTACACGCACCTCCCGACACCGTAATACAATAAGTCAAGATGGATTGGCAGAGAGACTGGTATACCATTTTTATAACTTTTTTTCAGCAATTTGGCGGAGATTTTTAAAATGTAAGAGAGCAGATCTATGTGATGGTTAAAGCTGAGAGTACTATCAATCACCACACCCAAATATTTGATGCTTTCGACAACAGAAATATTGCGACAGTAACAATGTTGATTTTGAGAGCATGTATGAGCTATTAAAGCAAGGTTAACGCTTGGATGTGGAGTTCTAATAGAAAAGGGTATGCACTTGGTTTTATCTACATTGAGGGTTAGAGCGTTATTTCTGAGCCAATTGTTTACAATATCAAAACCTTTCTGTGCGAATTCATTCGTCTCTTCCCAGCTATCACCATGAAAAATAAGTGCAGTATCGTCTGCAAATGTTACAATTTTGCCATTCTGCAGCCCAAAGCTCGTTAATAAATGATAAAAACAGAGTCAGTCCCAATACACTTCCCTGTGGCACACCATAGTGTATCAGTAAGTCGTCACCAACAGTGTTGCCCACCCTTACCCTTTGAAGTCTGTTACTTAGGTAGCTTTTAAAAAGGGCAAGCTGAAAACCCCGAATTCCAAAAGCCTCCAACTTATCCAGCAGAAATGGAACAGAGATGGAACAGACTGTGTCAAATGCTTTTGCGATATCCAAAAATTTAAATTAAATCCAAAAGTTATGTTTGCAGAAAAGATACATAAATGAACATCCCCTCTTGCGCGGAGGTCGGGATAGGGGGGAACCCCTCTGCCCCCCCCCCCCAAGCACGTAGATAAGTAAAAGTAAAACTAACCTCAAAATTAACAGTTTCCACAAGCAATAAGTATGCATAAATTCGAGAATACACATAAAGTCGTTTCTGGCGCTTCGCCGGCCGCTGCCGCGGCACGCTCGCTCGGCTCGCGCGCTTGGTTCATGTTCAAACCTAGGCTCGTCGCTTCGCTCCTCGCTACCTATTTTTGACCCGCCTACAGTTTGCATATACCTACACATATACAATCACTGTGCACGAACTTAAAATAACATTCCATTACACGTAACTTCAAACAAATATAAAGAAAAAAACTACGCGTCTCCGCGCGGTAAGGGGGGGGGGGGGGGGGGGGGGTTGGTTTGGAAGGGGTAATTAACCCCTATAAAAAACAACCTCTTTCAATCCCAAAATTGGGATGGTTTCACGCAATTCGAATTTTACACACGCACACTTAATACGAATTTTAAATAGTAGTTTATGAAATAGTCACATAATAGGGGGTCTTAAAACACTAGTGTGTGTTTAAAATTCGAGGCTTGCCGAGAATTTTAATAGTACCACACGAGTGTTTTAAGACCTAATTATGTGCAATTTCATACACTACTTTATCTACACTCATGCAATCAGTGGTTACCTAAATTAAATTATAAGACACAAAATTAAAACAAAATCAAACTCATTTATTCTAATAATTATTTGCATTTTCAACAGTGCAATTGTGAAACTAATACAGAAATCTAAAACTACATACATTTATAATTTATTATTTTAACCAATAACAGCAAAATAATGAATGAAAAATTCAGAGAAATGGCGCCAACACCAACATTCTACCGCGCATGCGCTGTTGCACGCGCCGCCATAGACAATGTACTGGCACAAAAGAAAATTGTGACAAAACCTCCTTGGTCGGGCTTCGTCAATCGAACTGTATTTTATTGGAATTCGAGTTACATTAAAGTACTGGTTTTGTATGGCGAACCTGTATTATAATGTAATTTGTAAAAGGCCAAGGGCTTTAAGTTATGCCTTTAAAATATTAGTTTTGAGTTCTTAATATTAGAATTAGAACATGAGTGTAGATAAAATTAATTAAAAATATTTAAAGGCAACTCCGGCAGCCGAAATTGTTTTAGAGTAATGTTACGAAGCTTCTTTGAGCCCCCTACACATTCAGTTTCCTCAGATTCAGGCGACTTATTTCGAAGTCCAGCCCATAAATTTAATTGGAAAAAGCTTAACGAAATAATATAGAGTAAAGAAAGATGTGTATAACGAACATGAATATAGCTTGCATGCGATGCGCCTAAATCGTCTATCGTTGTATAGCACGATGGACCAGCTTACCCTTGATCTCAATCCAGCAAAAATATATGCTTCCATTTATTCAGCTTAAAAATATTATAAATGCTCTAGATCAGTGGTTCTTAACTTTTTAGTGACGATGGACCATTTCACTAATATCTGTACTAGCTGTGCCCGCGAACTACGTTTCGCCATCAATATGCTTAACACAGTGTTTAGTTTTTTCCTCCATTTTATTCCATAATGATTCAACTTTATTGTGCCTTTCTTGAGCAGCGGCCATTTCGAAATTAGGACAATTTTCGTAGGTTCGTAAAACTCTAGGTACTCTTCAGGGCCTTTCATTTAATACCCATATTGCTGGGTTTGAAAAGCAACTGTTATCCGCACTTTTTGAGCTGCAGCCATGTTGAATATACGTCAATACGTTTATAATGTACGTTCATAGTACTCTACTGATCAAGGCCTTTCATTTGATACCCATATTGCTGGGTTTGAAAATGAACTTTTATCCGTTATTTTTGAGCGGCGGCCGTATTAAATTTTGTGCGATTTTCCTAGGTTCATAGTGCTCTACTCTTTAAGGCCTTTCATTTTATACCCATATTGCTAGGTTTGGAAACGAACTTATTATCCACCCTTTTTTGAGCGGCGGCCATGTTGAATTTCTGTCAATGTTGCTAGGTTCATAATGCTGTACTCTTCAAGGCCTTTCATTTGATACCTATATTGCTAGGTTTGGAAACGAATTTTTATCCGCCTGTTTGAGCGGCAGCTATGTTGAATTTACGTCAATGTTGCCAAGTTCATAGTGCTCTACTCATTAAGGGGATTACCTCGCATAAACTTAAAAAATACTGCATGTTTGAAGAAGATTGTAGAAGAACCCTATTGAGCAAGAGTTATAAAAAAAATATATGTTATACGCAAGGTCACGAAGTATAGATCGTACTGATTAAAATTTTAGTTACTTATACCCAGTTGTTTTAAAAAAAATTAGAAAAGTCGCCAATTTTAAACTTATTTACAAATTCTCTCAGTAACGGCTTATTACTAATGCATGAATTTTGCAACAATAAAAAGGTAACGATGTCTTTTATAAATCGTATTGATCAGATTTTAAATAACTTCAAAGTTCTTTTAAATAATAAAGAAAAACCTAAAATACTATAAGAACCCCGCGCCAGGCACCTCCGCAACGCCCGGACAGCAATACTTGATACGAGAATCTAGTGCGTTCTTGACTCTCGTAACGGGTGGACTGTACGTGCGTTTTTTTTGTGCGACATCATTACGAAAAGTGACAAATTTTGAATGACTTTTAAATTAAATCGGATTGTAGATAGTGTTAATAATTAAAATAAGTAATATTAAGGACAATAATTAGCTTGTAAATGTATTTAATAAGTTTTTATTTAGTATTTGTTATAAGTAGTTGTCATAGAGTGAAATTAGTTCAGATTAGGTAATAATGCCTAAGCATAAAAGTAAAAGCCTAGTGGCTCGTGGTCGAGCTCTTCAAAATTATTGGTAAGAAGTTACATTTAGATATTATGAAAAGGTTAAAATTTATTTCTCTTTCAAATATTTATCATAATGAGCCCTGAAGTTATGGTAAGGATCTCAACCACTGTATTACGTAAAATTATCGTGTTTGGCCTCATTTGAAAGAGCAGGCCCCGTATTGTGAAGTATTATCTCCATGCAGTTTAATGACTGGCTATTTTTTATTTCGTAATGAACTCTAATACCTTGCTAATAAAGTTCATAACTTACACACAGTTTTTGTTGCCCGTAAACCGAATGGAAATAAGAATTCATAATACGGGGGCTGACTTAGATCAAGATAGCTATGATGATTTTGTCTTCTGATGATCAGATCCAAAGGTAGGTACAGAATCTCAACCACTGTATTACGTAGAACTGTCGTGTTTGGACTCATTTAAAAGAGCTCACCGAGACCAAGATGACTGTACTGGTTTTGCTTTCCTGGTGATCAGCTCCGAAGATAGATACAGGATCTCAACCACTGTATTACGTAAAACTGTCGTGTTTGGACTCATTTAAAAGAGCTCGCCGAGGTCAAGATGACTGTACTGGTTTCGCCTTCTTGATGATCAGATCCAAAGGTAGGTATAGGATCTCAAGCATATTAACGACTAGCAATGTAGTTAATTATTTTTATTCTTACACTAGTTTTCACATACCTACCTATATATTTTTTTTGCTTTTATGGTTTTCTTTTTTCTCAATGTATGTATATTCATAATCTAATAGAAATAACCACCAAAGACTGCATTACCTACTAAAAAAATATTTATGTATGTAACACATGCTACGTTATACGTGGCTACAGTATGACGACACGGTTAGCGCAGCGGTCGCGTGATCGCCTACTGCGGAACCGGTCGCGGGTTCGATTCCCGTACGGGACCAAGATTTTGTATGACCTACAAAAATTTGTTCCGGCTTGGGCGTATGTGCATGTGAGATTCTATGTTTGTAACTGCACCCCCGACACAGGAGAAAATTCTATTATGAGGCAACGTTTTTTTAAATAATTGTTGTGTTATGTATTAATAATTAATATTACATACATATGCTGAACTTATCTATATATTATAACTATGTATATCTGTTTTTTGTCTGTAAGTAATTGTTATAATGTAATAACTGTTGTGAGTGTAATATTACGTAGAACTTTTGTGTTTGGACTCATTTGAAAAGGCTCACCGAAAACAAGATGACTGTGATGATTTGCCTTCTGACGATCAGCATAATAAATTTTATAATACACTAGCTGTACCCGCGAATTCCGTTTCCCCTCACGATAGGTTCTTTTGTTTTATTCTGGTTTTCCCGTTTTACTGTCTAATTTTTCCCGCAGGAAAAAAGTATCATATATCCGCCTCCTCATCCTAAGCTACCTCCCCACTAATTTTCAGCCAAATCCTAGTTTTCCCGTGGGAATTTTTACCGTGGGAAAAGTATTATATATTATACCTTATATAATTAGCTATCTATTAGTGAAAATCCCGTCAAAATTGGTCCAGCCGTTACGGAGATTAGCGGGAACATACCTACAGACAGACAGAAAACGGGAACATACGTCTCCGGGACGGCCAGACCGATTTTGACGGGACTTTCATCAATAGATAGCTAATTATATAAGATAACACATAGTCTACTTTTCCTACAGTAAAAATTCCCACGGGAAAATGGGAAACTAGGATTTGACTGAAAATTGGTGGGGAGGTAGCTTAGAACCAGGAGGCGGACATAGGATACTTTTTTCCACGGGAAAAATAGACGGGAAAACTAGAATAAAACAAAAGAAACTATCGTAAAGCGAAACGAAGGTCGCGGGCATAGCTCGTCGTACATAAAGTCGAGGCGGCATGGTTAGCGCAGCGGTCGAGTGATCGCCTACTGCGCAACGAGTCGCGGGTTCGATTCCCGTACGGGACAAAGATTTTGTACGACCTACAAAATTTTGTTCCGGTCTGGGCGTATGTATTTGCATGTGAGATTCAATGTTTGTAGCTGCAGCCACGACACAGGAGAAAATCCAACTGTGAGATTCTTGTGAGAACAAACGTTCTTTGAAGAAAAAAGAGTGTAAATAAATACACGGTTATTTTTTTATCACCCTGGAAAATTTAAGGGACGCTTCACGACATGGTATTAGAATGATTTAAATATAAATAAAAAAAATAACCCCCCTCCTTAATTTTATATTAATTTTTAAAAAAATACAAAAAATGCTGCACTAGTTGAGAGCAGCATTTTTAGAGATTTTTTATTTTTTTTATTTTTTTTATTTTATTTTTTATTTCATTTTTTTTATTTTTTATATAATATTGGATGTGTCCTGAAGCGTCCCTAAAATTTTCCAGGGTGATAAAAAAATAACCGTGTATATGTAATCTGTATAGTGCCCAAACTTCTATGAAACGGCTATTTAAAAATGAAGCCACTATAATTATTTAAAAATTATTAAATTGATATTACACTTGACTGTGCTAATAAATGTGGTTATAAAGTTTTCTGTTTTTAGGCAATCAAAAAATCTACAAAACTCCCAAACAGTACATAAGGAACTGCCTACGACGAAAGTAAAAGGAATTTCGCCAGAATCAAACGAACTACGTTCTGTCGCTATTGACGAGGGACCAGTACAAAATATGAGGGTATGTTTTAGCGTCAACATACTCTGTGATTTATCAGAATATAGATTTTTATTTATATTTGTGTTATAATCTAACTACAAATTTAAAATTAAGATATATTTAACTGCCTAGTAATCATGAACATGCTATTTTTTTAGTTTCAACAAAATGAAGATTCTTTGCCTGGCCTTATTATTGAAAAAGAAGTACAATCACAAACAGAAGTCCTAAACATATCTGGAAGAAGAGTTGTCTTTTCACATATCGATCTTGTAAATATGGACAAATTCTTGTAACACTTATTAATTCACGAATGTTTGTAAAGCACTAACTGATTATTTGAACTTCACTTTGTATAACGGTATTATTCACAAGCGATAAATATTTTTAATAGTTATTAGTCCTTTATTGTGTTTTTCTATATTTTCTTATTATAATTGACAGGTCCAACATTTGATCTCAATATTGTAGCTCAATGCCTACGTGACTGACAAATGTCATATAATTAATTATTTTTCAAAAATCTTTCGTTTGACATTTATGTAGTTGTCTATTGTTATGGCCAGTATAAAAGCGGACCAGGGTCATTAGGAAGCCAGTCTACTACCAGCTCTGGTATTGAACGCAAACGGCTAAGGAGTAGCTAAGCTCCTTACACCAGCTTGGAACCTAACCACCACCGCCAGGCCTTCGTGATCATATCACTTCATGCCTACCTGCTGCCCACCTGACCACTCCGTCGCGCCTTCTACGGGTCCCTGCTGCCGTCTGCCTACGGAGCATCGTTGGGGCGCTCCTATGCTGCCTACCTATCCTCTGATCTGCCTATCCGGAGAGCTGTGCTGCCGTGCCTGTTCCTGCTCCGGCTATCCGGCTGAGCTGCTACTCGCCCCCGCGTCCTACCCTAGACAGGCTAGATTTTTATACACGGTTATTTTTTTATCATACTGGAAAATTTTAGAGGCAGCTCGGTAGACGCTAGACGACTCATATCAATAAAAAAAACATGTGGTTATATTTTTAAATTTTATCCGCCAATAATATTAAATTATAGACATTGTTCTTGTTTACTACAAGATAAGGTAAGATTATGAATGAATAAAGCATTTACTACTACGGGCTTAGGAAAATGCGGCAACGTCGCATTATTAATTCAAGCAAGATCAATCTACAACTCGTTTGAAATAAGAGTTATTATTGCACTAGACACTACAATAGTGAAAGACAGAGACAGTCGGCGCCGGCGCCGAGCGCCGGCGCCGTACATATAACCGTGTACATAGCTAGATGTTAGTTAAGTTAGATAATTAAGTTCGGTCGTGCCCTCCTTATCACCCTACCTTTGCATTTATTTTTTAATTATACGGTATTAACTTTTAACCTTGTTTTTCTTTTAGCTTCCTCCCTTTTTTTTGCACGAAGCCTTCCGCTTCGCGACAAGGTAATAAAGTAAATAGGGCTTGCAAAAACTTTCTGAACAGCCAAATGTTGTCAAAAAAGGCACGACTGGCTGTTCATAGATGCGTTTTGGTCCCTACGCTTATGTATGGTAGTGAATGTTGGGTATGGCAAAAGAAGGATGAAAGTAGGATTAATGCAGTGGAAATGAGAGCTTTGAGAGGAATGGCTGGAGTGACTCTGATAGATAAGTTTCGTAATAGTGTGATAAGGGAAATGTGTGGGATGAAAGAAGACATAGTGACAAAAATTGAAAAAGGAATGCTAATATGGTTTGGCCATATAGAAAGGATGAATGGAAGACGACTTACGAAAAAAATATACGAGGCAAATGCAAGTGGACAAGTCGGTAAGGGACGACCGAGACGAACTTACCTGGACCAAATAGGAGACATCTTGGACCTGCACCAAAAGGTCAGGTCAAGAGTACCCGTAACCGACGAGCGTGTACGAAAGCATTTATGAAAGTGGAGGACGCTAGAGACGTATGCTTAGACCTACGAGCACTTAACCCAATAGAGATGTAATTCATGCGAATTCAAAAGAAAACAAGAGTGTCAACTAGCTGCGGTGCGCGGGAGGTTGTGATCGCTCCGAGCACCTCCGAGGTAATCCCATAGATTCCGATGCATTGCGAGCCCGATCGCTAAGGCGAGGTGTTAAGGACTATTATGCGTGCGTCGCGAGCGGTCGCGAGGTTCTTTACGACGATGAGAGATTAAATAAATAAAATGACGATGAGAGACACACATTTACAATTAAATAAATATTTAAAAATATCCCCTATACCCTGATTACCATCTAGCACTAAAGTACTTGATACTTGAAGACGAATCAAACGAGCCCATACTCGATGTGGCTATGTCGATTAATTAATGAGTTCCTATGGCCATATTCCAGTTCCATCATTAGACCCTGCCCCCTGACCATGATCGCCCAAAACAATATTAAAACCGCGCTGAGAGCGGGATGGCGCTATACGCAGCAAGAGCGGTGTCTCTGTTTCAATATTGTTTTAACCTTGCTTTAAGCCATCATGGTAAGGCCCCTGGTTACCCTCTAGCACCAAAGTACTCGTCAAGACGAATCAAACGAGCCGAGGCTCGATGGGGTTGCGTCGTTGCTTTACTGAGTTTCTATGGCCACATTCCAACTCCATCATCAGACCCTGGTTACCATGTAGCACCAAAGTACTCGTCAAGACGAATCAAACGAGCCCAAACTCGATTAGGATGTGTCATTTCATTGCGAAGTTTCTATGGCCACCTTCCAGATCCATCATCAGATCAGCACCAATGTCATCATAATATTGTATTGTCACGCGATTTACACTTGTATGCTAAATTTTAGATCAATCGGTAACCGGGAAGTGGGTCAAATTTAATTTGCAAGATTTGATGACAAACATCGACATAGGTGAAAGTAAATAAAAGTTTTAAAAAAAATATAAAAAAAAAACCACATCAAAATCCGTTGCGTAGTTTTAAAGATCTTAACATATATAGGGAAAGACAGCGGAAAGCGACTTTGTTTTATACTATGTAGTGATGAGAAAATAAATGTCGCTCAGAGAGCGATTAAAGTAGGCAAAATAACACTGACTGGGCGCCGTGTCTGTAGTCTTATTTTATCTTGAGCTTGATACTTTGTAGTGCAGTTGTCTAAAAAGAGATGGCGTTAACGTGGGAATACTTTTACCAGCGGGCAAATGCTGAAGGTCATTGGGCGACGTAATACCCTTAAGGCCTTTCATCTGATATCCATATTGCTGGGTTTGGAAACGAACTTTTATTGGCAGTCATGTCGAATTAGGTAAACGTGGCTAGGTTTAATGTGTTCTAATCTTTAGGTCCTTGGTTCGATATCCATGTTACTTAGGTGTATAAAAAAAAATGTGATCCGTCATTTTAGATATTAGGATAAGGGTCCCGTACTACGCGTAACCCAGAATCATTGCAGTCAGATATTTTGTTTAATTATCAATATCAATCAATTACTTTTAATAGTTTTAAATGGATGAAAGAGTTTGATTCCTTAGTCATAATGTTAAAACATATAACACCTATTAAAATACTTTTCAACATTTCAAAAATTGTACCGATTTTGAGAAAATTGGTCAAGAATTAAACCAATCTAAAATTTTATATTTGTGACGTGATATTGTCATAAAAAATGCTTTATACATTGCTTAAATGGCTTGATCCTTTTGCCTTACCACCAGGGTAATACATAAGAAAAGGACAATTTAAACTTCCTAAACTTCTTGGTTTGCGAAATCCAGATGGGCACAGCCAATAACAGAAAAGATTGTTTTTCTTTGCACTATGTGACAGACTTGTCAAAATAATTTCACGTGCGCCATGTTGATTTTCTACATAAGCATTGTGCGGAAATTTTATATGGTATTTTATCACGAAAAATAAAACGTGAATTTAAACAAATGAAATTATGCCTAAATGATCTTCCGGAAAATTCTAAGCATTGTGGTGTAAGCCATATCAAATTCTGTCGAGTAGTTTCGGAGATCATTCCGGACAAACAGACAAACAAACAAACACATACACAAACAAATTTTTTAAAAGCCCAAAAAACCATGAAAACGACAATAATGTCGATATCACATTTTACCACCCCATTTCACCCTATTAGGGGGTGAATTTCAATAAAATACGAAACATGTTATTCATCGATTCTATTAACGAATGTTTATGCAAAATTTAAAGTAGATTGGACCAAGGAATCTAGTTGTCCCATACAAACTTTGCCCCCTTAGGGGTAGTTTCGGAAAATCCTTTCTTAACGGACGCCTACGTCATACAAAGAACACACCCTCCAAGTTTCAAGTCTCTACGATCAGCGGTTTAGGCTGTGCGTTGATCCGTCAGTCAGTCAGTCAGTCATTCAGGACAAAGAATTTTATAGGTATAGATAACGGATGTAAAAAAACCAATCGCAAAGCCGAAGCTCACGTATTGAACCCATCGTCAATATCATTTTTGTCTTCTGGACCATACCTGGGAAATTAATAGTTACCGAGACATTTAAGTTCAAAGTGACAATTATTTTTTCGGGATTATTATACCAAAGTGTTTGGAACATGATTTGTTAATTTTCATCTAAAGAAACATCAAAGAAAAACTCAGTATTTATTAACAAATAAAAGTTTTTAATTTACAACGCACAATGTATTTACAACGGACGCTGTCTATTGTCGCCGCGAGCCACTGACTCAAGCAGAGACGATATCCGTAGCGCGCGAGCACATTGCGTAGTACATTTAGCAGTTGTTTTTTAAAACCTAAAAATAAATTTCGTTTCCCACCTAAATTTTTTTATATAAGTTAATTTTAATGGTCTGAATGCGTAGACGCGGGCTTTGTGATTGGTTTTCTTACACCGTGAACGAGTATATTAATAGAGAGTCGTTTGTTTGTTTGTTAAAACTATTTTTCGGATGACTTTGTGGACCACATCGGCTGCTTCCAGGGAGCACCGGTTAAGAACCACTACTCTAAATAGATAGAACAGACCTCTTCTCCATAACCTGGATATAAAGTAAATCTTTAAAAGAACTATTTTGAATTCGCAACCGAAGTTAGCGAATGGTTAACGTTAAGGGTCAAATTTTTACCTTTAAAGGTATTGAGTTCATATCTAACAAACCTGCAGATCGCGACACCAATCTTCATGTAGTTGTATATATAATGACTTAAGGTCTTTCATTAGTTGATCAGCAATTGCTAGCAGTTCAGTGCTCCCTTCGAAATCCTTGAGGTACGTATCAGCACAGTTGCGAATGTCCTTTACCTGCAATTATTCAGGAAATATTACCTAAATTATATATATTTTACACTAATTTAAAAACACTTCTTAAACACTTCTATTTCCCAGACATACTTCCTAAATCATTGCCATTATTTAATTAGTCCATTTGTGGACTTTCGTCCCTTCAATATAAAGACTACCTTTTTGTAACTGCTATTTGTTTAAGATACTTAAAGCCTACAGAGAAATAAAAACCTTAAATAAAAAAAATGCGGTGACCTACTTTTACTTCCATCTGCCTGGCCCACTGCACTTGTTGCACTAGTGGCGACATCTCAGGGGATTGATACATTTGCACGTCAACTTCATCAGAATTAATTTGATTTCTGATTGTCTTCAGCATGGATAGTAGCGATTTAACAAATATCTCCAATTCGTCGTTCAGGGCACTCTTGACCAGTGGCCTGTCGATCAATGACTTGTATCTCATAAATTCATATAGCATCTGAAAAAGTGCATCATTAACTCATTTCAATTTTACGACATATTCACCCGTGAAATCAAAGAAATGACTATAAGTTGTACACTATATGTAGAAGTTGCAGCGCCATCTACAATGGCACATATTTTTTTCACTCTGTTCAAAATAAAATGTATTTTCTTAAGCCTTCCTTCGTCTCCCTCCAGCCTTTCAACTGTATTATTTAAAAATCACTCTGCAACTAGGGCTCCATCTATTGTCAAAGATCGACAAAAAATAGGCACAATTCCACATATATCTTACACAGAACATTTGTCTTCTTATAATTCCTAGCATGTTCATCCTATAACAGATGTCCATACTAAAGTGACACTATGAGATGGTTTTCAGACAATTCAATTAATTACAAGAGCATTTACCAGTGGTGGGTGTAGGTATAGTGCTATTTCATGGTATTCGTTGATCGTAGCATAACGAGGATAAACCCTCACCTTCAATCAAAAATTGCCTAATACTATATTTAATTCATAAATCCGCATCCTACAAGTGTAATCACTTTTTTAACATTAATACAAAACCTTTTCAGCAATAAGAGTACAGCAGTCATGGCAACAATTGCTATAAGCCACAACCTTTTCAATTATGACACTTGATATAAATTATTACAAAAGACAGGTATCTTAATTGAAAAATAAAAGGTCTCTTTGAAGTTTAATCTCAGCTGAAGCACGACTGTACCTGCTTTGTTGAAGTATTATGCAGACGAGGCTTTAATTTTTCAGCAATTTTCAATTCAGCCGGCCGCAAATTTGATGCAAACTTCAAGACTGCCGCATCCCAAGCTTGATTTGGACCGTTGTATATCCATACATTTATGGCTGTAATATGAAATGGATTTTTTAGATTTTACAGACAATTGATTACGTGTTTGACAAATTCATTTTTTCGTATAAGGCTATGTTTGACACGTTTGACAAACAACGTCTTTGAAGGAAATCTGGATTGACGTAGTGTTTGACAAATAAGTTTGAACGTGTACGGCGGTGTTTGTCAAACAAGATCTCACTCGTTGTCTTCACTCGTCAATGTAGGCTTAAAATTTAAAGTTGTCGAAATCGACGCCATCGAATCGAGCAGCTGGTATAGAATTATTTTAATGCGCGGGCGGACAATTTTAGTGATTCTTCAAATGTTTTATTTTTATTTATTTATTATTCTTGAGTACATTGGTGTACAAGGCGGACTTAATGCCAAAGACATTTTCTGCCAGACTGTTTTATAGACCATACACAGGCGGGCGGATCGCTCCGTTTTTGACTAAGTTATCATTTGTTTGTACTACGTTGAATTTGTAACGTTGGTATATCACTAGCTGACCCGACAACGCGTTGCTGTGTCTCAGTAGTCAAAGTATGTGCTTTGTTCAATAAATGTCAGATCAATGTTGTACTAGTTAATATAAAACATCCTAGTGAAATAGACTGAAGCACAAAGAAACAAACACAACGCCATCTACTGAATGCTTACTTAAGCTATACTCTGTCCATTCATTTATTATCTTTTTGATAGCTCACGCCTATGAATTACCGTTTTTTTTTCGTAATTACGTCACAGAAGATATAATAGTACTACGTACAGAACGGCTACTCACCTCCCCGCACTCATTTCAAATACTTCGCCCCACCCGGCACTTCGTTGTAGACATCACTGACACATAAAAGAGGGCGCGCGCAATCGCTCGGGCGTGGCGACACTTCACGTTCATCAAGTAGACGCGAACGCCGGCCGATAACATAGATAGCGCTATGCGGGTAAAAGAGAAGGTAGTCACTGCACTTCTCGTGTCATTTCGATTGATAGCCACGCGCTCAGAGGCGCGTTCAGCGCCTTCGCGCGAAGTACAACTTTTCGCTCTAACCCCGTTCAATGCCTTCGAGCGTGACAACCGGGTGAAACAACCGGCCCGTTCAAGACCTTAGGCTATGGTCTCCTATAAACGCCATCGGCCGCGTACAGCGTCACGCCGTACGCTGCGTTACGATGCTTACTATAGAAATGTACTGTTGTGGTCTCTTTCGTACGCTGATGTGGGCGTGTGGACGCCGTAGGCGACATTGTAATGCTTTGCGCCGCGTCTCTAGCTATTTCGAACCATTGCAGCGTAAACGTCTTATTTGGCGTCAGTACAAAATGTCGAAATTTAATAAAGAAAAATACGAATTATTGATTATATCAGTCCAATGTTATAGTGCATAATACAATAAAAGTGATAAGGAACATGAAAATAATATCTAGAAACACAAAGGTTTACAGCAACTTTTTCGTCAGGTGATATGGGATAGGATGCCTTTTGATGGCAATTTTATATTATTATATATGATTGCAAAAGTTGTTATATATGTTTGAATTGTTCTTGATTGATACGAAAATATTCCATAAATTTAGTATTGTTGTCTTTGACTTGTTTCATTATGAAAATCTGGAAACACTTTCTTTCTTTCTCTTTATAAATAAATAATCAGTGCCTTGATGCCCTGAGTTTTCTTCGTATGCGGTTGTTTTATACCTCCTCTTCAAGTAACACAAACGCAGCCAAAAGTGTCGAATTTATATCCATTTTATATAACACGACTACGCGTGAGCGCTGTTTGTCGTCGTTCGCGTATGAGATGTATTGACCGCTGACGCTGTGCCTGGCGTTCAGACGTCGATCGAAACGTTTACGTTGAAGTCGGACGCTGCATACAGCATTTAATAGGAGACCGAGGCCAGAGTGTCGGCGCGAGTTACAACCGAACAACCATCGAATTTGATGGTTGTAAAACGCTCTGACGTTTATTACTGAAATACTCTTACGTGATTGGATGATATTGGCGGCCATATTCTATAATGTCATCTACTAGAAAGAGAGAGAAATAAAAAATCAGTAGAAACGTCATTTGCTTAAGTAGTAGTAATAGGTAATTGATTTGCGAACGTTGTATGGAGTGTCCGGGGTGTGATTACGTACTACGGTAATGTCGTACTTTATTGACGGGTAACGCCCACTTAGTGAAGTTCCTTATACATAACAAACAACCACAGACTATAAAACAGATAAGATAAATCGATGATATGAAAATAAATCGGACTTTATGTAAGTATTATTTCTGTAAATTTACAAAAACAAGAAAATAAAAATAGTATCTATAAATGCGTGATTAATTATTTGCAAGGAGTATTGTTTATTTTGCATATTACCATTTAAAAATAGCAACAGTAACATTTTCAAGCATAAATTTCAATAAATAAAAATCAGTAGGTAGTTCCTGAGATTAGCGCGTTCAACCAAACAAACAAACTCTTCAGCTTTATAATATTAGTACAGATTTATATGTATAAATATTTTAATATTAATGAATTATTATTTATATAGTTACTTATTTCAAATATAATTTAAAAAACTAATAATTAATATTTAAACAAAAAATATTTTGATGCATTAAATCGATTGTAAGTTCTTCTTAAATAAAATCGATTATTATTTGAAATCGAATCGGGAACGTGCGAGGGCGTCACTAATTTCAAATTGCCACGAACTGTCAATAAGATAATAAATGAATGGACAGAGTATAGAAAAACAAATATTTGACTCACATCGCCATCTATTAGAAATTTATAGAACTTATACATAGTAACAAATCATACAATTCGCAATAATAAATATTAAGTCAATAATCGAGCAGAAAACTATCCCACCTTTTAATTGGCCATAGATAAATCACGAGCAAGTGAAGGATTCTAATGATTGAATCACAAATTCACAACTATAGGGAGTAATTCATGATGCTTGAATCACAAGCGTAGCGAGTGATTTAAGTGTTAGTTTAATTTAAACACATTTTACTGCAGAACTGGCAGACTATTAAATGAATTTTACATTAAGATCCTTCGGTAGACATACTCGTATTTGAAGGTCTCTGCATACGTAACGTGCTTAGAACGTGGACGGAGCGAGGACGGCACGGAGACGGGACATGGTTTAGAAAACCCTGACGTGGAGTTTAATGCATACGCAACGTGACAGTGACTCGTAACTAACGTGCTAGTGTTGTGAATAGGAAAGATGGACTTTTCATTTGAAGAATTGGCTATATTATTATTGCTTTAGATGACGAAAAAGTTATGGCTGCCAAGAGGAAAAGGAGATTTTCTGTACATCTTACATGGCAAACAAGAGAACAAAAAGAATTTCACAAATTTTTGAGCATATGTTGTCGAATCTGAATCATTATTTTTTTAGCTTAACAAAATAAGATGAGTTTCTATCAAAATTTAAGTATTTTTTTGTGTTCCAAATAGAAATTAATGAAATTCAGTATAATATTATATCCCTGTTAAAAATTAAATGAAACTTATCGTTTTCAGTGAGTGGTAATTCGAATGCAATTTTACGCCACAGAAATTTTTTATGCTTCGTGTCTAAATACTTTGCGTCTGCAAAATTATACAAAGCTGGATATGAACGTAGGTACACACTCGATTAGTTTTTCGTCGTCCATTTTTAATTCTTGTGGCATCACTATATAGGTATCTGAAGCGAGCGGAGTGAGTGTGCATACGCAGCGAAACCACGGACGGGGCGGAGCACGTGTCGGGCGGGATGTGCTAAACATCGTCGCCGAAGATATTTTTCCCGTTACGTGGGCGCCACGTTCCCGTCCCGTCCGTGTGCTCGTGACGTATACACTATCGGATACATTTTCTATAAAACGATATTTCCAAAATTTCCCGTCCCGTTTCGTCCGAGTAAAAACACGTTACGTATGCAGAGGCCTTAAGGCTCTAAACTATGACATACTCAATTGGGTGATCTAGTCAACTGAGCCCCTCGGCATCGTAACAGATATAAGGCAGAGATATTTAACATGAAGCCTGCGACTGTGAGGCGAATGGTGGCTGACTCTTATTTTAATTAATTTCTATAAGCGTTATATGTATCTGTACTATAGTACTCAGTATCTAGTGATAAGCGTTGTTGTGTGTTTTTCTAATGTTTATCTGTAAAAACCTTTAAATGGCTTATATAAATATATACTGGTACCCATGTAATTTTTAATAGCTGTAACATAAATAAAAAAATAAATAAATTAGAATCCTGAGCGACACGAGTGATTCATGGCCCTCGATATAAATCCGTTTTATTCATGAGTTGTATACTATACTTTATACCAGAGATTTAAATCGTTAGATGCGCCCTGCGCTTCCAAAAAGTGACTACATTTTATGTCTGTGTGCGTTACATGACAAATTCACACAACAACGCGACGCGCCATAAAACTTTGACACCTAAAATCGCTAATATGCAAGGGGTCAAACTAATTTGGTTTAAACGACAAAACAATGACACGTATATCGATCTCGCTCACGCACGTATTGTTCGGTCTCGCTCGTACAAACACGTACCGGACGCCAAATTAAGTAAGTGATTTATTTAGGAAATAATGAAAATAATTAATAAATAGTATAAAATGTTATTCCCTTAGATTTGTTGGTATTCCTCGAGTTATTAAAACACTTTCTAAAGGCACAGGAAGGCATATTTTATTATTTTACACTTGAAATTAGGGAAAAGAAAAAAATGCATTTTACGTCCAACGCTCGGTGCTTTCTGCCACAGACTACGACGGGATGAGTGAGCTCACTTATCCCAACGTTGACACATTTTCGAGCGCCTTATATATGGGAAGGGCGCATCTAACGATTTAAATCTCTGCTTTATACCATGACTACGTGAAAAAGAAAGATTTAAGCAAAAATAGACATTTAATGAAGAAAAAAGGAAGGATAAATCAATTAAATCGCACATTAAAATTGGAACAATTACTAAAATTAAGAATAATTTTATTCTAATGCCAAACTCCTTATAGAAAACATCGACCAATTAAACCTCGGGTAGTTATTTGCACAAGGAGTTTGCATGTCGAGTACAATATTAATTGCACAAGGAATTTGTATCGTATATTTTTTTGCGCAAGGAGGTTGTATAGCCTTGAAATGGAGGTCGAATATATTGGTGTGTTCTAAATTCTAATACCAAAACAATGATTAAAAGTTATTTTTATTCACTGTTTTCTGTGGATAAATTAATCTTTTTAGAGGAGCAATAGTATAAAATAACATAATGCCCTCTGAAGACCGTAATGTATTCTAGGGAAGAAAATGTGCTTAGAAGTGGGACGTATACCTATGGGTTGAATGATGGTCCATGGGAGCTCGCAGCCCACGTCCTCGCGGCGGCTTATCGCGTCCGCGCAGACGCTCGGGACGGCGACCGGCGTTTGGCGCCGAGGGAGAGGGCCTCCGCCTTGGAGGAGGCCACAGTGGAGGTGTTTCGCCTGTGGTTTGAGGAGCTCGAGGAGCTAACGGGTTCGGCCTCGGTCTCGGACACCCTGTCCAGGACCGTCGAGGCCATGCACCCGTTCCTCACCACATGGGCGAACCGGCACCACGGATCGCTCTCGTACCACTTGGTGCAGATTCTTAGCGGTCATGGTTGCTTTGGCCGCTATCTGCACCGCATCGGACGGGAAGCGACCCCCGAGTGCCACCACTGTGGCGCCCAAGAGGATACTGCGCAGCACACCTTAGCGGTTTGCCCCTCCTTCTCCTCGGAGCGCCGTGAGCTGACCGCCGTCATCGGCGATGACCTCTCCCTCCAGAACGTGGTCCGCGCAATGCTGGAGGGAGAGAGGACGTGGGACACGGTAAACTCCTTCTGCGTGGACGTGATGACGCAGAAGGAGTCGGCGGAGAGGGCCAGGGAGGAGGATCCCTTGGCCGATCCATGCCGCCGCAGAAGGCTGGGGCGAAGGAGGCGGAATTACGCCCGCCTTCTTCCTCCTGACGGCAACCAGCGGGGCCCAGGGTTGGGAAGCCCGGGTCCTGCATTGCACAGATTGCCGCCAGTCGCTGATCCCCTGGATGCCCCGGGGGATCACCGGCCTCCCCCTTCTGGGGGGGTGAGAGGGGCTCGCCCTAGGCGAGCAGACGCTGATGAGGTCGTGGATGTGTTCATCCGAGTTCCCATGACCTTGTCAGGCAGCGACGCGTCCCTTCTCGGCGTATCCTCCTCAGATGAGGAGGATGCGGCGATGATGGACGTGCTCGCGCCAAGGCGTATGTGAGGGGCATCGGTGGGTTTTAGTCGGTAGGCCGCGGTTCCTGGCTGACACTTTGTCCCCAGGGACCGCGGAGAGTCCGACATGTCCCAACGTTAAAAAAAAAATGGGTTGAATGATGGTGACATTTCAAGTTTTAAAAAATTAATATTAAATAATGCTTAGTATTACCTAAGTATTAAAAAAAAATCTTACTTTGAAATGGTTCAAACAAATGTTTAATTTCCAATTCATCCTTTTCTTGTTCACTTAACAATTTATTCAATTGACAGTATGTTGCTCTGATGTCATGAATCTGAAATCATAATAAATCCATGAGCATGAAGTATTTTGTACCTGTGACTGAAGTATATTATAGGACAGTGTCACCCCTTTCCGTGGGTAAGCATCTGTAATATGAATCACCACAAGGTTCCTGGGTGGTGCTAAACGGATGACAAGTTACCGGTGGTACGCATCGGCCGTGGTTAGTTTGTTACCATCCACTAGACCAGGGCCGTCCAGACCACACACGGTCGCGGGCCAATACAAAACACTATACACGGTGTTTCATAATGACCAATAAATAATCAATGCGTTATCTAAAACTAATTATTAAAATGTGTTTACACGTAATGTCATTTAACCCAAAATTTTCATGTATATCATAGGTGTCTATGATTTACATGAAAAGGTTGGGTAGTTACATATCACATGCACATACGCCCAGACCGGAACAAATTTCTATAGGCCATACAAAAAATTTCGACCGACCTCTGCACTAACCGTGTCGTCAAGTGTCGACATTGTACTCTTTATTCACAGACAAAACTTGCATACAAATCATACGCTGAATTGTTTTATTAATGTTGCATATAAAATAGTCATATTTTTGATTAAATGCACGATTTTCATCACTTCCTTTTCATTTCATCGCAGACATAAGTTTTTGTTATTTTGATAAAAAAATTATGTGTGCAACACAAAACATTAATACGAAATTAAACTACTCAAACGTTCAGACCACGTTCAGACGATAGCTCTCATATCGAACGATAAATTTTATTGAAAGACGACGACAATCGGCTACCGTAATTTCCCGAATGATAGTGAGTGGCAGCAGAAAACATAATTATGTAATGAATGAATTGGGATGATGACTGAATTCTAATTTTTACGTCTCGTCATTAAATATTAAAATACCGTGGAAAAAGATGCAGTCCTGTGAAATCAGAATTAAAATCGGCTTAGAAATACATTAGATACAAGCATTTTAAGTTGTTAATTTGAAGGCGATTAGACAGAGAGATCCGACATCAACCGTGACGTCATTGTTGAGTACGGCCATATAAACTCCTTGTAAATTGCCGTTTTGCTAGAAAGAGATGGAGAACAATCTTTAATACCTTATATCTTGGTTGTTTTTATAGTTATTCGAAAACCGATTTTTTCTTTCTGTTTATTATATGAACGAGCTTATATTAAAGCAAAAAAAAAATTTTGTCATCTAGCCTATTATAATGCACTTTTGAACCAGTCGTACAAAAAAAATAAATACAAAATCTTTGTCAATTGAGTAAATTAATGTGAAGTGTAATAAACTAAATAAAACATTTTAAATATTAAAAAAAAAAATAAAAAAAATCTTTTTTTGATACTTGTGGTAGTTTAGAAACATGTCGCGGGCCGCACAAATGTAAGCCGCGGGCCGCGCTTTGGACAGCCCAGTAGGCCTACTCTTGGACCATTTCCAATCGATCGTCATTGAGATTGTCACAGAACACAGAAAGAGGTTAGAAGGGCTATGTGGGCGGGGCACTGTAGCCACAACTATGAGTAAATGGTCATACTTGTGGCCCCGCAACGCGAACGCGTTACTTAATCACTCACGGACAACTACAGAGAGTGTATGGTGAAGCGCTACGTTATAAATATTAAAAAAATGCCTTGTTATGCTATAATTACCTGTAAAACAAGAAGCCAGGTGTCAAATGTTTGTTCAAGAAGGAATTTCTTTCCATCAGTAAGTAGTAAACTTGTTCATAATAACTATTTTCAGTCAAAATCCACCAAAACTTGATCATAACGATAAGTCACATAATATGTTTCTAAAAAATATACATTACCGTCAATGTACGCACGCGACTTTTACCATATTATTCAGAGCGCGTAATGTACCCTGCGTTCCAGATAAAGCACTGCTACTTTCTGAGGCTAAGATCTGATGTTAGCCTCGTTTTGCGTTTCTTTTAAGAAATGTTGACATTTTTAGCCGCGCTAATTGTTGCAAATGAAACGCAAGGTACTGATTTTTCGTGCTGAATTTTGACACCTCACTTAATTAGTCCAGCCACTTAAATTTTTTATAATATAAATCAGAATTGGCTAATACTACAAATATCTTTCAATATTTTTTTTAAATCCGCTGAAAATCCTTTCTGATTCATGAAAAAAAGATTCCAAATGTCAAATTTGAAAGCTGTCAAAAAGTGGTATCAGAGGACCCATCTATTAGCATGGGTATTTGATGCTAGCATTTCGTGTTAAAAATGCTTAAATGAAACGCATGACAACCAGCAAGAAAAACTAGCATCACCGGCTAATGAAACGCAGAGATGCTAAAAATGTTGGTATTTATGGCTAAAAATGCTTATCTGGAACGGGCCGGTAGTATACTGCTTTCGGTAGTAACGCATTTGGTTTAATGAGCAATAACGCAATACAAGCCCTAGTGCCGTGCTTATCACAAAACGCACGCATTACATTTTATCGATAATTATATATTTTTTAATATTTGTATAAAGTAAAAATAAAATTTTATTTGTCAATTAAAATGTCATGATAAGAATTATTGCTTATCGCTAATACTTACTATCCTTTCTAACATATTCATATAAGTACGGCAGTGGTATCAGATTCATCATTCAAAATTATAAAATTAAATTCAATTTTCTCCATACAAATAGTGCGATTAGTAAAAAAATGTATGAACAAATTTTAAACTATAGTCTATTCAAGATAAGAAGGTTCCACTGACAGGTCGAACTTTTCCGTTTCATGCATACTAGTTTCCGTGATTAAAAATATAATTTTTTAAGAATATTACATCGCCTTCAGTTATTTTTATCAACAATGCAACATTTAATTCCACATTAAATAGAAACATTAACATCAGTCCAGTTAAATATAAACATTTATAATTCGGATAAAATATTTGTTCAATTAAGTATTTATTCGAGTCGTGAATCGGAACTTATACTTTACACAAATATTTTATTTGTAAACTTCTATAAACAAATATTTTTTCAGAATTATAATTTTATTTAACTAGACTGATGAACTAGACTATATGTGGAATTAATTATTGTATTTTTGATAGAAATAATCTAAAGAGATAAATTATATTTTAAAACATAATATTTTAATCACGGAAACTAGTATGCATGAAACGGAAAAATTCGACCTGTCAAGGGAACTTTCTTATCTTGAATGTACTATAATTTTACACGTTAGAATTTTTAATATCATCATAATATTTATATAACTATTTTAGTTATATCCTGTCCTACACATGCCGTTAGGACACCGCCACCGTGGCGTGGGGTGGTCAGTATAGTCTTGTTATTATTGGTACATTATTGGATTCGAACTGTAATCGTACAGTACGAGTAAGGTACAAGAACAACTTATTCGTGCTATTAGTACTATTAGTACCGTAGATTTCTACCACTTTTGATACAATGAATAGTACCGTACTAATAGGCACGAGTATTGATTGAATTATTCGGCTTATTAATATGGAGAAAGAAACATATTTAGGAGATTGAAGTTTCAGAGCAATATAGGTTTCAGACTAAATACACGCAATTTTTAATGAAATTGGCGATAATCATAGCTCAATACACTAAAAATTTTTAAATTATAATAATATCAATACATAAAAAAATTACGTATTTATTATGGATGAGTTCAATTAAAACTCGTACCCCCTTTGCTACACAAGGTGCTATCTGAACTAAACTTCATATAAAACTCACACTTGGTAATTTTTTGATAAGTCCTTTATGTGTGACCTCATTAGCTGTGGGGTGTACGGGGGTAAAAAATGGGGGTTTTCGAGATATAAACATTTTTGTGAATATTTTTCTTCAAATTATGCAAGGTTCAAATTCCTCACGAAAGGTTCAAGTCCCGGCTCCCTACTTAATACGGTAAAATTTTTTAAGTGTTGGCTTCATACAAAAATCAGTTAGAAGGTTTTTTTACTTTTTCGGAAAAGTCTCCCTTTTTTTTGATAAGTATGATTTTCGCCAATTTGAGAAAAAAAATTGCGTGTTTGGTCTTTTGGTCTTAGTTATATTGTTTCGAAATTTCAATCTGCTAGTTATGTTTCTTTCCGCATAAGCGGAGTGATTCAATCAATATTCGTACCACTTAGTGCGGTACTATTCATTGTACCGTACTAATAGGTATAATGAATGTAATAATTATTTTTAGGTTTTCAAAATATTTCAAATATTAAAATTGCTATCAATATTTAATATCGATAACTATTCATCGATGTCAATCCCTAAACCAATGTAATTTGTACACGCTGCATCCCACGGCTCTTCACGGCAGTGAGTTTCTGTGTGAGTGAGCGTTGTGATTGGTTCAGTCCGATATCGCGCGATGATTAGTTTTTGATTGGCTTTCATTGACCTTGCACGGGCAGCGCAAACTTATGTTTATTGGCTTAAGAAAAACTAGAAAAAGAAGTGGGAGCAAAACTGGCGACAGCGGTTCCCGTACAAACCGTGCATGATTGCCTTACTAACGTCTTTCTGTGTTCTGTGGAGATTGTGACTTTTTGTACGCTTGATTTTCCACATTGGCACAAAATTGGAACCATATTGTGGTGATTTTGAGTAGCCCAAACTCGGTGCTATCAAATTTTCTGAAAATACGGATCCACTTTGTCGCTAGTGTTGTTAAATAAGCGTACGAAAAATCACAATCTTAATTCCGATCGATTGGATTTGGTTCAAGAGTACCCCTACAGCACTAGACTGATGCCTAGTTTCTATAGCAAAAACGATTCGTTTTTGCTACGGACAGTTATATTTTGGCATATTTTCCATAGAATAAAAAATGACAAAATTTCGTCTTTGAATCGTTTTTGAATATAGGAACCGGGGTGGTGATTTTGTAACTTATCGATTGATCGACAATCGTTAAATTATCTTCATTATCTATATGTGTTGATTGATTCGTTCGACTTATATGTCAAGACTGTTCGAATATGATGGCCGATGAGTTACAAAATCAGTGTGCATTACCGCAGCAAAATGTTGTGCTTTAGAGAATTGAGAGTACCTATATCAAATAATTAGTTTATCATGAGGAGAAATTAGTTCATGAATAGCAAAATTTGTTCGCATTGTAGTTTTAAAGTTATTCGGGAAAAACAGATTATGCTAGAGTAATGTTAAAAACGTTACCCTGGCAAAATCTTTTTTTATAAAATCGTTTCCATCCAGAACCAAATACATGAATTTGTTACGTATTAAATGTTTGTGAATAGCAAAATTTGTGCGTGTTGTAATTCTTAAGTTATTTAAGATTTTGCTGCGGTAACGTTTTAGGATATCCCAGATCTCGAAATCGGTTGAACATAGAAGTTTGAAAAAATACAAATAATAGACCTTAATTTGTTCAAATTTGTTCAAGCATTAGTTTTTGATTTGCTTGATGAATACCAATGTAATTAAATGTTTTCAAAAATCAGAAAAAACGAATTTCTCAGTAAACCAGTACACTAACAATAAAATAAAAAGCTGTAACAAGTACCCTTGGTACACCTTTATAACGACAAAATTCAAAATTCAAATTCAAAATTCAAAATTCAAAAATCTTTATTCAACATAGGCCTTTACAGGCACTTATTGACGTCAAAACAAAGCAACACATTCTAATTTAAAGGAAACATATTAACCTTGTATGTGCATACATCCTGAATATAATCAGGATGTCTGCAAATACAAGTAGGAATGAAAAAAAAAAAAAGTTGATTCTACACCTGTTCGGAAATTGGGAGGCCTTCTCGAGAAGAACAGGCAAGAAACTCGAAAGGTCAAATTTTTTATCTCCTCTTTTAAATCGCCATTTACAATATCGGTTCTGTTACATAGTCATTGAAAATTATAAAATACATTCAGTAAGTATGCTTACATACACTTAAAATGTCAGAAAAACATGATAAGCTTAACACTAAGCATTATACAATAAATTATGTTGTTACCAAACATGACATCTGATAACTAGTCTAGCTAATTCCATATCGTGTGGTCACTTAAATAATCATTCACTTTGTAATAACCTTTGTTCATGAGAGTCTTTTTAACGTGAACTTTAAATTTATGAATTGGTAAATCGGTGATACTTTGTGGAAGCTTATTATAAAATGCTACACACCTCCCTAGAAATGAACCACTAGTTTTATGAAGCCTGTAAGTTGCAACGGCAAGCTTATTTTTATTTCTTGTGTTTATATTATGGTAATCACTATTTTTAACGAATGTAGCATAATGCTTGTGTACATAAACTAAATTGTCATAAATATACTGACTGGCTAAAGTTAAGATATTAATTTCTTTGAACAATTCTCTAAGTGAGTCCCTAGCCCGTAAATTATAAATGGCGCGAATTGCTCTCTTCTGTAACACAAAAATTCTTTCAATATGAGCCGCCGAACCCCATAACAATAATCCATATGACATAATACTATGAAAATAACTAAAATAGATTAATCTCGCCGTTTCAACATTAGTTAAAAGCCTGATTTTCTTTACTGCGTACGCCGCCGAACTTAGTTTGCCAGCCAAGGATTCAATATGTGGGTCCCATTGTAACCGTGAATCTAAAGTAATGCCTAAAAATTTCGTGTTATTTACAAGGTCAACTACATCCTTATTCATATTTAAGTGGGTATCAATCTGCCTTACATTTGGCAAAGAGAATTTAATGCATTTCGTTTTCTTAGAATTCAATGACAAATTATTAGTTGTAAACCAGAACAGAACTATAGAGAGAGCATTATTTACATCGTCAGAGCATTGTTTCCCTCGGTCAACCTTAAACAATAATGATGTGTCATCTGCAAATAATTCAGTCTCACATAAGTCTTCAATGTAATAAGGCAGGTCATTGATGTAAATTAAAAAGAGTAATGGACCCAATATTGATCCTTGGGGTACCCCCATAAGAATAGGTGCACTGGCAGACTCCGATTTATTAACGACAACTCTCTGCAATCTGTCTGATAAATATGATTTAATAAGACTTACTGCTTCATTTGAAAAACCATAATGTTTAAGTTTATGAATAAGCGTTTCATGACTTACACAGTCAAACGCTTTGGAGAGATCGCAAAAAACTCCAATTACATCCTGCTTGCCCTCCCAAGCATCAAAAATATGTTTAAGAAGTGCTATTCCGGCGTCAGTAGTGGATTTTCCTTTGGTGAAGCCAAACTGTTTGCCATGTAGTAATTTATTTGTTAATAAATGACTTAATATCTGGTTATACATTATTTTTTCGAAAATTTTGCTTAATATTGGTAATATTGAAATAGGTCTAAAATTCGAGGGATCTTTTTTATCTCCAGATTTAAACAAAGGTATTAATTTGCTGTATTTCATTAGATCAGGAAATATGCCCTCATCAACACAAGTATTAAAAATTAGCGCTAACTGAGGAGCTATTTCATTTATAATAGACTGAATTATGTGAGTCGAGATGCCCCAAAGATCTTCCGTCTTTTTCTTGCTAAGCAAACGGAAAGTTTTCAAGATAGTTATCGAATCAACATGGCTAAATTTCAAAGTTTCGCTGCACTTATCTACACTTGACTCCAGGAGGGTGACCGCCACATTGGAAGATGAATTTAGATTACTGGTAGTTATAATAGGAATTTCAGAAAAGTAATCAACAAAAGCGTTGGCAACTTCATTGTCCGACTTAATAATGTTATTGTTTATTTCTAACGAGAATGAGTTTCCAGAACATTTTACTTTCCCGGTTTCTTGATTTATAATATCCCATGTTGTCTTAATTTTATTTTTCGACATATTTATTTTATTAAATATGTACAGAGATTTAGCAGCCAAACAAGCATTTTTAAAAGTTTTTGAGTATTTTTTAACATAATTTAAAAAAACAGGATCAGCGGAAGCTGCTTTTTGTGAATAAAGTTCATATAGCTTTCTCCTACTCTTATAGATACCTGGTGTAGCCCAGTCACTAAATTTCGTCCTATTTTCGTTTAGTTTAATTACCTTTTGTGGAAATATGTTGTTACTTTCAGTTTTCACTAAATTAAATAAATTATTGTATAAGACATTGGCATCTTTATTTATGGTGGGCAGAGATGCGATTAAAGATGTTATTTTCCTTTTAAATTTACTTAAACTACGTTTTGGTATTGGTCTACAAATTATTTCACCTTCAGAATTAACATGATGGTGTTTAATACAGGCTAATTGACCACTATGGTCAGAGTTAATAAAGCTTATTACAGCACATTCCAAGATTTCACAATTACAAAAAATATTATCTAAGCATGTGGCTGATGTAGGTGTTATTCTGGTTGGTTGTTTGAATAAATAATGCAAATCAAACGATTTGAATAAGTTAATAAAATTATTAGACAGAGAAGATAAATCTAAGATATTTATGTTAAAATCTCCACATATAACTATTTTCTTATTTTTTCTACACACTATTTGCAAGACATCCTCCATAGTGGCCTCAAATTCCAGATAGTTGCCCGACGGAGGTCTGTACACACAAACTATTATAAGATTATTAAGCTCCACACACGATATCTCAATAATTCTTTCGATTGAGAGTGATATTACATCTTTGCGTTCTTTATAATGAAATATATTTTTTAGAATAATTAAAGATCCACCTCTTATTGCGGACTGTCTAACAAATGAACTTACAATACTGTAATTATCAAAAGTAATAAATTCATATTTTTTAAGCCAATGTTCGGTAACACATAATATGTCGATATTTTCATCTGATAAAAATAAATTAATTTCTAAGTCTTTGCCAGAAAAACCTTGAATATTTTGGTGAACAATTCGTAAACAATGAGGCCCTTCCATTGTCAATACATGGCTAGAGATATCCTCTATTGTCTTATTTACTAATTTAAATTACTTGAAACAGATACCAAACTATCATTGAGTGTATGATGCTCAATAGAAGTATTGTCATTTTGGTTACCAACCAAGTTCTTGGTTGAAGTTAAAAAATAAAATTTTAGCACAGAAGCTAATTGTTTAATACAATATCTAGATAGACATATTCTATCATCGGTCAAATAGAATTTATTAGTCACACATGTCAATTTATTCATGTCAATAATATGAATTTTATTATTGTAACTAGCCATGGTATGTAATGTCGAATTTAACTTAAATAAATAGTAATAGATAATAAATTTAATAAAAAATTAAATAAATAGTATAAGACAGTAAACTAAGATTATGTAACTTTACGCAATATGAACAAATAGAGAATTTTAAAAAGGTTTTTTAAGTCATCGAATACGCAGCTTCCATTAAGGGCCCACCATCCGCGTGAGCCCGAGCTAGTTTAGGTAAATTTCTCTAGTCTCCGTTTGTGTGCGTAGCTCACGCACACAAGCGGACTCGGTCGAGCAATCGGTACGGCTGCCCGGCAAAATACCGTAGATGTAAATTTTGGAAAATGTTAATAGGTGTTGATTACTGTGTTATACTATAGTAAATACAGCCCCCGTAGCACGTCCACCAAAACACGATATCATGACAGGTAGGACGCACTGATCATAGACCTTTGACTTTAGGCACTGCGGTATAGACGATGAAAAAACTCGACGTAGCTTGATAGGATCAGGTACTTTGATAGGATCAAAGTACTCGTCAATAGGAATCAAACGAGCCCAAACTCGATGGGGTTGTGTCGTTTTATTGCGGAGTTCCTTTGGCTACCTTCCCGCTCCAGCATCAGACCCTGGTTACCACATCAGACCAAAGTACTCGTCAATACGAATCAAACGAGCCTAAACTCGATGGGGTTGTGTCGTTTTATTGCGGAGATCCAATGGCCACCTTCCAACTCTAGCATTAGACCCTGGTTACCATATATAGGAGCAAAGTACTCGTCAATACGAATCAAACGAGCCCAAACTCGATGGGGTTGTGTTGTTTTATTGCCAAGTTCCTTTGGCTACCTTCCCGCTCCAGCATCAGACCCTGGTTATCACATAGGACCAAAGTACTCATCAATACGAATCAAACAAGCCCTAACTCGACGGGGTTGTGTCGTTTTATTGCGGAGTTCCTATGGCCACCTCCCAACTCCATCATCAGACCCTGGTTACCATGTAGGACCAAAGTACTCGTCAACACGAATCAAACGAGCCCAAACTTGATGGCGTTGTGTCGTTAATTGCGGAGTTCCTATGGCCACCATCCAGTTCCAGCATCAGACCCTGGTTATCCAGCATCAGACCCTGGTTACCATATAGGACCAAAGTGCTCGTCAAGACGAATCAAACGAGCCCAAACTTGATGGCGTTGTGTCGTTTAATTGCGGAGTTCCTATGGATACCATCCAGTTCCAGCATCAGACCCTGGTTACCATATAGGACCAAAGTACTCGTCAATACGAATCAAACGAGCCCAAACTCGATGGGGTTGCATTGTTTGATTGCGGTGTTCCTATGGCCACCCTTCAGCTCCATGTCGTCATAATATAATCTATATTATATACAGCTTAATCGGAAACCGAAGTGGGTCAAATTTAACTCGCAAGATTAGACCCGAACATACATAAGATAAATAAAAGCTTGTAAAAAGGTTTATGACGATTTTTCGTACGGCAGCCACAAAAAAATTAAATTGTTAGTTATCAACTTCTCCGGTGGACTTCGCGTCGTATACATACACAAATAATTACGTAGCCGGGAGCGAGCTCAAAGCGACGTGCTCTCACTTCCGAGTCTCGATTGCACACTGAATTTCGACGCGCCCGAGCCAAGTATTTGTAAGAAAATCGATAAATGTATGTTAAAAATTTCATATAAAAATCAATGTACGATAATTTAAAAAAATACCACGGTGTCAGTGTTTTGCTTACCTTTGTTCTATATATTTGTTAAAGTAAAATATAATAGGGTTAATTAATGAAGCTAAAAATCACGAACGGTATATGGGTGTAACCCAAATTTTAAGCAATATTGATGCTATTTTTTAACGAAATGGTATGTAAATTTGAAAAATGGTGACGGTGATTGTGTAAACACATAATTTAAGAAATTAACAGGGTGTCCACTGCTAATGTTCAAAAAAATTCCCTGACTTTTCCCTGACTTTCCCTGACCATTTTTCAAAATTCCCTGACCAAATATATTCATTTTACAGAAAAATAAAATAGAATACTTTTTTTCGAAAATATTTAGTATTTTTTGTTGCAATTTTCAGACCAAATTGTATCTAAAACTAGCTTTACGCTCGCGACTTCGCCCGCGTAATTTTTGAATTCCCGTGGGAATTTTTTTCCTGTAGGAAAATTACCCTGTGTTCCCCTGGTCTACTATCCCTAAACCAACTTTCATCAAAATCGGTTCAGTAGTTTCGAAGCCTATTCAATACAAACAAACAAATCTTTCCTCTTTATAATATTTGTATAGATTTCATTTTTTTAAGTACCTACTTAGATAATTTATATTTTTAGGCACAGGTTTTTTACACTGTAGAAAGTACACTAGCGAAAAAATAAACCGAGGCACCCTTCACCCTTGAGTTCAAATGCAATTACCTTCAAGTGTTTGTACCTTTGTTAAATAAAAAATGCAAAAAGGCTCTTATTGAATACTAAGATACTCCTACCAGACCAGTCTCAGCACGCCGTGTACAACTTAGGGGAGATTGTGTCGCCTTGTCGCACACCTCTTTTAATAGGAACACGTTTGGAAAGGTGGAATTTCACATGACTTTAATGACTTTTCTGCGTAGTTGCTTACTTTGTCTTTAAGTCTTCAGATTACGGTTATTTTTGTTTCTAAAAATAGATAATCCGCTCCAGGAAGCTATAGTCAAGCTGTCGCATTACTTCAATGTAGCCTTACTCATCGTCGGGTTGCTCAAATGTTAAGGCGTTTTTCGATGCAGCGCGTCTATAGAAGATACCTAAAGACTGGAGCCTTCAATCGACGCGCAGAAACTGATAGGCCATGGGTTACATCCTCCGCAGATGATCGATACATGCATTTAAATGTCCCGAGGAATCAGCGTCAGAACGCAGTGCAGGTCCAACAACAGCTTCGTGACGAACGTGGAGTTGCCTGGCTATAAGCGCGCGTACAGTCAAGAGAAGGTTAGCCAATCACAATTTAACTGCCGAGCTAGCCTACTAATTAGCCAAGCAAAATTAATTGTAGCTTAACGCAGATCACGCTTTCAATTTGCTCGTGAGCATATAGAATGATGGACAATGGATCAATGGACGCATGTTATTTTTTCTGGCGAGGCAAGAGTGTCTTTACAGAAATAATCGAAGACAGAGACTGTACCGTTGCCCTAGAAAACGTTACGCTCAAGGCTGTATCGAAAAAACTGTTACTTATGGTGGCTCCATTATGGAGCCTCCATAATGGTGTGGGGCGGCCTTTCCCTAACAGCATAAACAGACATGGTTTATATCGAATCCAATGCTCTTTCACGCGGATTTGCTACAGAACGATAAATCCCTGATGTTCTTGAAGATCTCGTGGTACCTTAATCAATTAATGATAATGCAAGACCCTATATGCAATATTATACTCAGGGACGTTGGCATTCGTGTCATGGATTGGCCAGCACGGAGCCCTGATTTGAATCCAATGGAATATCTTTGGGACGAATTAAAGCACAGGGCCTAAGATAGGGATCCGGTTTCTTCAAAACCTTATGGGCTCAGAATGGCGATAGATGCGGAATGGAACAACATTTTTCAAGATATCATTGTAAGATTGGTAACTCAACTCAAAAATCTTTATTCAATATAGACCTTTACAGGCACTTATTGAAGTCAAAAAAAAAACATAAAAATCTTCAACCAAGAATCTAATTAACTAAATTATTTAATCCTTGTATGTACACACACCCCAACCATTATTAAGATGTGTGCAAATACAAGAAAATGAAAAAAAAAAATTGACTCTACACCTGTTCGGAAATTGGGAGAGCCTTCTCGAGAAGAACAGGCAAGAAACTCGGAAGGTCTTGTATTTTTTTTGTCTCCTCTTTTAAAATGCCAACATTACAATATTATATTTCACAAACATTTTTTTTAATAATATAGAAATGCCTGTCGGTGTGAGTGGAACAGTTACTCGAATGAAATTTATCCTATTATCACAAAGTGTTAACACCCTTTGAACGTCAATTATCACATTTTTTGTCAATCCCAAGCAGTTTTATCTGTCATATAATCAGACACTTTATAATATGCTTTTTTCATAAGTGCGCCCTTGATAGTGACTTTAAATTTATTCAAGTTAAGTGCTTTAATATTATTTGGGATTTTATTGTAGAAACGTACACAAAGGCCTTTGAAAGAATTATTAATTTTTTTAAGCCGAGTATTTGGTAACGCTAACATATTCTTTTGCCTAGTATTTACTGAATGAATATCACTGTTTTTACAAAACGAATGTATATTTTTATGAACATATACTATATTCTCGTAAATATATTGCGACGCGACGGTCATAATACCAATTTCTTTAAATTTTTCTCTCAAAGAGTCTCTTATTTTAAGGTTATAAATAGCACGAATAGCCCTTTTTTGCAGCACAAAACAGTCTGAATGTCGGCAGCATTTCCCCACAGCAAAATGCCATACGACATCACACTATGAAAATAGGCAAAGTATACAAGTCTTGCTGTATCAACATCAGTCAGCTGACGTATTTTCCATACAGCGTAGGCTGCAGAACTAAGTCTCTTCGACAATTTATCAATATGTGGGCCCCACTGAAGCTTTGAATCTAAAGTAATACCAAGAAATACTACGGTATCCACAAGGTCCACATTTTTATGCTTTATGTTAACAGTGGTGTGAACCTCTTTAACATTGGGTAAAACAAATTTTATACATTTAGTTTTCCCTTCATTGAGGCACAAGTTATTCGCATTAAACCAGTAAACTATTCTTGAGATAGAATTATTTACATCGTCATAAATTTGCAATCGTCTTTTAATTTTAAACATAAGTGAAGTATCATCTGCAAATAATACAATCTCATGTCTGTCTTGTACAAAAGCAGGCAAGTCATTTATATATATTAAAAATAGAAAAGGACCAAGAATTGAACCCTGCGGAACTCCCATTTTAACCGAGGCGCCCTGGGACCTCTCCCCGTTGACGTCTACTTTCTGAATCCTCTCAGTCAAATAGGAGACGAGTAGATCCAGAACAGTGTCGCGAAATCCATAGTAGTGTAATTTCCTGATCAGGGTGTCATGATGAACGCAATCAAACGCCTTGGACAAGTCACAAAAAACGCCCAGCGCATCATGTGAGTCCTCCCAGGCCTCATATATATTTTGTATTAACTCAACACCAGCATCAGTTGTTGAGCGACCCTTTCTAAAACCAAATTGTTTACAGTGTAGAAGATTATTTCTGTTAAAAAAGCTTTGCATTTGTTCTAACATTATTTTTTCAAAGATTTTGCTAAAAGTAGGTAGCACAGAGATAGGTCTAAAATTATTGGGGTCTGATGTGCTACCAGATTTGTGTAATGGAATAATTTTACTCAGTTTCATTAGATCAGGAAACACACCACAGTCAATGCAATAAAATTATAAGATCAATAGGTTCACATATGCAAGCAGTTATCCAAGCTGAAGGCAGCAACACACATTACTTATACATTGATTTTTGTTTTTTATTGTATCTTTATGTTTCAAATGACTTTTCACTCTAGAGCAGAATAATTGTCTTAACGCCATACAATTTACTTTCAATATAAAACCTATAAAATTAACAACATAAAGGTGCGTATAAACTATGCGCGGCAAACTCTCGAACATTGGCTCGCACAGCGACCGCGCGCTATGTGGCCGGGGTCGCCGCGCCCGGCAGCTCGAGCATTGCCGCGGTCGAACGTGCCGCGCGATGAACCGCTTCTTGTCGGTTTTTGAGACCGCATCAAAGGAGCTCGAGTCGTCCGCTTGCGCGCAGTTGGGACGCTCTGTTTTGTTTCGGGGATTTGGCTCGCGCAGCCGTCATACGTAAAACGGACGACTCATAGGTTTACAATAACGAATCCGCCGCGGGATGTTCGAGCTGGATCGCTTGCCGCGCGCGGCAGCTGCGTTCTGCTAAATTATTATCTAAAAATTGGCTCGCGCGGCAAATGAACGCCTACCTCGGTAGAACACTGGCTCGCGCGGCTGCCGCGCGTAGTTTATACGCACCTTAACTATGCCACTTATTAAAATTATGTTGAAACATTTGAAGGAAATTGCATTTGAACTCAAGGGTTATTAAGGGTTGCTCGGTTGATTTGTCTGCCAAAATTATGATATAATGTGCAAACCTGGACATAAATAATTCGATAGTCAAGATTAGGAATCATTCTATAAAAAGCATGAAGTAAACATATTCCTCATTTGACAATCACTGGGAAATTTGGGGGCCAGTGTAAAATCCAAATTTTTCCCTGACTTTCCAGGTAGCCTCTCGATTTCCCTGACTTTCCCTGACTGCCTTGAGCTTCCCTGACTTTTCCCTGACTTTCCCTGACTTTCCAGAATGTGGACACCCTGATTAAATTTATTTTTTCCCGGTCAGTTAATTCGAACGTTAACGTAAAATATCAAAAACGCCAACGGCCTTTTTGCTATTTTTCGCGCCATGGGCCCTTAAACAAGGAAACATGGCATACTATGAACAAATTAAAATGTTCCATAAATAAACAATCCTGTTAATTCCAGCTTTGAATTACGACTATTATGAAAGTTATATTAAAAACAAGAATGTGTCAGCAATTCTCCTATAAGCCGACTGAATTATAAAGACTACGTAAAAGCGACCGCACCATACATACGGCTAACCATTTTAAAGAACGGTATAATATTGATGTTTCGTTAGTACAGTTGCGAAAAAAAAGGGTATAAAACGAGCAAGACATTTTTTTATTTCAAAATCTATTTTATACAAATTATATTTTTTACTTATTAAAAATCACAGATAAGTTTTATAGGGCACACACATCATACGTTATAATGACGGCACGATTAGCGCAGAGGTCGAGAGGCCTTCAGGAATGAGCATTTGGATTGTACATAATTACGCAAATATTCTTACAATAAACTATTTTTTCATATATTTATTTTTAAATGAATGCTAGAGAATTCAAATCACGTAAAATAAAGTATTTTATCGTTGGCATAAAGTATAAAGTACATTTGCCCGAAATAACGTACAATACTTTATAATAAAGTACGGGTGGCAACCCTTCCCACGACACAGGAGTAAATCCTATTGTGGGGCGACGTTTTTAAAAAATATATACCGGGTGTAACGGAATACCGCAATAATTTTTAAGGTTGTTGATTAACAAAAAAAATGTTTTATGAATATTCTTTGTACTTTTATTACATGCCTACTTTCGATTTATTACGTTTAACTGTTATGCGTATTAAATCGAAAGTAGGAATATAATAAAAATACAAAGAATAGTCATAAAACATTTTTTTTGTTAATCAACAACCTTAAATATTATTTCAGTATTCCGTTACACCCGGTATATACAAGGTTATTTTTTAATTACCACAAAAATTTTGTGTGCTTGTTCAGACAAGCAAACTGAACAACTTCCACTATGGGACCAACTTTGAAATCGCAATAAAAACAGCTGTTCATACAAATATTCAACATTCACTGAACCTAAACGTATGGAACAGCTGATTTATTTTTGGGATTTCAAAGTCGGTCCTATAGTGAAAGTTATAAAGTTCGATAGGTACTCATTGATTTCAAGGTAAGCTCGTTACGGTAAGAGAAATTGCGAATTTGCAAATTCAGTTTTCTGTTAGCGTAATTATAGCCTAACTACCTGTCTAGGTTTCATTTTAAGACGGCAAATGTTAAATTTTTATTCATATAATAATAATAACATAACAAACATAATTTACTATTTGTAAGTCTTATATTTTTAAAATTATACAAAAAATTACTGAGATAATTCCGTTTTTAATGTTAATTTGGTTTTAAATATATACCTAAGTCATTAAATTGTATAATACTAATGTTGATTATCATGATTGCAATTTACAAAAAAGAAAACTGGTAGAAATATTCAAAAATCTTTAAAATATTTAAAAATCGGATGCCCGAATTACTATATTCTACCTGACTGTACACTACGTCACATAATACGCTGCTAATTTGCGAAGTATACCCGTATGTATGGTGCGGTCGCTTTTACGTAACCTTTATAATTCAGTCGGCTAATTGACAAATTACTGATATTTCTTATTTTTGATATAACTTTCATAATAGTCATAATTCAAAGCTGGAATTAACGGGATTGTTTATTGATGGAACATTTTAATTTGTTCATAGTATGCCATGTTCCTTGTTTAATGGAAGCTGCGTATTCGATGACTTAGAAAAACCTTTTTAAAATTCTCTATATGAACATGTTGCGTAAAGTTACATAATCTTAGTTTACTGTCAAATTCAAATTCAAATTCAATATCTTTTATTCAAATTGGATTGTTACAATCTCTTTTGAACGTCAAAGCAGCTACGCCATTGGTTCACAAGTCTACGGCGGGAGACCTTGTACTGGAAAGAACCAGCAAGAAAACCAGCAAGGGCTATTTTTTTCTCCCTGTATTGTTACAGAGTCGTCAATTGGAAGCTGACCTCACAGCAGAAGTTTGAGCTCAACTTCCATTACAAGATTAGATGTGTCAGTTCTCTTCTTACTACTTATTACCAAAAATAATTTTTGTTTAAACAAATGGTTATACATAACAAGACGATTCATTATCTGAAAAATTAACACCAGGCATTGGCATCATTCAAATAATCGTTGACTTTATAATATCCTTTACTCATAAGAGTCTTTATTACATGCGCTTTAAACTTATGAAAAGGCAAGTCGGTAAGACTTTGTGGAAGCTTATTATAAAAGGTTATACATTTCCCCATAAACGAGCCTCTAGTTTTTTGAAGCCTGAATGTTGGAACGGCAAGTTTATTTTTGTATCTTGTGTTTAGATGATGAATTTGGAAATTGGTTTCAAATGTATTATAATTCTTATAGACATAAATCAAATTTTCAAAAATGTACTGTCCTGCTAAAGTCAATATATTAATTTCTCTAAATAAGTCCCTTAAAGAATCTCTTGCTCGTAAATTATAAATAGCGCGAACCGCTCTTTTTTGAAGTACAAAAATACTTTCAATACTAGCAGCCGATCCCCACAGTAGTATTCCATATGACATGACACTATGAAAATAACTAAAGTAAATCAATCTTGCCGTTTCAATATCAGTAAGTTGTCTTATTTTTTTAACAGCATATGCTGCAGAACTAAGTTTGTTAGCCAAGGACTCAATATGTGGATCCCACTGCAATCTAGAATCTAGTGTTATACCCAAAAATTTAGTAAAGTCGATGAATTCAACAATTTCATTATTCATTTCCACTATGGTATCCACTTTTCTTACATTTGGCAATGAGAATTTAATACATTTAGTTTTACGTGAATTTAAAGATAAATTATTTATAGTGAACCAATGCAATACTTTAGAGAGAGTACTATTTACAACGTTAGTATTGCCATTTCCTCTGTCAACCTTAAATATTAAAGAAGTATCATTTGCAAATAGTACTGTATCGCACAGATTCTTAGTGAAGTGTGGGAGGTCATTAATATAAATTAAGAAAAGCAAGGGTCCCAATATCGATCCTTGTGGCACGCCCATAACTATAGGTGCACCAACAGACTCAGTTTTGTTAATAACAACTTTCTGAACCCTATTGGATAAATAAGACTCAATAAGTCTCATTGCTTCTTCAGAGACACCATAATGTTTGAGTTTATTTAAAAGAGTTTGGTGACCAACGCAATCAAAAGCTTTTGATAGGTCACAAAATATACCAATTACATCTTGTTTACACTCCCAAGCAGCAAAAATGTGTTTCAGAAGTGCAACACCGGCATCAGTAGTGCAACGACCTTTGGTAAAACCAAATTGGTTCATATGTAAAATGTTGTTACTTGAGAAATGATCAGTTAACTGATTAGATATAATTTTTTCAAATATTTTACTAAGAGCTGGTAGAATCGAAATTGGTCGATAATTTGAAGGGTCATTTTTATTCCCAGACTTAAATAGAGGTATCAACTTGCTATTTTTCATGAGGTCGGGGAAGACACCTTCATCGACACATTTATTGAATATCAACGCAAGTTGCGGCGCAAGTTCTTTAATTACAGATTTAATTATATGGGTCGAAATACCCCAAAGATCTTCAGTTTTTTTGGTACTGATCATACGAAATGTTTTCAAAACAGTGTTAGCATCAATGTGACAAAAGTTGAACACCTTGTTGCACCTCTCCACACTCCGTCCCAAAAGAGCTACAGCCTCATTGGGACATGAGTTGAGACTACTTGTAGTTTCTATGGGTATATGAGAGAAGAAGTCTTCAAATGCTTTAGCAACCGCATTGTCTGATTTAATAGTTTGGTTATTGATTTCTAAAGAGAAAGAATTCACAGTACTTTTGGGTTTACCTGTTTCCTGGTTAATGATATTCCAGGTGGTTTTTATTTTATTTTTAGATGAACAGATTTTGTTACTTATGTACATAGCTTTTGCGCACATGCACACTTTCTTGAATGTTTTAGAGTAATTTCTGACATAATTTATGAAAGCGGGGTCATTGGATGTTCCTTTTAAAGCATATAGTTCATATAGTTTTCTGCGACTTTTATATATACCAGGCGTAGCCCAATCACTAAATTTCTTTCTCCCATTTTTGATTTTAATTACCTTTTCTTTGAATATATCATTGCACTCATTTTTAACTACATGAAATAAGTTATTATACAAATTACTGGCGTTAGTCCCCTCGATCGGCAAATTTGCAGTTTGACTAATAACATTTCTTGTAAATTTCTCTAGACCACGTTTTGTTATAGGTCTACAAGTAGTCTCACGTATAGAACAAACATGATGGTGCTCAAACGAGGCTAATTGTCCGCTATGGTCAGAGTTAATACAATTTATAATCAACTTATCTTGTACAATACAATTACAGAAGATGTTATCTATGCAAGTAGCAGATGTTGCTGTTATTCGGGTTGGTTCTTTAAATACATTATTCATGTTAAATGATTTGAATAAATTAATAAATCTACTAGATATTTGGGATTGTTCTAAAATATTTACATTATAATCCCCACAGACAACAATTTTTTTACTTTTTCTGCATACTATTCTTAAGGTCGTCTGTCGTTATAAAGGTGTACCAAGGGTACATGTTACAGCTTTTTATTTTATTGTAAGTGTACTGGTTTACAGAGAAATTCGTTTTTTTCTGATTTTTGAAAACATTTAATTACATCTAGTCATGTATTTGGTACTGGATGGAAACGATTTAAGAAAAAAAAATTGCCAGGGTAACGTTTCGAACATTACTCCAGCAAAATCTGTTTTTCCTGAATAACTTTAAAACTACAATGCGAACAAATTTTGTTATTCATGAACAAATTTCTCCTCATGGTGAACTAATTATTTGATATACTCTCACTTCTCTAAAGCACAAAATTTTGCTGCGGTAATGCACACACAAATCACCCACCGGGCAGTCATGCCGCCTAGAAGCCTGAGCTTTTTCTGGAATATTTTGTCCGGTAACGCAGTAAGGGGGAAATAGGTCGTAATAGTTGCATCGTCACTACAAGATCAGTCCGACAGACGAACGACGAAAAAACGCTACATTGGGAAAGTAATATAGACGCTTTTGGGATCCGACACTGATACCGGACACTGGCCGATCACAGACATTAGGGACCCAAGTAACAACATATTTTCTCATGGGAGTCCCGCCATCTAGCGAAAAATTCCGTGGCGGTTGCCGCATGACAAGGCCCGATGGACATTACTGGCATTACGGGCATAGGTGTCCTGTCCCCACAGTGTCAAAGTCGGTCTATTGCAGCGGCTGTATTGAAGATTGGCTCGCCTTTGCAATATCAATTTTATAATCCATATATACTATGTACTAGGTTTTGCAATTAAATAACAAAATTTGGTACATTTATTGTGTGGCTTAAGAGTTTGACCACAAATCTTTATATAGTTATATAAAGATTTGTTGTCAAACTCTTAGGCCACAGTTATAGTTATTACAATTACAGTAACATTTCACTATACCTACTTAATATATGCTACTGTAAAAGCCCGTATATCGGTAAATGCCAGAAAATCTTAGTATTTACCAACATGAGTTGGTAAATATATGTTTTTTTTAAAACAGACGATTTTCGGGCTTTTACCATTAGACTTTTGGATAAACTAGGTTTTACCAATGACGGTTGGTAAATGTTGGTTTTGGGAAATGTTTGGAAATAAAACAATGTGTATTTCTTTGTCATTTTTAATTTAACTATTAGTCTGAATTTTACAAACTGTTAATTATCGTTATGATAATAAATGTGTAGTTATTTTTACTTATTTTTATTAACTTATTAAACGTAATTTTATAACACCTTAAAAAAACCGAATCTAAAACGAAAATTATCTTGTTACAAACGCCTACGTTGGCTAAAATTAAAATATTAACAAATAAATTAATTAAAATATTTAACAAATCTAAAGAATTCTTCGTTTTTATGGGTCTTAGGAGAAAACACTGTTGGAATTAAAAAATAGGATTTTGCAAATTGTATTGCTGTCGCGCTGTGACCCCAAACAAACGAACGCGATAGAGAAAACTGCAGCTCAGACCGAAGATGCCTATGAAAAATACACAAACACAAAATATATGTTTACTAGTCCCCTGTTTTCTCCTCTAAAACTTGAGCTTAATTACTTTTTGCATTAAAAATTAAGGAAAGGCTTTGGCTATATTTATATGTTTGATTGATTTTGCTTTTTTTATAATCTCGTCAGGTTTGCTGGATGTTTGAATACAGCAGAAAATCTGGCCAATTTTTTAGGTATTTCGAGGGATAAAATGTCCTTTAATAATTAATTTAATAAAAAAAGGAAAACGTAGGACCCATGCATAGCTTTATTGTAAAAAAAAAATTGAGCAACTATTGCCATTATCGAGGAAGGAAACAGGGGACTAAGTTTGTATGGAAAAACAGTCCATTAGTCTCTTAAGAATATATTCAACATTTACCGCGTCTTGGTGGAAAGTTAGGATTTACGGGTGTATTAAGGGTTAAAGTCCGAAATAAACAAACAGTGATCATAGAACAGTTCGGACGTTTACCATTTAAGAGTTGGTAAATCTTAGGTTTTACTGAAAATATTGAGGTTTACCATAGTTCGGGCTTTTACAGTAACATATACATACAGTTACACTGATTGTTACAACAGAATGGATTTAAAAATTACCTCCTTTAATCTTTTTTCAAAATTGAAACAAAATGTTGGTAAGAACGGCCCCCCACTCCAGGCGTGGAGGGCATAGTTAGGCCAGTAAGTTTCAGACAGAGATTTGCAAGCCCCAATCCATGTCTGTATCACGCTCAAACTATCCGACAGAAGGGTTAAAATCTCATTTTCTTTAGTTCCCTTGTACATTTTCCATATTTCACTTACTGGTAAATGTTTCTGTATGATACCACACAGTCTATGACCTGGAATGAATGCACGAATTATAGTATACTAGCTTCTGCCCGCGACTTCGTCTGCGTGGACTTCAATTTTGAACAATTTTCAATTTTCCCTTGGGAACTACTTAAGGAATCGGGATAAAAGGTAGCCTATGTTCTTTTCCATGTCAAAGGCTACATGCATGCCAAATTTCATCCAAATCCGTTCAGCCGTTTTTGCGTGATTGAGTAACAAACATCTAAACATCCATACTTTCACATTTATAATATTAGTAGGATTCAGGATAAGAAGGTTCCTGTCACAGGTGTAAGTTCTCATGCATACTAGTTTCCATGATTAAAAATATAATGTTTTAAAAATATAACTTATCTCTTTAGGTTATTTTTATCAAAAATGCAATAATTAATTTTACAAATTCCAAACACTTTGATGTCATTGTTGTTACGAGACAATAAAAAATATAAGTCCACGATGAGTGATTATAATTTTTAAACAACAATTTCACTCCATATTCCATTACCTATAATATTGAAAACATGGATCATTCTATCTTCAGAATATTGAACCGAGTTAAGCCTCCATACATCATCTAATAAACCACCAATATTCTCAGCTATTTCTCTAATTTCTTTCAGGGTACTTGTCTCCATTGACCTAAAAATAAAAAGACAAATGATACAAAACAGCAATAATAATAATAATATGGTACATATTATGTCATGTCGAAGGTCTGAGTCATAGTAAGCCAGAAGAAGGCTAGAAGTGACAACCACTAAATGCTAAATCAGCCTGTTATTTGTATAGTCGCAAAATGCAGTTTATCCCCGGTGTTATTCGACTACGGCTATTATAAAAGCCGGTATAAAATTTGTTTTAAGTTATTACTACAAGCAGTTTTTTTTCAGATATCTTAAATATATTACCTAAAATTGAAAATATTTTTATTTTTTAGTGTCAACGTAAGTAGAACGGAACGTTTTTCGACTTCTTCGCGACTAGTCCAAGAGTAGCCAAAGGGAGCAGCAAGCAACACGGAGCATAAACGCCAATAGATAATGTTAAGCATGTCCATTTTGTATTAGTAAACGAGTGTGTCAAGTTGAATATGTCAACAGTGTCTTAAAGGTGATGAGGATATTTGGGGGACATTGACAAAATGTTCATCAACATAACATAGTGAGTCGATTTTAATTTTTCTCAATATGGCGTCTAGTTATCGCTATACTAGAGGGAGACTCTGTACCAGGGTCGTCTGCTGGGTACCTCCTATTCTTGACTATTTCAGCTGCAAAGCAGCGGTGCTTGCATTGCTGTGTTCCGGTTTCAAGGGTGAGATATGGCAGTGAAATTACTGGGTACTGTGACTTTACAACTTGTGGCACAAGTTGGCAACGTATACTGTGGTTCTTGTGGGGGTTGCAGTTTTGCTGCAAATCTCACAAGAGCCACATGTATTATAGGTGACTGTTGCCACTTACCATCAGGTGGGCAGTTTGCTTGTTTGCCAACTTTCTGCAGTAAAAAAATACTGAATTTATATTACTTTCATTTCCTTAATGAAACTCGCAAGATCAAGACGAATCGATTGAGATATGAATCATCAAATCGGCCCATACGTTTGGTTTGGTCTCTCTCTAGAGTGCCACAAAGTAACAAACATACATACAGACATGGGCTGATAAACATATTACGACTCCTTTGCGTGTCGAATTCGCGTAAAATATAAACATTCTATCATGATCTATCAATAAATGAGCCCGCGTGGAAAACTTGATATTGTTTGTTTTTTCCTGTTATCGCTGAGTTGCTGAGGAGTTAGGTATTTGGAGACAACTTGATGATGCAGCATCAGATCCAAGTTACCATATCATGGAAATACCATCAAAGAAACAGTACCTACACCAAATTTCAAATCATTTGTACTTGTAGAAGTTGGTCAGATCCCTTCATCAACTAGAAAATAAGCTGATGATCTTCAAACGCCTGAACAGATCTTCATAAATTATATTTATTTTATTTTGTTTTTTATTTTTCGCATTTCTTGCCACTTATGAAATGAAATAATTTATTTGATTTAAAACACGATATACACTAGTTTGTTACAGATCACATAAGTGGAGCACAAGCGTATTTTCGTAAGCGTCAATTAATTGACATGCAAAATTTGTGTCCAACATAGAATACATAAAATTTTATTAAGAATAAAGTTATTTGAATTAGAATATATGATTAGAGTATAGTGAAGAACCAGCTCGATTATGTCAGCTTTCAAACAAAAAAAAAACAAACTACTTCTTAACCCCCGACGCAAAAACGACGGGTTGTTGTTAAGTTTGACGTGTCTGTGTGTGTTTGTGTATTTGTATGTGTGTGAGTGTGTGTGTGTGTGTGTGTGTGTGTGTGTGTGTGTGTGTGTGTGTATGTGTGTGTGTGTGTGTGTGTGTGTGTGTGTGTGTGTGTGTGTGTGTGTGTGTGTGTGTGTGTGTGTGTGTGTGTGGCACCGTAGCTTCCGAACGGATGAACCGATTTTTATGTATACAAACAATAATGTATATGAATGTATATAAAATTGAATCGCCGTTCGTAAGTCTCGCTAAAACTCAAAAACTTCTTAATCGATTTGAATACTTTAATACAGGGGAACTATTGGTTGGTGTAATAATGCAGAATATGTTTTTACTTTAGATATCGATATCTTATTTTTACAGTTCATCCCGACAAACAGCTTTATCATTTATCGTGTTTTGGTGGTCATGCTACGGGAGCAGACAGACTTGAAAAAATCATCCTGTTTATACAATCGATTACCCTACATTTTGCTGTTAAATATGTGCGGGACCCTGCGCTGTCACGTGCGAGCTTCCAGGATCGTGCGGTCACCCAATCATATGCAGCACTACAAAAAAGTACCCAATTCTTGAACCCACCTTAATTCATCAGATATGTCTTGAAAAATATCGAACAACGCCAAAGCACTCTCTTTTTTATGCCCATTTTGTTTTTCAGCAATACTTTTCCAGTATTCTAATTCATCTTCTATTGACAGTATTACTGAAAAAAAATGCATCACATCACATCATGATCATCATCACATCAAAAAGTAAGTACCTACGAGTATTAAGCAATTCAAACTGTCTAACAATAATATCATAAAAAGTTTAAAAATATGTACAATTTGTCAAATGATGAAAATGAGTTGATTCAGATCCTGACTTTAATATATCAATGAAATGTAAAAAATGTGCATAATTATTATGTAACGTAGGAAATATTGTTGTCTAAAACGTTTCAATTTCCAAATTATCAACGAAGAAAAGTATTTTTTTGACAAAATGTTTGTTTGACATTTTATTAAACAAGATATTGTGACGACGCATAAAGTAAGCGGATAGGTAACCAAGGCGGTAGGGTAGACAGAAAATAATCGGAAACAAATGTCGTCAAGCATCGGAAGCGAAACTAATTATATTTTGTGAGTTGTATCTAAAAGCGCCTTCTTTTTATATTTTCATAGATGGAAAGAAAAGCAGAGTGTATCACTGGGTCGTAAAATTGTTTTGCTCATTTATTACACAATCCACTATTTAATATATGTACTATTTGAATGTAAATTATTGTACAATTGATCTGATGAGCAAAAGCTGATAAAAATATAAGGCTTTAAAAATATAAAACCTTTCTGTTAATTAAATTCGGACAATCAGCAAAATCGTTTCCGTCTACGTATTACAGGATAGAATGGGTCAGAAGACACAGGATCGGAGACACTGTAGGTTTTTTAATGTATTTGTAGTATTTCGTACCTATGTTCATGTTTAACAATATTGTATTTGGTTAGGTACTGTGCCGCAGGCGGCAGGGTGGATGGAGGCGCGCTTTCGTCGGCGCTCTCTAAATATCATAAGCAGTTGGGGAGGGGTTCGCCCAGTCGGACCGACAACCGACTGGCGAGTATGACCATGACCTGGTCGCCCGGGGTCACAAGGTAGTTTAAAACCTGGTGATCACACCTAAGGCGTCTCAATCCCTGCTTGTTTTATATTGCTGAACCTGTCTCTGGGGAGGACGTTCGAGGAATGGGCACTTCCTGATCCCGAACGTGCCCTTCATGGGGGTAGGAGAACTTCCAGACCGGGTATAGAGACAGCAGCGCTAATGGACCAGAGTCCTATGGTATGGCATACCCAAGTAGGCGGTCTAGTCATCTTAGCTCTATGGTGTCGTAACAGATTATCCCGCCTTAAAAAAATTGCATCCATCCTTGCATTCTGTTGTCGTCCAGGGCATATCAGCCACGAGTAGATCCTTGTGTTTCAAAGGCCTTAATATTGCTGAATAGACATGGTTTTCGTCTAATCGCAGGTGAATTAACGGGACATGGCAATCTTTTTAACCTAGGTATCACACTATCTTTAACCTATGCAAACCATGCATGAAGGCTGAGAGAGCCGCCCACGTCCTGCTAAAATGCAGAGGGGTGGCAACATACCGGCGAAGAATTCGCAACCAAAGTACCCTCCAGAATGTCCTTGGCGATCTGCGAGAGCTAAGAAACATCATGGAGGAGCTAGGATGGCTGGAGTGATCCGGCTTGCAACCCCACAGGCGCACAGTCGTCGAGTTGCAAATAATGCCCGTACACGAAGAAAAAGAAAAGAAGCTATTGTGAACTATAATATATTTATTTGGAGTACCGCCAAAGGTAAACCCAGTAGAGACCATTACCCATTACCCAGTAGACATCAGTAGAGACCATACGAAAACACAAAATCCAAGACCCACAAATATACACAGATGGCAGTAAAATTGATCAGGGGGTGGGAGCTGCCGTCTCGTGGTGGGTAGAGGGAAAAGAAACCACCAGCTACACATTTGTTCTCGATCTTGCCTGTACGGTCTTTCAGTCTGAACTGTATGCTCTGCATAGAGCGATAGAAATGGACGGAGACAGGAAGTTTCAGCAACAATACTGAGTGACTCTAGATCGTTACTGGAGATCATCACGAACCCCAAAGCAGATCATCAGCTCGTGCAGAGGATACATGAAGACATCAGAAGTATAAGAACGAACGATGGAGAGGTCAAATTGTTGTGGTTAAGACGTGGGCACTGTGGGAAACGAAAGAGCGGACGAATTAGCCAAAAAAGCAGCGAGGGAGGTGGATGGAACGCGGGACTTTTTCCAGATCAGGCAAAAGCATACAGCTGGGTTAGAAAGGAAAAGCCATCACCTCGTCTGGTACAAGTCTTCACGGGACACGGGGGGTTCGCAGAATATCTGTACCGATTCAAACTAAAGGACAATCCATACTGTGAATGTGGCCCTGGGCAGATTGAATCGGTATGGCACGTGATCCTGGACTGCCCCAGATTCGCTAGTGCCCGCCATGATTTAGAACATAGACTAGGTAAAATAGTAATAAGTAAAGAGAACATCCATGAGCTACTGATGGATAAAAAGGCGAAACCAATTGTAGTGCACTTTATAGAAGCAGTGGCCGATGTGGCGACACAACGAAATAAAAACTGTACTCCACCAGCGCAGGGAGGCGATGGAAATTCGGTAAATATGGCGCCACAAATGCAGGAAACGAAAAAAGAACTGTCGGAAAAAGTGGCGTTGGTCATGGACAGTGCAGGAGAAAGGATTGGCATTAGTTTCTGCATGTCTAGAACAAGGAAGCACGTTGCGATAGCACCAGGCTTAGCAGTCCTGCTAAAAGGAAGCACTACCAGGGCGATCATCAAAAGGAAAGTGTTTGACGCAATGCCCGAGGTGATGCTCGCAGGACAGAAATGCCGGATCGTGCGTTCCAGGAACAAGTCGATCCTACTCCTGGTCTGGGATATTGATAAGTCGTCTTTCACCAGGGCGGGGGAACTACTGTTAAGCCTGGTTGGAGACCCGAGAATCATCAGCGTGGACGTCATGAAGGCGGATCTCGAGAAAGGGAAAGTATCCGATTACACACCCTTATTAGAGGCCTCCCGAAAACACAAAATAATCGTATACGAGGGGAGGGCCAAAACCTCGACTTTCTACTTAAAGAACATGAGCAGACTCCACGCGATGAACGTGGAAAGTGGCTCAGCTAGGGCACAAAGGCAACATGAGGAGGTGGTGCAAAAAGCAAACGAAAGATGCTTCCAATCACAAAGACTATCCCCGACAGACAAACTCGTCAGGGGAATATGTGTTGCCCTGGGCCAAGCTCATCCTCGGAGGACGGGTGGCGAGACAGTAACAAACGTGGACCCCAAACATAAAACGACTTCCTCACCAAAAACCACACTTGCAGACATGGGAAGGGTGCGACTGCCAACCAGAATAATAACTAATCGGGACGGAGACGACCTAGTCAACGCCTATCTGGAGTACGTGGAGACACTGCGGGCGACGCTGCAGGTAAAACACACCACCTGTAGCAAGATACTGGAAGCATTTCAGATAAACGCCCGCATGTTACTGCGGGAGCTCCTGGAAGGGTCGAGGGCTGTGGTCTATAACAACGACACTGGAACTGTGGTGGCGGGAACTCACCCTATAGTTAAAAAGCAAATGGCAGCGTACAGTGGCACGTCGGGCTGCAGCATGCTGGTGGATCTTGTAGCGACTGAGGAAAGGGGAGTCCTCACAGTCTGCACAGCAATTGAGGTCCCAATAGTGGTAATTGCCAGATGCGACCGTTTCATGTTGGAGGACCGAATTCTAGAAATGGCAGAAGCTATGACAGGAACTTGGGTCTCCGAACCATTGAGTAAACTGGCGATCAGGTGGGTGGATGGTGTGCCGGGGTGCGGGAAGACTACGTGGCTCCATAACAACCTCCAAATGAAGGAAGACATAATAATCACTAGCACACTCGAGACAGCAAAAGAACTGTCGGAAAAAGTGACGACTCGATTCGGGGCAGTCGTGAGGGGGAAAGTAAGAAGAACCTTTGCCTCGGTCCTCATCAATGGGGTGGGATCAAAGGATGGTGCCTTTTGGTGGACGAAGCTCTCCTAGTTCATTTTGGAGCTATCGTCATGGCAGCAAGGCTGACCGGGCCAAGAGAATTGGTACTGATGACTGACACGAATCAGATCCCCTTCATAGACAGAGATAACTTGTTCGAGATGTGTTATGAAAGCCCTGCCGCCATTACGTCGATTACAGAAAAGCTTCTCTGCACACACCGAAGTCCGCTGGATGTAGTGTACGCCCTCCAAAACATCTACGAGGGCATTTAAACATCACGGCAAGTACTGAGGTCCATGACATGCAGAATGGCATCTGAAGCGGTACTACGAAGGAGTAACCAAAATACACTCTTCCTTACCTTTACTCAAGATGTCAAAGAAGCGTATGGGAGGGATGACCGGAGCTCAATCAAGATTGCTGACGATCCATGAAGCACAAGGACGAACATACGATCACGTGGTTGTGCTTAGAGGAGCAGAAAGGAAGAACCCTGTCCATGATAGTGTTCCCCACGCAGTGGTTGCCATAACGAGACATTCTGTATTCAGTATCCTGCACCTACTTCTACCGGGAGCTGAAGGAGGACGACGCAATTAGACGTCTCCTTGCCCATCCCAGTTCAGCAACAGATGAAGAGGTGATAGAATATAATGAAAAAATTATGCTCAGAGCCCTATCAAGCGCAGCGACCTTGGTGTAATAACAAACATCAACCTTGGAACCCGAAGTGAATACATAGGCTTAAATAGGGAAAAGTTAGTATAGGTTACCTACATAAGAGCACTAGTACAATTTTTTGTCTTTATATATCTATATATGTATATGTGTATATATAAAAATGTTATTTTCATTGAGTTGCGCAACTCACCTTAAAATAAGAGTGAAAATAGTCGTAAGTCTTAATATAATTTAATATTATTATATATAATAGGTCAAAAAGAAACTTAAGAATGAAAAAGGCACGGACCACGAGTCTGTGGAGAGTTAACTATATATAATTTAAAAAAAAGGTAAGCCCTCTTCCCACCCCTCACCTGTCCCCGATTTCCTGTCCTTTTTATTTATTTATTTATTACCAAATATAATTGTAGATAAATACACAAATTACAAAATTTCACTGTTCAACATCTTACCATTTACATTTTCTCCATCTTTATCATGGGTAACGATTCTCAAATTTGATTCCAGTTCAGAAAGATTCCTTTGAATTTTACTCGATAAATAATCATTACCCTGCAAACAAAGTATTTTATTAAAATAAATAAATTCAACACATACAACATAAAAGTTTCAAATAATAAAAATTTATAAAAGGTTGTTGTATTAATGTTTAAATGTACCTACAAATTTCTACTCAACAGATTCTGAAGTAAAAAAAATAAAAAATAAATGTTTACACAAGAAACTATTACCTACATCAAGTCGATGTTGTCTATACAGACTATGCAAAGTGTTTCGACAAAATCTCTCATTTAATACTCATACGTAAACTTGAGCAAATTGGCATCCATGGTGACTTATTGCGGTGGGTGACGTCATATCTTAGGGAACGTAGTCAAGCCGTCACTATAAAAGGTTTCTGTTCCAGTTTTGTTCCTGTTACATCGGGCGTACCTCAAGGCTCCCATTTGGGACCATTATTGTTTAATTTATTTATTAATGACATAACCCAATGTATTCGACATAGTAATATTTTACTTTACGCAGATGACATGAAAGTCTTTAGAGAAATAAGATCGCAGTCAGATACCTTAAAACTCCAAGACGATCTGGATTCTCTTTGTAAGTACTGTGAGCATAACCATCTATTTTTAAATATAAAAAAATGTCAGGTGATGACATTCACAAGAGGGAGGCAACCTTACTGTCACAATTATCAACTCAATAGTACTATCTTATCTCGTGTGAATGAAGTCAGAGACTTAGGCATTATTGTCGATAGCAAATTGAGCTTTAATTCGCATATAAACTCTATTGTCAATAAAGCGTATCGGATGCTGGGCTTTGTACTTAGGATGGGCAGGGAGTTTAGGAATGGTTCAACCCTAGTTTTACTATATAACTCTTTTGTTCGATCTATTCTAGAGTATGGATCTGTCATATGGAACCCACAATATCACATTTATATCAATGACATTGAATCAATTAATAACAAATTCCTAAAATACTTAAAGTATCATTGTAATAGATCTCATCAATCATTGCCTCAAGATATGTTATCCTTAGAAGCCCGTCGAAAAATAAGGGACCAAGTTTTCCTTTTTAAATTAATTCATAATCTGATTGACTCGCCTGATTTGGTAAGGGAAATTACTGTACGATGTCCCCGTGTCAATGCTCGATGTCGAGATGTATTTATTGTTCCAACCACCAAAACCAAATATGCTAGAAATATATTTTTATATCGTGCATGTCTATCTTTCAATAAGCTTTTTACAGATATTGATATTTTGGACTTCAGTCTGAACATAAATAAATTTAAATATCTTGTACGACTGAAGTCTAAAATTTAATTAATATTCTGCCTTACCCATTTATGCTAAGTGAGCTTACCTAATATAAGTTTTCTAAATGACTTTGAAATTATTATTTTTTTCTGATTTTAATTTTTTTTTAGATTATATTTGAATTATTTTACTGACATTGAATTTGATAGTATTTTTTTTTTCTATATTTGGGATTATTATTTTTAATAAATTATTTGTTTGATTGCTTAGTCCGTAATTTTTAACTATATGTGAACACTTTACTGGTTTATGTGCTGTTATATGTAATACTTGTGTGTGTAAATGTAACTGTTTGTGTTCCGAATAAAACAAAATAAAAAATAAATAAAATAAAAATAAAATAAAATACTTATACCGATAAAACTTACAGTAGCTAACAAAGGTGTATAAATTTGCTTCAAAATTTGATATAATGTTTCAGCAGCGTTGCTTGTTAAAGTCACAAGATTTATGTTGTTTATGAAATTTTCTGCATCCAATTCCAAAGTCGAGGACTTATAAAATATTATTGATTTTCTTTCATTATACTTTATCTAAAAAACAATAAATACAATAATAAATTAATAGATCGTAAAGTCTTACCAAATAATAATGAAAACGAACATGGAACAAATGAACAAGGATTACGGAAAGTTAATCATCAAAATAATAAAGAAATGTAAATTATAACTATCACATTATTGGCCAAAAACAAAAACATTATTTAATAGATATATAAATTTAATAGTATATTTATATAAATATAGGTATATAAAGTTGGTCTACCGGATGGATAATTTATTAAACGTTAATAGGTAAGTTTCTACATTTACAAACAGAAAAAAAACACATTTAGATAACAAATATACCTAAAATTCCTATGCCTTAAACTATTAACTATTAAAAAAAACTAAATGAAGAATAAGTTATAAAGGGCAATGTCCATTTTGTCTTCGCATAAATATGCTACTACAAAGAAAATAATTTGCTGAATAATTATCATAATATATTTCCAAATTTATACCTATTCAAAAAGATTTAAGATTGTAAAGAATTGTATCTTGTTTGTATTCGTGTTGAAATTGCCTTGTGCCTTTATTTGTTTCTCATGATCACTAACTGCACTTTAATTAATATTGAATTCAATTTACTTAGAGAAGTCAATATGAAAACTATTTTTCATAAATATGCCCAAATTCTATGAAAACGAAAGAACAAACGAGAAATGTTTATTTGTAACAGTATTGTTTCATTTAATAGGTACCATGAACTTGATAGCCTAAAAGCAATCCAAGGGCCCCTTTATAGAACATGCTAGATTGCAATATGGGTGATTGTTATTGCCCAGCTTTACTATCGTTTTGCCAGGTTCACTAACGAAAACACTATTTTAAGAAAAATAGTGTTTTCGTTACCACTATTTTCTCCTGTGTCGTGGGTGCAGTTACAAACATAGAATATCACATGCACATACGCCCAGACCGGAACAAATTTCCGTAGGCCATACAAAATATTTGTCCCGTACGGGAATCGAACCCGCGACCCGTTGCGCAGTAGGCGATCACTCGACCTCTGCGCTAACCGTGCCGTCAAATTATTTCGTAAATTTAATAGACTACTGGATACTTTTATAGACTACTGGACTAGATAGAATACTTGATGGATAAAATTTATGAAATGTGAACAGGTAAGTATGTTAGACCAAAGCTATCCTTTTTGTAAAAAAATATATCACTAATTGAAAATAGCGAAATCATATGTACAGCCGGCTTGAAAAGTAGATAAACATGTTAGTACCATGTCACACCAACTATTAACCATACTAAATAAAAGGAATAGTTGATGTGACTAAATCTGCTAAAAATGCTTATCTACTTTTGATGCCGGCTGTACATGGAAGATTAGTTTTTCACAGAGTTAACATGCAATTTTTCAATATTGTTTTCTGTTATTGTGTTTCTACCCGTTACGCGCAAAATGACCCATTCGCAGAATATCACAGCGTTTTAAAACCCCTTGTTACTCGTACATAACTGAGTTACATTACCAGTAATGTCCAGAGTTCAAGGCGCCGCTTGCTGCAAAAATGCTTGGCATCCTATTTAAGGTTAGACAGTACCCCACACCAGAACAACTCTTGAAACTTTATCAAGCTCAAATTCGAACGTGTATGGAGTACTGTTCCCACCTTTGGGACGGCTCTGCTAAATATCAGCTGGCTGCTATGGACTCAGTTCAATCAAATAAAATCAAAATCAAAAATAAATTTATTAACTACACGTAGCTTTAAGAATGTGTGGGTCTCTTCTTTTAAGTTTAAAAAAACCTGTATTAGAAAAGACCCCTCTCTTTTCTGTACAACAATATGACAATTATTTATAACGTAGGAAGTTTCTAGTATATTTATAAGGTTTATAATTTAACTTAATTATAATAACTTAATAATAAGGGTACATACTTTATATAAAGTCGAACGTCGTGCCCTGAGATTGGTAAATAATTGTCATCTATTCGAGACCAAACTCCAAAGTCTCGAACATTGGCGTAAAGTGTCCTGTCTGTCGGTTTTTTATAAGATCATAATTTACGTGGAATTAAAGGGGGTATTATTGAGCTAGCTCTATCGGACCACACAGCTCAAATAATTAATGTGCCTGTCAATAAAACATGCAGACTGAAAGATTGGTTCACATTTCGTCGAGATTTCTCTCGTGATAATCTAAGGAAGTTCGCAGACTGCATAAAAAGTCTCAGCTTTAAAGAAGTATACGAAACAGAAGATCCAGATAAAGCATTTAATATCTTTCATGATTATCTTACGCTGTTTTATAACCTGTGCTTCCCAGACAAGAGAGTGAAAATCTTGACCCATAAGAAACGCAAATGGATCTCGAAAGGTATCAAAACATGTAGTAAAAAAAGACGAGATCTATTGTGGAAATACCGCACATCGCCAACCACAGTTAATAAATCAGCATTTATAAATTATACAAGGTACAAAAAAATTATTAAACTAACTCAGAAAACACAAAACGAATACCTACTACATAAATAAGTCTAGCAATAAATCGCAAGCAACATGGAGAATAATTAACAAATACAACAACAATAAGCCAAAAGAGAATATTTCCTGTATTATGAACAATGACACAAATATAACTGATCCGACAAGGATAGCCAATACATTTAATAACTTTTTTATTGACTCTGTAAACACTGCAAATAATAATAATAATTCAAATTTAAATAATATACGACATAATCAATCCCGATCAATATTTCTTTCGCCAACGACCAGACCAGATAACATTTTAATTATTATTCAATCACTAAAAAACACCAACAGTGTAGGTCATGATAATGTGTCAACTAAAGCTATCAAGCAAGTAGGAAATATTATTGCACCTATATTAAGCCATATTATAAATCTATGTATGGAACATGGAATGTTTCCCGAGAAATTAAAACTGACAATTACTATACCTATATATAAAAAAGACAACAGGAAACTGTTAAAAAACTATCGCCCTATTGCGTTGATATCCATATTTTCCAAAATCATAGAGAAGGTTATATACGACAAATTTTACAATTACTTTGAAACTTACGATATATTTACAAAACATCAATACGGTTTTCGAAAGGGTAAATCTATAAATATGGCAATATTCGATTTTGTAGAAAAACTAATTAGTAACGTAGAAAAACGAAAACCGACATTAGCTATTTACATAGTCTTATACCTCCTACTCCATTCCTTTTTAGGGATCTAAGACGCACGTCGGGGATTCATCCCTATACAGTGGACATTCCATTAATTTATAATTATCTTTAACTTTCCTTATTTTATTTTTTATTCCACTTTTGTATTCATTGACATCTTACTGATTTATATTTGACACAATTATTCGTTGATCACTTACCTTAAGAGGATTGTGAAGCTGTAAATTTTCATACAAAAAGCGATAACGCTTTTCTCCCACTAAACATAGTCCAATTTTCATAATTTTTGGAAATGTTGTAGATATAATGAAGATCTAGGTTTGTACGTTTTGATTTTGAAGAATTATTGCTCAGAATATAAATTATTAGCATCTAAATATCTATATTTTAGACTTAAAAACTACCTCGAGCATTTTTATCTTTTTTTGACTAAATTTTACTGAATTACAAAAAAAGCAAAACGTACAAACATAGTTTAAGGTATATTGAATCGAATGAGACCAAAAGTGTCTAATTTCGTAAAGGTTTAGGGGGGTAAAACAGTTATTGGCCGAAACAATATTTCAAACAGGAATTGTAGGCAATTTCGACCAGGGGGGCTACCGCCTAACTCATAGCGATCACTCGCTATCGCCTTCGTGACATTAGAACAATAGCTCAAATGTCACCTGTGACATTAAAACTATTGTTCTAATGTCACGACAGCGATAGCGAGTGATCGCTATGAGTTAGGCGGTACGGCCGCGGTTCTTGCAACTCTCTCTATCGCACGATACGGATCATCTAGTGATGTGACATAATGTTATCGTAGTTATTGTTGCCTAGGGAGGAGAAAATAATATCGATATATCGATCAATACTGAAAGGTATTACTCAAGTCTACACAAATACCTTCTACATGAAAATGTAAATGTCTTTTCGAATACATTTATTGATTTTTAGTGTTTTATTTTAAGGATCTTATTTCAATACAAACCTTATTTAAGCGTAAGCAGCCTGTAGCCTGTTAACTGTAAATTCCCAAAATCAAAATAAGAAAATAAATTTTAAGTACGAGTATATAGTTGTTTGTTATAATAGATATGTGCCACAAAGACACAAACTCAAAAGAAATTAGTTTTTGTTTCTTGTGATAGGTATTTGTTATGCATTGTATGTTCGTTATAGTATTCTACTCGTAAGTTGCTCACAAACTATTTTTCGTATAACCAAGTTGGAGCAGCTAAAAAACGTGTAACAAACTATATGCAAGTAGCGTTATTTTTAATATTATTTTATTTGTACTCGCGTTATGGAATCTACGTCTACGTACCTATAAAAAATACAAACGACAAAGTAAATAATATATGTAGGGTGGGCGTACGGTTTTGACGATTTTTTTTTCATTTTAGCAATATAATTTAAAGCAGCTGATTACATATTATAATCCTACTAATAGGTTTTTTTTTCATACGACAAGGAAGCCCTTGGCCTTATATCGGAACACAGCAATGCTATTAACATGTTATTATGGCGATAAACTTAAGTAAGACGGTGGTAGCTAGCCAGGCGGGCTCAGAAGCTTCTGCCCCCGATGGGAATCGAACCCCGGGACCTCCTGATCAATACCCGGTGGCCTCAACCAATAGACCAAGGAGGTGGTAAAAATTAAAATTCTAAAACTATTAATATAAATAGATACCCGAGATTAGTATACAAATGAGAGCTATTTTATATTTGTTGCATAATTATCACTTAACTCTAAATTGAAATTCGTACAAATCTACCCCACACATGGGGTACTTTCATACAGTATTATTCCTGTATTTCTGACAGCATAGACTTTTCATCGACTGCTTGACTACAAGTATTCTTTGGTTAATAACTTTGTACATACAATGTTTCTGAAAAAAGTTATTTACTTAATAAAACGCCCTTGCCCTTACGCCGACGTGTAAGATCCTATGCTGCGTTTTTTAATTGTGGATATGTCAGTCCAGTCTACTTTTTTCATGTCATATAGCCACCTTTTCCTTTGGTATTCCGGGCTTTTCGAGGAATCTTGGGTTTGAGGATCAATTATGGAAAACTCATAGAGGGATCAGTCACAGAGCCCTGTTGCTAACCCTGATTCCACCGACGGACATCACTTCTGTTTTGCTGCTGACTAATTCAAAGATGGATGGAGCAGTTGCAGATGATGTTACGTTTGGCTTATTATTAAAGAAATTGAGGTGAACATCACCAACAAAAATAATCATATATAATTATTAAAAAATATTATTCATCATCTAAGCCTTTTTTTCTACCATGGCGGTATGACCATGAAGGAGGCCTTCCTTCAACTATCTCCATTCCGTTGTATTTTGGGCTACTCTAATCCAGTTCGTGCCCACCATCTTGACGATGTCGTCCTTCTACCGCATCTGTGGTCTCCCGTTGGGTCTTTTACGGTTCCATGGCATCCACTCTAAGACAGTTCTGCACCACGAGTCCGGCTTTCTGGCTATATGTCCAGCCCATTGCCACTTGAGCTTTGCTACGCGGTGTGTAATGTTCGAGACCTGACGCCGTTTTCGGAGCCAACTCTTCGTTTTCGTGTCCCGGAGTGTTACTCCTACCAATTTTCTTACCATTGCTCTTTGTGCCACCTCTAGTTTGCCTTAGTTGTTACCCATGTCTCGGCTCCATTTTATGCTAATGCTCATATTAAAAGCAAAGCCAAGTTTTGCAAAAGCTGCCCAGCCCAATCAAAAAAATATTATTATTATTTATTATTACTTTTTATTTTTGTATACCTGTTCCTATTTAGTTTGTATGTAAAAGTATTATTATATGTTTAGTGTTGTTTTTTTTTTCAGAAAAGATTCACATCTCAAATGCAAATCATTTTAATTCAGTATAACACTCATCTTAAAAAATTGCATTTTCCTTAGATTGGTAAATGTAGGATACATACTTTCATAACAAAAAGTCCTCACCCTCAATCCTGTAAGGTATAGGGATACCAAGTAAGTGTCTTCACAATAAATTTCAATACAGAAATAATTTACGAAATGTAAATAATTTCTGTATTCCGAAACTCATCTACTAAAATATTATGAAGAAAGAAGATTAAGTACGTTTGTATTTTTGTTTGTAATGAATAAACTCAAAAACTATCAGACTGATTTCAAAAATTCTTTGGCTAATAGAATGCTACATTATCTATAAAATTATTTTTCCTATGTGAAGACATAAAATTCCCACACGAAAAATGAAAGTAACGATGGCGAAGTTGCGAGCGGAAACGGAGTCAGAAATATAAGCAACGCAAAACATTACCAACGATAGAATAATAATCTCGAGCTTTCGCGCCGGCCGCCAAGTATCGTGCGTGGCCAAGTCGCGCGCTGCTGTGTCGTAGTGTGCGTGAAAATTTGCGTATGTTGTATTTGTGGTGTAAACGCCAGACCGGAGGCAGAGCGGTGTGAAACAGATAGCATTTTAGAAAATACCTACTCGCGCTGCGCACGGTTACTTCACAATCCTCTTAACATTGCATTGTATTTGACTCTAAATCTAATTTGTAATTATTTTTGACATTCTTATAACTATTTTCTCTGTTCATATGACTTTAAGGATAAGGCGAAACACGGCTGTACTCTTTTAATTTTAATAAATGAATTATGAATTACATTTTGGAGAGTGCGCTCAAGAGCTACATAGTCTTATACCTCCTGCTCCATTCCTTTTTAGGGATCTAAGACGCACGTCGGGGATTCATCCCTATACAGTGGACATTCCATTTTGCCGAACTAAACGATTCGGCAATTCTTTCCATATTCATTGCGCCAAGGAGTGGAACTCTTTACCTTCATCGGTGTTCCCAGACCATTACAACCTGGGTCTTTTTAAAAAAAGGGTGAATGGGCATTACTAGGTAAGCGCGCTCCATCATAGACCCAGTCTCGCTTACCATCAGGTGATTCTGGGTCAAGCGCAAACCTATTATCAATAAAAAAAAAAGTTCAGGGAAAAAATATTCTTCGAACAAAACCGGGAGGTACTTAGTAATTTTTGTTCTTGTACATTACCAATTGCATTGCCAGTTATGTACAAGGATGTAAATATTGTTCTTACAATACTCTGTTTTGTTCAAAGAAATCGTTGTTCCTTGTTCAAAACCAAAAAGTAATAACATTATCTCACAATTTTAGTGACATAATCTCTATGTCTTAAAGAGTTGCACGGTGGTGCGTATTTAGTGTGAATGACGTGATAAATTTTCTTGACTCTTGTCAAGGAACACGTGTGACTGAGTTTTATCACAAATTTCTTGGCGTGCCTGTGCGCCAACTGCTGTAGTTGTAGCAAGGGTTTTAATACTTCAGAGGTTTGAAAAGTTTGTGATAAAACTCAGTCACACGTGTCCCTTGACGAGCGTCAAGAAATTATTATCACGTCAGTCCCACTTAGTACGCGCCACCGTGCTTACTCTATAGAGATTATGTCACTGAAATTGTGAGATATTGCGTGACTCGAGTCCAGTCTTGGCAGCCCGTGCTACGCCTGCAGTTTCTTCTTTTATATATTTAAGATTTTGATTATGTTCACATCCTAATTAGTACATGAACATGGAGTGTTTGTAATTGGTGTAGGCACGTTATAGGTATGGGACATTGTGCGAATGACACGGTTTTTTTGCTGATAAGACTTATTACGTATGGGACGTTTTACTAATACGACAATACTCGTATGCGAACGGGACCTTTTGTGAATGAGACAAAGTGCGAATGAGACGTTTTAAAACACGTGACATTCTGCTAATGGGACGTTCTGCGCCTATGCGTAAACCGTCTGCAAAAACTTGTTTGTGTAGTAGAATTTTACAACACAAAAATGTATGTAAAATTTCTACATGCTTCATATTGAAGGTTTATAAGGCACTACACCGGAAGTTCAAACATAAATCTTTTCGTCAAATTTCATGAATTGACCTTCCGACCCTGTCAGGGGTTAAAAACAATATATTGTATCAAATAACTATCCATCTATAATATGTTATGGTTATCTTTCATAGTTAAAAACTGCCCACAAAATTATAAAGGAGAATTGCCACAAAAATTATTGTGAATAAAATACATACCTTGGTATACAGGATCAAAGTATTATCTTTAATGAAGCTTTGTAGTAACAATGTCTGTGAATGGTGAATAAAGTTCGACAAAGCCTCCTCCGCTGCGGCATTTACATGTAAGTTTTTCTTATTATAATAATGTTCTGAAAAAAGTACATGATTTTATATTTTGTTAATTTTTTTTCACAAAAATCTAAGGAATTTATCTGTCCTAAATCTTTTGAGACTCATTGAAAACCTTTATACACACCATTGGTTGTTAAGACGAACTTTCGAAACGAATCCATGATATAATTTATATAAATTTAAGCAATTTAGTTTTAATTAATTAAAAATATGACGTAATTCGTAGCTCAAGTGTACAATAAGAATCATTAAATGTAATGCACTGAGATAAGATAATCACTACGTTATAATAATGCAGAAAAGTGAATCGATGAAATGATTTGTTTTGAGTTTACTCAACAATGGTTACCATAGAAACACAAATTACACTCATCTTAGTGCAAGGGGCACCCCACACGGAACAAATACAACAGCGGAACTGGCATGTGCGCATGCCGCCCGTAACACAGGCATGCGTTTTGCACTTGTGCTTTCATCACTGAATGAATGTAGATTCTACATAGTAGGCTAGATGACTAAAAAAAATTATTGCTCTAATAGAAACTCATTCGTGTGATAAACAGAAAGAAAAAATCGGTTTTCGAATAACTATTAAAACAACCAAAATATAAGGTATTAAAGATTTTTCTCCATCTCTTTCTAGCAAAACGGCAATTTACATGGAGTTTATATGGCCGTACTCAACAATGACGTCACGGTTGATGTCGGATCTCTCTGTCTAATCGCTCCCAAATTAACAACTTAAAATGCTTGTATCTAATGTATTTCTAAGCCGATTTTAATTCTAATTTCACATCATTGCATCTTTTTCTACGGTATTTTAATATTTTATGACGAGACGTGAATATTAGAATTCAGTCATCATCCCGTTCCTCATCATCATCATTCATCATCATTCATCATCATCATCATACAGCAGTGTATGTTCTATATACTCGTACACTCATGATTTATTCATACTATTTTTTGATAAATACAAAAAGACACGACAATCAGACGAAATGTTCCTTGTATAGTGGTGTAAAAAGACAAATTTGGCGACAGTAGTTCCCATACTCTGCATAGGTATATAGTTATCGCACTCCTCTGTACCGTGGTCACACAAACGCGGGAGTGCGGCTACGGAGATACGAAGGTCTCAGCACCAACGATCACACAATCGGGACTTAAGTTGCTAGCGCCTTGGATTAAAATCATTTATGCTAAGGCTCTTCCTGGTTTTTAATTAAAACACAAAGTCTTAAAATATCGAATTTTATTTCAAAGAAAATTTTTAAATTATTATTAATAATTAATAATTCAAATCAAACCAAACAATCGTTGTCGTTTCACTCAATTGAAAAAAAATCATTTAAAAATGTTTCACGTTTACATTTAGTTTCTTAAATTAGCTCATTAATTTAGCTTGATTAATGGTCGATTTCACCAACCATTACTTAGCTTAGGTAGCCCCTAAGACGCATGCTCTCACTTTTTGTCTTTAATGAAAAGAATGTAACAGCTTGCCACCTAAGAGTCCCCTAAGCTAAGAAGAGGTTGGTGAAAATGGCCATTAGTTTCTCAATTTCACAAATTAGACATTGCCAAAGCATTCGATAGAGTCTGGCATAAAAGTAGTCTTTCGGAAAGATGGAAACTTGGAAAGACTCTTTCCAAGTTTCCATCTTACGGTTTACCTGTTAAGCTCTGTACCTGGGTGGCCGATTTCCTGCGTGGGCGAATTTTTTTTCGGATGGATACAGCTCGTAGCTTATGTGAGTGAATGCCGGAGTACCCCAGGGTTCCGTTCTATCCCTGGTGTGCCCGGCCTGGCGACGTCAGCGCAACAAACTTAACGCTGCGCTGGGAGGCGAAGAGCTCTTGCTGCCAAGCATGGTGGTGGGCATGCTCCGCGGCGAGGCGGAATGGGGGGCTGTCGCCTCCCTCTGCGAGGACGTCATCTCGCGGAAGGAGGCCGCGGAGAGTGAGCGGGAGAATGATTCTCAAGCCGCTCCTATCCGCCGCAGACGGACAGGCAGGCATTCGCATTCGCGCAAGCGAAGCCCGTCTAATGACCCTGCCGTAGAAGCCTGCGTACACGGTTAGGCCCGTGTACGCCGCCGTAAGACCCTCCATCTGGGGATTGCCCTACTACAGTCCCCCCTTGGCGATAACCCGCCTGACCAGCCAGGTCGGGCAAGCCCGGACGCGTTGGTAGTGGTAGTGGCAGTGTGGACATACCAACCTCTTCGCCTTTTAAGAAACGAACGTACTAGCCTTTTTAAACATGCTGGCCTGCGCAGTCACCGTCTTACTGAGACTTCCATTCCAACGTGAACAAGGTAACTCATTTTATTGTCGCACAACCACAAAACGAAATTTTCCGGCCAGCACACGTGTTTTCTGCCTCTTACAATCCCGAGTCCTTTAAAAAAGCGTGAAAAAGCACATTACATGTGAGCAAGGTGAGGATGGCTGGTGTCATTGACGTATAATAATAATAAATCCATTTTATTTCCTCTTTACAATTCGTTAAATAGATTTCATTACATTATGACACTTTAAAGAGGCTGGTGCCTGAAGTAAGTATAAAATATATAACTAGGCAAGCTGTTGCGAACAAAAATTGTCACGACGACGGCAGCGCTGGGTCAGGCGTGGACAATAGTGTACTCGCTCGCTCGTATGACAGTAAAATAGACAGCAAAACTAAGGTCAAGCGTTCAAAGTCAAGGCGGTCGAGCGTAGATCGCAGTTCGGAAACCATTTTCATTTGTTTTAATCAAGGTAATATATAATTACTCAGTAATACAAAACCAATATTCATACGTACTAACAACAGTGTTTTCAATTGCCACACTTAAGTTTTAAGACATAATTTACGCAAAATTTGCGACACGGCAGCTCGGCTTCCTATCACGATCGCCAGCGATCGACTAACGCCCGAACCCAATATGCGATCCTGATCCGTTTTTTCCGGATTGAGATTGCAAACTCAATCCAAAAGTACCATTTTGCGTCTCTATAACCAATCGAAGGATTGCATTTGTAATCTCTGAAAGGCAACCATCCATGAGAGGTCCGATCAGTGTTTTTGGATAGACCTCTGTTCGAAAATGACGTTTGACGCGTCCCAATAATCAATCTTTGATTAAAAAGAGATTGATTGACGTCTACGCAATCTTTTTTTGGCAATCTTCCTATTTCCATGGTTTACTTGTCAAAATTTGGATTGATTTACATGTTTTGAAAATAATTGTTGTATTTTTGTCGGAAATGGCAATGGCAAAGACGATATTTTTGGAAGATATTTAGTAGTGATTTGGAGTTATGAGCCGAAACAATATCAGATTTCGATACGTGATTGCAGTGATGATGATGTGTTACAACAACAACGTCGCAATTAACACCAAATATCAACAATAGCAATAAATAAGTACGATTTTACTTTTTGGTTCCGGCTGAACAAAACTGTCGTAAATTACTTTTTACGAAAATAATGCCATACATAAAAGAAACATCAAAACAGTGACTAAAATACCTTTTGCCGCGCTATATATGTGATTATGTGATGTGAATGTGTTTGAAATCTATACAAATAAATAAAATTGAAGTGTCTGTTTGTATTGTCAAAATAACAAGTTTTTAATGAAATGTATATCGGGTACCAATAACAAAAACACAATTTAAAAAAAAATTGTCTGTCTGTTTGTTCCCGCTAATCTCCGGAACGGCTGGACCGATTTTGACGGGACTTTCACTAATAGATAGATAATTATATAAGGTATAACATAGGCTACTTTTTATTAAGATCGGTCCAGCCGTTACTATTCCACGCGGACGAACTCGCGGACACAGCTAGTATATAATAAATAGCTGTGCCGGCGAACTAGGTTTCGCCATAATAATCACCTAGATGTATAAAAAATAGTTTACGGCCTATTCTCAGACCTACCGAATATACACAAAAAATTTCATAAAGATCGTTCAAGCCGTTTTGGAGGGGTTTGGTAACAAACTGGGACACGAACATTTTATACGTATAGAAAAACAGAATATCACTGTTGTGCCAAAAACTGCTGGTCGCTTAGAACGGCTGAAAAATAATATTGGTATTAAATTAAATTATATAGGTTATGAAGAAAACCCAAATAAATTATATGAAAAATTTTTTCATACATTTTGTTGTGAATTTAAAAATATTTTTGTTCCAAAGACTATATCGGTTAATGGTACTTTAGCTTTTAGTGAATGGGCTACACCAGGCATTCACAAAAGCAGAATCAAACTTTTTGAACTTTATAATGAACGTTCATTTAATACTAGCGATGAGTTTAAACTATATGTGAAAACTTATTCCAAAGTATTCAAAAAAGCATGCAGGCTTGCTAAATCTAATTATTTAAGTTCAAAAATAAAAAACAGTAATAATAAAATTAAAATGACATGGAATATTATAAATAATGAAACTGGAAAAGCGAAAACTACTAATAATCAATATTGTTTGAATATTGACGGTAAAAAGGTTGACACAGAAGTAGCTGCAGAATTTGAAAAGTTCTTTACTGACATTCCAGTCTCAATCACTAAGTCATTGGATTCCTCCCCCGCTATTGCTGAATCTATAATAAAAGATCATGTTGAAGCTTGTGGTGATATATTCGAATTTGTACACATTAGTGGAATGGATATAATAAAGTCCTTTAAAACTTTGAATAAGAAGAAAACTGCGGATCTGTGGGGCAATTCCGTTGATGTTACTAAATCCGTAATAGAAACAATAGCTCCTATACTTGCTAACATTTTTAATGATTGCATTGACTGTGGTGTTTTTCCTGATCTAATGAAGCTGAGTAAAATTATTCCTTTACATAAATCTGGTAGCACATCAGACCCCAGTAATTTTAGACCTATCTCTGTGCTACCTACTTTTAGCAAAATTTTTGAAAAAATAATGTTTTTTTTTTTTTTTTTTCCATTTATTTGAACCACGAACAGGCTTACAATTAATCATACATACACATAAAATTTATATAAACATAGTTATTGTAAACCCAGCATTGATGGTCACTTCGTAATTTTCAAAAAGGTATACTATGAAACCTGTACAGCTTTGAAGTAGGTAATCTAATATTATACATGTAGGTAGGTACTTACATCTATCACTATATTTATTTTTTATATTATAGTTAATGAGATACAATTTTACTATGAGTACGAGACGTAATAGGTATAGTTATATAATATGTATAGTAGTATAATATACAAGTGAATGTGTCAAATTCAAATTCAAATTCAAAAATCTTTATTCAACATAGGCCTTTACAGGCACTTATTGACGTCAAAACAAAGCAAAACAATCTAATTTAAAGAAATTATATTAACCTTGTATGTGCATACATCCTAAATATACTCAAGATGTCTGCAAATACAAGTAGGAATGAAAAAAAAAAAAAAAGTTGATTCTACACCTGTTCGGAAATTGGGAGAGCCTTCTCGAGAAGAACAGGCAAGAAACTCGAAAGGTCTAAATTTCTTTTAAATCGCCATTTACAATTTTGGTTTGTTACAGAGTCGTCAATTGGAAGCTGACCTCAAAGCAAAAGTTTGAGCTCAACTTCCATTACAAGAATAGATGTGTTAATTCACATTATATAAGCTATCTCTGAGAGAAGTGCGTGAACCCAGATTATAAATAAATTGCTCTCACTGAACGTTTCTTCGAAACAAAACGCAATACATTGTTAAATATTAGAATTGAGAGTTCAAACCCAAGCTTTTTTGTCCGTCATGTAATCAGACACTTTATAATATGCTTTTTTAATAAGTACATCTTTGATTGCAACTTTAAATTTGTTTAAGCTAAGTTCTTGTATACAACTTGGGATTTTATTGTAGAAACGTATACACAGGCCTCTAAAAGAATTATTAATTTTTTGGAGCCTGGTATTTGGTAAAGCTAACATATTCTTTTGTCTAGTATTAACTGAATGAATATCACTATTTTTACAAAACACATGAATATTCTTACGAACATATATTAGATTCTCATAAATATATTGCGACGCTACTGTCATAATACCAATTTCTTTGAACTTTTCTCGCAAAGAATCTCTCATTTTAAGGTTATAGATTGCTCGAATAGCCCTTTTCTGCAGTACAAAAACAATCTGAATGTCGGCAGCATTTCCCCACAACAAAATACCATACGACATCACACTATGAAAGTAAGAAAAGTATACAAGTCTTGCTGTATCAACATCAGTCAGTTGACGTATTTTCCATACAGCGTGAGCTGCAGAACTAAGTCTCTTTGACAATTTATCGATATGTGGGCCCCATTGCAGCTTAGAATCAAGTGTGATCCCAAGAAATACTGTGGTGTCCACAGGGTCAACACCTATATCCTTTATTTTTACAGTGGTGTGAACCTCTTTGACATTGGGTAAAACAAATTTTATACATTTTGTTTTCCCTTCATTAAGTGACAGGTTGTTCACATTAAACCAGTGAACAATTCTTGAGATAGAATTATTTACATCGTCATTAATTTGCACACCTCTTTTAATTTTAAATAAAAGTGAAGTATCATCTGCAAATAATACCATCTCATGTCTATCCTGTACAAAATCAGGGAGGTCATTGACATATATAAGAAATAGAAAAGGACCAAGAATGGAACCTTGCGGAACTCCCATTTTAACTGCAGAACCTTGAGACCTTTTTCCATTGATGTCTACTTTTTGAATCCTCCCACTTAGATAAGAGATTAGAAGATCAAGTGCAGTGTCACGAAACCCATAGTGGTGTAATTTTCTGATCAAGATTTCGTGATAAACGCAATCAAATGCCTTGGACAAGTCACAAAAAATGCCTAACGCATCGTGTGAGTCTTCCCAGGCTTCGAATATATGTTGTATTAACTCAACACCAGCATCGGTTGTTGAGCGACCCCTCCTAAAACCAAATTGTTTACAGTGTAGAAGATTATTCCTATTAAAATAACTTTGCATTTGCTCCAACATTATTTTTTCAAAAATTTTGCTAAAAGTAGGTAGCACAGAGATAGGTCTAAAATTACTGGGGTCTGATGTGCTAACAGATTTATGTAAAGGAATAATTTTACTTAGCTTCATAAGATCAGGAAATACACCACAGTCAATGCAATCATTAAAAATGTTAGCAAGTATTGGAGCTATTGTTTCAATTACGGATTTAGTAACATCAACGGAATTGCCCCACAGATCCGCAGTTTTCTTTTTATTTAAAGTTTTAAATGACTTTGTTATATCAATTCCACTAATGTGTACAAATTTGAATTTATCATTACAAACTTTAACATGATCCTTCACTATAGATTCAGCAATAGCGGGGGATGAATCCAAAGACTTTGTGATTGAGACTGGAATATCAGTAAAGAATTTTTCAAATTCTGCAGCTACTTCTGTGTCAACTGTTACCTTCTTACCATCAACATTCAAACAATATTGATTATTAGTAGTTTTAGCTTTTCCAGTTTCATTATTTATAATATTCCATGTCATTTTAATTTTATTACTACTGTTTTTTATTTTTGAACTTAAATAATTAGATTTAGCAAGCTTGCAAACTTTTTTGAACACTTTGGAATAAGTTTTTACATAAAGTTTAAATTCATCACTAGTATTGAATGAGCGTTCATTGTAAAGTTCAAAAAGTTTTATTCTGCTTTTGTGAATACCTGGTGTAGCCCATTCACTAAAAGCTAAAGTGCCATCAACCGATATAGTCTTTGGAATAAAAATATTTTTAAATTCAGAACAAAATGTATGAAAAAAGTTTTCATATAATTTATTTGGATTTTCTTCATAACCTATATAATTTAATTTAATACCAATATTATTTTTCAGCCGTTCTAAGCGACCAGCAGTCTTTGGTACAACAGTGATATTCTTTTTTTCCATGCTTTTACATTTAAGTGGAATGGTAACAATTTGTCCAGAATGGTCAGATTCTAAATTATTAAAAACTCTTCTTGCTAAAGGAACAATATTTGTATAAATATTGTCAATGCATGTGGCAGACGATTGAGTTGTTCTTGTTGGCTCCAAAAATAAATTTCCAAGGTTATATGACCAAAACAGATTTTTAATCCTAATAGATAAACTAGAATTTTCTAATAAATTAATATTAAAATCACCACAAACAATGGTTTGTTTTGTGGAACTACACACTTTTTTCAATACTTCATCCATAGTATCTTCAAAAAGGTCATATAATCCTGAAGGAGGCCTGTATATACTTAATACAATAATCTGGTCCAGCTCCACGCAGGCTATTTCTATTGTTCGCTCAATCGAAAGACTCACAATATCCTTACGATCCTTAAATTTCAGCTTTTTATCTAATATTATTAAAGAACCACCACGAATTGATTTTTCTCGACTGAACGAACTACCAACCAGATGATTGCTGAAATTAAACATGAACTGATAACTTTTAAGCCAGTGTTCAGTTACACAAAAGATGTCTACATTACTACAGTTCAAGAATAATTCCACTTCCAGATCCTTGCCTAACATTCCTTGAATGTTCTGGTGCACCAGGTTGATAAGATTTACTTTATTTTTGTTTTCAAATGGGTTTTGCAATACATTTACAAAGTTTTCAGTATCTTTTCTACCTAATGATAAGCAAGAGGATGTCTCTTTTGTCTCATTACTTAATTTAAAGATTTATTAAAAATATCATCAGTAACATTACTGACAGTCGTTTCACTACCACAGTATTGCTCAATAGGAGCAATTTCAGTACTTTGAGTGGGCTGCTCAATAAAAGCATTGTCAGAGAAAGAATTTATAGCCATGTTTTTGGCTAAAGTTTGTAAATAAAATCTTAGCGAAATAGCTAATTGTTTTTTATAGAATGTTGATAGATATAATCTATCTTCTGTCAAATAAGCTTTAATACATGTCAGTTTGTTGAAGTCAATAATATGGAATTTTTTCGAATAATTTGTCATTAAATCTAATGTCAAATTAAGTTTGTATCTAATATTATTTTCATGTTGTGACAAACGATTATGGTAGGGAAGGGTAAACATTATTATTTGATTAACATGTAAATTATTTAAATGAGAACAAAAATGTTTTAGTACTTTTTTGTTCAAATTACCCCTATTTCCCAAGATCATAACCAGTTTGTCATTAATATCAAACTTATAACTATTAATTTTATTTGCAATATCATGGAAACTTGAGCCAGGCATACAATAATTAATGACACTAAAATCCAACTGATTTGTCAATAACTGGCCCATACCTTTGCCTATGTCATCACAAAAAATAATACATTTAGGCTTAGACACAGACATCTTACAATGAAAACTAGATTGCTCATTGACTGGTGACTGACATACAATACTATGAGCGGAGGATGTATGACTGGGTGCATTGTTATTATTTGTGACATTGCATTCTGTTATTGAAATATTCTCACTGTGTTCTCGAGTGAAGTGAGTGCGTGTGTGTGTGTGTGTGTGCGGGTGGGTGTGTGTTTGTGTGCGCTTGTGCGTGCGTGCTCGTTTGTATGTGCGTGTGTATGACTACAACATAAGTGTTGTGTCAGTATTTAACTTAAATTAATAAAATAGTGCATACATCTATGCTTATATCTAAAGTGTTTCTGTTATGTGTATGTAGGTACATGATAAGAACTAGAACTAAGATTTAACTTTAACTTTAATTATTGTAATTATTTGACAATAATATGTTAATTATATGCTTCTTATATAAATTAGCGCCACATGCAAAGATATCTAATTTATTGAATTTTTTGTTATAATTATCAAGCATGCGATGCATAGGTGATCGGATTCCAGCATTAGTACGACATAATTTAACTGCAAATAACGGCTTTGGGCGCGATGATCGGAGATGTGCACGCAGTGGTATAGAATAACTTATTTTATTCACAATGTCAATGCAATCATATTTATTGTTACATAGATCATAAAGTAACATAGCCTCCAACTGTAGTCGCCTTGATTTAAGATCAAGAAGTTTGTATTTCCTTAGAAGTAGAGCATATGAAAGGCGTTGATGACAACAGCTGTAGTTAATGCGACGCAAGAATTTTTTTTGTACCATTTCAATGATACTATGATATTTTTTATATAACGGGCTCCATACTGCCACTGCGTACTCAAGTTGAGGCCTTATTAAGGATTTATAGAGGTGAATATATGTAGATGGGCTTTTAAACTCAGTAGAAGATCGCATAATGAAACCATACATTTTGTATGCTTTACCAATTATATTATTAATATGAACATCGAGATGCAATTTACTATCAAGAGTTACACCTAGGTCCCTAATGCTATTTACTCTTGAAATACTAGTGCCACAGAGCGAATACGTAAAATTACTTATTTTCCTTTTTTTTGTGAATGTTATAGTTTTGCATTTATGAAGACTAAGTTGTAATTTGTTATCTTCACAATAAGCACTAAATCTATTTAGATCCTGTTGGAGTAATGTATGGTCTTTGGAGTCATTAATAATTCTATAGATTTTGAGATCATCTGCGTATAAAATAAATTTGCTATGGGTGAAACATTTACTAACATCGTTTATAAAAATAATAAACAAAAGTGGACCCAGTATTGAGCCCTGTGGCACACCTGAGCTAACATTAATAATCTGCGATTCAACACCACCTATTACCACTTGTTGGAGCAAATGCAAAGTTATTTTAATAGGAATAATCTTCTACACTGTAAACAATTTGGTTTTAGGAGGGGTCGCTCAACAACCGATGCTGGTGTTGAGTTAATACAACATATATTTGAAGCCTGGGAAGACTCACACGATGCGTTAGGCATTTTTTGTGATTTGTCTAAGGCATTTGATTGCGTTTATCACGAAACCTTGATCAGAAAATTACACCACTATGGGTTTCGTGATACTGCACTGGATCTTCTACTCTCTTATCTAAGTGGAAGGATTCAAAAAGTAGACGTCAATGGAAAAAGGTCTCAAGGTTCCGCAGTTAAAATGGGAGTACCGCAGGGTTCGATTCTTGGTCCTTTTCTTTTTCTTATATATGTCAATGACCTCCCTGATTTTGTACAGGACAGGCATGGGATAGTATTATTTGCAGATGATACTTCACTTTTATTTAAAATTAAAAGAGGATTGCAAATGAATGACGATGTAAATAATTCTATCTCAAGAATTGTTCATTGGTTTAATGTAAACAACCTGGCACTTAATGAAGGGAAAACAAAATGTATCAAATTTGTTTTACCCAATGTGAAAGAGGTTCACACCACCGTAAAAATAAAGGATATAGGTGTTGACCTTGTGGACACCACAGTATTTCTTGGGATCACACTTGATTCTAAGCTGCAATGGGGCCCACATATAGATAAATTGTCAAAGAGACTTAGTTCTGCAGCTCACGCTGTATGGAAAATACGTCAGTTGACTGATGTTGATACAGCAAGACTTGTATATTTTTCTTACTTTCATAGTTTGATGTCATATGGCATTTTGTTGTGGGGAAATGCTGCCGACATTCAAATCGTTTTTGTGCTGCAGAAAAGGGCTATTCGAGCTATCTATAACCTTAAAATCAGAGATTCTTTGCGAGAAAAGTTTAAAGAAATTGGTATTATGACAGTAGCGTCGCAATATATTTATGAGAATCTAATATATGTTCGTAAAAATATTCATTTGTTTTGTAAAAATAGTGATATTCATTCAGTTAATACTAGACAAAGGAACATGTTAGCCTTACCAAATACCAGGCTCCAAAAAATAAATAATTCTTTTAGAGGCCTGTGTATACGTTTCTACAATAAAATACCAAGTTGTATACAAGAACTTAGCTTAAACAAATTTAAAGTTGCAATCAAAGATGTACTTATTAAAAAAGCATATTATAAAGTTTCTGATTACATGACGGACAAAAAAGCTTGGGTTTGAACTCTCATTACTAATATTTAACAATGTGCTGCGTTTTGTTTCAAAGAAACATTCAGTGAGAGCAATTTATAAGCTAAGTTCACGCACTTCTCTCAGAGATAGCTTATATAATGTGAATTAACACATCTCTTCTTGTAATGGAAGTTGAGCTCAAACTTTTGCTTTGAGGTCAGCTTCCAATTGACGACTCTGTAATAAAACCAAAATTGTAAATGGCGATTTAAAAGAGGAGATAAAAAATTTTGACCTTTCGAGTTTCTTGCCTGTTCTTCTCGAGAAGGCTCTCCCAATTTCCGAACAGGTGTAGAGTCAACTTTTTTTTTTTTCTCATTCCTACTTGTATTTGCAAACATCTTGAATATATTCAGGATGTATGCACATACAAGGTTAATATGATTTCTTTAAATTAGATTGCTTTGCTTTGTTTTGACGTCAATAAGTGCCTGTAAAGGCCTATGTTGAATAAAGATTTTTGAATTTGAATTTGAATTTGAATATATATTAGAAGATAATAGCTTCAGCTTTGCCTCGCTGTCGGATTAAGTTTTTTATATTATTTTGTTCTTGTATAGATATTGTAAAAATCTTAAATTTAAGATATTTTTTGAAGTAAATGATGATAATATTATAAGTCATTTATTTTCCTCTTTACATTTCGTTACCTCAATAGTTTACACATTACATTAATTACTACATTACACTCATATAAAAATCTTCCTCTTCTTTTTAGTAATCATGGAGAGACACCTCTTCTTTCTGTAATTTCTCACCCCAAATTTTACTTCTGTATTTATTATACGATTATTCGTTGCTTTTATTTATTTATATTAGTTCAAATCACAAATTATACGTTCAAATCAAACCAACCACACTACAGCTAGCTAACAAACAAATATAATGTCACTCGCGTGCTCGTGTCAGTTTTATGCACGTTCCATTCCTATAAAAATAAGTAGTTTGTATAATATTGTATTTGATATATTATTATTTACAGAATAATTTCTAAGTGTTTTTAAACATTATATTTATTGTTAGAAGCATAAGAAACATTATTTAAAAAGATTTATAGCTAGTTTGTTTTCATATAACATACAGTAATAATATTGCACAATCTAATATTTTGCGTATAAAGAAACGGGCAAAAGGGAAAGGATAGCTGGCGATCCGGTGTCAAAAGAATCCTAGGATTGCAGTCTTTAGTTATTGGCACGCGGATTAGAGATCGATTGAGTGATACGCAATAATCCGAGATTGTTTTTAATCTTAAACTACGGATACAATATTGGGTTCGGCCGTAACTCAATGGTGCCGATCGACTGCAGTTGAGTGGTGAATTTCTCTGTACCGGACAGCGCGTCTAGTTATATACGTCAATGGCTAGTGTAGCGTGTATTCTATGTCTTGCACTAGCTATCTTCGCATTTGGACTCCACTTCCTCTTATCATCAGGTGGAATGAGGTCATTTGCTAGGCCCACTATAAAAAAATCTCAAATTTTGCGGTTAACGACATATTTAGAGAGCCATTTTTAATCGACTTCAAAAAAAGAGGAGGTTCTCAATTCAATGCGTTTTTTTGTGTGTATGTTACGCGAGCGTAACATACCTATATACAAAAAAAATTGTGGATCGATTTTCAAATTCTTTTTGTATTCGATAGAGTATACTCCAAGGGTGGTCCCAAGGTCACCAAAGTCAGGATCTGATAATGGGATCCCATGAAAAGTGAATGAAATCACTTAAAAATTTTAAAAACCCTCATCAAAAAACCTCCAAAAAGTAAAAAATAAAATTTGTTGGTTAGCCCTTTAGTCGTCACGTTGTCGGGGGATCGCTAATTAATATACCTATCTATTTATTTAATTACTTACTGACCGAATACGTATAGCGTTACTAGATGGTGATATTAATTGCGGTCCCCCGACGTGACGACTAACGCCCGAACCCAATATGCGATCCTGATCCGTTTTTTCCGGATTGAGATTGCAAACTCAATCCAAAAGTACTATTTTGCGTCTCTATAACCAATCGAAGGATTGCATTTGTAATCTCTGAAAGGCAACCATCCATGAGAGGTCCGATCAGTGTTTTTGGATAGACCTCTGTTCGAAAATGACGTTTGACGCGTCCCAATAATCAATCTTTGATTAAAAAGAGATTGATTGACGTCTACGCAATCTTTTTTTGGCAATCTTCCTATTTCCATGGTTTACTTGTCAAAATTTGGATTGATTTACATGTTTTGAAAATAATTGTTGTATTTTTGTCAGAAATGGCAATGGCAAAGACGATATTTTTGGAAGATGTGATAGTAGTGATTTGGAGTTATGAGCCGAAACAATATCAGATTTCGATACGTGATTGCAGTGAGGATGATGAAGTGTTACAACAACAACGTCGCAATTAACACCAAATATCAACAATAGCAATAAATAACTACGAATTTACTTTTTGGTTCCGGCTGAACAAAACTGTCGTAAATTACTTTTAACAGAAAATAATGCCATACATAAAAGAAACATCAAAACAGTGACTAAAATACCTTTTGCCGCGCTATATAATATGTGATGTGAATGTGTTTGAAATCTATACAAATAAATAAAATTGAAGTGTCTGTTTGTATTGTCAAAATAACAAGTTTTTAATGAATGGGTATGAATGTATATCGGGTACCAATAACAAAAACACAATTAAAAATTTTTTTGTCTGTCTGTCTGTTTGTTCCCGCTAATCTCCGGAACGGCTGGATCGATTTTGACGGTACTTTCACTAATAGATAGCTAATTATATAAGGTATAACATAGGCTACTTTTTATCAAGATTGGTCCAGCCGTTACTATTCCACGCGGACAAAGTCGCGGTCACAGCTAGGGGGCCGTTCAAATATTACGTAAGCAGATTTATTACAATTATTTACCCCCCCATCCCCCTTGTCAGCAAAAGTAAGCAAAGCTCTTACCCCCTCCCCCCATGCTTCCGTAAACATTTTTCAATTATAAATGTATTTTTTTTATATTATAATTATAATGTTATAATTTTAAAAATAAAGATTATTTAAAGCCTTTAATTAAGGCTTTAAATAATCTTTAAAGCCGGGAATCGAACCCATCATATACAGAAAACTAACAGCCTGTATTTTGTGACCAATTGACGGAGTCAATCTTAAGAAATAAATCTACGAATGAATATTACTTCTTATACTTTGAGATAGGACATAATATTTTCTAATCATAAAACGTCTAAATTATTGTTACAAAATGTAAAGAGACACTTTTTGGCGATTTCTAATATTTCTACTACTCTTATGTACTTACCTAAAATGATTTCGTTACTCACCTAGGAAAAAAAAATTAGTAGATTGGATTTATTCTTAGTCGCCGCTTGCAATTGGGATGATGACTGAATTCTAATTTTCACATCTCGACATAAAATATTAAAAAAGCGCAGAAAAAGATGCAATCATGTGAAATTAGAATTAAAATCGGCTTAGAAATACATAAGATACAAGCATTTTAAGCTATTAGACAGAGAAAATTTGAAGCGATTAGACAGAGAGATCCGACATCAACCGTGACGTCATCGTTGAGTACGGCCATATAAACTCCATGTAAAATGCCGTTTTGCTAGAAAGAGATGGAGAAAAATCTTTAATACCTTATATCTTGGTTGGTTTTATAGTTATTCGAAAACCGATTTTTTCTTTCTATTTATTAGATGAATGAGCTTCTATTAAAGCAAAAAAAATTTTTTTGTCATCTTGGAATTGGCTATTCTTCAATTCTCTTAGATACAATAATATCTAGTTCCTTGTCGGATTTTGCTTGTAATTTATAATTTCGCTACACTTCGTTAACTAACTTTTGTACATTTTGTACTTTCGTATTTGTATGAGATTTTTTTAAACTTTCAAACAATTTTTGGTATAACTTGGATTTGTCTATTTGAAACGACATCTTATTTAAACGTTAAACTTTGGCTAATGGAATCAACGGTAACACAAATGTTAACTTGCTATGCTTACAATACGTCCAATATCCAAACGAAACAATACACTGACAGAGGAAATTTAGACAAGTGAATTGCGCGCGGTAATTCCCCTAATCGGTTCTAAAGCGAGTGCCTAAACGAATGCATTATTTGCGGGAATCCCCGAAAATGCGTTTCGTTTTGATGCATAGACAATGTGAGGGTTGCCATTCGCGTAAAAAAGTAAATAACTACCGATGACGTAATCATCATCTAGACTCCCTACCCCCCATGTCATCCAAAATAAGCAAAACAAAGACCCCCCACCCCCCCATAGTGCTTACGTAATACTTGAACGGCCCCTAGTATATAATAAATAGCTGTGCCAGCGAACTACGTTTCGCCATAATAATCACCTAGGTGTATAAAAAATAGTTTACGGCCTATTCTCAGACCTACCGAACATACTTACACAAAAAATTTCATAAAGATCGTTCAAGCCGTTTTGGAGGAGTTTGGTAACAAACTGGGACACGTACATTTTATATATTAGAAGATCAGCTTTGCCTCGCTGTCGGATTAAGTTTTTTATATTATATTGTAAAAATCTTAAATTTAAGATATTTTTTGAAATAAATGATGATAATATAAATAAGTCATTTATTTTCCTCTTTACATTTCGTTACCTCAATAGTTTAAACATTACATTAATTACTACATTACACTCATATAAAAATCTTCTTCTTTTTAGTAATCATGGAGAGGCACCTCTTCTTTCTGTAATTTCTCACCCCAAATTTTACTTCTGTATTTATTATACGATTATTCGTTGTTTTTATTGATTTATATTAGTTCAAATCACAAATTATACGTTCAATTCAAACCAACCACACCACAGCTAGCTAACAAACAAATATAATGTCACTAGCGTGCTCGTGTCAGTTTTATACACGTTCCATTCCTATAAAAATAAGTAGTTTGCATAATATTGTATTTGATATATTATTATTTACAGAATAATTTCTAAGTGTCTTTAAACATTATATTTATTGTTAGAAGCATAAGAAACATTATTTAAAAAGATTTATAGCTAGTTTGTTTTCATAGAACATACAGTGTTAATTGAAAATTAACATGTTTTTTAATTTAATTTATATCAGACAGTCTGCTCAGAGAAAGTCAATCATTGTTTTGGCTGTATAGTTTCATAATCCATAAAAATTTTAAATTACTCTATGATAAGCTCTATAATATTTATAATGTACTGTCTATGACGTTACTTCATTCTCTCTTCGCTTCCGGCTCTCTTCGAGAAAGCACACTATCAGAAAAATAATTGTGAAATTAACAAATAAATTCAGTTTACATCAGTGTAAGACAGATAGTCAAATTAAATAGTATAATTAAGTCATTTCAGTTTTTTATTTATCGCCACCAAAGGAAGTTCTAACCCGCTGAGCGATCAGGGTCCGGGTGTCAACGTGGGGAGGCGCTTCGAACCCGCCACCGACCCACGATACCGTCAACATTTTTGGTGGCCCATGAGGGGAATTCAGAAAAATTGACATCGAGTGATTCGACAGTATAAATTCAGACAAATCAATCAGTGTTGAAGAAAGAAGAAAGTCGCGCAATTAAGACGCAATATCACTACGAATCGACGCCATATTGTCGGTCTGGAACGCGCCGGGGTCGCAGCCGCCGCAGGAATTCAAGAAATCAGTGGAATCAACTTCAGGTAGAATTGTGCAGTGCAGTGTTGCAGTGAGAATATTCGAGTATACGTTGTGATTATACGGCCAGTTACTCAAATTAATGGACAGTAGGTACCTAATAATTTCAATTGACCGGAAGTATCATTTCGCTTAAGTTTTATTTTTAACAGGTTGGTTATATCGAACGAACACATAATAGAGATCATTTTGATTTGCCCTTTGTCAGGTTGGCATTGCTGACTGTAGCAGCCTTCAAGATGAAGGCATGAGTGTGGAATCGAAATTCCTTAGTGGACTGTAAGGTGTGGTTCTACTAAACTGAGGGTTTAGTTGATACTAATTTAAAAGGAATATACGGCTGGTGACACAAGTAAATGGATTCTATGGAAATAAAATCTGCACTACTTGCCTTGCGGTGTGGTGTATGGCGGCTCGTCTATCGACCTATCATGGGCCGCAGTGTACGTTCCAGCGCCGGTATTTCCTTCAGGTCACTAACAGCGGGATGGAGCACCAGTTTCTTCAGTAATTATCAAAATAAACAGGCAAAACTGATATATATATAATAGATATAGCGGAAGCGCGAATCTCCGTCCTCCTTACTGATAACCGATCTCTGATAGACTCGCGGGAGCAATGCGTTGACGCATTGCGATGCGGATATGCCATCTCTCTCACACACAATATTTGGCGTAGTGCAGAAAGGGATAGGTAATGTACAGGAAATATAAGGCACTATTGTGTCACCAGCGAAATACTAAGAAATATTTACTTTTAATTTGAAATAAATAATTATAAAACCTAATAAAAACAGGCGCGAAAACATTAAACCAATAAACTTTTAGTTTTTTATATATTGGCGTTAACATTCCCCCCGGCCTTAAAGGGTCACCTTTAAAAGAAAAATATATGTATATCTGAATCTAATATATTACGAGAAAAAAAAAACTAAACTAAATAGGAAATGGATTAAATATATTTTGTAATTATTGTGTTGGAATGGGGCACAAGCGGACCACAGGTCGCACTAGAATACCCTTAGAAGTACGTACAGAAACGACACGTGTGAAGCCGTCCTTAGACGTATGCAGTTTTTCAATAACGCCTAATGGCCACGATAAAGGGGGGGAGCTATCGTTCATTAATATTACCACAGTTCCCTCCTTGATCGTGCTCGCATTGGGTTTATTCCATTTTAAACGCGTTTGCAACCGATGAAGATACTCGCTTCGCCATCTTTTCCAAAATGATTTAATCATTTTGTCCATAAGTGAATGCCGCTCGAGTAGATGATCGTTCGATGAGTCTATCTGTGCGGCAGGCAAAGAATAAAGAGGCTGAGTATGTAAAAAATGCGATGGAGTGAGAGCCTTAGGCTCCGAGGGATCAGCGCTTAAAACGGTCAAAGGCCGGGAATTTAAAAGGCACACTATTTGGGCAAGGACAGTTACTAATTCCTCATAGGAGAGGATTTGTTGACCTATTGTTTTGAAAAGGTGAGTCTTTACAGCTTTTACCATAGACTCCCAACAGCCACCGAAATGTGGTGACGCGGGCGGAATAAATTGCCAATCAATGCGACTCTCAGCGAGCTCTTCTTCGAATCGAGGGCGGTATTCTTTATTAATAAAATTATATAAGTCGCGCAAATATGAATTAGCTCCTCGAAAATTAGTTGCGTTATCGGAATAAAGGCACTGTACCGGTCCGCGGAGTGACAAAAAACGTTTTAAGGCGGCTATGAAGGAAGCAGTCGAAAGATCGCTAGCTAATTCGACATGAATAGCGCGGGTGGTCATACATTGAAAAAATGCACAGGTAACCTTTGCGACTCCTAGCCCCCCTAGAACGAATAGGTACATATTGAATTGGGCCAGCGTAGTCACAACCAGTGTGGGAAAAAGCCTTTACTGCCGCGTTAACTCTATGTTCGGGGAGATCGCTCATTATCGGCGAACTCTGCGGTCGCGGTTTCCACTTGTGGCAAAAATTGCACTTGTGAATTCTTAAACGAATGATTCGTCTAGCGGACAAGATCCAATATCTGTGACGCAACAATGACATAGTGAGTTCTGGACCCGCGTGTAAGTATTTTTTATGATAGTAGTCTACGAGAATCTCAACTATGCGGTCACGACGTGGCAACACTATCGGGTATTTAGTACTATAAGCTTCAGCCGAATGTGTTAAACGACCACCAACGCGAATCAAGTTATTATTTAAAAATGGTTTGAGTTTAATAAGGGCGGATGAACAACATTTATTATCTTTTAAATCGATAAGATCTTTACAGAAATGTTTTCTTTGAACATGTTGCAATAAAATATTTTCAGCGAATTCAAGATCACTTGCGGTAACAGAGTCAGTTCGACGCGGCAGTTTTTTTATAAAGCGATACATAAAAACAATAACACGCAGTAACTTAGACCACGATGACGTGCGTTCAGCGAGAGCGAGTAAAGGCGAGTCAAATTTTGTGTCAGAAACTACCGGGTGAGAGTGGACCTTCTCCTCCGGAATTACGCCCGAATCTAAATCAGTAACTTTGTTTATAGGCCATTCGGAAGGATCGCGTTTGGCCCAAGAAGGGCCGTACAGCCATAGCGGGTGCCCGAGGAATTTCTCAGGCGTTAATCCACGTGATAGACAGTCCGCAGGGTTGTCAGTGCCTGCCACGTGGTAGAAATATTTAGCGGGAACATTATCTACGATGCGAACGACTCGATTGGACACAAAAGTTTGCCAACGATGCGGAGAGGAATTGATCCAACAAAGCGTTACTTTTGAATCGGTAAAGGCGTAGATATTACTCACTTTATATCGCGGGTCGTACGTGTCGTGAACGTGACGAAGAAGTTTGGAAAGAAGCTCTGCGCCGCAAAGCTCCAATCGAGCTACGGCCAGCGGTTTGACAGGCGATACTTTGGATTTGGCACAAACTAACTGGACAGTTATTTCGTCATTACGAGTAATATGAGCATAGACGACAGCACCGTAGGCGCGTTCGCTAGCGTCTGAAAATCCTATTAAGCGTAGAATGCAATTGTCAAAGAGGCCTAAATGGCGCGGAACTCTAAAATTATTTAACAGCGATAAGGTAGAACAAAAACTTTGCCAAGTGCATATGATGTGGCGGGGCGGAACGTCGTCCCAATCGATCTTCAATAACCATAGCTCTTTGATGAGTAGTTTTGCGTAAAGTACTATAGGCGCGACGAATCCCATAATGTCCCAAAGTCGGGCTACAGTCGATAGTATAGCGCGTTTGGTACACGTAGGTGGCGGGACGGAAATATGAAATTCAAAAGAATCACTTGACTTACACCAGCGCAAGCCAAGGATCTTTTGTTCTACTGACTTGTCAAATTCTAATTGTTCAGTCAATCTATGGGACGCAGGAATACTGCTTAATACTGCTTGAGAGTTACTTGTCCATTTGACTAAATCGAATTGACCTCCTTTAAAAAGCTGAATAAGTTCGCGAGAAACCTGAACTGCGCGGGATTCTGATATTTCACTATAGACGATATCGTCCATATATAACGAATTAGAGGCGACAGCGCGAGCGAGAGGATAGTTATGACCATCGTCTTCTATTAATTGTTGTATGGTGCGGAGTGCGTGATACGGACTAGACTTAAGGCCAAAGCAGACGCGGTTAAATTGGTATAATGTCAAAGGATCACATGTCTTAAATCGATATAAGATGCGTTGAAAGCGACGATCGCTTTCTTTTACACCAATTTGTAAGAACATTTGTCGACAATCAGCCGATAGAGCGATAGCGAATAAACGATAATTTAACAGAATTGTAAATAAGTCACCCTGTAAATTCGGACCACTGTGCAAAATATCATTGAGAGATGTACCAGAACTCGATTTACAACTAGCGTCCAATACAGAACGTAATTTCGTTGAGGGTTTGTCTAAACGTATAACTGCGTGATGCGGTATGACGTAATCGGGACTACTATCGCTAACATAGTCTAAGGGCGCGGGAGATAAATATCCTTTATCTATATATTCACGAATAGCGGCATTATAAGCATTACGTAACTCAAGAGAAGACTCCAATTTCTTTTCTAGACAGAAGAAACGTTTTTTCGCGACATCGAGCGAATTTCCTAAAGAGAACACGTCGGTGCGAAATGGTAAAGCTACAGTGTATCTACCGGTGTCTTTATCACGTATCGTTGTCATCGAATAAAAGTGTTCGCACTCTAATTCATCGAGAGATTTGCTTGACAAATGAGTACCGGGAGCTTCATCTACGTGCCAAAATCTTTTTAATGTTGTCTCCAGTGAGTCAACGCTAAAAGGATCAGGCGAATGCGAATCATATGAACAACAAGCGAGCGATATTTTATTATTACGTCGCATAGGTAACGCAGGTACAGTGCCCATGATGACGTATCCAAGTACAGTCTGCACAGCAGGTGGCGCAGAAGAATTGCTACTCACGACGCGAGGTAGTAGCAGATGCGGGAAAAGTGAGGCCCCGATCAGTACATCGATACGACCGGGGGTCCCGAACGATTCGTCGGCGAGCGGTAAGCCCTTTAAATAAGGTAACGCGGAAATATCTACAGGAGCGGTAGGTAAATAGTCGGTTATTTCATCGATAACTAACGAGTTAACATTATACATAACGTTAGAATTAAAGCGGGAAAAGAATTGGAAATGTACGGAGCCCTTAACTGATTTCTCCGTACCACCAATACCTTTAACTGAAGAAGTTTCGGGTAAATGTTTTGTCAAATTTAAACGTTTACAACAATCAGTGGTAATGAAATTTGTTTGTGAGCCGCTATCTAACAAACACCTTATAAGATGTTTATTGTTCAAGGAATCGCGTACAATTACTGTTGCTGTCGATAAAAGTATCGTTGTATTAGCAGTACATTGCTGCTTATATTCGCAAGACCTCTCAGGATCAAACTCTGACGACGCCGCAATGGACGCGTTACATTGTGGAGCGGCTTGAGTGATAACGCTTTGGTCTGGCTGGTTGTACCGCGAAACCTGAGCGTGCGCCAATGAATGGGACGGTTGCGGTTGCGCGAGCGAAAGGGGCAGCTGCGTGGACGCAGACTGTGCGTGCGACAAGGACGGCTGTGTGCTATCGGTCAGCACTTGAAATGATGGCGCGACGGCAGGAAGGTTCGAATACGAACCACTCGAATCCTTACCACTCGATAATTGAGTTGAATAAGACTGCTGCTTTCTATTGAAGTGCAAAAGTGTATGATGTTTATTATTACAACTTTTACATCGGGAAGCTGACTGACAAACACCAGCCCTATGTTTGGTACTTAAACAATTGATACATGCATCAATTTGCTTTACAGATTTAAAACGATCGCTAGGCGACATATTAGAAAATGCGGGACATTTGTATAAATGTTCATGAACAAAGTTATTGCACAAACACTTTGCGGGCTTATTAATAATAGTATAAGATTGCGGTTGCGGGGCAGTTTTACCGGGCTTGCTCACATTAAACTGTTTTTTATTTATCGATTGTTTAGCGTTATTAAAATTAGCTGAATTCGGGTTTTCGAGAACTTTTGTGTTTTGAAAAATACGATATTGTTCTCTAATAAATTTAATTAAATTATCGAAAGAAGGTATTTCGTCTTTCGAGCTCATTTCGAATAATCGAGCGGTTTCAGTATCAACCTTTTTTATAGCAATATGGAACAAAATAAAATCGGACAAATTGTCTATTTTAAGGTTTTTTAATGCATTTGCAGCAGAAACAAAATTATCGCAAAATGATTCATAATTATCAATGGACGCGGTATTAAATGACTTATGATCAAATATTCGATTTAAGTAAGTAGAAGCCAACATACGTTTATCTTCATACTTATTAACGAGCGATTCAAATATCATTTCATAATTATTTCCATCTGGACAGATTCCGGAAAATGCAGATTGGGCTTTGTCGGAAAGTTTCCCTAATAAGTAATACAATTTCTCTGAGTTAGTCAAGGAACTATTTTCGTGTACCGTACTTTTAAAATTGGCGTAAAATGGTGGCCAGTTACGAATATCTCCATCGAATGACATAATTTCAATAGGAGGTAATCGAATCTTTTGTTTGACTAAATCATTACTGTTCGACGAAGTAAGCGGTGCGGGAGATAACTTACAAAAATTCGAATGACTATATTTAATGCGACAATACAAATCTTCGAAGCTAATCCATGCCTGTGCATTAATTTTATTTTTAGGGTTTTGTTTTAATAGAAGAACGTTATATTTGTCGTATGCCTCGCGGAACTCGGTGCGAATCGCATCGATATTGACATATGCACACATAAACCTTTCAAGGGGCTCAATACCGGTATTCACCTTTTCAATTAGGTCAAAAATTGTTTGCAAGCGAGCGTAAATCATATCACGGGCTGACAATGCCAATTGAAGGCCAATGGACGGGTCATCATGATCACTCTCGGTATCCTTCTCGTCTCGAGGCATTTTGAATTAAATATATAAGCTAATTAAAGTAAGGAATAAAATAAATAAATTGTGTTGCGTAGCTTTTAAAAGCTATGAACTGTAACTTATATTCGATGATGAAGCGAGCGAGTTATGTAGGTTAAAGATAGTTTACCTACCTACGAAAATAAAACTATGCGGTATAAAAAAAGAAATATATAAAGTACGCAATGACTATTTATATATTAATGTTAGGAAATTATTAAAATGCGGTAAAAGACGGAGATTCATAAATTATAAAAAATACGTATGTAAATTAGCGTGCGGTAATTTTATAATAAAAATATAAGTAATTGTATGCGGGAAAAGGCATCAGGGGGCCACAATTGTAACGATATGGCTCCAAGCCTATAAGCGGAAAGGATGTAACAAGATATCTTGGCTCGATGCGGCCATCAAAATGTAGCAGCCTTCAAGATGAAGGCATGAGTGTGGAATCGAAATTCCTTAGTGGACTGTAAGGTGTGGTTCTACTAAACTGAGGGTTTAGTTGATACTAATTTAAAAGGAATATACGGCTGGTGACACAAGTAAATGGATTCCATGGAAATAAAATCTGCACTACTTGCCTTGCGGTGTGGTGTATGGCGGCTCGTCTATCGACCTATCATGGGCCGCAGTGTACGTTCCAGCGCCGGTATTTCCTTCAGGTCACTAGCAGCGGGATGGAGCACCAGTTTCTTCAGTAATTATCAAAATAAACAGGCAAAACTGATATATATATAATAGATATAGCGGAAGCGCGAATCTCCGTCCTCCTTACTGATAACCGATCTCTGATAGACTCGCGGGAGCAATGCGTTGACGCATTGCGATGCGGATATGCCATCTCTCTCACACACAATATTTGGCGTAGTGCAGAAAGGGATAGGTAATGTACAGGAAATATAAGGCACTATTGTGTCACCAGCGAAATACTAAGAAATATTTACTTTTAATTTGAAATAAATAATTATAAAACCTGATAAAAACAGGCGCGAAAACATTAAACCAATAAACTTTTAGTTTTTTATATATTGGCGTTAACACTGACTTCATATTTGTTTACATTTTATATTACGATTACTCATCATAGTCTGTGATTGATCACAGACAAGGTCAATTCATCTGACGGATATAGTTTAGTTAGTTTCTCAGTTAATTTCAGGGCTTAATAATAATTGTTTAGTAAAAATTAAGAATCAACAAAATGACTTCAGAAGGTAAACTCAGTGTGGCAGTGGCCCAATTCAAAGTTAAATTAAGAATGCTAAACGATTTCGCGGCAACAATTAAGACCTCAGAGTCGACAATTGCGGCATCTGTTGCGCGAAAACACTTTGAAAAATATTACAATGATTTTATTGGCAACTTTGAGGTTATTGTTATCCATGAGGACAAAATACCCCCAGAGGAATTTCAGAAATTCCAAGAACAATTTTCAGGCATAAATGAGTTGGTGACAACCTTAGCTCAGACAGGTCAATCTGTGCCTGAATTTGAAACCGTAGTCAGACCAGAACATCAGTTGCGGGCTAAGCTCCCGCTTATTGAGTTACCAAAATTTAATGGTAACCCCTTGGACTGGGTAAGCTTTCATGATCTTTTTAATTCTTTAGTCCATGACCGGCCCAACATGTCAGAAGCTGAAAAACATTACTATTTGCGGTCCTCAGTATCAAGAGAGGCCTTGTCAGTTATAAAACACTTAAGTGTTGATGGCACTAATTATTCAGTAGCCCTAGGTCTCCTTAGGGAAAGATACCATAATTTAAGATTATTGTCAGACTCTTATATAAATCGTATCCTTTCATTACCAAATGTCAGACATATTCAGAATATGCGACGGGATTTCTACGACCCTTTAATGGAGTCGACTCAGGCGTTGGAGAAACTAGGCTTACCTGTGGATCAGTGGTCATATCTATTGTTATATATAACATTGCAAAAGCTACCAGCTCGGATTAGAACTCTCTTCGAGGAGAGACATGGTAAGGTGACATCAGAGCTGCCAACGTTCAGGCAACTTATGGAGTTGTTGGATGAGCAGTGCCGTCTACAACTCACTGTAAGCGAGAGCAGCCAGCATCTCGGTCAGGAGTCAGCTACTCAGCGAAGAAGCCCGCACATGGAGCGTTGCATGCCTCCGTGTGGACCTCCGCCACCAGTTATCAGAGGATCTCGCCGTATGGTAGCCCAATCAAACATGGTAAGTAGCAATTCAGTTACCCATTCAGGTATGCGCCAATGTTCGTTTTGTAACTCATATGACCATACATTATATCGATGCAGGGATTTTCTTAAGCTGAGAGCTCAAGAGCGGCAAGGCTGGGCGAAGGCAACTAACCATTGTTTCAGGTGCCTAAGACTGAACCACGCAGGGAAACAATGTCAAACACTTAATTGGTGTAAGCATTGCCATGCACCAAACCATAACACATTATTGTGTTATCAGGACACTGAACACTTTGACTTGAGTCACCAAGGAAGACCATCAGTCTCTCAATCAGTACATAGGCGGTCACCTATAAATCCTGAAAGACAGCCATTACCATCTCAGTCACAGCCACGTCAGTCACCGCCTTGTCAATCTCAGCCACGTCAGTCACCGCCATGTCAGTCACAGCCACGTCAGTCACTACCACGTCAGTCACCACCATGTCAGTCACCACCACGTCAGTTGCAATTAAAGGACTGTGATAGTTCAAATAATTTCAGTACACAATTGGATCAGAGACGTTTCGACATAGTTGACCATGCTCAGTCCAGTTTCATGAAACTCCGCTTCAGCCTCCCAGTCCCATCAAACAAACAAGATTAAGATTATAGCACTGTCGGTGCTGGGTGTGTTGAACCACCCATCAGTATCAGTCCGACTGCTATGATTTCTATCAGGAATCATAGTGGTCACTTCATTAAGGCTCGTGCTCTACTCGATACAGGAGCTGGAGTTACAGTTGTTACTGAGTCACTTGTAAATGAATTAAAATTGCACCGACAGTATAATCGCATCAACATAACATGTGTAGGAAAACAAGAAGTCAATTCAGGTTCAGTAGCCACTATTGTAATAAAGCCTATTCACTCTCCAGTGCCTATTATTAGTACAAATGCTGTTATCCTAAATTCCCTTACAGCAAGATTACCTGGAGTTCATATTTCAGAGTCTGATGTATTCAGTAGTTCAGATAAAATATATTTAGCAGATAAAGGCTTTGGTATCCCTCAGGACATAGACATCATATTGGGTACAGATGTATTAAATTATGTATATGATGGTTCTAAAATAATTCTCAATTCAGGTATGGCAGCATATGGTACATGCTTTGGGCATGTGGTGATGGGACCAGTGCCACAAGAGCAGACCACTACTTCAGTACTAGACTATGGAGTGCACATCACACGGCTGGAGGAAGCTGTGGAGCGGTTTTGGCGTACAGAAGAGCCACCAACCGCGAAGGTCATTCACCCACAACATCAGGAATGTGAAGACTTATATCAGTCTACTACTACGAGGTTACCTGACGGAAAGTACATGGTACGTTTACCTCTTTTATCAGATAGAAATAAGTTAGGCGAATCGAGGGCAACAGCTATTCAGAGATTCAAGGCCCTGGAACGCAAGATGGAGAGAAATCCTGTCTTTGCTCAGAAATACAAGGAGTTTATGGATGAGTATGAACGCCTAGGTCACATGTCAGTTTCATCATATCAATTTGATTCAGAACATTATTTTATAGCGCATCATGGGATATTTAAAAAACATTCAGATAAACTTAGAGTTGTATTTGATGGAAGCTGTAAGACAAGTTCTGGCATTTCACTAAATGAGTGTTTACATTCAGGAGCACCACTTCAAAATGATATAACTAAAGTTTTAATAAATTTCAGGAATCATCCTATAGTGTTCACCACAGATGTGAAAATGATGTTCAGAATGACATGGATACATCCCGAAGATAGAAAATATCAATTAATACTGTGGCGCAAAGATCCTACAGAAAATGTTCAGGTATATGAGGTTAATACTAATACATATGGTCTCAGATCCAGCCCATTTATATCAATCAGAACACTAAACCAATTGGCAGATGATTGGGAAGCTGATCATCCTAACTCAGCCGCTGCAGGAGCACTCAGGCATGATGTGTTCGTGGATGACATCTTAACAGGAGCTGATTCAGTGGAACAGGCTCACACCTTAAAGGCAGAACTTGTAAAACTTATGAAAAGTGCTGGCTACGAACTCAGAAAATGGTCATCTAATTGCCCTGAAATATTGAAAGACATACCAGAAGATCACTGTGAGCAACCACACCAATTCGATGATCAGGCAGAAGGATTCATCAAGGTCTTAGGAATTCAATGGGACCCGAGATCTGATTCATTATCATATGAATTAAATATACCACAAGGTGAAGCCATAACAAAGAGAAATATGCTCAGTACCATAGCCAGACTTTATGACCCATGCGGTTATTGCAACCCAGTTATACTCAGATTCAAAAATTTATTGCAATCCCTATTCATGGATGGATTCGGTTGGGATGAACCACTTTCAGAGTCAGTTATACACCAGTGGAATGACCTATTGGAAGATCTTCAGTATATATCTTATTTAAGAATACCAAGATGTACATCAATTTCAGGAGCTGTGTCTTATTCACTTCACGGATTTGGTGATGCCTCAGAAGCAGGATATGCAGCATGTGTATACCTCAAATCAATAGACACCTATGGTAACACTATGGTTCAACTAATAATGGCCAAGTCACGAGTAGCACCCAAGAAAAACCGTCAGACAATTCCGAAATTGGAACTCAGTGCTGCATTATTGGTATGTAAGCTTTTGAACTATGTTGCTGAAACATATGAAAAGAAAAATATCAAGATTGACAGCCTCAATGCCTGGTCAGATAGCTCAATTGTATTGGCATGGATTCAAACAAAACCTCATATGCTCCAAACATTTGAATGTAATAGAGTTCAAGAAATTCAGAAGTCAGAAAGATATATGATATGGAGACATATATTATCAGAACATAACCCCGCAGACTGTGCATCGCGAGGAATATCAGCGCAGGAGTTGTTGGACCACAAATTGTGGTGGTCACCATCATGGTTACACTCAGAAGAACAAGACTGGCCTATGTCACCTATAACAAGACCCGAAGGTATGCCAGGATTGAAGAAACTTGTACATTTCTATACTCCAATTGAGTCATGGGATACCACATTATTAGAACGAGTCAGTTCATTTCATAAATTAATTAACACAACAGCGTTTATTCTCAGGTATTGCAGAAATCTAAAGTTATCACCATCGGATCGAAATCTTAGCAAGACCTTATCATTAACCGAAATCAGAAATGCAATTAAGTATTGGGTGAAAAGAGTTCAGGCCCTTACCTATGAAAATGAGAAAACGATGCTGCAGAAAGGAAAGCCAGTATGTACTTCACTTCAGAAACTCAGTATATTTTTAGATTCAGAAGGAATCATCCGAGTTGGAGGCCGTCTCAAGAATTCAGCACTACCATATCAGGCTCGACATCCATGGTTATTGCCTAAGGATCACAAGTTTACGCAATTACTGATAGAACACTATCATAAATCATATTGTCATGCAGGTGCCAATGCACTCATAGCTATTCTTCGAAGAGAATACTGGATTACATCAGTGAGACGCCAGGTATCTAAAATAATAAGGCAATGTGTTACTTGTTTCAGGCTCAAACCGACGATCCAACCTCCATACATGGCTGATCTACCTGCTGACCGAGTTACAGAATCTCGACCATTTTCAGGCGTCGCAACAGACTTTGCTGGACCTTTCTTGGTCAAGTCAAGTCTACTACGAAATGCTCGATCAGTTAAGGCATATCTTTGTGTTTTCATATGTCTTACAACAAAGTCAGTACATCTCGAGGCAGTGTCTAGCTTGTCAGTGGAAGCCTTCATAGCAGCATTCACTCGTTTTGTTTGTAGGAGAGGACTCCCGTCGCATATCAGATCAGATAGAGGTACCAACTTTGTAGGTGCTAATAATTATTTAAAGGAATTGTATCAGTTTCTTTCAGATAACGAGCATACATTGAAGGAGGAGTTCCGGAGTCACAACATTCAATGGAACTTCAATCCTCCAGCAGCGCCCCATATGTCAGGACTGGTAGAGGCAGCTGTCAAGAGCGTCAAGGGTTTGCTAAAACGGGAAATCGGTGAGTCAATTCTTACCTTTGAAGAATTATCTACATTATTCCATAAAGTTGAGAGTGTACTTAACTCCAGACCACTAGTGCCTATGTCAGAGGACCCGTGTGACCTGGAAGTGCTCACACCTGGTCATTTCTTGATTGGTCAGCCACTAGTAGCTCTACCAGAATATAACTGGTCTTCTACAAAAATGTCGAAATTGTCGAGATTTCAGATTATACAAAAAATGTATCAGAATATATGGGTACGCTGGCACACTGAGTATTTGAGTACACTACAGATTCGCAATAAGTGGTATAATCAGTCCGATAATTTAAAATTGAATGATTTAGTGTTTATTATAGATGAAAATAGTCCTCCTTTACGTTGGAGACGAGGTCGAGTAATAGAACTTTATCAGGGCAAAGATTCTGTAGTCAGATCTGTTAAACTTAAAACTCAGTCAGGTGAATTGATCAGGCCAACAGTGAAATTATGTAAATTACCCATAGAGATTAATTGATATAATGTTGTGTCTAATTATGTCATTCAGGTTATGATAGTTTAAGAAATAGACTTATTTCTACTTATACTATTTTGTTCTCAGATTCAGGTGACATTATTGTTTTATTTGTTATTGTAATTTGATGTTATTTAATCCCCGGTTATTATTATATTCAGGTATGTTTTTAGTGACTAACTAAGACAATTTTTTGTATTTCTTTTTCTCTCGCCCGGGGAGGAATGTTAATTGAAAATTAACATGTTTTTTAATTTAATTTATATCAGACAGTCTGCTCAGAGAAAGTCAATCATTGTTTTGGCTGTATAGTTTCATAATCCATAAAAATTTTTAATTACTCTATGATAAGCTCTATAATATTTATAATGTACTGTCTATGACGTTACTTCATTCTCTCTTCGCTTCCGGCTCTCTTCGAGAAAGCACACTATCAGAAAAATAATTGTGAAATTAACAAATAAATTCAGTTTACATCAGTGTAAGACAGATAGTCAAATTAAATAGTATAATTAAGTCATTTCAGTTTTTTATTTATCGCCACCAAAGGAAGTTCTAACCCGCTGAGCGATCAGGGTCCGGGTGTCAACGTGGGGAGGCGCTTCGAACCCGCCACCGACCCACGATACCGTCAACATACAGTAATAATATTGCACAATCTAATATTTAGCGTATAAAGAAACGGCCAAGAGGGAAAGGATAGCTGGCGATCCGGTGTCAAGAGTCCTAGGATTGCAGTCTTTAGTTATTGGCACGCGGATTAGAGATCGATTGAGCGATACGCAATAATCCGAGATTGTTTTTAATCTTAAACTACGGATACAATATTGGGTTCGGCCGTAAAGGGCCAACCAACACATTTTATTTTTTACTTTTTGGAGGATTTTGGCAGGGCTATTTTTAATTCCGTAACGCAAATAAACCTAACACCTCCCACTCCGACCGGCACAGCGGTGCGGCGTTGAAAGCCGTGCATCGTCTAACGTCGTTTTAGTTTGGCAGATTTCGGCACGGTGTTTTGACGCGGTATTTTCCAGATATTTTTTAGAGGATATCAAGTCTCAAACTTATGTTTCTTATTTCAGTTACCATAAACCTATAGTTTCAATGATAAAAATTCCTGAATAACATACATGTATTGTAAGATAATAAAAATATTTCAAACAATATTAACTTCTCATTTATTCAATAAAAGAAAAAAATTGTTTTCTTATCGGTCACCACGCTCAAAAAGTGAAACTTGAATTAATATCAAAGAAAAAAAAAATACTGCATAAATAAAATAAATAAAAATTGCATAAGTTGATAAACAATGCTTTACCGCGGCAGTCCCCAGTGCCACTTTTAATTTTTGAATATACTTAACGGTATTACAGAATAAGTAATAATACTTGCTACTAATAATAGTAGTAGTAAAGTAGTAATAATACTAGTTCTTTAAGTAACTGTATCGTCTTTATTTTGTATGGGCCGGGTGGCGGCTAAGTAGCAGCATCGTATTCATTCACACTTTCACAGGTGCGCGACCATGTTTTAAATTTGCGAAAAAGTAAAAAAAAAACAGAAAAATGGACATATCTTCATAAACAATCCGCGAGAAATTAATTTATATTACTCTTTTATAATAAAAATAGCTTGGGTATCTAAGCTTTTGAACACATTGGATAACTTAAGCGTAATTATTTTGAAGACAGAAAAAATTAATTGTTTTGTCTTTAATTAAGCATTGATAAAATAACAAAAGGAATGTTATTCCCTGGGGAATATGTTATAATTTTACCAATAATGAAGTTACAAATTTAAAAAAATATATTATTAGCGAAACAATGTCCACGATCAGAATGCTTTTATTAAATCGACACGTAGAAAATCAATATAGGATCTAAATTTACAAGTACTGAACTACCTTACAACTGGCATCAAGGATCCTACGTGCACAGAAGAAACTTTTTGTGGCTGGTAGGAACCTTGTCGGCATGAAGGTTGTCACTAAGCTTGTTTTACAGTTTTTTTTTAAATCGAAGGCCACCAGCTAAAAATGTTTAACTGGTAGCCTTCGATTGAGCCGCCTTATACCATGACTGTTTTTAGCCTATTCTTGCCTAGACAGAGAAGATGGGAACTACTCTTAGAAACCATTACACAAATAGTAATCGTGCCGCGAGTGAAAAAAATAAGGAAATGATTTGTCAATGTGGATTTTAATGAGGTTTTCACCATCAGTTAGATAATTTGTTCCTGATGGTTTGTATATTTAATTAAGGGCGACCCGCCCCAGCTATATTTAAAAAACCCACGATGGCGAGGCCGCGGTCGTGTCGCTACTCGCTAGTCTTAAATATTATCACTATGATGAAACTGGCACAAATACACTGCCACTATAAATTTGCTAATTTTTCATTTACTTTTATTTAGTAATTTTGATTACACCGGACATCGGAGCGTCGGTGCCGCTATGGACTCAACACTTGCCTTCCAATCGAGAGGTGCGAGGTTCGAGACCGCCATATACTAATGTGCCTTTCGTTTTTCGAATTTCATATTTACATTTGTCTGACGCTCCTGCTTTGAAGGAAAACGTCGTGAGGCAACCTGCATACATCTGCGAAGAAATTCAATGGTGTATGTGAAGTCGACCAATCCGCACTGGGCCAGCGTGGTTGACTAAGGCCTAATCACCGTAACACAGGGTAGACACGAGTGGGTGATTTCGAGTCCCCTCGGTGGGGACGTATATGAGTTGTGATGATAATAATGATGATGAGTAGTTTTCATTTACCAAAAGATTCTATACCAGAGCCGTCTGCATGAACCTCTATCTTACTTATTTCTGCCGCCAAGCAGCGGCGCTTGCATTGCTGTGAGATAGGCAGTGAAATTACTGGATATAGTGGTTCATATTACAGTATATCATTCTATTCGAGGAGCTTGGTGGCGCATTAGCGCGTGCGCTCAGCGAACGATTGCTAAGGTTAAGCAACGTTCGCTGTGGTCAGTCCTAGGATGGGTAACCAAAATAAGAATCATCTCAAGCTCCTCCATGCTTCGGAAGGCACGTTAAACAGTGGGTCCTGCACCTGATCTCGCCCCGGTCGTGTCGGCTAACCGTCCCATCGGACTAGGTGAGTGAAGGAACACAGTGCCCTTGCGTTTGCGCTGTCACTTGTGCACTATAATATCTCCTGCGCAGATGGCTAGTCTCTGTGGAGATTAGCCGCCGTGACCGAATATCGGTAAGGAGGACATTATTATTATTATATCATTCTAACAAATACTTTACAAGTAATCAAAGGTTAAAGTAACCGAAAATCGAACCGAAAAAATACAATTCAAGCAGTCTCGCACCAACGCGACGCTACAACGGGACTTGCTTGATGCAGCCATGCGCACTCTGCCACCCGCTGTTTCGTACTGTTGTTATTATAAGCTTTACTACCCGCGCGAAGCCAGGGCGGGTCATTAGTAATGATGAAGTGTGCAAAACAGAATTATAAATAATTATATTTAACTGGACTGATATTAATGTTTCTATTTAATGTGGAATTAATTATTGCATTGTTGATAAAAATAACCGGAGATGTTATATTTTTAAAACAATATTTTTGATCACGGAAAGCTAGTATGCATGAAACGAAAAAGTTCGACCTGTCAGGGGAACCTTCTTATCTTGAAGACAGATTTATCCCGACTGAACCATATGACATCACCTTTTGTACAATAATTTCCAAGGCTTGTCCCGCATCGCTTCGCAAGCCACATCGCAAATCACATCGCGCCGGTTGTATCCAGAGAACAAGATGTTTAGTCACGATACCCAGTTATTTCACTGTCTTGCCCTTTCAAACTGGAAACTATGCAAAACAATACAAGCACTGCTACTTTGCAGCAAAAATAGGCAAGATAGAAATTTCCCGCGGACGACTCAGGATTACTTCTGCTGCATGTTTATCATAATTATATCACTTACTGCTTTATATTTGCTGCATTCTGCTCTGCTGTCTCTAAGGAACGCGCCAATTTCGCAGCTGTCTTGAAGGTAATATTCTCGTCCTCCGCTAGCAACTGTTGTCGTATCGTGTCACTTTTTAGGCCCCATATAAATTGGTCACGCAAATTTTCTGAAAACTTTGACTTAAATTTACATTTACGTGCCAAGCTTTTAAGTGTAGCTGCATATATAGCAATATTTTCTCCCGCCTCTTGCCGTTTTTGTCGAAATTTATATCTCTCTGACAGTAATGATGGCTTCGGTTGCAAGTGGGGTTTCTCTAAATCATTAGTTTGTTCGTTTGTCGATTCTAATGGATCATTTGGCCTCGGGAGGTTCACAATCAGTTCATATACATTGCCTTTCATACTAAAATTATCAACTTGTATATATGTTAGCTCTGAGGTGTTATTTGGGCTGGAGAAGTTTCCAAGCAATTCATATGCTCTATTTTCTATATTTATCTCTGCCTGTATGTTTGTCAGTTCCGAGGATTTAATGGAGCTGGAGTGATTCCCAGGCCACTCATAATAATATACCTCCTCGTCATCTATGCTTAATTCATCTACTTGTATGTCTGTCTCCTCCGAGCTTTTATTAGGGCTGGAGAGGTGAACACACATTTCATATGCTTCGTCTTCCGTGCTTAATTTATCTACTTGCTTGTATGCCAACTCTGAGGATTTATTGGGGCTGGAGGGGTTCACAGGTATTTTATATGTTTCTTCTTGCATATCTAATTCATCCTCTTCTTTGTATGTCACCTCTGAGAATGTATTGGGGCTGGAGGGCTTCACATGCATTTTATATATTCCGTCTTGCATGCCTAATTCATCCTCTTTTTCGTATTTCAGCACCCAGGATTTATTGGAGCTAGGGAGGCTTATGGGTTTATATGTTTCGCCTTCTCTGATTACTTCATCTACTTGTATGTACGTCGACTCCATTGATCTACTGGGGTTGGAGGGGTTCACAAATAATTTATGAGCTTCGTCTTCCATGTTTGACTCCGCCGGCTGTTCATACATCAACTCTGATGAATTGTTTGAGCTCATCCTCGATACACCATTAAATATCAATAATCTTGGTTTTCTTCGTTGACCATAAGCATGGTCATGGTAAGTACAAAATAAGTGATGCTCGTCAACTGCAAACAATTTTAAGTTATTAATATAGTGGATTATTATTAATATAAAAAAGTGTATGTTTTCAGTCTCTACTCCATAAACATCCAGATAACCCTTGGTCTGCATTTGCAAATAGGAAGTTCGGTTACGGTGGGTGGACGTGGGAAGTGGGTGGTACGTAAAAATGTGTGATGGGATAATTTTATCCTTTTCTAGTATTTTGGTTTATAGAAACTCAAGATTATGCTGAATGACATTAAGTGCGTTTTTGAGTTTGTTTGTAAGTGACGACGTTGAGAACTTTTCTAAAATATTTCAGATTTTCTAGAATATTCCAGCATGTCTTTTTTTACAAAACGAGTAAGTAAGTGAGTGGTAACTGACGGACGATAAGGTCAAAGATGGAAGCAAACTTTACTTATCCTTGGACTTCAAAAAAACTGAGGAACAGGCTATCTTACCTCTAATTTTCGGAACATATTACATTGTTATTATGGCAACAAACTTAAAACGGTACAAAACGGTAGTAGCTAGTGAGGTGGGCTCAGAAGCCCTACCACTAACCAAACCAAGCAGAGCGTCTGCCACCCTGGGGAATTAAAGCTGGCCTTCCAAATCAACATCAGGTGATCTCAACCATGAACTATAACAATCTGAGACTGTTATTGTTTCAGAATATTTTAGATTGTTCTCAAATTACTATGTTGTTCTTAAATTTTCAAGAATTATCTGGGATGTTTTTAATATATCCAAACTTAAAATTATAAAAAAAATATTGCGGTGTTTCCTTAGCGCTACGATATGTCATTCTTCAAACGAGGCTTAAGAAGAGCTTCTCTCCAGGTAGACAGTGACTGAACGGTGTCATTGCAGATGCTACGAGCGGTGGTAACCACTTAACATCAGGTGGGCAACTGGCTCGTCTGCCACCGTTAGCAATAAAAAATTAAAAGTGGCACTCGGGCACTGCCGCGGTAAAGCTTTTGCATAGCATTTTTTATCTAGTTATGCAATTATAATTTTATTTATGCAGTATTTTTTTTTCTTTGATATTAATTCAAGTTTTTTTCTTTTATATTAATTCAACTTACACTTTTTGAGCGTGGTGACCGATAAGAAAACATTTTTTTTATTTTATTGAATACATGAGAAGTTAATATTGTTTAAAATATTTTTATTATCTTACAATACATGTAGGTTATTCAGGAATTTTTATCATTGAAACTATAGGTTTATGGTAACTGAAATAAGAAACATAAGTTTGAGACTTGATATACTCTAAATATCTGGAAAATACCGCGTCAAAACACCATGCCGAAGTCTGCCGAACTGAAAAGACGCTAGACGATGCACGGCTTTTAACGCCGCGCACCGCTCGCTCTGCCGGTCGGAGTGGGAGGTGTTAGGTTTTTTCGTTACGGAATTTCTTGATTCGGTCGCCGCGCTCAAAGCCCGCGATAAAAGCTATGCAATAGCTTTAAAAAAATCTTATCGGTTTAGTTGGAATGTTGCAAATTATTCTAAAAATTTTGAGAATTTTAGAGCTTTCCTATCAATTCTCGCAATTAATTATAAGTCTAAAATATAGCTTAATATATTCTTAAATTATTACTATAGACAGTTTAGAACATTCTAATTTGTCCAGAATGCTTTGTTTTCGATTATTGACAGTATTACAAGCGCAATTTAATGCTTTTTTGTCAGTTAGGTCTCAGCTAACAAGCAGTGTTCAAAAACAAATTATGACATCTATTCTGGAATATACAACATTGATTATAAAATTGTATAATGCATAAAATTTAACATACAAGTAATGCATTAATTTTAAACATAGTATGTACTTTCAAACATACTTATTCATAATAATTTTAATAAGAAAATAATTAATTAGTAATCAATTTTGTACACATAACATTTTTTTTGGCCGTGTAATAGTCGACAAGTGGACGTGCGTTAAGTTAACCGCAAGCAAAGTATAACCGTGAAAATAAAGAAAGTGTAATATTCGTACTATCTATCTTGTTCTTACGTATACAGTTGCAGCAATATTTTTGTCCTAAGACTTGTTGAATAGATTGTTGGATTAAATCGAAATAAACAAAAATAAATTGATAATAAGAACGAATAAGATATTAGTAAAATATAGAAAAAAATGTATGTCATATATTTTTTAAAAATCTAGCATTTAAAAAAATCGATAAAATTTACACCCTGTGACGGGTTTTCACTCTTGTTGCTACAAATCTTGACTTTTCTAAACATTTTCTTTAGTTTTGTAATCGTCAATAATTCTTTTGCTTGCTGCTCTAATCTAAAATTTAAAGCCAGCTGCTCTAGGTTAGAAGAATATGCCATTTTTATCTAAATTATAAAATATTGAAAATTAATTTTTCGCATAGCTTTAACAAGCTGTACTGAAAAAAAAATGTACTATGCGAGTTTCGCTAGTAACTGCAAAAGTTGGCGCATTTAGCATTCCAAAATGTTATGATACTTGCTAGACAATTTCTTCAATTGTGGATTTTTTTTCCAAAAACAGGCAGTTTTAAACAAACTTTTCTTACGTAGGTACTTAAAAATTATTCTAGTGTACCCATGGTTTGCTTTAAGGCCGTAACTTTAACATTCTAGTTTGAGTGAGACCGGGCGAGTCATTTTACGAAGTGTGAGAAAGACAGATAGTTGACACTAACGTGACAAAGACGGAGAGAATCATTTTATAAAGTGGAAGTGAGACAGATAGTGACGCCAATTATTTGCTAACGCACACACAATACACATTAGTACGTTTCGCTCCTTCGCTTACCTACTGCGCATCTTTCTGTATTCGTTCGTGTTGATTTCGTACTTACCACTTTCTTCGTTCTTCGCTTATTTAACTTCATTGCTTTTAATTTGGATTCGGACTATTTAGTTTCTCTACCGTCGACCTTTGCTTTATTTATTTAGATATTGCATTACAAGTGTGAGATGAAGTTACACATTGTACCTTGTTAAGGTGTTGCAATTGAATATGAATAGAGAAAGGCACACATTTAATTTTACTAGCTAGATTTCCTTGTTCTTGTATTTATTGAAAAATAATTATTAATTGAGATCCTTTCAAATAAATTGTTCAGTTACATTATTATGAAGACGTGATATTGTAAAGTGCTCAATTATATGAAAAATAAACAAATTGAATAAATTTTAATAAACTAAACAAGCGTCAATAAATAATATTCATGTGAATGAATTAAACGAAATGTCAATAGATTAATTGGAATGCCAAAGAATGAAAAGAAATGTCAATGTATTAAAATCAAAAATAATTAAACTAGATTAAATCTAATTAAGTCGTTCATATTTATATAAGTCAATTCGAATTATAAGATTTATTTCGAAAACTTGGTACTATTAATTAGGCGCTAATTAGGTAAATGGAAGTAAACAGATTAGGTAAAAAATATTATGAAGTAAGTAGATTGAACGGCAGAACGTGAACATCAAAATGAGCTCAACAAACAATTGGATTCAGTTTAAAAAATTGTTAAAGCTTATTGCTATAATAAATGGCCAGCTGACCACAGAAAAATCCCAGACAATTTAAAACATAATTGGAATATAAGAAATGATTTGTACTGTGAAAATTGTGTACTATTTTATAATAATAAAATTATAATTCCTAGTACTTTACAATTGAAAATTTGAAACTATTACATGAAGGACCCGTTAGCAGTCAACACAATAATTATAAAAATACCTATTTTCAATTTCATAATCTGCAATTCAATAATTTTTATGTGTTTTTAATAACTCAATAATGTCTATGGATTTATTTTAATTTAAAATTGAAACAGTACTAATTCTTGTAATTTCCGGTCACAAATCGGCATTGTCCTTTATTAATATGTACTTATATGTAAATACGAAAATAAAAAATATTTACACAAGCTGATATTATTTATAAACATACTTTGCATCATTAATACTCGTACGCAAACGGTTCACCTGTGGCAGAGTGATCAACAACGGTTGTTTGATTTTTAAAAGGAAATTATACCAAAATAAAAAACATATCAACAAAAAGTAAAAAAAACTGTTCGATTAAAGGTATTAAAATCGCGTTTTTAATTTTAACTTAAATCTTTTTTATTAAATTAAATAACAACAAATTAATAGAAAGACTATAAAAAAATATTTAAATTAAACAACAAAAAAGTAATAAAAAAACAAAGTAATTAAATAAACAAAAAAAGTGACGCTTTTCACTGGGATTGAACCCCTGCCATGGGATTGAAATGGATTTAAAGTCGAAGCTCTAATCTAACTAATGCACAGGGCCAATCCTGTCATATGCGAAGCTGTGAAATTGAAGACCTCATGTTTCTTTGTAATGCGACATGCGATAGATGGACGTAAAATAAGTTTCACTTTAAAAACTAGGAGTATGAATCCTCAACAATTATCAACTCTTTATTAATATTATTCTTTTACTGCAGTCTATCACAAATAAGCATATTAACTGTAGTTTTAATTTCTTAACCTGATAGAAAAAATGTTTGGGGCAAAATTCATTAACCTTGCCGCTTCAATAAAAATAGACATTCTAGTTGTATCACTGATGTAAGTCTATGGAGTTTTTCTCTTAAATCTAGAGAAAGTCACTCTGGGCACAGTTATCTATACCAATATTATAAAACTGAAGAGTTTGTTTGTTTGAACGCACTAATCTCAGGAACTACTGGTTCGAATTGAAATATTTTTTTTGTGTTGGATAGTCCATTTATCGAGGAAGGCTTTAGGCTATATAACATCACGATATTGTTATTTTCGGACATCCACGCGAACGAAGTCGCGGGCACAGCTATTATCTATCTATACTAATATTATAAAGAGGAAAGATTTGATTGTTTGTTTGTTTGTTTGTATTGAATAGGTTTCGAAACTACTGAACCGATTTTGATGAAAGTTAGTATAGGGATAATTCGAGACCAGGGTAAGGACATAGGGTAATTTTCCTACGGGAAAACAAAAACAACGCGGGCGACGTCGCGAGCGGAAAGCTAGTCTATACTAATAGTATAAAGCTGAAGAGTTTGTTTGTTTGTTTGAACGCGCTAATCTCATTAACTACCGATTCAAATTGAAAAATTCTTTTTGTATTGGATTGTCCATTTATCGAGGAAGGCTTTAGGCTATATAACATCACGCTTCGATTAATAGGAGCTGAGCATTAAAGAAAAATGTTGCAAAAACGGATAAAAAATATACGGCGAAACGTAGTTTCCGGGCACAGCTAGTAATATATACTATTAGAGTGCTCTGGTCTTCATAAGTTCAACTGCTTGTTGATTTGTGTGGTTTAAGATACAGCCTTTGTATTTGGGCATTGACCATAATTTCTTTCTTAATAGTGGAGTTGCCTAAATCGTGATGCAATCTTCCATTGGTCATATACCATGGAGCATTCATTATGATTCTTAACAGCCCTGCCAGCATAGAACTCTCGATAAACAAAATTTGACAGCGAAGATCGACATACACGACAAAAATCGATAAATTTGACAGATATTATTCAAGCAGTGCCGAGAGGAGACGTAAGGAAATCCGTTGCCGAGGACCGTGACGACGACGGCTTCATCAAGGTCGAGAAGGGAGTGCGCCGCCAAAGGGGAGCACAGAACCGCTGCGGCACCGCACCGACAGGGCCCAACTTTCTACTGAGGGCCGCGGCGCCGACTACGGCCTTGTACCTGTCCCGCCTGCACTACACCACCACAGAGCGGGATGTAGGACAGTACATCCAGAAGAAGGCCAACTTCGTTTTGAGGGTGCAGCCACTAGGGTCGCGCTACAATGCCAGTTTTAAAGCATATATATAAACTCTTTATTGAACACAAAGAAATACAAACATAGTACACGAAATATAATAGTCTGTTCAAAGGCGGACTTATCTATGAAAGAGATTTCTTCCAGCCAACCCCAGCTGATGTTACTAGAAATTGATAAATGGGGACTAGAATAACCCAAAAAAAAAATACATACATACACACACAAACATATACCTAATTACCTATACACATACATACATACATATATATACATACATAAATATATACATAATTATAAATCAATACATACATTAAAAAAAATAATAATAACCGAACCTAGTTAAAATAATACTATACATTCAGAATCAATGAATAGATAACTCGAAGACAAATTAGAAAGGTAGTGCTCTTTTAAATTGCGTTTGAAAGAATCGATGGATTTACTCTCACGAATTTTCGCAAGCAGACTATTCCACATACTAGCGGCACGTACGGTAAATGAGTGGAAAAAGAATTTGGAGTTGGACTTGGGTATATCTAGAGTTGGATAAAGCACACAGGAACGCTGAGGCCGGGTACTAGGTGGCATAAGGTTAAATTTGGAGCGTAAGTATTGAGGAAATTGTGGGAAACTAAGAATTTTAAAAACAAGACAAAGGATGGGCATATCTCTGCGAAATCTAATAGGAAGCCATTTTAGTTGAGAGCGATATTCGGATACATGATCGAATTTCAAAAAAATAAATGTAATAGCTAAGTTTTGAACTTATTTATGGTTCGGGTCCCAAACATCGCGCTGGACACTTTCTTAAAGGAGGACTTCTGGCCAAAAGGTGTGGTATTTAGGCGATTTCGGGGACGAATACCTAATACCATCGGCATGCCGCAGAACACGGCAAATATTTAATTTTTCTTTACTAACATAGCTTAGAAGTTCTATTTCACTAACCAAATTGTTATATATATAAATGTATGTTAGTAAGTAAGGTATATATCTATGGGCCTTCTAGTTGCCTGATTATAAATAAATAAATAAAATAAAAAAAACCTTTTTAAAAACAAGCTTTTATTTAAATGCGCTAAAAAGAATTAATAAACTTTTACACTAAAACTTTTACTTATAACGTCATTTCACATTTGACACAATTTATATGACATAAAAGCTTGTCGCGAGATTTACTTGTGTGTAGTAACTTAAAAGTACTTAAACGTATTTACTTTGAAAATTGTAATGTATAAAATTATTCACATCAAATTATTTAATTTACTTGTTTATCTACAAAAGTAAATCTCGCGACAAGCTTTTATGTCATATAAATTGTGTCAAATGTGAAATGACGTTATAAGTAAAAGTTTTAGTGTAAAAGTTGGTTATTAATTCTTTTTAGCGCATTTAAATAAAAGCTTGTTTTTTAAAAGGTTTTTTTACATTTAATTTATTTTTTACTTTTTAGTTATCATTGGACACGTTTCTCAGTCTGTTCATCTCATTCAACGCATCATTGTTGCAAGGTCATTTGCCGGAACGTCTATACAGAATTTCAGCTCAATCGGTTTCATCGGCTCACTTCAAAATTGATTTTTAGCTTTAGAAGTACGACATATTGGATTAATAGTGACAACACTTAATTTTTCAAGTTATTCTTAGCAAGACCTTTTATTTGATACCCATATTGTAGGAGTGCATTAAAAATAATTGGTCCGCCATCTTGGGTATGCAGCCATCTTGGATTTAGAATGACGTCACACAGTTAACCGTGCATTTTCATCCAAACTGTGTATACAAAATTTTAGCTCAATGTTAAAGATATCTGCTTCAAAATTGAGTTGCAAGATTCCACCCGAACATACATAATATATACTTACATACATTGCAAGTTAAATAAAAGCTTGTAAAAATAAGGCATTACCTTGCCATAAGCAATCAAGGTAAGTCCCCTGATTATCTAACTTCAGTTGCTTTTATGAAAGAATATACTATAACTAAGTACTGTAACTTTTATTTATGAAAGAAACTATATCCATTACTAGTTTAGTGAGTAGATATAGTTTTTTTCAAAAATGATATATCAATACCGGTTGTCTTAATCACTAGACCATGATGGTAGTATAATTTATGTAATAGGATCAGCCCCCTAACCATGATCGCTCAAAACATTATTAAAACCGCGCTGCGAGCGGGATGGCGCTATACGCAGCAAGAGCGGTGTCTCTGTTTCAATATTGTTTTAACCTTGCTATAAGCGATCATGGTAGGGCCCCTGATATGGATATATACCAGATATACAACAGATATGGATATATACAGACTACTTTGAATCAGAGAAATACAAAAATAATGAAGTAAAAGCAATCGTCCTTAGATGAGAGTAGCATTGCTTATAAATGATGATGTCAAAAATGATGACAGATCTAGTTAGCAATCGCAGTGAATCAACCTGCAAGTTGACTCAACCACCAGACCACTGATAGTTAAATAGGTATAATATAATGAAAGTTACTAGCAATAAATTACCTGAAACACCTGAATTGTTGGCAGCTATCTTTTGGATATTCCTTATATGTTTATTCCAATTCCAATCTGCAAAATAAAAGCACAATATTTGTCATTAAACATTGTTAAACTTTACAAATTGGAAAAGACTAATAATCTAAAAGGACATTTAAATCAATACAACTATTTATAAAGGAGCAGAGCCAGTGCCCGGCCCTCATACATAGACCTCAGTGTTCTTTTCTAGATGCTTAGGGCCTCTTGAGAAAGTTAACTCATGGCCCAGTGGATTTGGATGCCTATAATGGCGATTTTTATAGATAGTCCTAAAGCCGGATCCGACCGGATCCAGCTCCGGATTGATTAAATCAGGATGATTTTCGCTTTTGGGTTCAAAATGAACTGTTTAATCAACTACCATTATTAAGTATAATTAATCGAGTGTAATTGTACTTAATATAGGTAGTTTATAAAAAAATAACATAAATAAAATCAACTTTATTTTCAATCCAGTGTTAAGATTAGACAATGAGGAAAAAATTAAATCTAATAGCTGCTCTACACGATGGGCCATTAAATGGTAGGTGCGATGGCCCAGCGATGGCACAGGGATGGCTGCAACGCGTCCACACGATGGCGACGTTCAGTTGTGATTTGAACGTTTCTCGATATGGACGTAGAAGCATTGGCCGCTGCGGCAATATATCTATACAGCGCGTACAATTGTTTTCTTAATGTGCACAAGAATAAAGTCATTAACAATAAATGGCGTAAAAAAGATGGTGGATGTTATCTATCCATCGCAATAGAACTAAGTAAGTCAATTAAATTTCGACCGCGTTCGAGCACCAAATGAGAATGGGCCACGTGTAGATGCGTACGGCCATCGCTGGCCCACTGCCTTTGATGTGCGGCGGCACCACTATGCCCTCTCCACTCTGGCCCATCATAGTGGACCATCGCGATGGCCCATCGTGTAGAGCAGCTTTAAGAGTGTAGGTAACTAATAAAATTTTAAGGATGTAAGGAGTAGCTCAGTCTTCCTAGATTTCACTTTTACAGATAGATCAATTATTTTAGTAACTATAAAATCTAATATAATTACCCTTAAAGTATTTGAGAAAGCTAACAAACAAGTCTTATATCATTTATGACAGACACCATCATGATTCGATGAATCTATCTAATGAATGGCACAATTATCACAATAATGAGTTTATATTATAATTACAACTCTTTAGTTTTTGATTAAACATAACTTTACGATAAATTATTATTTTAAATAATAATTGTCTTAATATTCATTATATATTATAAGAAATTCAATTTTGAAAAAGGATAGTAGAAAACAAATAGCTTTAATTGCGTCATCTGCTAATCAACTTCTAATAGAGCTTCAAAAATAGCTTGCGGTCGAAAAGGCCCTTTCAGCTTTTACACTTGTCGGCTTTAATGTCAACAAATAATAATTATGAACAAAACACACATTTATTGCCTTGAGCAGGCGAATGATACTGAACTGGGGTGGGACGACTTGGCGTCGAACGACTCGTACGCATGAACACTACGTGCAACGCATTTAAAGTAACTACTCATGCAACATCTCTATTATTTATCCAAAAATTGCTAGCACCGGATCCGGTCCCTGGATCCAGTATATTGGTACCGGTTCTGGTAAACGATTAATGATGCCGGATCCGCCATCCGCCGGATTACCGAAACCGTTTCTTTGGATTACAATCCCTAAAGCCACAGCGGTCTCATGAGACCAGTTAGCGACTGACAGGTTAACTCAATTCCTAAGCTGGAGAGACGCAGATTCCAATCCTGCCTGAGATGAAAGGACATGAACTAAAAGTGGTACTCGGTCTTAGTCAATGACGGAAGTCATATCATTGGAAAGCTTATGTTAAGGACTATTACATCCAATGTATTTAAATCTTTAAATATCTCCCGTTTTTTTTTTAATTAATATTTGAATATTGACGCAAAATAAAATAAACCCTAAAAAAAGTTCTATAAAATTATTCTAAAGTAACTTGTAAATTGGTTTTTATTTATATAAAATGACAATTTAATTTGGCGACAGAATGAAATAATAATGTGTAATCAATTAAATAACAATCAATAAAAACACGCGACACTTCATTGCTGGCCACCCTGAATTATTATATGTAGTCTGTGACAGTGTTCACAACCTGGGTTATGGAAATTATCCTACAAGCAGCGTAAAAGTATCGTATTTGGAACAACAAAATTATCGTACTTTTGAAATATAATGTTTGTATACAAATAAATCATATTAAACATAATTATATTTATATATTTGCATGTGCAAAACCTCATCTTCGACAATACAAGTCGCTGACGGCTGCCCGGCAAATTGTAATGTGCGTTTAAATTCATACATGTAAAACTCTCTAACACAGCACAGCACACAACGAGGAAAAGAACTAAAAGGACTGTCGTTAGAGGTCATCAGCGCCGCAGGTATTATGCGGCATATTTCAAAATAAGCAATGTTTCAACAATTTGTTTGTGAGTATCGGGATAGGAAAATATAGATTTGCAAAATTTTTATCATAATGAAAATTATCGTACAATCTGCGTACAATAGTAGTATGCTATCGTACATTGTACATAAGCATGAAATTATCGTACATAAGCATGAAATTATCGTACGGTTCCGAACACTGGTCTGTGACATTGTATCGCTCGGTCGGTTTCTCTACTTAGTCTGTGTGTTTTGTCAAATCAAATATCAATGTAACACTGGCAGCAAGGGATAATTGTTTTGATTTTATAAATTCTTATATCAAAATATTAAGGTGTTGTGTAAATATATCTGTACTAACTAAATTAAATTATAAACCATCTAACCATACTAACCTTTTTTTTATGTTTGTGTTGTGATTATCTTTTCAGATGGTCAAACAACGATGTTGAAAACTTTTCTAAACACACGCGTAATTACACTATGTGACTGTCTATCCTGGCACTTGATACTGGCAGTAATGGTTGTTCTCTCCAACGACCAATTGCCACAAATTAAAAAAGAAGAAGAAAATATATCTAAATATCTGCATTACTATACGCCATAAAATAATGGAAAAAAGATACAAACATAGAGCAATAATGTAAACATTTTGGATTTTGGGACTAATTCCATCGATTTTATTCTTCGTTAAGTTTAACTCGTATCGTATTTCGTGAGAAACGAAACTGGCAGAAACTTCACATAAACCCTGAGTGGCAGCCGATAGGGATGGGACAAGTCGTCTAAGTTGCCAGAATTAAATAATTTCAATTATTAATTACAACAAAACGGGAGATATTTGGAATTTAATTTTTAGCCAGTTGGTTTACAATAATTTAACCTACGTGCTGCCAAAATTTCGAAGCAGCCGAATTCTCAGTACTACCTCCCATACAATTTTAGACCGTGTCTTTTTCTGGCATTGATATAAGCAAAGACATTATAAGAGATAGACCGACAATACGCGCGGCCTCTAAGAAACCCCCTTCAACCACAACAGCGGTCAGGCGGCCGCTACTCATACTGTATTTGTACTGCATTCGACTGTCGAGCGCGCATCAAGTTATAAAAATACTTAAACATGCCCAAATAACTTCGTTTTGTAGTGTAAAAAACGAACAGTAATAAAAACTAAATCACATTGTAACATTATTTATTACCGATGAGTCGTAATTATGCTTATTTATTTAGCTATTATCATATCAAAATTGGTTGAAGGGGACTTCATACATTTCGTTTGCATTGTTGGTCTACTCTTATAATGTCTTTGGATATAAGCATTGTTTGATATTTACTTATATTTTTGAAGAACATGCAAAAATAAATTATTAAAGAATAATATTCGCATAATTAATTTTTCTCACCTATCATTACTTGCTTATCAGGTCTTCCTGAACTAATTTCACGTTGAGTAAACAGTGTAGGAATTGCATGTTTTCCTCTCAATTTATTCGCTATCAGGTATTTGGCTTCAAAATGAAGTTTACATATGAATAGGTTGCTGCTTTGAATATTAGCAGTTTCAAGTTCAGGAAACTTGTCATAAATAAGCTTTAGCCACAGTTCAAAAGCTTCTTTCGGCCTTGGAATCAGGAACAATTTAACAGATTGTGAAGTGGAAGTGCATCTGGGAATGGAACATCTGTGGTAACCCATTATCTGCAAAATGTATAAGTTGTTTCAAAACACATTAAAGCGTGAATTCTTCTTCTTCTTCTTTTGATTATGGCAATGTGTTATCTTTTTGACAACAATTCTGCCAGCGACTTAACTTAGCATGTGTTTGGAGAAAAATATGTTCAAACCGACAGAGAGATGATCCACTTGTGTGATAAATAAGTTAACCCAAGTTAGCATGCAACCGCAACCTGAAATACAAACAAAGATGACGTCACAGTTGGATATTATTACATTTAATAAATTTAATAAGTACATATAGGACATCACATGAACCCAAAGTTAATAAATATGCAAAGTTAATAGGGAGGGGAATTTTTACATTAGTCAGTGATTCATAAACATCTAATTTACTTTTATATCTAATACATTCAAAGAAAATATGGTCTAAGGTGCCTTCCGCTAAACCACATTCACAAAGGGAGTTATCCCGAACTTTAATTTTATGGAGGAAGACAGGAGTACAGCAGTGACCCATGCGTAGTCTGCAAAGTACGGTTATTATATTTTTAGGGAGTTTTTTGTATTTAAAAAACCAAGGCCTAGACATGATAAGTGGTTGGATATTATAATAAAATCCACCTTTTGATTTGCTGGATATATCCCACATTTGTTGCCAATCTGACTCTAAAGCTGGTTTAGAAATGTTTATTAGGTCATGGGTATGCAGCAAATGGTATTTATTGCTCAGTGGCGAAGTTTCGGAAGCAGCCGCCTTGGCAGCAACGTCCGCACATTCATTACCTTGGATACCAGAATGGCTTGGTACCCATACTAGTTCCACCAATATACCCTTATTAAAACAGTTCAGTAAACATGTCCTGATGTCTATCAAAACATTAAATTGCAATTTACATTTAAAAACATTTTTCTGAATGGCTTTAAGAGCACTTAGAGAATCAGTGAAGACAACAGCTTTTTTAAAATTATGAGCTTCTATGTACAGACAAGCCTCCAGAATGCCTATACATTCCCCTGTGAACACCGAAGACTCCGGTGGACTAATATATTGCAAGAATATGTTGGAATTTTGGAAGTAGACTGAGACCCCTACAGAGCCGTGGCGAGATAATTTTGAGGCATCTGTGTAGAATTTTGCAAAGTCATTCCAGCACTCATCAGTCAGGGTTTTAAATCTAGCACCAGCACACGGAGAGTCTTTAATTAGTCCTGTATCCAAGCGGATGCAGGGGTTGTAAATTAGGGGACCATATTTTGCGGAAAAAATTGGGGGTCGTATGTGACTGACAATTTGAGAGGAAATATTAAGAATTTTGTGAAAGCTTAAAATAAAAGGTGGTTTAGTTTTACAACGCCAATATGAATTATCTCCTGAATAACACAAATCATAAAGGGTCTGGAGTTTTGGTCGGAGAATATGGGAGGAGAAAGTTGAGATACGGAAAACAAATCGGTCGGAGAGGTATTGACGTCTCATTTTCAGAGGAGGATCACTGCATTCCACCTGCAGAGCATTAACTGGGGTAGACTTCATGCAACCACCTATTATTCTTAGGCATTGCGACTGTATTCTGTCTAATGACTGCAGGGATAGTTGATTGCAAGGCTCTAACAAGAAGGTCCCATAATCCATAACACTGCGAACCAAGGCATTATACATGATTTTCATAGAATAAGGATGGGCACCCCACCAAACACCAGCCAACGACTTTAAAATAGGGATAGTCTTCTCACATTTTTTGCGTATATGGTCAATATGTTTTTTACCCGAAAGTTTAGAGTCCAGATACACGCCAAGAAATTTGGCATAGTCATTAACTGGAATCACCTCCTGGCCCACTTGAACCAGAACTGATGGAATGGTTCTTTTCCGTGAAAACACTACAACCGAGCTTTTGGGAGCAGAGAGACTTAGACCGTGATCAGCCAGCCAATTGGACAACGAATTTAGTGATATCTCCAAGGATGCGGCACTATCAGTTATTGATTCTCCAGTGACATATAGCTCCAAATCATCGGCATATTGAAGGGAATGGCAATCAATATTTAAGGCAGAGTTTAAATTGTGTGTGTAAATATTAAATAGCATTGGACTCAAGACAGACCCTTGGGGTAAGCCTTTATAAATAATTCTAGAACCAAGTTCCTCTCTTGGGATTCTGATTCTAACAACACGAGACAGAAATAGGTTGATAATGCAGTTTATCATTCTTTCACAGATCCTCAGCTGTTGCAATTTTTGCCTGAGGATAGGAAGCCTGACATTGTCATATGCTGCAGAGACATCTAAGAATGCAGCAACAACAGATTCATTTTTAGAGAGTGCGGATCTAATATCTGTAATTAATACAGCAATGCTATCAATTGTGCTCAGTCCCTTACGGAACCCAAACTGTGTTTTAGGGAGAAGGTCATTGTGTTCTAGGAACCATTCAAGGCGGTTTTTAATTAGGTGTTCTAGGGTTTTTGTTAAGACTGAAGAAAGAGCTATGGGTCTAATACCATTTGGGTCATCAATATTTTTACCAGGTTTAGGAACTGGGATGATTATTTGTTCTCTCCAGTTAGGAGGAACAAATCCATTAATATAAGAAATGTTGAGCAATTTTAAAAAATAGGATTTACCTTGGTTACCCAGGTTAGCTAAGAAAGAATAAGGGAATCCATCGCCACCAGGTGCAGAATCATGTATAAGGGACAAAACAATATTTAACTCTTCCATTGAAAATATATCACTAAGTTCACAATTATCATTCAGATTAGGGGTAACATTATTGAAAGGGAGTTCATCACAATTTGGAACATAGTCGGGTGCTATTCTATTAAAAAAGTTTTCAGCAGCTTCATATGGGATAGCTGAAGATATTTTAGGACAAAAACTATTCCTAAACCTATTAATCTGTCGCCAGACAACAGAAGAAGGAGTAGTTGGAGATAGTGACGCACAGAACTTTGTCCAGCTTTGTCTTTTCTTCTGTTTTAAAAGTCTTTTGGTTTTAGCAAAAGTGTGACGGTATGCTATTAAGTTCTCAGTAGTCATAGATCGATTGTAGGCTTTTTCACATCTCTTCCTTTCTTTAATGGCTTGGGAACATTCATCATCCCACCAAGGTGGGGATGGGATTTTGTTGGTAGCTGCCTTTTTAATAGGAAAGCAGGATTCTGCTGTTGTCGTTAAATATTCATTAAATGAATTGAAATAGCCCTGAACCAAATCAAGATCTTCATTAGAAGTGATATAGACATTGTTAATAATTGGTAAGTTACTGAAATGTAGATCAGACTGGTCTCTGTACCTATTCCAGTCTGGGTTGGAGAGATGATATGTTAGGAGTGGAGGTAAAGATCTATCTGGCATATTATGGTGTGGGATTTGGATTACGATGGGAAAGTGATCACTACTATATGTTGAACATTCCAAGTCCCATACAAGACGACTAGCAATATTACTCGAGGAGAATGTTATGTCTACTGGGCTAACGTTCTGGTTGGGTAGTACTCTACGAGTAGATCTTCCATCATTTAATACACACATATCCAAGTCATCTAATATTTCAACCAATCCATTGGCTACCTGATCACAGGTGGAGGATCCCCATCTGTAGTGGTGGCAGTTGAAATCACCCATTACAATTGTAGGCCCAGGAACTGATTCCAGGATGTCTTTGATTGGAGGGAGGAGACTAATATGTGGGTGAGCAATATATACACTTAAGTAGGATATACCTTCTACGTGACAGGCAACTATGTTAATGTCATCACCATTGTAATTGATGTTGATAGCTGATGAAACTGCTTTCCTATTAACCAGCAAAGCAACTCCACCATAACCATCAGATCTATCATGGCGGTACACAGTATAGTTTGGTATGCTAAAGTTTAGGGATGGCACTAGCCAAGTTTCTGAAATGGCAACAACCAAGGGATTGTATTTATTAAGTAAATATGTTAAATCATGCTTTTTGTGGAATATGCTTCTAATATTCCACTGAAGTAGAGTAAGAGGGGTCATTTTTAATATTATTTAACAGGGGAACAAGTTTTTGGGCAACGAAGTCGGGTGTGGAGTGGGAAGAAAACATAAAGGAATGAATAACTGATAAAATAGATTCAATAGCATCTTCGGGAAGGGATTTATTTAGTGTCTGAGAGGTATCATTATCATTGTACCCACAGCCATTTTTAGTGGGGTTAAATGAAAAATTACTAATAAGTTGTGAGTAAGCGCGCTTATCATATCCTTGTGATAATGGCATGTGTGGTTTTGGTTGGGTGAATGTTGTTTTCCTATATCCTCTAGAGAAGGATGGCAAAGAAGCAGCAAGAGGTTTTTCCGGTTGCGCTGATGGGATAGGGGTTTTGACCGTGTCAGAAAATGTTTTACTAATAGGTGGGACCATCTTACTAGCTTCATAATAGGAGACAGATTTTTCTGCCATGGTGACTTTTATTGCCTTCTGCCTAAGATATTCAGGGCATATTTTACTGTCAGCAAAATGATTTCCTTTGCATAAAATGCAATACCCACATTCAACTGATACATCGCATCCCAGCCCAGGGTGTTCTTGGCCACATTTGTAACAACGAGTTTTAGACCTGCATTGCACTTTTGTATGTCCGTGGCGGCAACAATTAAAGCACTGAACAGTTGGATGTACATATTGCTGGACAGAAAAGGAGGTAAAACAACAAAATACCTTTTTTGGTAATATTTGGCCATCAAAGGTTAGGACGACAGTAGAAGTTGGTTTCCATTCTGGAGCATTGTTTGTAATATTTTTTCGGTGTAGACGCCTAACTTTAATTACTGGTCCACAACCTGGGGGTGTTTTGATTAGTTGTGTTATCTCATCCTCCGACATATCAGTAGGAACATCCCTAATAAGACCCATACGGGTGACATTGTATGCAGGTATAGAAGCAACATATTTATTTTTTTGCAAGGTACTATTAGTTAAAAATGCATTAGCATCCTGGTGTGACTTAAATTCAACCGAAACGCGATTACGACCTACTTTTCTAATGCCTTCTTGCACAATATTTTGAATGTTGTTAGACATAAGGAACATTCCAAATTTTATGGGGTGTAAATAGGTGCCAGAGGTTTCTCCTTCCACGCGCTGTACATGAACAATGTAGGGGGAAAAGTCGACTGCAGAGTACATCTGTCTACCCACACTATTTTTCGCCTGTTTAGACGGCCGAGCGTCTTCAGGTGCAAATGAACGTTTTCTGGGATTTTGGGAAGACTCAGTCTGCATTATTAGCGAGTTCTCGATCTCGGTACATTGAGATAGCGGAAGAGTACCAATAGAAGGATAATTATCCTCGCCTGGATCCGGAGGATCCGGCGGCTTGTTAGCGCTCATATTTTTCCCGTGTTAGTATTATTAATATACAATACCTTTACTCCAGGACAAACACAAGACGACACAAACAAAAATTATCACAAAAGTAATAAGAAAAAGTTAAGTTTATGACTTTAAAAACTAATCGCACTCTAAGCGTGAATTCTGTGCCTGATTTTACGAAACATTACGCAGAAAAACATAAAATCTTTCTTTTTTTTTTTTTTAATTTTGTTTATCCCATTTGGGAAAGGCAAAGGCGTCAACCATACAGCCTAGTCTGTATGCAATAAACTATTGTTATTCATTCTTCTTTTGAATTCACAAATCGCCAAACGTAGAGGTTACATATTCATAAATTGCTTCAAAGCATTTTTCAATGGAAAGAAGTTTTTGTAAAGAGCGCGGTAGATCTTGCTGGTGTTTCATTATTTTTGAAATTTCTTCTAATAAAATGTTTCTTTGCAGGGCAAAAATTGGACATTCGTAAAAAAGGTGATGCAGAGATTGAGGTAAGGTGGTGTTGCACCAGTTGCACGATGGGGAAGAAGTCATGCCTAGCCGGTACAAATGGTCATTGAATCGACCATGCCCAATTCGCAAACGGCAAATAATAGTAAAAAATCTTCTGTTTATGTAATTGTGTCTATTGAACCAGGGTTGTTTTATTTTATTATTTATTTCTCGATACCACTTCCCTTTTATGAGCAAAGTACTATTCCAGTGTTCTTCCCATAGCTTCAATATTTCTTTCTTGATTAGAGCTGTACAATCAGTATATGAAATTGGTATGTTTTTTATAGGTACGTCTAGAGTGTTCATAGTTTTGGCCAGTTTATCTACTTCCTCGTTTCCATATACACCGATATGAGCTGGAGTCCAAAATAATATAATGTCTATTTGATAATTTATTTTTAAATGATGTATCTGATCTCGGATATTATATATTAAATGATTTGTGACTGATGAAAAGGAAGGATTTCTCAAAGCCATCAACACACTCATGCTGTCAGTAATAATAATCCATTTTTTGTATTGGCTGAACTGTTGAATGTAGTTAAGAGCTACAATTATAGCATTCGCCTCAGCAGAAAATATGCTGGCATTTTGGCACATTTTAAAACTATGTCCAGTTTTACTACCTGTATCATACATAGCTACTGCAACACTTACATTCGTCTTTGAACCATCTGTATAAACTGATCGATAATCATTATAAGCCTGTAGACTTTCGTAAACATCATATTTATCTTTAAAATCTTTATGTAGGACAATATGAATGTCACAGAATTTACTAGCATATGAGCCACTATAACAATGTAAAGTAGTACTACAAAATATATTACATTGTTCTTTTAAACTTATAAAATGTGAGAAATTCTTTGAAAGAAAAGTGTTAGTGGAACATACATTTAATTTATTTAAAAGATCGTTATTCGAACGTGATAAGAGTTTAAAAAGAAATTTAAGTTTTAAAAATTCAAAGCGAATAACCATTGGTGGTAAATGACATTCGACCTGCATAGAATTTATTGGGGAAGTGTTCATAGCACCTAGTATTAATCGTAAGTTCTTATTCTGTATTTTATCAATAACATCTATGTATTTTGGATCGGAAGCGTAACAAAAGAAAGCATACTCAAAATGACTTCTGACCAAAGCTTTATAAAGCATTAACACAATTTTAGGATCAGCACCCCATTTCAATCCAGTAACGGACCTAATTACATTAGTGGCTTTTAAAGCTCTGCTCACCAAGCAATCAACATATAAATCCCACGTAAGATTTTCGTGAAAAATAACACCCAAGAATTTAACTGAATTATCAATAGGCAAAGTATGATTGCTGTATGTAATATTAATTAGAGGTAGAGAACTGTATTTTGGGCAAAATATTACAACTTTACTTTTTAAAAGGCTAACATTTAAATCAAGTTCTGAGAAGTAATCTGCCAGCTTCACTAGATTATTATTTAATGTTAATTGAATATCTAATACATTAGTACCTTTACAATAAATGACAAGGTCATCAGCAAACTGAAGATTGTTGACTAAATTATTATTAAGAATGGAATTTAGTTTTCTTATATACAAAATATACAGAATAGGACTCAAGATGCCTCCTTGACATACACCTTTGCTCGAAAATCTAGGGCCTAAAAATTTATTATCTATTTTGACATACACTTTTCTATCCGTGAGAAAAGCATATATCCAATAAGCAATTTTTACAGGTAAGAAAGATAATAGAGATTCAAACAAAATACCATGATTAACGTTATTAAATGCACCTTCTATATCAAAAAACACTGCTATTGTATACTCCATATTCTTTTGAGCTGTAGTGACGTCCAAAAAAAAATGTGCTAAGCTTTCTTGAGCCGAAAGTCCTCGCCTAAACCCAAACTGGTTTAAAGGTAAAATTGAGTTCTTTTCTATGAAGAATTCCAATCTTTGTTTGATTAGCTGTTCAAATAATTTACCAGCACAAGACGTTAAAGCGATAGGACGATAAGAATCGGGATGAGATGCAATTTTTCCAGGTTTTAAAATAGGAACCAAGTAGTCCATTTTCCAATTAGGAGGAATTGTGCAATCTTGCCATAAAATATTATAAATTTGTAAAAGCTTATAAAGATTGTCAGTGTTAAGTAGCTGAAACATCTTGTACGATAAACTATCTAATCCACAAGCAGTGTTTTTTCTAGATTTCAGAGCTGCAGTTAATTCGTCAAAAGAAAATGGATCAGTGAGGAATGACTGATTATCTGGTAAACTATTGTCCTTCACAATTGGCCTGTTATTTTGCACAAAGTCAGGCGTGTATTTACGTAAAAAATCACTGACCCACGAAAAATCACTATTTTGCTTTTTATATGTTTTATGTGTAAGTTTTCTCATGTTACCCCATACTACTGAAACTGGTGTCAATCGATTTAATTTTGTACAGAATTCTATCCAACTACTTAGTCTTTCTCTCTTAATGGTAAGTTTTTTAGCAGCTTGTAATCTTTTGAAATTAATATATTTTTCTTGAGAAGGATTATTCTTAAAATCAAGATAGGCTAGCTTGCTTTCCTGGACAGCTTTAGCGCAATTACTATTCCACCAAGGAACTGTTCGATATTTTGATTTTAAGTTTTGAGTAGCAATGTTACGTGATTCGGACCGAGAGGTACGAGAGGGAATTGACTTTTGTGCAGCTGTCAAAATGATTTGACAAAAAGAGTTGTATGAATCTATTGGATTATTATTATTATTAATAGGGTTACATTGAAAATTATCTAAATCCTTATTAACAATTGAAGAATACAACTTCCAATCAACTAATCTATGATTAATGCGATTGTTAAAATCATTTTCATCCTGAAAATTGTTTTGAGAGTTAAAACATTGTGAACTACTATTGAATGTAATCTTAGTAAATGTTGGCAAATGATAACTGCCCAATGGATCGTCGTGTACTGACCATTCGCAGCGAAGAGCTAATGAAGGAGATACCATAGTCAAGTCCAAACCATTGGGTCTCCAAGAATGAGAACCGACAGTTGTGACCTGACCATCATTCAACAGGACTAAATTGCATTCATCTAAACACTCAAGAATATCCTTACCTCTGGAATCCGATAACGGACATCCCCAAATTGAGTGATGAGCATTGAAGTCACCAGCTATAATCGTCGGCCTATGGAGAGAATTCAAGAAATGTTTAAACTTATTTTTAGAGAAACTGGGAATACAATTTGTTGGACAATATATACTGGCTATTGAAATAGTGTTCTGATTTAGTTCTAAATGTATTACAATTGTTTGAAGAGAGTTGTCAAAATAAGATGTTACTTTTTGATATTTTAATGATGTATGGATTAAAATAGCAACACCATTATGCTTGTTGCCACAGTCATTACGTTCAATATGATAACCTTTGATTTTAAACTGCTTCTGAGGCTTTAGCCATGTTTCACATATAATTGCGATATGAATAAAATGGTCATAAAGAAATTTCGTAAAAATAAGTTGATTGCTTAATAAGCTTTGAGCATTCCACTGTACGATATTCAATTGATTGGGGGTGAATTGTGGGGATTTGATTGCTTACCAAAAGTATTTTTTAAGACCTCTAAAACACTTTTAGAATTTATAGAAGTATTTTGAGTATTATGCAAAGAAACACATTTAGTTATGGTTTCAACTAATAATGAGAGACACTTGCTGTCAGTATTGAGCAGTGTAAACAAATCTACATTATTTTTTGTCTTACTTTCTAATTTGGGAAAATTTAAAGGATTTGTAATATCTGCATAAGAAGCAGGCTTATATTTATTTCTATTTTCAATGATTTTCTGTTTTTTAACTGGGCATATTGGAGGCACACTAGTATGATTGCCATCACAATGAATGCAAGTAGCTTTTTCGATAGAAACTGTACAAGTCTTATAGTTATGATTTTCTTTACATATACTACATTTTTCAGAATTTTTACAATATTTTGCCAAATGTCCGTATCTCAAACATTTGTAACATTGCTTAACTGGTGGTATATATTGAGACACATCATGTCTCCAACCACCAATATCTATATGATTTGGCAAAATGGAAGTGGCAAATGTCACATTACTGTAGTTGTAGGTTGTAATATAAAACCCTCAGTCACATTTATTTTTTTCATTATTCTTTTTATTGTTATTATTTTTTTTTTGTACTTGTTATCATAGTAAATATTCTCTTGTTTGATATAATGGTAGGTACATTTCTTATAACTCCGGACACCTCAGTTGTAGCAGCAGGAATACTGGCTTTGAATTTGTATTCTTTCAAGAAGGTATTATTATTTAAAAAGTTCAGTTCAGTTCGCGTTTCGCGCTTGTCTCGTGTGCACGCTCACTATAAACATTCCTCGTTTCTTTTAACTGTATTATAGTGATTCCAAAATTCGATAAATTGTTGTCGATAAAATGGTTGATAACGATATATTGACTTAGACATGGAAAGATATCTACAGCGATCTGATTCTTGCGGTAGTCTTAGCTCGAAAAGATCTGCAGCAGAAGATATCGAAGATTGGCGTAAGCCAAAGAGAGCTGCTGTGGCTAAGCATGCAAGGTATGACAGCTCCCGAGACATCTCAACACATAACAAGTTCCAAAACCTTCCAGTGGATCGAGATACAAATGCACGTGAGCACGAATTGTTTCATAAAGCCACCGCTAAAGTAAAGAAGACCGGTCACATTCCACCTATCATTTTGGATGTGTTGGATCAATGGACCCACGAAAATATTAAAGAAAAAATCTCACAGTACACTAACCATTACCACCTTCAATATAGGAATGGAGGCAAGGTGGCTATCATGTGCCACACTGTCGATGCTCATAAAACATTGAAGGATGGACTTCGCACTCAAGATCTATCTTTTGTCACATATACCCGCAAAGATGAAAGGGTACCAAAAGTTGTGATTCGGGGACTCCCAGCCTATATTGTGGACGACGAGCTACCGAAGGAACTGGAAAGCGTTGGTTTTCCTGAAGCCACAGCCAAATGTCTTTTCTCTCGTAACGATGTGGACAATCCCTGTCCTCCTATTTTAGTGCAGCTGTCGGCGGGAGCTGATATCTCAAAATTTCGTCAAATAAAATACCTCTGTAATTGTATGGTAACCATTACCAAATACAAGCCAAGACGATCTTATGGAACTCAGTGCTTCCGCTGTCAAGAGTTTGGCCATGCATCCAATAATTGTAACAAACCTCCACGCTGTGTAAAATGTCTTGAGCCGCATGCAACGAAGGAGTGCACTAAAACTGACCGTACTAAACCAGCTTATTGCTGTAATTGTAAAGAAGCTCATCCGGCCAATTATATGAAATGCAGTGCTCGAACAAAATACCTAGAAAGTATCGAAAAACTTAAGGCTAAGGAACGTAAACCAATACCTACAACAATCCGTTCTAAATCAACGACTTCGACGTTGCATCAGAATCTACACCCAACTCAGTCTGTTAATAATGTGGAGTGGCCCTCGCTCCCATCCAACAAGTCACAATTAATAAGCCAGACTCCTGCAGATCTGCCGAGGGTGGACTCAGTCGACGGAACTACAAAGGAAATGTTTGAAATCTTGATAATACTAAGGAACATAAAATCTCAATTTGCTGCTTGCACGTCTTGGCTGGACAAGGTTATGCTCGTAGTTTCACATCTTGGTAAATATGTTTGATTCTTCGGAAATTCGCTTTCTATCCTGGAACTCTGATGGGTTACGTATAAAAATTCATGAACTACTTGATTTGGCGGTGAGTGTTTTATCTATTGATATAATCGGTATATGCGAAACTAGATTGACCAAAAATACTGCGCTAGTTGCACCTGGTTTTGCATGCTATCGCCAAGATAAACATCATACTGGTCGTGGACAGGGGGTTGCTATTCTTGTTAAAAACAACCTAGATCATTCCTCAATTATTATTCCTGACACTGGATATATTGAGGCTGTTGGCATTACCGTTAAAATTTCAGGTATTGATCATATAATTGTATCTGTTTATCAGTCACCTAATTTACCACTGCTTCGTAGCGACCTTGACTTATTGCTTGGATTAGGTCCACATGTAATAATAATGGGAGACTTTAATGCCAATCATGCCCACTGGTTCAGTAGCTACACAAACACACGTGGCAGGGTTCTCTTTAACCACATGCTTGGATTTGACTATATAATACATAGCCCTAACTTGCCTACACAAGTTAATTACTGTCCCAACCGCAAACAAACTAGTCCAGACTTGGTTTTGTCTAACAATGTAAGTCGCATCAGTAAAGTTCAAACGATAGTGGCCCTATCATCTAACCACTACCCTTTATTTTTTACTATTGGAGGTTCATTATGTCGTAAAGCAAAAACTCATTACTTTCGATTTAATCGTGCAAACTGGAGTAAGTTTCGTTCTCACCTTAATAAAAATATAATACTCAGTTCCAAAACTCCTCGGACTGTAAATGATATTGATGCTGCTATTGTTAATTTGCAAAATACTATTATTGATGCTAGAGACGCTTCTATTCCGTCTTCTGCGACTTCTCAGGCCCCTAGTAAACTTCCGCGGTACATTAAGAAGCTCATACAACATAAAAATTACTTACGCCGTATTGAGAAAAATTTGCCTTATGGCGATGTCAGAAAGCAAAATCGCAATATTATAAACACCTTACAAACTTACATCAGCGAGTGTATTAAGAAGCACCGCGATAGCGTCTGGAATGCTAAGTTAGCTAAAGTAGATAACCCTAGTCATGATATTTGGCGGATAACTAAATCACTCAAACCTAGATCTATCAACGTGCCTCCCCTTAAACTTGCAGATGGATCTCTCACTGAGACAATAGCCCAGCAATGTGATGCCTTAGCAGATGCTTTTTACGGGAATATGAATCTTACTGCAAGCTTTGATACCGATTACGATCTTCAATGTGAGATAGTCGAATCTATGTCGAAAATAAATAACTATGAGAATGAAGGCACAGATTTTATAAAGCCAATTAGACCACTAGAGGTTCGGAAAATTTTGCACAAACTTAAGTCGCGTAAATCTGCAAGCCATGACGAGATTCATAATCTACTTTTAAAAAATTTGTCTCAAAAGGCTATTGTCTGTATTACAAAAATTTTTAATGGTTGTCTTAGCCTGGGTTACTATCCAAACATTTGGAAGATTGCAAAGGTAATACCTCTTCATAAACCTGGAAAAGATAGAACCCTGCCTGTTAATTATCGTCCTATAAGCTTACTACCTGCGGTTGGCAAGCTTTTTGAATCTGTGTTTTACAAGCGTCTGTTAAGCGTGACTGGGCACCTTTTACCTCAGGAGCAGTTTGGCTTTCGTGCTGCACATTCAACCACTCATCAATTAGCCAGGGTATCTGAACACATATCCCACCACCTTAATCTCAATGAATCTACAGGCATGTTTCTTCTAGATATTGAAAAGGCATTTGATACTGTGTGGCATGAAGGCCTGTTGCACAAGCTGCTTGGTCTAGGTGTGCCCATGTCCCTTATTAAGCTCACTCAATCATATCTAGCTGATCGTGGTTTCCGGGTCTACATCGGTAATACCACCTCAAATCTTACGAAAATTCCAGCTGGCGTCCCGCAAGGTTCAATAACTGGACCCTATTTATTTCTCCTTTACATTAACGATATTCCTATACAACCTCGTACACAATTGGCTTGCTTTGCTGATGATACAGCCTCCTTCACCTCGTCAGATGATACCGATTTGATCATAGGTCGCTTACAACTTTCAATTAATTTGCTTCACGATTACTTCAGGAAATGGAAACTCAAACTCAATGAACAAAAGACGGATGCAATATTCTTTACTCGTGCTAGGAAACCCCCTACCAAACTGTTGAAAATTGCAGGGCATAGTGTGCCCTGGAAGACCTGTGTGCGTTATCTTGGAGTTAATATGGATAACCGACTTAATTGGTCGAAGCATATTGCTGATTTGCGTGTTAAAGGTGCCCAAGCCTTAGGTGCATTATCACCTATTCTTAATCGTAAAACCAAATTAAGTAACAAAACTAAATTGCGAATTTATACCACGCTTGTTCGTCCTTGTATAACGTATGCGTGTCCCGTCTGGAGCAGCACATGTCTCACAAACTATCAGTTACTTCAAGGTATTCAAAATAAAGCGCTGAAAATATCATATAATACGAAATTTAAAACTAATCTTACTAGATTGCATAATGAAATTAATCTTCCCTTATTATTCAATTATATAAATAAACTTTCATCGAAATTCTTTACCAAAAATAAAATTAGTACAAGTAATACAATAATTTCTAATATTTGTGTGACGACTTTGAATGATTTACCGTATATCGATGGATACGGCACTTATCGCCTACCGCATCACTACATGCTATTCCCACCAGCCGAAGTACGCGACCAGTGACTAGACCCCGAGAAATACGCGGCTGCCCTGCTTTTTACCGCTATTGCGGCCTAATACGGGCAGCGTGAGGGCTCTCTCCGCGATCATTAACTGGTCGCCGGATGTTAGTAGATGACCGTGCAAGCAGTTAATTGTTATACGCATTTTTGTTAATATACCTCCTAAACTAAAAGCTATATTGTAATTCAAAACAATTTGCATATTTTGTTATCGAGTTGTTAACTGTTGTAACATCTTAAACTAAGTTCTTGAAAGTTTTTTACGTTTTCTTGTAAGCTTTTAAAGGCGACTAACTAGCCTCATAAAGTATTGTAATCTTTTGATGTCAATGTAACTTAGTGTTTAAGTACATGCTGTTGTTAATATTCATGGTAAATAAAGATATTTGAAAATGAAAATGAAATTATTTAAAAAGGCATTCGCCAAGTCTGGTTTTTCAAAATAAATACCTATCTTAAACTTATTGATATTTCTTAAAAATTTGACGCCTTTGTTAAAGCGCTTTAAACAAGTTGACAAAGAAAGAAGATCTCTTGTTCCAATTGGTTTCTGGATGTCTGATGACTCAACAAAAACCACAAATTCAGTGCCGCTAATTTCTTCCGGATATCTGCGTATATAGTCAGTAACATAATAAGGCTTGTACCTATCTGCATTGCTTATTTCTTCATCACTGTCCAAAGAGGACATATCCGTTTCTACCAACCTTACCTCATCTGTCTCCCTATCTGCATCACCAGACTCCGGTTCATCCTCCTTTTTTTTTCTTTTTCTCGAACTCCGCTTCCCCATATCTGCTTATAATATTATTTAATGCCTATATGTTATATACCTCTTTTGTTTGTGTTTTATTAAGTAACTGACTACAATTAAAAAATTACAAATAAAATATTTTAAAGAGCCCGCCTTTAGTATGTGAAGTTCCCGCGCTTTTCATTTGACTGACATTATTATTTTATTAGATCATTTTCCCATTCTGGGAAGGCAAAGGGTACTGTGCCCATACAGCCAATTCTTTGGTCATTCTTTTATCGGTATTTTCCTTATAGGTATCATCCGGTGGTATCTTTTCTTTAATCTTCATTTTTATTCTTTTTTCCTTTCTTCATTTTTCTTTCTTCCTTATCTTCTCTTCTTCAATTGTTATAATTTGGTCAAGGCAGCAGCCATGTCGTTTGTACAGATACATAAGTTAATTAGTCAAGTCCAGTGACTCCAGTGAGTCCAAGTCCTTGTCATAATTTTGTTTTTTGTAAAGGTCACAAAGCCATTTTTTTGTCATTTCATTTTTGTTAATATAATATTTAGTAACCTATATAATAGGTAGAAACAGTACATATAATTTAAAAACAGTACCGTGTTAAACGACAAAGTTCAACAAATATAATATACCAACAATACAAACCATAGATATAGAATGGAATAGATGGGCTATAAAAGCCGTCAAACATGAGGAAAAGAGATAAACTTATACACATTGCCAAAGGAAAGAAGAAGACGGCATAATTTTTTTTGTCTTTGTCACCGTATATAGGTGAAACTGGTAGTGGGGATTGTTTATCACCAGCGTCTGGTGCTAAACAAATACGTGGATGAAATTTGTTGTGTGAAGTATAGCTCACTGTGCAATTATTTAACAGTTTAATTAGTGTAATTGTGAACTATTTGAACATTTAAATCATGGTGCACTGCTCCGCTTTAGGTTGTAATAGTGATAGTGCTAGAAAACAGGAAAATATAACCTTTACAGGTAAGACCTAAATTGTGTCAATATTAAGCGCCAAAACTATTTTTTAAATTATAAATACAAGTTATATTGCAATATTTTATCCTTCTACTATGGTTCTCAATCATATTATGGGATTAAACATGAAATTTCAAACTAATTATAAGGTTACTATTAACCTAATAAGTTAAGAATGTCGCCATTCAATATGGTCACGTATACAACCAACGCGTATAACATTTTGCCGGGTTATAGTGATACCAGTTGCGCTACTACTATTTTTCCTTGATTCGTAGGTAATTTGTTACGTTAAAGGGAACTCACATATTAGTTTCTGTGTTACATTAATATTGACATATTTAAGTATAAAATTTTGAGCATTTTAGATAACAAAGGTAATTCTTTTGAAGTGAAACTTTCTATTTACTTGTTTGTCTGTATTTAACAGATTTCCTTCGGAGATAATTACTAGAAACAGTTGGGTTAAAGCTACTGGTCGATTGAATTGGCAGCCAACCAAGCATACTCGAATGTGTTCTAAGCATTTTGAACAACAGTGGATTTAGAAAAACAAAAAAGGCACTTTTCTTGGGAGTGGTGCTATTCCTGACTTTTTTTACAGGTCAGTAACTTATACATATTATATCTACAAAGTAAATCCCTATGAAGCCGAAACCTATATTTATTTTTCACAGACCCAACTATTTGTATAAGGGAAAAATTAATTTTACAGTTTTGGATTAATGACACCAAAATTTTTATAAGAGTATGTTAACATGGGTAGGTACCAAATTCTTTTTTACTATTTTGAAATGGTCAAAAATATTATTAATGGTTTGATTTTGGACATTTCCTATTTATGTAACAAGTCTGACCATTAGTACAGATACAGTTTACAAATTTCTTAATTATTATTTTTAATGTTGTAAAATTAGCACCTGATTTTATTTTTAACCTGTATACATATTGTTTCAGGACGCATCGGTGTTGGATTTCGGTTCAAATTTGAATACGCCCCTAAAGAGAAAAATGCGGCTTCAAATGCTGCGTTTGAAACAATCAGAGAGGTCATCAAGTAAAAAACTACGGGCAGTGCGTGAATCGCTTAGACGATTGGGAAAAAAAGTAGCCAAACTTTAAAATGTGTTAAGTGATTTGAAGTGTAAGTTAATGATGCAAAATGAGCGGTTGGACATTTTAGATACTGTAGGAGAAACCAATAGAGATTTTCTGAAAATATTATTAAGTACATACATAAAATGCAGCGAGAAATAAAATGTCACAAATGTGTGGAATCACTGATTGCCTCTGAACCATATACATATAATAGTCTGCAGTCAAAGAGGTAGTTACCACGTGCGAAGTTGCTGAAAAAACATATCATAGAAATAAAACTTTTTGGAAAGAAAATTACTATGCATACCCTTTTGCACCAATGCTTAGAAAAATTGTTAAATCAATTTTTTTACTGAAGAGTTTACGCATAATCACTACCCGCTTTTGATGAAATGTATTTGTAAAAAATATTTAAATACGCGAATTCATTGCTAATACGCTTTATTCGATGACAATAACGGAGTTACTGAAATCTAATTTTAGAAAATGTTTATTTAACATTTAATATTTATACATTTTCTAAATCTTCACAAATATTTAGTAAATGTATAAATATTGGATTTTAAATAAATTGCAGAGATAAAGAAAAAACAATGATATTGTCCGCTGTATTCTTAATCGAGCGACGATCTTCGCAAGGTACCTAGCTGGCAAAAGCTGGAAGTGAGTGGTCGCGGATCGTACTCAGTGGCGAGCACTTATAGAGGCCTATGTCCAGCAGTGGACGCGTGTGGATGATGATGATGATTCCTAATATTTTTTCTTATATTTGTAAAGATGTTTACATAATAGCTTAAATAAATAATAGTAAAATGTTTTAAAACAAAATATACTCGAGTAAATCCGAAAAGTGTAGTTTTATTTAAAAGTGTAAATTACTTTAGACTGCGAAAGTTGAATGACGAATACAATAAAAAAAATTCGCAACTTCCTCCCACTTTTATTTTTTGAGACATATTGTTGAGCGAAGGGCGCTCATTAAAATGTCTCAATAAAAATACGTAGATCAACCAACCTTTTTACCACTATAAACATAAAGTAGGGTAAAACTTAAAGCAACACTGGTATACCCATCTACTTTAGGCAGGTATGACGTCATCTATGTCTGTCCCTTACGGGTATACGGTCACGTCCTATCTATTCATTCTTTATCTAAGATACAAACAAAGACTACACAGATCAATATATGTAGCAAGCTACGTCCAAGTGATAATAATAATAATAATGATGATAAATGGAAATTATATGTCAATAACAGTTGTGGTGCGTTCCGAATTGCGATAAAAGCGATAATATCGCGAATCCGACCAAATTAAATCGTTCACAAAATATAAGGGCTATTGAATCAGTAGGTTATGTTGTTACTTTGGTCGGATCCGCGATATTATCACTTTTATCGTTTTACGGAACGCAGGGTTGAATTTATGAATTCAAAAATGGGCTTAAAACAATTGTTGTTTTCATGGCAGACAATCTTCATACCTCAGAACAATCACTACAGCATAGAAGGAAGATTAAAACAAGAATTAATTGTGTGCTATTTGTCTCTTTCTAACATACGGCACAAAACTGTGTAAATGTAAGAGATGAGTAATATTTGTCTTTTAGCATATCACAAGGTGGTCAGTATATGAATTGATTGAATTGTAATTTTGGTTAAAAATATTAAAATTGGTTAAAAATATATAACACGGCTAAGTTCTATAGTACCTTGTATCGAAGATAGACCATCCGAGTTTGAACTATTTGAATTGTTCGTATAATATTTGTTTGTGCGTCCCGTGGCTAGTAATATTTTGATGATATTTTATTAATATTTAAGTGATTAGAAAGCAAGAATTCTTTAGGTATTTACAAATAGTGTGTGTTTGTGCACTCCGTAACACAATGTCTTGTGTAGTTTGGGGCTGCAAGTCTCATTCGTCGCGAAAGGAAAACAATCAAAATTTATTGACCTTAAATTGGCATGTTTTCTCATATTGTTACTTGAATGTGAGCTAATAAGTACACTTATATACATATGAAATATCGCTGAATCATTTTGTAGAAAAACAATACGTAATATTAACTTCACTTTTATGTTTTAGCGATTTTTAGAAAATTACTTTGAGGTTTTCTTGATCATGCGTAGTGTTGTAAAATTTTGTCGATATTTTTATTTTACAGATTTCCTAAAGACAATGTATAAAAAAATATGGATAAAGTGTACCTATTGTCAGACGAAATTGGAGTCCAAGAAAGCATAGTCAAATTTGCTCCAGATATTTTCCATCAGATTAATTTTGTATGTACTTAGTAGTAAAACTATGAAATGGAGACGTCATGACGTAAGTCAAGTTATTTAATGAAAGGAAATCTTTAAACTAAAATATTATTAATGAAAATAAAAACGTATTTAATTTCTTAACTATTTCTTTAAGGAATCCTTGACACGGATGCCAAGAACAACCAGTTCAGATGATTTTTTTCTAAGAATTAAAATATTAGATCAAGAAAAGAACAAGAGTCAAAAAGGTAAAATATCAAAACGCCGCCTTCGGAAAATTTACATTCTAACTAAGCCGGGCCGCACATCAAGCGTAATAAATCTATCGAAAAATGTCTTAACAATAAAGTATGTCAAATGTTAATGTTTTTAGTTTAATTTCCAAGCATATGTACAAATAGTAGTTTTAGCATTCACGAATTTATCCAAGGTTCAAAATCCATGAGGGAGCTGCGTTCAGAACCTACGCTCGAGTGCACTCCGAGTGCACTCTGACAGCAACCGACCCGTTCAGAGCCTCGGGGTAAAAAACGCTCTGACAGACGGTTAGTACACTCTGTGCCCGTTCAGAAGCTTCGAGTGATGCAACCAAACAACCAACTCGAGCCTAGGGTGAAAAACACTCTGACAGATTTTATGTCAAAGTCGATGTCAAAAATACGCTAATTATTTATTATTTTATTAAATAATACTACTTTGAACTCTTTTAAGTCTAACACAAGGGAAATATAGTGATTTTTATGTGTCGTAATTATTTTTAAGCAGAAAAATGGATATTGACTGTTAATTTCATAGTAAGGATTCGTAATATTTTGCCCTTTGCTTGATCTTGATCGGCAAGATACAAACTAAAAAAAAAGATAGCAACCGACCCGTTCTGAACCTCGGAGCGAGTGTGAAAATCACTCTCGGTTGCATTACTCTGACCCTCGGAACGCAACTCTGAACGGGCACAGAGTGTACTAACCGCCTGTTAGAGCGTTTTTTACCCGGAGGCTCTGAACGGGTTGGTTGCTGTCAGAGTGCACTCGGAGTGCACTCGAGCGTAGGTTCTGAACGCAGCTCTGGGGCGCGTTCAGCGCCTCTGGGTGTAGTTGTCCGGTTGTTTTTTAACTCGCTCAAAGGCGTTGAACGGATTGCAGCAACCAAATCTCTTATCTCCCTCTTTCACATGATTTTTGAAGTGAAACTTCTTTAGGCGCGCTTGACTTGGGGAGTAAGCTGGCGAACGCGTTACGAAAAGTGTGATCGGGCAAGGCGAACGGAAGTTAAGTGGGGGATATAAGCAAGAGACAGCAGTGCGCGCGCACATTTTCTTTCTCTCTTTCTCTCATAGAAGTTTCACTTCAGTCGTGTGGTCATGAGCACACTCGTTTTTTTTTATTTCTCTCTCTTTCTAGTAGATGACATTATAGAATATGGCCGCCAATATCATCCAATCACGTAAGAGTATTTCAGTTATAAACTTCAGAGCGTTTTACAACCATCAAATTCAATGGTTGTTCGGTTGTAACTCGCGCCGACACTCAAAGGTCTTGAACGGGCGGTTGTTTCACCCGGTTGTCACGCTCAAAGGCATTGAACGGGGTTAGAGCGAAAAGTTGTACTTCGCGCGAAGGCTCTGAACGCGCCTCTGAGCTTCATACATCGGCCGGGTTATTGTCTATGAAAAAAATCTATCACGATCACCTTCAATTTGATAACCATTGCGCCGTGAACACAGACTGTGCGCCGACATCTTTTTTATAATGGAGCGATGGATGGCCGGCGACTGTCAAATTGTAGGCGATCGCGATAGATTTTTTCTTAGACAATAATCCCCCTGAATTCTATCCGTAGCGCCATTTTGTTTTAGTGTTAAATGACGTTTCTTTTTTTTAATTTACATGACAGGATCGATTCCGGATTAATTGTTTTTATGTTTGTTTCTTGTTAGGTATCTTGTGCATAACTTCACTTTTTAATGAATTGAGTTTACAATTGTTTCTTATGGTGATACTACGAGTACTGTGTGTACAAAAGGTCGCGACAGGACGCTATTACTGGGCTTTGAGAAGCGACGCAACGAGTGGTTAGTGTCTGAACCCGGAATGATTTGAAGGAATTGCTCCAAGAACAACTTTGATAGCTTTTGTTTGCCAAAAGCACTTTGAAAGACGATTCTTCGCAAAATCATGTCTTACGGGCGTTGCTTACCCTTCTTTGTTTACTGAGGACGAGATTATAAGTGGAGTACTTTCTCGACATAATAGCGGTAAGTCTACATTTATTAGAAAAGTAGAAGCAACCGTAGTTTGCCCTAGTATTAACGTTAAAATTACTACATACCTCTTTCATTTTAACTTAAATTAACCTCTAAACATTGTCGCGATAAGGTGTGTTGAATCTCCAAAGATTCACTACCTATGGCTCTTTAGTTTGTTAGTTGCTGAATATTTTTTTCAGTTGTATATATTATGTCTGTAGATTAGATATATACAATATTGATTGTTTATTGTGTTAGTAATGTTAGTATTCATTAAATTTTAATTATGCTTTTTTTTTATTTGCATAGTGGTATTAAAAAACCACAACGGTTGAAAATTAATAATTAAATAAATAGATAGATATACAGAAGCATAGTATTATATACACTTTATTATTGTTAATTTTAAGCGAAACCTGTTATTGGCCTTATTATTAATAATTGTTAAACTATATATAATGTATAAAATGCTGTTGGTTTTCGTAATAATAAATAAATAAATAAAGTTAGGTAATTTTTGACAACAGTATAGAACAAAACAAACTTCCTATATGCTGCATAGAGTCTCCAAAAAAACTGCATTCAGATCTAAAGATCAGCACTCCGAAAATGTATAGTATTAGTCATTACTTTTCATGCAGAAAAATGCTGTTTTTTGTAATTGTAATCTGTCTGCTAATAAAAAGCAGCAATATGTTGGATTTTTAGTAAGCATTCTGCAGGAAATAATGTATGGAAATCACATTAGCCACAGGAAAGAATTATTATTCTATCAGTTGCAGTTAACTAGTCCAATGATTTGTGGGTAACAGTTCCAGTTATTTGTATTCCATTTATAGTTTAAAAAAAAATTACTCGAGCATGTTACAATTCATCTTTTCAATTAACTATTTTAGGAAATAACTTCTTATCAATAATTTTTAACATGATTATTAATTGTTTCAGAAACCATTGCTCCAGTCCAAATGTACTAGAAACTTATCAGTATTTGAAACCTATTGAATCTTCAGGTAATAAAAACTTCTTGCTGACCAACACATATGCAAAGAAGATGACTGAAATGCAAATTTATCTTAGCACCAAAAGCAAAAAAGGCTATCAATTTTCTTTGCAAGAAAACTTGATTGCTTTTGTGTTAGTACACAACCTACACTCACACAGATGTACCACGTAAGACAAAAAGCTGTCATTTTTCAATGAACAAGACACACACATACAAATGTGCTGTCATTTGCATGCTTCACTCGTGATTCAACAACGCTCTGTCCGTCTTTTTTTCAGGTATGTGGCCATAAGGCTTTAAATTTCTGCAGATAATATTTTTCTACCGTCCAGGATAACATTAAATAAAATGGTGTCAAAACTCAACATCCAAACTGGAAGCTGTCCTCAAGTTTTTGAAATGCTGACAAAAGAGGTAAATCCTATATTTTTGAACTTTTCACTGTTAAAAAATGCCAAATAAAATTCTGTGACAAATTATAAATAAGTAATTAATACAATAAAAATTTAAAAATGTAAAATAAACCAAGAAATCAACACAAGAAAAATTTGGCTTTGGCTTCAACAAACTGATTTCGTGTGTTGACTCCATTTCCATTATGCTACCTAGTACCTACTTATCTGATCCAACCAAAATTTCAACTATGTATATTGAACAACTTTTATTTATCTTATTATATTTGTCACTTGGCATTTTCTTTGAAAATGCTAATTATAACAACTTTTCAACCTTTATCTTGCTATGCCAAGGTAAACTTTATTCATTTTGATATGTATTTATTAATAGTGAGCTTACTGTAGAATAAAAGAAAAAAAGCTAATTCTTTAAAGCTTTAAATATGCCACATTATCTAGGTTGATTTATTAAAAGAAAAGAAACAATTACAATTGAACTTATTTTCAGGTTGCAGAATGCAGATGAAACTGACTTATGATAAAAAGAGGGACTCCATTGTTCGGATGTCAATGAAAAGAAACAGCAATTTGTCGAACACTCTGTCGTTCTTATGTTGAGAGGGGCCATATATAGATGGCAGCAACCAATTGCTTTCTATTACTATGAAGACACTACCACAGGCATAGAATAAAAAAAATATTTATTTTTAAGGAGGTAATTGCTGCTGTTGTGGATTATCAAATTATTAAATTGTGATGTAATTTTTCTAAATGCCTGATTTTATTGATGTTAACTCTACACATATTATAATATGTATAATATTAATTTACAATATCAGATGACACTGTTACAGTAAGTGCATATTTAAATATTGTTTATAACCCATATCACCTAATTAAAGGGTTAAGAAATAACTTCCTCAATAAAAATATGAAAATGGATGGAAAAATATCAAAATGGAATGATATTGTTGTGTATCAAACAGACTGCAGTCACACAGAGTTTAGATAACTACACAAACAAACAACATGTTGTTCCTGAAAAGATAAAGAAAATGAAGGTATGTTCCTCTTTCTTTCTATTTATTTAAATTTTGCTATCCTAGTATGGTTTCACTTCAATATTATATTTGAATTTGATTAACATTAATATTTTGTTTTTAGGTGAAGAATTGTGTGAAAGTATAGCAGTACCTGACAGCATTATCATGCAGTCCAAAATTTTGTAAGTATTATATTAGTAGCTTTCCGCTCGCGGCTTCGCCCGCGTTATTATTGTTTTCCCGTGGGAATTTTATATTTTCCCATAGGAAAAATAATTTTGTAGCCGGGATAATAAATTTCAGCGTCGGTGGCGCTGTGTACTCAGCACTTGCCTTCCAATCGGGAGGTCGGGGTTCGAGACCCGCCATGTACCACTGTGTTTTTCATTTCAAATTTCATATGTACATTTGTCCGACGCTACTACGGTGAAGGAATAATCACCCTAACATAGGGTAGGCTCGAACCCCTCGGTGGGGACGTATATGAGCTGTGATGATGATGATGATGATGAATAAATTTTATAGAAATTGGAGCAGATTTTAAAAATTTTCCATAGAAACTTTCAACCCCTATTTTGCACCCTGAGGGGGTGAATTCCCATAAACCACGAAACACGTGTTCAATGAAATATTTTTAAGAACATGAATCTCAAGTCTTATCAAAATCGTTGCTAATTTTAAGATTTTTCCATACAAACTTGCAACCCCTATTTCATCCCTTTATGGTAATTTTTTTTAAATTCTTTCTTAGTGTGCGTCCACATTTTGAATTAAAACAACTGTCCAAAATACCCGTTTCTACCATTAGCGGTTACGGCTGTGCGTGCGTCTATAGATGGGAACACCTCCTTTTATACACGGTTATTTTTTTATCACCCTGGAAAATTTAAGGGACGCTTCACGACATGGTATTAGAATGATTTAAATATGAATAAAAAAATAACTTACTTACTTAATTTTATATATTTTTTTTAAATATACAAAAAATGCTGCACTTGTTGAGAGCAGCATTTTTAGATTTTTTTATTTTTTAAAATATTTTTTTATTTTTTTTTATATAATATTGGATGTGTCCTGAAGCGTTCCTAAAATTTTCCAGGGTGATAAAAAAATAACCATACATTTAATCATAGTATAATTTAATACACGGTGTTTCAAAATGATCAATAAATAATCAATTCTTTATCGAAAACTCATTATTAAAATGTGTTTCGCGTAATGTCATTCAACCCAAAATTTTCATGTAAATCATAAACATGATGATGATGATGATACTATGATTTTCATGAAAATTTTAGGTTAAATTACAAACGTGTAAAACGTGTAATAATGAGTTTTCGATAAAGAATTGATTATTTATTGGTTATTTTGAAACGCCGTGTATATAGATTAAAGAAACACAAGAATTGTAGTTCAAGTATGGATGTGAACCAAAGTATTTGATGTATTTCCCTTTCGCTGATTTCATCTTAGTATAATGATTACACAATCACCCAGATCACAGACATTAGCTAATTGTATAATCTTACAATGTGTAGACTACCCCATAACAATAGGAGAACGATTTACAAAAAGAAAAAGGTTTTTTTTTGACGCTTAATGTCTTATTTTTTCAGCTCTAACTATGCTGATGGAAAACTGATGGATGCAGTAAGTAACCCTAAAAAAACTGCAAAAACAGTTTTACTTTTTGATCAACTATTTGACAGTTTGAGTGGGATAGCAATTTATTGCAAAGAAGCTAAGGGAAGCCTCTACGGACAGCTGTTACTACACCATAACCTCATCTCATCATGTATTCTGGGATGAAGCCATAAAATAATTACAAAAAAATATGTATGTGCATTCCGCAGAAATCGAAAAGTCAGTGCCCATTTTGAAAAATTTTATTACAATATTAAAAAGTTACTAGAGGCTGTAGCAGTTTTTTAAAAAAAGAAGGAATAAAAATAATGCAGCTAAGAGATTTAAATTCAGATCCAATTGAGAATTTAAGTCAGTTGCGGGTATACAATTATAGAAATAATAACCCAAATTGCCACAGTCTCAACTGCACCTTTAAGTCATTATTAACAACTAGAATTATAAAATTTCTTTAAGAAATTTAATTGTGAAGATGAAAGTAATTACTTTACAGACTGTTACAACATTTTGCATAAAGCTACAGACATTATTCAATAACACTGATGATGTCATGCTTGGTTATCTCAATACAGAATATATCTTGCAACAGGCCCATCGAGAACGAGTATGTGTGCACTCACAGGCCCACACATTTGGGTGGGTAGTGCGAAAAGTATTAATGAAATTGAAAAATAATTGCAGCTCCTCCAACAATTGCCTCACTACAAACGAGGAAATAAACATGACCAACAGAAGTTTTTTACAAGGAAAAAATTGCTTGCACTACCCACTCGAAGGTGCAGTGAAGTGTTTCGGCACAGTAATTACTGAATCAAATGAACACCTGGAAAGAAAAGCTCATGAAAAAAAACAAATGCCAAAATATAAAAGAGCTAATAAAGTCCAAGTATTTAGTTGATTTTATTGACTGTGCCAAACACACAAAAACATTATCCTAGATCATTTTCTCTGGTTACAAAATTTACGATTGTGAATTGGTACAAGAAATAAAATCTGAGCACTGTAAACACAAGAAATAAAATCTGTATTTAGTTTGAGAAATTGGAATTTACCATTAATGCACAAATGACTACAAAAATATGATAAAAAAATAAATAAGTTTTTGTCAGTCCTTTTACTCGAGTGGCCTGTGGGTAGAATATACGCGGCGGGCCTATAACGCTTTACGTGTACATTACAACAATGGCTTTAGGATGCTGTTGCGGCTGCCATGGCGATGTAGTGCTTCAGGGATGTTCGCCGAAGCTCGTACGGATGGCTTCCCAGCTATCATTCGCAAAAAGGTGGCATCATTACTACAAAGGCTACGTAGTAGTTCGAATAGCATTCTAAAGGTCATTGCTGATAGGTTGGACTGCCATATACAAAAACATTGGGTAGGTTTGTTGATAGGTCTTACTAACAATTAGCCTATAAGTACTTAAATTGTTACTAACATATAAAATGTATGGACTCTTGTATGGTCTGAAATAAAGTTATATTATTATTATAAATTATCTTGGTTTTTATTTAATTTCCTTAGTAAGTTTGAAATAATATGAAATAAAAAATAACTGGCTTATAAGCTTACAAGGTACGCAGTAGAAAATTTTTGGCTGTATATCCTTCCACTTCCTTTGCCGCTTAGCTAGAGATGAATTAAAAAAGAACAAACGTCATACAACACTAATGGCGCCTCCAGACTCACGCCGAGAACACCCGAGAAGCGTGAATGTGATGGGTTTCTCGGCTTCTCGTTCTCGGGCTCGCCTGTTCTCCGATCGGTGTCGGTTTTTTTACCCGCTTCAAAGGGTTTCTCGGGCGAGAAAAGAGAACACTATCACATTCTCGTTTGTTCTCAGTGCGACTGCGACCGTGGCGTAGATCGCATGCTATCTCGTGCCAATTATTATATAAAAAAAATACTTTGTGGTGTCTGATGCATATCAGTATCATTTAGATAACTTCACAGTTATTGTATTTGTATACTCTTTCATTTAACATAGTCTCTCATCTTTGCTATCAGTGCTTAACAAAATAATTTGTGATAAATATCATTAAGAAAATAATTTTAATTCACAAAGATTTTAATTGTTTTGAGATATTTCGTTAGTCTTTTTAGTTTAGTAATTTTAGACATAGTAAAAATGTAACAAATGACAAGTAAAAAATGTGGAAAAATGAAACAGAGTTAAAGTTTAAATAATATTTTCACACAGAGCCCATTTTGTGGGAAGCAAAACGTTTTCTATAAAAAAAGTACTTTGTCAATAACCACCATCGTTTGAGCCTTTTTTTCTTAATATTATTTTTAATTTTCGTGTTAACGAGATTATAATGTGCTAACGCACACAATACCAAGGCAGTAGCACTGTCGTCCATTCCGGATCACGACCGAGAATGTAAATGAGAAGATCCCTGAGTGTGGATACCTTCTCGGTTCTCGCGCAAGTTCTCGGCGAGACTTCTCGCCGAGACTTCTCGCGTGAGTCTGGAGCCGGTATGATAATTCCTGGTACTACGGTAAATAATCTTTCTATGGCAGTCGGCAGTCTGATACGTAGTATCTCTAATACCGGCTCCAGACTCACGCGAGAAGTCTCGCCGAGAACTTGCGCGAGAACCGAGAAGCTATCCACACTCAGCGATCTTCTCATTTACATTCTCGGTCGTGATCCGGAATGGACGACAGTGCTACTGCCGGTATTGTATGCGTTAGCACATTATAATCTCGTTAACACGAAAATTAAAAATAATATTAAGAAAAAATGGCTTAAACGATGGTGGTTATTGACAAAGTACTTTTTTATAGAAAACGTTTTGCTTCCCACCACAAAATGGGCTCTGTGTGAAAATATTATTTAAACTTAAACTCTGTTTAATTTTTCCACATTTTTTACTCGTATGTCTAAAATTACTGAACTATAAAGACTAACGAAATATCTCAAAACAATTAAAATCTTCGTGAATTTAAATTATTTTCTTAATTATATTTATCACGCATTATTTTGTTAAGCACTGATGAGAGACTATGTTAAATGAAAGAGTATACAATAACTGTGAAGTTATCTAAATGATACTGATATGCATCAGACACCACAAAGTATTTTTTTTTTAGAATAATTGGCACGAGATAACATGCGATCTACGCCACGGTCGCAGTCGCACTGAGAACAAACGAGAATGTGATAGTGTTCTCTTTTCTCGCCCGAGAAACCCTTTGAAGCGGGCAAAAAAACCGACACCGATCGGAGAACAGGCGAGCCCGAGAACGAGAAGCCGAGAAACCCATCACATTCACGCTTCTCGGGTGTTCTCGGGGGTTCTCGGCGTGAGCCTGAGCTGCGTTCAGAACCTACGCTCGAGTGCACTTCGAGTGCACCCTGACAGCAACCGACCCGTTCAGAGCCTCTGGGTAAAAAACGCTCTGACAGGCGGTTAGTACACTCTGTGCCCGTTCAGAAGCTTCGAGTGATGCAATCAAACAACCGACTCAAGCGTAGGGTGAAAAACACTCTGACAGCTTTTATGTCAAAGTCGATGTCAAAAATACGCTAATTACTTATTATTTTATTAAATAACACTACTTTGAACTCTTTTAAGCCTAATACAAGGGAAATATAGAGATGTTTATGTGTTGTAATTATTTTTAAGCAGAAAAATGGATATTGACTGTTAATTTCCTAGTAAGGATTAGTATATTTTGCCCTTTGCTTCATTTTGATCGGCAAGCTACAAACTAAAAAAAAAGATAGCAACCGAGCCAGTGTGAAAAACACTCTCGGTTGCATCAGGCGTTGGAATCACCCCTATAACTAGCGGGTCGTTAGTGGAGCAGCTCATTTTTGACCATGTTCTGTGTTTTTGACGCCATTTTGCTTTTGGGTGCATGTGTGTGTGTCATTTCATCATAGAAGTAGAACGCACACATTTGCATTTCATTTTTCATTATTACATTGTTGGTTTGTTTAAATCTCTAATTTATCTTCAGATTTTATGTGTTTTAAGCATGTTTTAAGATTTTTGACACTGTTCTTGATTCAATAACAGTACCTGTGTGTACGAAGGGATTCGGCAGTTTTATCGGTTTGTTTGCTTGTGATTTTCTAAACTTAATAACTTTTTGACCTTTCATTGTTTCATACTATTTCATGCTAATATATTTCAGTGGTGTGTAAGAAAAGACGGTTTCGGGGTTTGATTCCCCACGGGGTAGATTTTTTGCTTGGTTTGGTTAGTAGTACCTAGGACTTCTGAGCCCACCTGGTTAGCTACCATAATCTTACTTAAGTTTATCAGATCACCATGGTGACAGTACAACTTGTGCAGAGTACAACTTGTTACTCTGATAATCAGATATCCAGCAACTCTCTTGTGAATAACGCTTTCATCTCTGGCCTAATAGTCATTTACCAAAATGTATGAAGTTGAACTTTCCCATACTAAAAAACGAGCGAACTTTATATTGTTATGAATCCACTAATATTTTACAGACTATCGGCTTCAACAGAGGTTACATTTCTGGATGCACATCAATTTTGAAATCGATAAAAACAACTTATGAACACAGAAAAACTAGTGTTATTTTGAGACACAAATACTTGAAGCTGAATATCTTGAGTTGAGTATGCAATAAATAACTTCCTCCAAGTGAAATAAATTCAGGAATACTTTAAAATCCAATAATGATAGGTGAGCAAAGTTGTGTAATATTTTTTTCATTAAATAAACAATAGTTTAAAATTAATTTAATATTATGTTTTCCATTGAATAACCTACACTATGTTGTTGTTCAAAAGCACCACAAATAAAACATTTAATAAAATACAGTTTAATGTTGATAAATCTTAAGTTAACTGTCAATTGATTCACTGTGTCAGTTGACAGAGCTGCCAAATTTCTTTCAAAATCTATAAGTCAAGATCAGTGTTATACTATATGCCCCTATATTAAAGAAAATATTTCAAAATTCCGTTGGGGTGAATGAAAGGGTGCGCAAGGTCCCTTTTTATGGTTGTATCGTATAGAATAGCTAAAAATAAACACTTTTTATTCTTGTCCATTTTTTCTCAAATCTTATAGTGTGCGAGTAAATCAGCTTTGAAAATCACAATGGCAGCAGGACTTAGAAAAATTTTGGGATGTTGCATTGCTATTATGACACCTACTTTTTATGGTTGTATAATATAGAATAGCCTAAAATAAACACTTTTTACTCTTATTCACTTTTTCTCAAGTCTTATAGTTTGCGAGTAAATCAGCTTTGAAAATTACAATGGCCGCAGGACGAGAAATTTTGGGATGTTGCCTTGATATTAGGACACCTAATTTTTATGGTTGTATCCTAAAGAATAGCTTTAAAATTAACACTTTTTATTCATGTCAATTTTCTCTCAAGTCTTATAGTTTGCGAGTAAATAAGCTTTGAAAATTACAATAGTCACGACGAAAAAAAAATGGGATGTTACGTTGCTATTATAACACCTACTTTTTATGGTTATATCAGAAAATGACTAGTACGTGATGAGCAGATCAATACACACTTGTTCACAGTGGCTTTCTATTTCTTGTGTTTAGATTATGAAATCGAAAATTGGTACCAAAGGTTTTATAATTTTTATAGACAAATCAAATTTTCATAATTAGACTGTTCAGCCTTAACCAATATATTAATTTAGTTAAAAATATTTCTTAGAGAAACCTTTGCTTGTGAATTATAAATAGCACCAACTGAAGTCCAAAAATACTTTCTATACTAGCAGCCGATCCCCGCAGTAATAGCCAATTACATGACACTGAAAATAACTAAGTAAATTTATCTTGCCGTATCAACATAGTAACATGCTTGAATTGTTTTACGACATATACAACAGAACTAGGTCTGTTCGCGAAGGACTATGTTGATCCCACAAACATGCATCAAGTGTAATTCCCAAAAATGTTGTAACTACAATTGATGAGTTCAGCGATTCGATTGTATCCACTTTCCTTACATTTGGCCAGAACCAATTTGGAACATTTAGCTCTGACACAATTATTTAAGAGAATGTGAAAGTTTGATAAACATAATTTTAAAAGCATTACAAAAGGAATGGGTATGCCATTCCTTTTAAATGCTTTTTCAAACTCTAATTAAAATCATTTATCTGAATGAATATCATTAATTTATGGAAAACATTTCTTATTGACCTAACATATTCATCAAAATTAAAAACTAGATTGATTTGTTTGGTTAGATTACCTACTATAAAATTAATTGCTTTTAATGTTAACTTCTTCAAAATCTATTCAAACGTTTAAAACTATTTGCCATTGCCTGCAGAGTTCAATTCTTCAATCTGAAGTTTTGTAAATAATCAATAAAACAAAATTATTCTCAAAAACAAAGCAGTCTTATATAATTATCTTTTTTGTATCAACAGGTGTACAGATATTGAGAAGTGGAGAGACTAAGATCAGATGGAGAGGCAGGTTATTTATTTTTACTAGGTTTTTCACTGTTTTTCATTTTAGAGTCGTCACACTTTATACAAATGCTTATTTATCTTTCCAGAATCGCAGAGTAAGCACAGCGTTGCATGGCGGAGAATTGTGGGTTCTAATAAGTTCCATTGTGTACGTTTTTGTCATATTGTATGTTAAATTCAATAAAAAGATAATCGCATTTCGTTGTTTTGATTTTTAATAACCTAAAATATTATCAGAATTAAAAAAGTAGATTAGGGCTGTAACTTTTATATCGATAATTTTCAGTATGTCGATATTAAGAAGTCGATAGTTTACACCACTATCATTACTGAGCATGTCATTCCACTACGAGTCTGCTGTTATAAGGGCTGATTCCTATCTGTAACAGTAATATAATTTGTGACCTATGTAATGCAGGCGTTGGAATCACCCCTATAACTAGCGGGTCGTTAGTGGAGCGGCTCTGAGACAGTCTCCGCCATTTTTTTTGACGCCATTTTGCTTTTGGGTGCATGTGTGTGTGTCGTGTCGTGTCATTTCATCATAGAAGTAGAACGCACACATTTGCATTTCATTTTTCATTATTACATTGTTGGTTTGTTTAAATCTCTAATTTATCTTCAGATTTTATGTGTTTTAAGCATGTTTTTTAAGATTTTTGACACTCACTGTTCTTGATTCAATAACAGTACCTGTGTGTACGAAGGGATTCGGCAGTTTTATCGGTTTGTTTGCTTGTGATTTTCTAAACTTAATAACTTTTTGACCTTTCATTGTTTCATACTATTTCATGCTAATATAGCTGAGCCCACCTGGTTAGCTACCATAATCTTACTTAAGTTTATCAGATCACCATGGTGACAGTACAACTTGTGCAGAGTACAACTTGTTACTCTGATAATCAGACATCCAGCAACTCTCTTGTAGGCAAATCCAGGTGAAGAACGCTTTCATCTTTGGCCTAATAGTTATTTACCAAAATGTATGAAGTTGAACTTTCCCATACTAAAAAACGAGCGAACTTTATATTGTTATGAATCCACTAAAATATTTTACAGACCATCGGCTTCAACAGAGGTTACATTTCTGGATGCACATCAATTTTGAAATCGATAAAAACAACTTATGAACACAGAAAAACTAGTGTTATTTTGAAACACAAATACTTGAAGATGAATATCTTGAGTTGAGTATGCAATAAATAACTTCCTCCAAGTGAAATAAATTCAGGAATACTTAAAAATCCAATAATGATAGGTGAGCAAAGTTGTGTAATATTTTTTTCATTAAATAAACAATAGTTTAAAATTAATTTAATATTATGTTTTCCATTAAATAACCTACACTATGTTGTTGTTCAAAATTACATGTAATTTTTTTTTAGATTGAATGAAAATGAAAAACACTTCTTCTCAAAAAGAGTAGCAAAGCTCTGCTAAAATTGATCTTCTGATGGTGCACATGTCTGGGCGCAAGGTGACTTCGGAAGCATAGAGAAGCTCGATATGTTAGAAGCTTTGGTTACTCACCATGGACCTGAATTTCATTTTATCAATTTTATTAATATGCTAAGAACATAAGCCACTGCACAAGCAATGAACAGGACATGAATAACAGAAAGTGGGCTGTCAAAAGGTGATTAATTTGTTTTTGACATAAATATGTTTGCTTATTAACCCCTTGTTTCTGAAAGGCTAATCAGTGATAAAATTAAATATAGTACATTCAAGATAAGAAAGTTCCCTTGACAAATCGATTTTTTCCGTTTCATGCATACTAATTTCCGTGATGAAAAAAATAATTTATCTCCTTAGGTTATTTTTATCAAAAATGTAATAATTAATTCCACATTAAATAAAAACAAGAATATCAGCCTAATTAAATAAAACTATAATTCTAAAGTTTAAAAATAAAATGTTTGTGTAAAGTATAAGTTCCGATTCATGACTCAAATAAATACTTAATTAAACAAATATTTTATCAGAATTATAAATAATTATATTTAACTGGATGGGATATTTTGGGATGTTGCCTTGATATTAGGACACCTAATTTTTATGGTTGTATCATATAGAATAGCTTTAAAATTAACACTTTTTATTCATGTCAATTTTCTCTCAAGTCTTATAGTTTGCGAGTAAATAAGCTTTGAAAATCACAATAGTCACGACGAAAAAAAAAATGGGATGTTACGTTGCTATTATAACACCTACTTTTTATGGTTATATCAGAAAATGACTAGAACGTGATGAGCAGATCAATACACACTTGTTCACAGTGGCTTTCTATTTCTTGTGTTTAGATTATGAAATCGAAAATTGGTACCAAAGGTTTTATAATTTTTATAGACAAATCAAATTTTCATAATTAGACTGTTCAGCTTAAATCAATATATTAATTTAGTTAAAAATATTTCTTAGAGAAACCTTTGCTTGTGAATTATAAATAGCACCAACTGAAGTCCAAAAATACTTTCTATACTAGCAGCCGAAACCCAGCAGTAATAGCCAATTACATGACACTGAAAATAACTAAGTAAATTTATCTTGCCGTATCAACATAGTAACATGCTTGAATTGTTTTACTACATATACAACAGAACTAGGTCTGTTCGCGAAGGACTATGTTGATCCCACAAACGTGCATCAAGTGTAATACCCAAAAATTTTGTAACTACAATTGATGAGTTCAACGATTCGATTGTATCCACTTTCCTTACATTTGGCCATGAGAATTTAATAAATCTAGTTTTATTTGAGTTTAGTGAACCAATTTGGAACATTTAACTCTGACACAATTATTTAAGAGAATGTGAAAGTTTGATAAACATAATTTTAAAAGCATTACAAAAGGAATGGGTATGCCATTCCTTTTAAATGCTTTTTCAAACTCTAATTAAAATCATTTATATGAATGAATATCATTAATTTATGGAAAACATTTCTTATTGACCTTAACATATTCATCAAAATTAAAAACTAGATTGATTTGTTTGGTTAGATTACCTACTATAAAATTAATTGCTTTTAATGTTAACTTCTTCAAAATGTATTCAAACGTTTTAAACTATTTGCCATTGTCTGCAGAGTTCAATTCTTCAATCTGAAGTTTTGTAAATAATCAATAAAACAAAATTATTTTCAAAAACAAAGTAATGTCTTATATAATTATCTTTTTTGTATCAACAGGTGTACAGATATTGAGAAGTGGAGAGACTAAGATCAGATGGAGAGGCAGGTTATTTATTTTTACTAGGTTTTTCACTGTTTTTCATTTTAGAGTCGTCACACTTTATACAAATGCTTATTTATCTTTTCAGAATCGCAGAGTAAGCACAGCGTTGCATGGCGGAGAATTGTGGGTTCTAATAAGTTCCATTGTGTACGTTTTTGTCATATTGTATGTTAAATTCAATAAAAAGATAATCGCATTTCGTTGTTTTGATTTTTAATAATCTAAAATATTATCAGAATTAAAAAAGTAGATTAGGGCTGTAAATTTATATCGATAATTTTCAGTATGTCGATAATAAGCAGTCGATAGTTTTGCAGCACTATCATTACGGAGCTGTCATTTCACTACGAAACGGCCGCTAGAGGGGTTGATTCCTATCTGTAACAGTAATATAATTTGTGATGTAATGTGTTATGTGATTTTGAGAATTTGTGATTTTGAATTTTTGCTTATAGTGTTCAAAAGTAAAATAAAATAACAAAAATTCAAATAATGTTGCGCGGTCGGTCAGTAAGTGTCTCCTCAATAAAATATTTAAAGCCCGTTTTCATCCTAGAGTTTTCTTACTGTTTGCTTGGTTATTTTCACCTTTCTTTTTGAAACTTTTAGGCAATAAACTTAATGCATAAATTGAAGAATGTTGCTTATATGACTAGCCCAGCAGACATGGATACCACTTATATGGAAATACCTATTTATAATATTGAAAAACCGCAACCGATAGAGATCCGTAAAGCAAGGTTTGATTATTAAATTTTATATATTACTTGCTGTACCTGGCATGCGTTGCAATGCCACGTACACGTAAATGTCAATATTTTAAGCTAGGAACCCTCACGGACTTCCCCAGAACACCCTACCAAAGTTTCATGAATGATGAATGGTTTCGGAACGCATAGAGGACAAACATACATAGTACATACATTGATTTTTATTTTTATAGATAATCGGGTAGTATTTAAACCAGTGACTGTAAATGAAAATTTTAAGAGACGAAGATAATTAATTTGGGTTATTGTATCACTAAGTGAGCTACTGACTACGAATGACGATAAATCAACAGAACAGTAACTAATAAATATTCATTTGAGTTACTTCAAATACAAAATGAAAAGCTTCTTAATATTTGAACAACCTAATATTTGTTTGAGTGACACTCAAACAAATATTAGGTCCTGAACTTTTTCAGTATTTGGTAAATGATTTATTTATGGTGAGCGGCATTTTAGCTTAAATGAAGTTTCAAATTGAAAAACTACTTTGAAAAATACATTGAAACGCATAACGTCATAAACTAAAAATGCATAATGTTAATTGTCATAATCGTCACTTGCCATAAGTCTTTATGTCATAACACAATATTATAAGGGCGAAATATGTAAGGCATAATTTGAATAAGCATAAGTAATAAAATGCATAATTTGTGTTTGCCATAATTTCTCAAAGGCATGCATCAAAAGACTAGATAATAAAAAAAATGATTTGTTTTAATAGAAGCTCATTCATATAATAAACAGAAAAAAAATGGTTTTCGAATTACTATAAAAACAACCAAGATATAAGGTATTAAAGATTTTTCTCCATCTCTTTCTAGCAGAACGGCAATTAACAAGGAGTTTATATATGGCTGTACTCAACAATGACGTCATGGTTGATGTTAGATCTCTCTGTCTAATCGCCTTCAAATTAATATAATATAATATATATAATATAATATAATATAATGTTTATTGCAATCAAATACATGTCAACACAATGCTACAATAGATCTACAGCTATTAACATGAGTTGGCTAAAATAGGGTGAGGGTCCCTGATTCCCAAACTAGGATAATAAATCCTGTATCTTGGAAACCATGATTCCTCAATACAATGTGACTATTTTTTATTAATACAGAGGTCCTTACATTCTAGCAAACGAATACACATTACTAATGGAAAAGGTGATTGAGAAGTGTATTTATAAGGTGGTCCGTGGATTGAATTGAGTGTGCAGTGAATACATAATATAATATGGTATACGAGTAACAACATAAAATGCTTGTATCTAATGTATTTCCAGGGTTGATTGATTTAAATCAAATGATTTAAATCACTGATTTTAATAATAATAATAATAAATACTTTATTGCACACAAAAATATAGAAACAGAAATTTTTTAAATCAACACATGTACAACACAGGCGGCCTTATTGCTAAAAAGCAATCTCTTCCAGGCAACCTTGGATCAGGGAAATACAGAAAGGGAATTCAAATCGGGGATGGGTGCAGTAGTAGCTAAATATGGACAACGAAGGAGTGATTTAGCTAAAGATTTAAGGATAGGAAGTGATTTCGAACTTGATTCTTAAAGGACTCCAGTGTACAAGCTCTCTTAATACTCTCAGGGAGAGAGTTCCATAGCCGAACGGCATATGCGGGAAAAGAGTATGAAAGAAAATCAGTACTGTGGGGTGGAATGTCAAGAGTTAAATTAAAATTCGATCGTAAAATACGACACGAAGAAGTGGACCGAAAAGAGAACTGTGACTTTAGATATGATGGGGAAGTTGGAAGAAACAAAACATTGTAAAGTAGGGATAGAACATGTAAATCTCTGCGCTGGCGAATTGGGAGCCATTTAAGTTGAGAGCGATAGTAAGAAACATGGTCAAATTTACGCAGATTAAAAATAAACCTAATGGCCACATTTTGTAGACACTCCAAGTTGTCTAATAACTCCTCCGACAAACCCGCCCAGGCGGCGTCAGCATAGTCAATTAAGGAGAGTAGAAGTGATTGAGCTAACACTGTTTTTGTAGCCATTGGGAGAAAGTTACGGAATCTGTTGATTTATTTAAAAAAATCTATGATTTAAATCAAAAATTATTTTTAGAAAGATATTTAAAAAACTAATGATGTTTACTTTACACCATAACTCTAATTCAATATCAACACCAAACGATTTTTATCTTAACATGCACGATTTTACTTGGGTTGCATTCCAAAACAGATAAGTTTCATCCAGTAAATAGTTAAATTGACTCAATCCCAGTTCAATTTTTACCCCATTCCAAAACCGATTTTCAATCCCGACAAAGGAAATTTTGTTTCGGAACGCAACCTAAAGGTTCGGTCAGATAGCGGGCGGGGCGGGACGGCGACGGGGCGTCGGCGCGATATAAGCAGTTGTAATGTATGAATTATTATGAAAGACGTCACACAGCGCCGTCCCGCCCGGCGTGTCACGTCCCGCCGACGCCCCGCCCGGCGTGAATACAACAGGCGGGCGTGAGCGCGACGTCGGCGTGGCGGCGGCGGCGTATTACGCGTTGTGTTCTATGAGTTTTCGCTTTCGTATTCACACTGACGGCGGGGCGTCGGCGTCAACGTCCCGCCGGCTATGTGACGTCCACGCCGCGTCGCCGCTGCGCCGACGCCCCGTCGCCGTCCCGCCACGCCCGCTGTCTGACTCAGTGTCTCCAACTTTATTTGTCAAAATTACGGTGTTGCTAGTCTAAAAATACGGTAAATGACGGAAAATTACAGGAGATCAAAAATAAAAAATACGGTAAACTTACGGTAACTTTATTGGGCAACTTAAAAAGTTTGAACACAAAACAACTTCTTAAATATTAAGTTCTACCTTTTTTGTACATTTTAACATTATTTTATTTTATAATTTTCTTCGTAAGTAGGATAAAAAACTGAGATTTAAGCTAACATCACGCAGTGGTATGACTAATTATACTGCAGTACTATAATCCATAACTTCGTAATTAAGTCGCATACGTTTTGTCTACTTGTCTATGCGTACAAGTTTATTCTAGGGGAAATCCCCCGGGGAAATATACAGTCTGTCATTTTAAACAATATGTAAAAAATCAACTGTATGTTAGGCACAAATTTTATTACTGTTAGGTTATATGATAAGAGAGACTAGTATATTATACTAGTCCTCGCGCTAGGCATAAATGGCGTGGGAGGCTGCCGCCTCCTTCTGCGAAGACGTGATCTCGCGGAAAGAGTATAAAGAAGAAATTACGGTAGAATAAAACATGTCTACGGTAGATGGTAGATTTATACAAATTACGGTAGGTTTACGGTAATTACGGCGTTGATTTTTGGCCTGATTTCTATTAAAGTTGCCAGAAATAAAAACTAACCAAATGATGCTAAAGAAATAAATATAAGAAATCATGACTTTTCCTTTCTAAAGAAAATTAAAAAAATCAAAAAAATCTGTCAAAAACAAAAAAATCACGATTTACATCATGATATAATCATTTCATTTAAATCAAGCAACCCTGTATACATAACAGATTAAATTTATGTAATTTATTATGTTTAAATTATTTACAAGTTTTTTTTTGTTTTTGAACTTTATTTATTAACACTAGAGTACACGCGTGGTCTACTATAGTAGACCAGGGTGACATTTTAAGTGATAACTTTTGAATTATCCACGCTGGTGCGTTGGAATTTTTGGCTAGCCTCGGCCATTAAATTTGTCAGCGAGCCAGTAAAGCCCGCAAGGTCAGTGGTGGTGCCCCAAGTAGACTCCACCACGTCGGCGTTTCACCGAGTAAGGAATTTTGGGTTGATTGCTGATGCCCTACTACCCGCTCATAGAAAGCATTGTGGCTTACCCCGATTCCAATTGTCTCCTAGCCGGTGGACTTCCTGAGCTAGCTCGAAGGAAGTCGCGGCTCCTGAAGTTCTGCAGTGGATCCACCGGTGGAGACCGGAGCACTACAAATGCCTAGTAGGCCACCACGGCTCACACACGCGAGTTTGACACCTTGGCACAACACAAAGCGGGCTTTCGCACCCCGATATTAGGTGCGCCGCGCAAAATACAATTTGCTTGAATATTGTGTATTATATTTTATTCCGGCCCGCACATAACCTCTAAGCATGTCATGACATTTCGACTCGACTCAACTGACATGTCACATGCGGCCGGCCGCCAAAAAAGCTGTCACTGCACAGACCACAATGCAGTGTGCCACTCGCTCTTCCTCGAGCGTGAACATCCCCCCGCTCCGGACAGTCCCGGACTGTCCGCCAAATCAGTCTAAAGGGAGGCGAGAAAGAGTAGCGACCGCGCGCTTCAAAACAGAATCCCCAACTAGGACCTAGGCAAACCTGGGCACACCATCAGACCCTAGAGTCTCCGACCCTCGGTGGGTTTGTCTTATCTGACCACTTAACGCGCTGTTGCAAAATGTGTAAATATTCAAGGTGCCAGCGGCGCCAGAAGCTCTGGGTAAGCTGCTGGAGCAACTCAAACCGCGAAAGGCGTCCTGGATTGACATCTCTATAAGGATACTCGGGCAGGGCGTTAAGTGGTCTGCCTATCAAGAAATGGCCCGGCGTGAGGGCCTGCAAATCGTTCGCGTCGGTAGACAACGGACATAACGGACGCGAGTTGAGAACCGCCTCAATCTTATGAAACACCGTCGCGAGTTCCTCAAACGTGAGAATAGTCTCCCCAATAACGCGGCGAAGGTGAGTCTTGGCGGCCTTTACAACAGATTCAAAAATCCCTCCCCAGTGAGGGCAAGACGGCGGGGAGTATCGCCATGTTACCCCCCTACGGGAGAGTGTGGATCCGATCTCAATATTATTTTTATCTAAAAATTCACAAACTTCTCTTATATGGCTATCAGTGCCCTTGAAGTTCGTCCCACAATCGGACCGAATTAGAGAAGGCAGTCCCCGGCGGGAGACAAATCTGCCTAACGCTGCTAAGAAAGCGTCCATGGTGAGTGCACTCACCACCTCCAAATGAACGGCTTTAGTGGCCAAACAAACAAACACACACAAGTAAGCCTTTTCAGTCTTAGCATTACGGAGTCGCGACGTTTTTATAGTGAATGGTCCCGCAAAATCAGTTCCAACTCCTAAGAAGGTCATCGATTCATTCACACGATCAGCAGGCAAATCACCCATTTGGGGCTGCATCGTCTCGGGGCGTAAACGATAGCAGGGCAGACATCGAAAGATAACAGATCGGATTATTCTTCGCGCTGACAAAATCCAAAACTCCCGTTGGAGGAGCGCGGTCAATGCATTACATCCGGCATGAGCATTCTTCACATGGCGATCAATGATCAACAATCGCACCAATGGTCCGTCCTTGGGGAGCAACAGGGGATGACGTGATCTATAAGGCAAGTTAGCGTGCCTCAATCGGCCTCCTACACGCAACAATCCCTTATCATCCAGAAAGGGAGTCAAACGCACCAAGGGTCCCTTTAATTTGGATGTCCCGGTACGGAAAATCTTAAGTTCCGGTTCAAACGCTCTAGACTGGGTCATACGCACCCAATGCAAAAGAGCATCTTGGCGCTCCTGCGGTGAGAGGACCGGACACAAATCTTTGTCCTGAGGCCGGCGACAATTTCGTATAAATCTTCTTATCCAAGCGGTCACGCCGAGCAACTTGTCCAGAGAACTGTAGCGGTCTAATAAAAATTCCCGCTCTGGAGCCGCCATAGTCTCGACAGCGTGAACACGCAAGCTCGGATTTGGTGCCTTCACCACAGCTGGTGTGGAAGGCCAAGACGGCTGTAACAACCATTCGGGACCCCACCACAGAGTGTGGTCAATAAGCTGAGGGGCTTTGCTGCCACGTGATGCACAGTCAGCAGGGTTTATTTCACCTGGCACGTGGCGCCAAATCAACGTGGCCTTCGAGGCCTGTATTTGGGATACCCGAGTGGCCACAAATACTTCCAGGGAGTGGACGGAGTTCTTAATCCAACATAGGACAACCTGACTGTCGGACCAAGCAAAGAGCGACTCAAAGTCCACACTACGTCCCAGGGTGTCAACAACGTGGTTCATCAAACGAACCAGAAGAGTAGCTCCAGACAATTCTAATTTCGGAATCGTTAATCGAGTCCGAAGTGGAGCAACCTTACTCTTAGCAATTAGCAAGTGGAGCTTAACAGCTCCTCTATCATCGACCGTCCGGATATATACGACGGCTGCGTTTCCACTCTCAGACGCGTCACAAAAGCCATGAAGGCTGGCCGTAAACCGTCCCTTAGGCAGTATATGTCTAGGGATACTAACCCGGTTAATGTCGGGGAGAGAGGACATGAAGGACTCCCAATCTCGCAGCAAACGGCCCGAGAGGGGCTCATCCCACGACACTTCGGCTGACCAAAGTTCCTGTAGGAAGCACTTCATCCAAAACACTACGGGACTAATCCAGCCATTTGGGTCAAAGGTACGAGCTACTGTAGACAAAACCAACCGTTTCGTCCAGACCTTGGGGCTTGGCAGCTCCAATCGATAGGTGAACGTGTCCTGGACAGGTCTGTATTGCACTCCCAAAACAGACAGTAAATCTGGAGTGTTGGCATTCTCAAAAATATGAGGCTCCTGCTGGTGGTCGTCTGGCAAGTCACACAAAAGCTGAGGTGAGTTGGACATCCACTTCCTCAGTTCATAACCACCAGCCCCGAGAAGAGCAATTAGTTCATCTCGCAAAATCAAGGCTTCCTCGACACTAGAGGAGCCCGTACAAATATCATCTACAAATGCATCCTCCTTGAGAACCAAGGATGCGCGAGGGTATCGTAACCGCTCACGTTCAGCGAGTTCCACAAGTGAGCGAATTGCCACAAAGGGGCTCGAACGCAAACCGTATGTATTGGTGTTCAGCTCGTAGACCAGCATGGGATCTCTGGGATCCTCCCTCCATAATATGAGCTGATATCGTCTATCGTCCGGGTGAATCACAGTCTGCCGAAACATCATCCGGATATCGGTCACAAAGACGACGGCATGGCGACGGAAGTTGGTCAATACATCACCCACCTCGTGGTGCAACTTCGGTCCAGCATGCAGACATTGATTCAGCGAAACTCCGGTAGACGTAGGAGCTGACCCATCAAAAACAACGCGTATCTTCCCAGTGGAAGGTTTCAAAACCGCGTGGTGAGGAAGAAAATTATGTTCCTCGTTTCGCCAGTCCAGTCGCGAGACCGACATGTGCCCCAGTTGCTCATATTCTCGCATGAAGTCGACATACTTCTGTTTGAGGTCGGAGTCCCTACTCATACGACGCTCCATGGACAGCAGTCGCTTCTCGGCCAACGGCCGGGAGCTGCCAAGTGAGGGGCGAACTGACAAAAAGGGCAAACGAGTGATCAGCCGTCCCGAGTGAAGGCGACCTGTATTGTTCTGGTAGAACAACTCACACTCCTCTTCCAAGGGGTTCACTCGCTTCACGGTAGGTGGCTCTTCCACCTCCCAAAAATGTTGAAGGACATCCGATAAGGTGGAGCTAACAGTTATGTAACTGTCCACCGATGGAGATGGTGGGTTATGCCTAACTGGTCCCATCACTACAAACCCAAGCGATGTAGATAAGGCTACCAGCCCACCCTTCTGTAACTCTCTCCTCTTCCCACAATACACGCGGCCTAGAACATCGGCACCGAGCAATAAGTGAATCGGACCGGTTCGGTGGAAGGAAGGGTCAGCCAAGGTCAATCCTGATGTCGCATCAACGACAGCGCGCGAAACGTGCTGTTGCGGAAGCTGACCAACAACCTTCTCATAAACAATCGCGGCAACGCCAATTTTGGGCGCTGAAGAGAAGTGGGGGAGAAGGAGAACAAAACCTGACCGATCGGATCCGGGATCCCCAGGTCTCCGATTCCTCGTACCGATTCAAGGTATGGAGATGTGTTCAAACTCAACTGCCGGACCAGCCAGCTGGAGGCAATGCAACCCTGAGCTCCCGTATCCAAAAGGGCGCGAACTAAAACAAAGGTGCCCCTCGGGCCCCACACCTGTACGCAGGCTGTTGGTAACAGCACCTGCTCCTGTGGGGGGGTTGCAGCCGACAGTTGGTTTAATGAAAATCCCCCCGCATTCCCCGCAACGGGGGGGAAGGGAGGTCCGAAGAAAAATGCGTGCGCGGCGGAGGAATAGGGCGCTCAAGGCGCTCGAGCGGGTCCCAATCCGGCACGTACACACCCCGACCAAAGCTGCATCGGGGGGCCGGGCGGTGCCCATGATGGGCGAAAGTTGGGGGAGCCCGTGACAAACGAGGTCTCTCCATCATAGGGGGAGAGAAGCGTATCGGCTCCCGGCGTGGCTCCCTAATAACCGCGGCCCAATCTCGCGGTGGCGCCGCAGAAGCGTCGCGTCGATCCCCCCCGCCCGTAGGGGGAGTGGGGCGCCCAATCCTCTCACGGGAGGGGGGGCGCCTCTCCACTCTCCGCGGAGGGGTGGCACGCCCCTCCGATCTCCTCGGAGATGTGGGTGACCTGCGAGGGCCCCCGCCCGTGTGCGAGTCCCTCTCTCTCACCACCTCACGAGTGTCTCTATTGTTGAAGCACAAAAGGGGGTGATGGGCCCCTCCACAACAGTGACAATCTCGTGGGTGGGGGCAAGCCGAGGCCATATGAGCCCCCAGGCAGCGGTAGCACCAATTCCGCTGTTTGGCCATATTTCTACGCCCCTCGGTGCGTAGGCCAACAAATTTGGGACAGGCCGGCAAACGATGGCCATCCCGCTTGCAACACTTGCAAGGCATCGGCCTCTCACCGTGTGGAGAGTTCTGCCGCACTGCAGTATACTGCTTGTACGGGCGGCGCTCTCTCCGTGGCGCTGCCCGGGTCGCCGATCCGAGAAGGGGGGGAGGTACGAGGCACTATTGCCCCCGTACCTTTGTTCGAAGCGTCCCTTCATCTCCATGGGAAGCTTATCGAGGATGAGGTGGAGCAAAATAAAGGACCACTGGTCCACCGGTAGATCAAGTCGTTTGAGCGCGTTAATGGCGCTTAGCAGCGGGTTCAAAATCTCCTTCCTTAATGAGGAGACCCGCGATACTCGTGGCAGCCCTAAAATGGCAGCCACATGTGTGTCCGCTAGCAAGCGAACATTCTGATACCGGGCGGTCAACAACGCCCTTGCAATATCATAACTGTCATCATTGACAGGTAGATGCTGGACAAGTACACCAGCCTCTCCACGTAAGGCAGAGAGCAAATAGGCCAATTTCTGGCTAGGGAACAGGTCCTCCCTCGAGTGGACCAGGCTATCAAAGAGGTTAATGAACCCCATCCAAGCAGCCAAGTTCCCATCAAAGGTTGGGATGTCCAAAGTGGGCAGTCTGCCCAGCAAGCCGGCCGGGGTAGGCTTGACCTCCCCGGGCGTGCACGACTCACCCCTCCGGGCGAATAGGATAGCCTGAGCCTTGTTTATGATCACATCCGCCTGTTCAAAACACTGATCATAATCGGCATTAAATTGGTCGACTGCCCGCAACTCAGCGGCACCCTCGGCTGGGTGGTCGAGCAAATATTGTTGATGAACAACAAAAAGCTGCTCCAATTCCTTCAAGCGAGCAGGTACTCCCTCATGCCGAATTAACAAGGCCTGTTCTCGGTCTGGTCGGTCTACCAAAGCGACGGCACTAGCAAACCATCTCAAAATCTTTTGTGCACCCGCGCGGGCACCACTAAGCGGGCTGACTGGCGGGACCATTTTGCACCAAAATTAATAAACATACAATACACATACTATTATAATAATAATACACGGACAAACAGACCGACAACCGCAGACAATAAAACAGATCGGGAGGAACTTCAAAGGCAGAACAAAATATATAAACAAACCAAAATCAAGTGTAAATGCTAGAACTTAACTAGAACAACAAAGGCATTTAACAACAGAATTTTTCAAACAAATTAAATTCAAGCATTAAGTCAATAACTTAACAAACATAATATTCAAAGGCAAACAAAACAAAATCAAATGTAAATGCTAAAACTTAACACAGCAATATAGTGTATTACAACAACAGCAAAGTCATTTAGCAGCAAAATCTGTTAAACAAATTAAATTCAAGTATAAGTTTACAACTTAACAAACAAAATAGTCAAGGGCAAAACAAGGATATGAAAAAACAAACCAAAATCAAATATAGGTAAATGCTAGAACTTAACTAGAACAACAAAAGACATTTAACCCCAATTTTTCATATACAATGACAATTAGTTATGGAGATCGGTCCACAAATGAGATGGTAGTCGGTTTAAAATCAGCAATCAAAAACCAATTAATATGTATTGCCCATTTGGACAACCAACAAGATTACAATATTAATTGTACAATACTAATCAACCACTCAAATCTAAAAACCACGCTCTGCTACCAAGAGATGGTGGTGCCCCAAGTAGACTCCACCACGTCGGCGTTTCACCGAGTAAGGAAATTTGGGTTGATTGCTGATGCCCTACTACCCGCTCATAGAAAGCATTGTGGCTTACCCCGATTCCAATTGTCTCCGTCCGTCTCCTCCGTAGCCGGTGGACTTCCTGAGCTAGCTCGAAGGAAGTCGCGGCTCCTGAAGTTCTGCAGTGGATCCACCGGTGGAGACCGGAGCACTACAAATGCCTAGTAGGCCACCACGGCTCACACACGCGAGTTTGACACCTTGGCACAACACAAAGCGGGCTTTCGCACCCCGATATTAGGTGCGCCGCGCAAAATACAATTTGCTTGAATATTGTGTATTATATTTTATTCCGGCCCGCACATAACCTCTAAGCATGTCATGACATTTCGACTCGACTCAACTGACATGTCACATGCGGCCGGCCGCCAAAAAAGCTGTCACTGCACAGACCACAATGCAGTGTGCCACTCGCTCTTCCTCGAGCGTGAACAGTCAGCATGTAAACACGTTCCTGCGAATTCCCACCAAATACGTGGGCCTACCATAGTAGTCCGCGCGAGTATTTTGAGTATATATGAGTTTAACAAATTTAGGTAAGTGCTATTTGTTTCGATTTGCTATTTATTTTGTTCGAGCAACCATGGAGACTCTTCCTCGACAGTTGAGATGTAGAATAGAAATGCTAACGGGCACAGCTCAAGCGACACAGTATGATGTTACCCTCAAGATGGAACGGGTCGGTCGATGCGCACTTTGCTCAAGAGCCAGAAATCGATCCACAAACAAATGGTGCAAGACATGCAACCAATGGGTTTGCTCTGATCATCAAGCTGTAGTATGCCTTGAATGCTATGAAAAATAAGGGACTGATTGAATATATTTTTCATTTCTGTAGGAATTTTATTCATACGTAACCAAAAAACACATTGATAGCCATTATAAAATGGTATACCATAGTAGGCCACGCATGTACTCATGTAAAAAAAAGGGGCGCGTGTACTCTAGTGTTAAGAAATAGTTGACTAAATAAAAAAGATCTATTTAGGTGTTCGAGCCTTCGCTCGACCCACTGTGAGATTAACGCTTTGAATTTTACCTCTTTGCAGTGTGCATCTACCCTATATACAATTATTCGCCTAACATTTTCAATGAGGGTATGTAAGTAAGTGCGGGTGCCATCGCCGACTAGCTTTTCTCTTCAGTACGTTTTTGAATTTTGTCGTGAGCAGTGTGCAAAATTGTTAAAACTATATTGTTTAAATTAAGTAACACAATTAATTTCAATAAAAAGTAGGTTTTTTTGTGCGCTATTTACTGATATAAGAAATATATATATATTTAAAAATTATTTAAGAATAGCTGTTGAAGATTTTGAGGTAAGATCCTTCCTTTATTTAGTGTACAAGTTAAAAAAGTGCTTTGTTCTTGCGAATGCCCGCTCTCCGGACGGCAGATTCGCTACTCCACACATGAATGGAGGAACAACTTCATCATCCTAGCATGCGTGTCATGTTTAAGGAACTAGCACTTATATTACAATGTGCTTTCCTCTTGCGAATGCCCGCTCTCCGGACGGCAGACTCGCTACTCCACACATGAATGGAGGAACAACTTCATCATCCTAGCATGCGTATCATGCTTTAGGAACTAGCACTTGTATCACAAAGTGCTTTACTCTTGCGAATGCCCGTTCTCCAGGCGGCAGATGCGCTACTCCACACATGAATGGAGAATCAACTTCGCCATCCCAGCATACGTATCATGTTTTAGAAACTAGCACTCGTATCACAAATTGCTTTGTTCTTACGAATGGTCACTCTCTGGACGGCAAAATTGCGACTCCACACTTGAATGGTCGAACAACTTCACCATTCTAGCATGCGTTTCATGTAATAGTGTCGGCTGCGCGGCTCTCACTGTCGGCTGCGCAGCCCTCACTGTCAGCTGCGCAGCCCTCACTGTCAGCTGCGCGGCCCTCACTGTCGGCTGCGCAGCCCTCACTGTCGACTGCCCAGCCCTCACTGTCAGCTGCGCAGCCCACACTGTCAACTGCGCAGCCCTCACTGTCAGCTGCGCAGCCCACACTGTCAACTGCGCGGTCCTCACTGTCGACTGCCCAGCCCTCATTGTCGGCTGTAAAGCCGTCATAAGCCGTCACTTTTGAACTGCACGTTGGCTAATGATCCGACCCCTACACAGTGCCGGCTCAAGGCAAGTCCCAAATATTGAAAAAGCGAGGATAATTTTTGAACTGACGCGCCCCCTAGAACTTGGCGCCTGGAGCGGCCGCTCCGTTCGCCCTATGGTAGAGCCGGTCCTGCCCCTACACATAATATACGAGCTACGCAGACTACTTCATTAGCTGGCTAGCAATTAAAAATTACGGAGCACACGATCCTTTGCGACCTAGCCAACTGGGAGCCACCTCCCTAGGTAGCTCTGCCACATGGAAAGTTTATCTAAAAATAGACGATATTAATGCGGATAATTGGAGATCATGGGTGGTTGACTGCGTCTATCATAAAGACCTCTTTGGTGATAAGATTTCATCCGACGAAAAATGTCGGCTCCGATTTGCAATCTGTAAAGTTCAATTAGCTTATGCTTTAGCGAAGATGACGCGCATACATATAATCATTGAGCAAACAAAAATATAAGGCAATTAAATAAAAGCTGTTTAATTGTATTCTGTTGTGCTCTGGTTTAAACACCATTCGCCTTAATGAAAAAGATCACCTCACAGATAGTGGCTATACAGATTTTACACCTTGATAAAATCTGAGCTAATTTCCCAAAGTGAAGAATCACGTATCCTCGAGGTCAAAATTGAGAAGGCAAACTCCATTTCGCTATCAACCTTCGATCATAGCAGATATAACGGCTTCTATTAGAATGAATGATACAGGGTGTGAACCAGATGCAGATATAATGAACCTGGTACCTCCTAATATAACCGAGAGGAACACTTCTTTTTTATTTGGAGACACAAAGGAATCACTTGCTAAGCATGAAATCCAAGTTCAACGTTTGGGGGCTGAAAAATGACAAAATACTTTGTCATTTTGAAGTACAAAAATATCTAGAAACCAACCATGTATTCACCTCCATAAAAGTCAATAGTAGCCTCGCAACGGCTACACCTGCATGGCAACCCGTTCAACTCTTGACAAAAAGTAGCCTAATGCTTAGGTGTTATAATTACTCATGATGGCCTACTTCCGCAGGGGAGACACTTTATAGATGTTTATAAAGATACATCCTTAAACGTGAAACCCATATTAGTAAGCGCTTTCTGGCAGCTTCCATGTTTCGTATAACTTCAGATATAGTTTTTCAATACCTATTGCGAGAAGAGAGCAAAAATTTAAAAAACAGATGTAACATTTTTAAACCGCATAACAACAATTTTTGTAATTCTCCAACTTACCTTTTCTCTAAACTTTTACAGATTTATTGAAAGAACAAGGAGGATTTAGCCATCACTACCGCCTACTACCAATATGCATTAAAAGGTAGACCAAGGTGGAAGAAGTTAAAAGATTGGGATCAGAACGAGTTTCACGAAGGCCAGCAAACTTTTGCTCGATATCAGGGCCAGAAAAATTAAAAACAGGGAAGTTTGACATGAGCAAATTCAGATTTCAAGGCGGGCTAAATTAAAAATTATATTGAAGTGTGAAAAGCTCAATTATCCATATTATCTGGATATAAGTTACTTTTCACATGTCATCATTATCACAACTAATATACGTCCCCACCGAGGGGCTCGAGCCTACCCTATGTTAGGGTGATTAGTAGGCCTTAGTCAACAACGCTGGCCCAGTGTGAATTGGCGAGCACATATACTCGTACCCTCATAAAATTAAAAAGATTTATAATAGTTTGGATACATGCAATTAATTGTCTTGCTCTATCGCGAAGGATACCTATGACATCAGAAATAAATAAAATGTTAAAATGTGAAGCAATTGAAGGTTGTCAAAACTTTTCAGAATTTTTTTCGTAAGTAGTCACGGACTGTAAGTAGTCCCGTGAAGATAGACCTGTTTTGTTACAACGATACAATCTATCAAATGACTTGACTACTTTTTGTCCTCTCAACTACATTCCATGCAGTGCAGTCATAGTCAAGCGAGAAGCGGAATCTCTTCGAATCGTCATGGCGTCAATCGAATCCTAAAGACTTATTTCCTACTTCGGAACGGTGGAATGGGGCGCCCAGAGTAACAACTGCCAATAGCTGATAATCCCAAGTCAAATGATATTGCCCTATATATTTTTTTGCTTCATAATCATACACATATTATTACAAAAACATAGCAGTTCATAATTCATAAATCAGAAGTGGCCACTTTTGCTGACCCCGAAAGAAGTGAACGTCTTAGTTGTAATTTTTTTACACAAATTAAATAATTACTCATTTGATATCAATAGAAACAACATATACTAAGTGTCACGCTATGTGGCTGCATTTATCCTCCTGTGTTCAGGTAGACGCATTCACGAGTTGACTCTTTTTGTCATACATCTCAAGACATTCGTATCGAGTGATGATTATTATTATACTATGGCCGAAATTTGGTTCCAAGTCTGATTCATCAAAATTTAAGCAATCTGGTTGGATGCTTAATATTATTAGGGACGAAAGGCTAATTTTAGTATTTTGGATGAATAAACATATATATACCAGTACGCAAATCAAGACGTAGAAGCATAACAAATTTATTCGTATCTACCAGGGGGAAAGTTAAACCACCCTCGCGAAGCGTCATTGCATGTTAATTTCAATCTTTATTCAAAAGAGCGGGAATCATCCCTTCACCCGGCAGCTGTAGAGCTGCAGTTACCTTTCTCTGAAAACTGAATAAACAGCAACCTTGATCTAGATGTCTTAATTATAAGGGAAAATTGTTGACCTATACAATTTTTTTTTTCTCAGACATTATTTTGAAAGGACGTCGCCTCAATCTGCCTAATCGATGTACCGCGAGGTACATACACTAATCTTTTTTGTTTAAAAGAAAATACGTCATTTTATCTGTAACAATTAATCTTTGATACTCAAAAACTTGTTAAACAATTCCAATTTGACAGGTAACGAAATGTTGAGAATTTTATTGTTATTGTTAAGTGCTATATTAATACTGCAGATACTATGATTATGTTGAATGAGTACACGTCCAGGGATGCGCGCGAGTTTACGTAAACTAATTTGAATGAAAATGTTGATATGCAATTTATACGATGGAAACGGACGATACTATAATAGACCGTGCTACTACCCTACCTGAGAGTTGTAAGAACTCTCAGATAAGGTACCAAAATCTTACTTTATTTTCTGGTTGAAATGGAACTCGAATCGGAAGCATCTTATGAGTGAATCTCTCGTATCAAGAATCTGCCCTTAACCGAATAATCCGTCGAAGAATAAAACATTGAAGAGTGTATCACACACAATACACACTCACAATATGATGCTTCAATATTCATAAAAGATGCTCTTCGTCTTTTCTAGTTGGGCGGTCTTTGATGGGAATATGGAAAGCATTTATTATAGCCCCTGCAGTCCCAAAGTACATCGTTAGATAGGTAGCGGCATTGTTTGTTACTAAAGTCGTTTCTTACTAACTTGAAGTCCCTTTTGAATCGTCCATTCAAAGAGTTTGTGGCACTAACATTTGTGCACCATAGATCGTATTTTGACATTTTGTAGCGTTTTGTTACTTGCGTAGAGACAGATGAATTGCAAGTTACAATTTCTTTTTATTTTTTTACTTTGATGGTTGTAATCCCATTAAGTTATGTTTTTGATTTAAGTGCACGATACATCAGTACGTAAGCAAAAATAAACTAAAAATATTTTTTTCACTTCTCATGCTCGAAAAAGTACTACTTTATGCAGAATCTAGGCGACATAAAGTTGAACTTTATGCACAAGGGCAAAAAAGTAGCTTTTTAAATGTATCTATACTAAGGCAGTGACCATTTAGACCATGCAGCCAAACATAATAAATTGTGCACGGATAAAACTTGCTAATTTATAATATATCCTTCCCTATTTGCATTTTTGGTTTATAATAAGATAATACGAAAAAGTAACTAAATATCAAGACATATTCATCACTAAAAAAAACAATATTCCAAAATAATTTAAGAGTAGGCTGTATATATTTTATTCTTTGTCCGAAAATCATGCACAAAAATTAAAAAAAGTAAAGTAGCGGGAAAGAAGCCGTGAAATTTTCGTATTGAATTTTCTCAGTTATTGGGGGTGATTCTGAAGCGACCACCTAAAACTATAACTAAATAAAATTAGAGATAGAAATGTCAATCACCGTTTGGTATTCAGAACTCACAAGTTAACTCTAAAATTAAGAGTGACGTTACTAAACTACTCAATTTAGTGTTAGGTGTTATTTTCGTATTCTGACATGCTTCCTTAATGTAATTTTTTCTATAATTTTAAATATGTCATACTAATTTTAGGAGGTGAACTTTTAGGTGCCGTCTAAATTTATCTTGTTACTTTTTAACGATTTTCTAATATTACCGAAATCAATTTTTTTTGTGCAACTTGCCAAATGGATGATGAATTGGTTATTATGGCATTGATAAGGAAAGGCTTTTAAAGCATCAATTGCCAAGTCGTGAGTTGTAATTTGTTTGTTCCCAAGTAGTCTAATAGTACTGACATTTAGATGATAGGTAGGTTATGTATGTATGTATTTACTCTTACAACAGAAATTAATATTCTATCTGCAGATAGAAGTATGCCTATCTAAAATTTGTTGCCTAGCAATTACTATTATTTGTCAATAAATAACAGCGGTTATTATGAAAAGAAAACAAAAATTACTAATGAAACAAATTACGCAATTTTAAAATTCAGAGGAAGTCACGAAGTATGTACCTATCTATACAACTACAGACTACCACGTAATTTTTTTTTATTTCATGGCATAGGCGCGAAGCCATCACAATCGCAGAATAAATGTCGAATAATTTTTCTTTTGTGATAAAATGAATGATAAATAATAAAATTTCTTTTCTGTTATTTACAAATACGATCAAATCTTAAATTAATAATTTCTGATAGTAAAATTAGTAGAATATAGCTGTTTTTAATGTTTTTAAATTATCCCGTTTTTCTACAGCACTAGGTGTATTTATAATCTGTGTATTCAATTTAAGAAATTGTCAAATACAGTTTAAATTAAGAGAGTCCGGCGTTTCAGAATACGAATTACCTAAAACTAATTTAAAATTATATGTTTAATTTTAGTTTTAGTTTTAGTGCAGGTAACTTCAGAATTACCCCCATTGTTGAATTTACTAAATTTTAAAAATGTCAAGTCAAGGAGAAGATTTAGAACTTACTCCTAATACTTTAATGGAAATAAACGCACAAAAAGTGGTGCAAGAAATATTGCCGCCAAAATCTCTGCAAATATATATGAAAACTTATGACAAATTTATAGTGTTATGCATAGCTGGGCATTAACTCGTTAATCCGTTAATCGTTAATTAACGAAGTTAACATTTCTATTAACGGATTAACTTTTAAGTTAACTTTAAAAAATGTTAACGGACTCGTTAACTTCCGTTAAATTATCCTAAGTCCGTTAATCGTTAATCCAGTAGGTACCTACTATTTACCAAAAAGATACCGCACAGGCACCGCGCCGTGTCGCGAAAAACGTGTTCTGACAAGTACGTTCGTCTTTTTTCCACCGGCAAGAGCCTCACTCTCAGACGAGAACTTCAACATACTAATGTTCATGAAGGGGAATATCCACATTGTGCCAGATAATTAAATTACACACTATTATTTTTATATAGGACAAGTGGGGCGCATTGGAACACGGGGTACAATAAAACAAAGACGATAATTATTGTAATTTACAACAAATTCACGCAGTTTTGCTTCGATCAATAAGAGCGTCTCATGCGGCACATGATAGCGCAGTGCAATAAGTCTTCGACAACAAAGTTTCAATGTGAAAAAAATTGTTTTGAGGGCTCCAAAGCTGTAATTTCGTTACGAAGAATTTTCGATTTCACAAGAAAAGTATCAATAAGAGGTATGCTATATTTTCTTGCATGATTTTTAATCAATTTACGAATTAAATGCAGTAACATGTGCAGTGAAAAACATAACCCAACATTTTAAAGATATTTTTAAGATTCAGATACTGTATGGGGCGCAATGGAACGGGGTACTATGAGACAGTGTTCATTGTTGCCCCGTTATTATATGCCCGGGATAGATTATTGGATTTTTGTTACATATTTTGAAGTAATAATGGTGAAAAGTCGTAAGAAAACGACAGATAAGAGCTTGCATAGTAAAACGATGTGCAAGCAGCGCTGTTGAACTTGTAGGATATGGTACGAGTTAACGAACTGCTGCTGACCTAAAAATGCCAAGTCCAGTAAAATTGCATCGATATGTTAAAAAAACCAAAGCAGCAGGAGATAGAGACGCAGGAATGAATATAGAATTTTCATTTTTTTTACTTTATTAGCCTTGTTCCAATGTACCCCAGATACCGTTTCATTGTACCCCAGACCTGGGGCTCATTGAAACAGAAGAGGCGTTGAGCAAAAACGCAGTTTTTTATAGGTTAAGGTTATTTTTTTAACTTATTTTTGTTCTTAATAGGTAGATTATGAATTGTTGTTGATCGTTCTAAACAAATATAATCAAAATATTAAGCACAGTTTTTCTATCGTAAACGAATAAAGCATTTTTTTTTCTAAGAAATAAAAATGCTTTATTCGTTTCATTGTACCCCACCTGTCCCTATATTTATACACTGTCTTTTTTTGAACCTAACCTATAACTTCCAGAACCCAAAACAACAGTTTTTGTAAGCAGATCACTAACGCAACGATATAAAAAATGCAATTTAAATCACGTGTTAACGGATTAACGATTAACGTTAACTTGCGTTAAATCTTCCGAAATGTAACGTTTTAACGTTTAACGAAGTTAATTTTTATAGTAACGGATTAACGATTATCGAAGTTAACTATTTGATTAACGGTGCCCAGCTATGGTGTTATGTTACTGTTTTATTTTCTCGCAATCGAAGTGAAAAGCAGAGTTTATAACTCGTGCACCAATCATTTTTATCCTCGACTTCTTCATCTGCATAAATATAACGATCTGCATAAATATAACATATAACGATCTCGGATAAAAATGACTTGCTTTATGCACTCGGCATAAAATCTACTATTTTACTTCAAGTTTTGCAGAAGTCAAAGCTAAACGCAATTGAATACTCAATCAACTCAAATTCATATCGAGTAATTAACACTTTTATTTATTTATTACCTAGTTTTATCTCAATAAAAAAGGAATTTTCGGAATTCTCGAATTTTTCTCTACATTTTGGTACACATGTACACTTCAAAGTGTACATACTCGTACATGGGCAAAAATGAGTGGACTATTGGCAATCCTCAAGCTCAATTTAACTAAACTCAGTCATTTGTTCCGATTTAATTGTTATACTTACCTAAATTCTTGATTGTACATATAAGCAAATAAGCATATCTTGAATTAAATAGTAGTCATATTGTTCCTTAAAATAATTACTAAAATAATTTACTTTGTAAAGTCACTTTGTTTTTCATTGAAAAACGATTTGTACAATTTCACAGTACGTCCCGTCTAGCCATCGCCGGCAGATTGTAAACACATCTCACAGTGGGTCGAGCGAAGGCTCGAACACCTAAATAGAACCGTTTTCCCCCCCGAAGGGTAGAAAACGAATATTTAGGTTTCAGCCGTAGCTCGACCCACTAAATTTGCTTAGGCGTGTGAGAAAAGTACTGAAGAGAAAAGCTAGTCGGCGATGGCACCCGCACTTACTTACATACCCTCATTGAAAATGTTAGGCGAATAATTGTATATAGGGTAGATGCACACTGCAAACAGGTAAAATTCAAAGCGTTAATCTCACAGTGGGTCGAGCTACGGCTGAAACCTAAATATTCGTTTTCTACCCTTCGGGGGGAAAATGGTTCTATTTACGATTATTGTCAAGAAATCACGTAGTTATACAGTGTGTCCCCGGATAAGGTGCACAAACGAAAATGGGTGAAACTAGACTACAATTTATCAATAAAAAGTATTAATTTGTATTTAATATTGATTTTTTATTTTTTTATTCTCTTTTTAAGACCTTGTGTGTTTAAAATTGTAACATTGTAACCACTGCCTGGATTTTGTCGAAATAAAAACAATAATGATGCCAAAAGATTAACACTGTATGGTAAATAAAAAAAAGTACATTAAAGCAGTCAATAGGGAGAAAAACATTTTTTTTCACTAATTTTGAACATAAAAGTGTTAAATTTTGAGTAAATGTTTATTTTTACCAAATAATGCCCCCTATAACAATTTCTTTTTATTACCTCTTATTAATCCAGATTTTATAACCTTTTCAACAAAAAAATATGAACATTCTGTCTCTAATACATGTTTAGCTACGAGGCTTTTATTGAGGGGCCTACTAAAGCGCCGCTTACGTCATCGCTCAGGTAGATTTTTTTACATTGTGTTCAGCTATTAACACTTTTATTTATTTATTACCTAGTTTTATCTCAATAAAAAAGGAATTTTCGGAATTCTCGAATTTTTCTCTACATTTTGGTACACATGTACACTTCAAAGTGTACATACTCGTACATGGGCAAAAATGAGTGGACTATTGGCAATCCTCAAGCTCAATTTAACTAAACTCAGTCATTTGTTCCGATTTAATTGTTATACTTACCTAAATTCTTGATTGTACATATAAGCAAATAAGCATATCTTGAATTAAATAGTAGTCATATTGTTCCTTAAAATAATTACTAAAATAATTTACTTTGTAAAGTCACTTTGTTTTTCATTGAAAAACGATTTGTACAATTTCACAGTACGTCCCGTCTAGCCATCGCCGGCAGATTGTAAACACATCTCACAGTGGGTCGAGCGAAGGCTCGAACACCTAAATAGAACCGTTTTCCCCCCGAAGGGTAGAAAACGAATATTTAGGTTTCAGCCGTAGCTCGACCCACTAAATTTGCTTAGGCGTGTGAGAAAAGTACTGAAGAGAAAAGCTAGTCGGCGATGGCACCCGCACTTACTTACATACCCTCATTGAAAATGTTAGGCGAATAATTGTATATAGGGTAGATGCACACTGCAAACAGGTAAAATTCAAAGCGTTAATCTCACAGTGGGTCGAGCTACGGCTGAAACCTAAATATTCGTTTTCTACCCTTCGGGGGGAAAATGGTTCTATTTACGATTATTGTCAAGAAATCACGTAGTTATACAGTGTGTCCCCGGATAAGGTGCACAAACGAAAATGGGTGAAACTAGACTACAATTTATCAATAAAAAGTATTAATTTGTATTTAATATTGATTTTTTATTTTTTTATTCTCTTTTTAAGACCTTGTGTGTTTAAAATTGTAACATTGTAACCACTGCCTGGATTTTGTCGAAATAAAAACAATAATGATGCCAAAAGATTAACACTGTATGGTAAATAAAAAAAAGTACATTAAAGCAGTCAATAGGGAGAAAAACATTTTTTTTCACTAATTTTGAACATAAAAGTGTTAAATTTTGAGTAAATGTTTATTTTTACCAAATAATGCCCCCTATAACAATTTCTTTTTATTACCTCTTATTAATCCAGATTTTATAACCTTTTCAACAAAAAAATATGAACATTCTGTCTCTAATACATGTTTAGCTACGAGGCTTTTATTGAGGGGCCTACTAAAGCGCCGCTTACGTCATCGCTCAGGTAGATTTTTTTACATTGTGTTCAGCTATTCACTATAGCGTTACAAAGAAAGAGTGCAGGAGGGGAGCGCGTTAGGGACTTTAAAACGTGTTAGAATCAGTGGGTCCGAAACACTCGCAGTTAACATGTGTTTTTTATGTGCTGAGGAGTGGCAAGAGCTGCACGTACTGCGTACATAGCTGCGTTCCCGAACCGTATGCAACCCTCTGCTCGGAATTTTCAAGAAGTACATAGAAGATTTAGTAATGTTGGCCTTGGATTAGCTCGAGAACATCGCGAATAAGCTGTTGTTATTGATACGTCGATTGAAGAAGTTGTGTTGATCGTTCAACACAACTTCTTCAATCGTTTTCTTCTTCGCTGATCCTACAATCAGTACTAGACGTCTTGCGGCACGTCATGGTATTTCCAAAACTGCAGTATGGCGCATTTTAAAAAAAGAAGGACTGCACCCTTTTCACTATCAGAGAGTGCAATACCTCAATGAAGATTTTGATAGGCAGCCAAGGTGCGTCATGTTTGCTTGGATTTTAAGAAAAATAAGGGACATCCCTGATTTTCCCCAACGGATTTTGTGGACAGGTGAGGCTACTTTCACACTAGCCGCATAACAAATTGTAGAAATTTGTACCAATGGCGTCACGAAAACCCACACCTTAAGAAACCGTCTACATTTCAAGTGCAGATTTCAATAAATGTGTGGGCGGCGTTAATTGACGACACATTGATTGGGCCGATTATTCTGCCAAGGACATTAAACGGCGAACGGTGTTTGTCCCTTCTAAGAGATGATCCCTTATGTTAGAGGATGTGCCGCTGGCAAGAAGAAGACATGTTTGTCCAAATGGACGGATGCCCTGCTCACTACGCCACGATTGTGCGAAATTTCCTGAATGAAACCTACCCCAATCGCTGGATAGGTCGAGGAGGACCTGTGGGATGGCCAGCACGCTCACCTGACATGACACCATTGGATTACTTTTTATGGGGTGTGATGGAACAACGGGTGTACAGCACTACCGTTAATACGGAGGGTTAGGGGCGTTTGGTCATGGTTTCGTTTCGGAGGCCGAACTTCACGATCGCATTGTCCAATGTGCGGAAAATATAAAAAATGACCCCGACATGGTCCGCAGGGCTACGCAAACGCAACAGATTTCCTTACGTGCAATGATGTGCTTGCAACAGTGTGGTGGCCATTTTGAACATTTAATGCATTAATTTAAAAAAATGTATTTTTTTAGATTTTTTGTAATAAATACTTATTGTGATTTGTTTTCTTGTTTTAATCAATTTCATTTACACTGAAAAAGCTTAGCTTAAGTTTAAAAAATAACTAAATTCCAATTTAAGAAAAGCTACCTCAGCGGTTGACAAAAAGGCAGCGGCGCGGGCGCCAGGGCAGGCCCCCGTCACTCGCGCAATGCAGCGTTATAAATACCTACCGCTAAGTAGCGCGCCGGCGCTCCGACCGGCAGAGGGCCGCCGCGCCGCCACCCGCCGCGCCACACGCGAGACATTTATTATTATTATCAAATGTTGTAACTTGCTTTTTTTCATAAATTTGTTTTTTTTTTTTTTATTGCTTTTTTGTTTATTATATTAATTTAGTTTTTAATTTCGTTTTGTTTTTTATCAATTATTTTTTTTATTTATAATTTTCTTTTCAGAACTACAAACGGGATTTTTATACCTAAATCGAATATTGTTCCGAAAATTTTATTTTTCAAAAATTTTATTTTAGTAAAACTGAATAACCGTGAGTTCAAAGTTTCAAACATGAAAAAAAAACATCAGTTATGTGTATTTTTTTCATAATAATTCGTAATTTTTTTAATCATTTGTAATTTGACAAATGAATAAAATCAATGAAAAAAAATTTTCAGTTATGTGTATTTTTTTCATTATAATTCGTAATTTTCTTAATCATTTGTAATTTGACAAATGAATAAAATCAATGAAAAAAAAATTTCGCCTCGGACGGAATTGGTAATTTTTAAATACTTAATTTGTATTTTTTTAAATTTTTAAATGTATTAATGACGATAAAATAATATTCTATTCTCTTATTTTTTGACATGTACTATTTAAAATTTTTAAATATTTGCGCACTGCCAATTTAGAAGTAGATTATGAGGAATCATGTGTAGGTATAATTTAACACCAATCATGTATTTTACCATATTCTTGCAAATAAAGTACTATTATTATTATCGTTTTATAAAATTAAAGCACATTTGAGTCAGGGGCTTTCCTCGCAATCACTTTATTTCATTAATCCTACGTATACCATTTTGTTTATGTTCTTTGTACAACCCTTAAATTTTCGCTCGATGACGCAATCACGCGGTGTACGCGGGAATCTCGATTCTCGGCGCGCGTTCATAGAGACCTTTTCTTCTTGCAGCGACTTTTGTCTGTCGGTTTTGGTTATTATTATTACAGCGATTCGAGCGTTTCTATGGGAGTGATGTATCTGTTACGTAGTAACTATTATCTAATCTGTGGCCAGGGGACGGTGCGTTAGCAGGCCCCTCAATTAAAGCCTCGTAGCTAAGCATGTATTAGAGACAGAATGTTGATTTTTTTTTGTTGAAAAGGTTATAAGATCTGGATTAATAAGAGGTAATAAAAAGAAATTGTTGTAGGGGGTATTATTTGGTAAAAATAAACATTTACTTACTCAAAATTTAACACTTTTATGTTCAAAATTAGTGACTTACCTACCTGTAAGGGTTACAACTACTACACGGCTTAAATGAGATTCATGCTTTTAAAAATATTTCATTGAACATGTATTTCAAAATTTATTGGTATTTCACCCCCTTAGGGTGTAAAATAGGGTTTGAAAGTTTCTATGCAATATATTTAAAATTGCTCCAATTTCTATGAAATTTATTATCCAGGTTTAAATAGGCACCAAAATTATTTTTCCTACGGGAAGATATAAAATTCCCACGGGAAAACAATAATAACGCGGGCGAAGCCGCGAGCGGAAAGTTATATTGCTTCAAACAAATTGGTTTAGTACCGACTCTTAATGTAACGAAACGCGTCTCACTAAAAAATGGCAAAGTCTAAAAGGCCTTCGCCATTAAATACAAGATAGAAGAAACATAATCTTATTTACCCATATTTGAGAGTGAGACAAATTATGAGTCTCATATTATTAAACAAAATATTTATTTGGATTTTGGCATACAGAAAGGGGATCATGTTGTAGACGCAAATCATTAATTAAATGTCATTCTTCACAGAGACTGGCAGGGTTACCATAATATTTACTGTGATGCTGCGAAACGTTCTAAAACATGTGTAGGTGTTGGAATATATCACAAACTATATGGCATAATTCAAAAAAAATAACTTCCTCCTGAGCCATCTACTTTTACGGGTGAATGCTTTGGGATATACAAATCGTTAGCATATATTCTAGTTATGAAGTTGAAAAATACTCTAATAATTTCTGATTCAAAAAGTACTATTGAAGCAATTAATATGTTCCCATTCAAGTCTAATGTGGCTCACCTCACACTTTGGTTTTTGCATGTAAGAAATTACTTTATCAATGTTCTACTAAGAGTTATAGGGTATCCATAGCGTGGGTCCCGGGACACTATAATATTTTTGGTAATGATAAAGCGGACAGGCTGGCTAATGAAGCTATTGATGATGGCGACATATTTCTATATAAAATTTATCCAACTGTTATTCTAGTTCTAGCCTTACCGAAGCTTGATCTTCAGTCTGCTTGGGAAAAGGAATGGGAAATATCTAGTCGTGTTAAAGGCAAGCAACATAAAGAAATTCAACAATATATACCCATAAAACCCTGGTTTCATTTCTACTATTATACTATTATTCACATGAGGTTAGGATATACATGTTGTCCCGCGGATCTTGCTAGATTTAATATAATAAATAGCAGTTTATGTTCACATGGAAAAGTTAATGGTAATCTAAATCATATTTTTTTCTCTTCTCCTTGATTAGACCATTGCTCCTTCATTAATAGTCTCACTTCCCACAACATTCCATTACCATCATCTCTTTTAACATTATTATATAAATTGTGTTTACCCGTAATGTCATTCAACCCAAGATTTTCATGTAAATCATAGACATGATGATGATACTATGATATATACATGAAAATTTTGGGTTGAATGACATTACGTGTAAACACATTTTAATAATTAGTTTTAGATGACGCATTGATTATTTATTGGTTACTAGCTTCTGCCCGCGACATCTTCTGCGTGGACTTCAATTTTGAACAATTTTCCTTCGGGAACTACTTAAGGAATCGGGATAAAAGGTAGCTTATACTTTTCCATGTTAAAGGCTACATGCATGCCAAATTTCATCTAAATCCGTTCAGCCGTTTTTGCGTGATTGCGTAACAAACATCCAAACATTATTATGTAGGCAGCCAAGCTAGCTCTCTGTGTCTATTTACTTTGTGATCAAACATTGCATGATAAATAACTAAAATATTCTAATTACACCATATTGATGCATACTTTATTCAGTGTAAGTTATATACTTACACAAATAAAATAAATATTATAATAATAAAGGCTTATTAATCGCCGCTTACTATCCCTGCGTTCCAGATAAAGCACTGCTACTTTCTGAGGCTAACATCTGATGTTAGCCTCGTTTTGCGTTTCTTTTAAGAAATGTTGACATTTTTAGCCGCGCTAATTGTTACAAATGAAACGCAAAGTACTGATTTTTCGTGCTGAATTTTGACACCTCACTTAATTAGTCCAGCCACTTAAAATTTTTTATAATATAAATCAGAATTGGCTAATACTACAAATATCTTTCAATAATTTTTTTAAATCCGCTGAAAATCCTTTTTGATTCATGAAAAAAAGATTCCAAATGTCAAATTTGAAAGCTGTCAAAAAGTGGTATCAGAGGACCCATCTATTAGCATGGGTATTTGATGCTAGCATTTCGTGTTAAAAATGCTTAAATGAAACGCATGACAACCAGCAAGAAAAACTAGCATCACCGGCTAATGGAACGCAGAGATGCTAAAAATGTTGGTATTTATAGCTAAAAATGCTTATCTGGAACGGGCCTTATGTTCACATATATTCCACTAGGAGCTGCATATGGTAGAGAAAATAACAGTCGCCACTAGAAGCTTCATAAGGTGCCAAATCTAGTGAATAAGCGGGAAGAGGCAGTAATTCAAAACCACATCACGAATTTGAGCCAAGGATTCGACAGACAATTTTTTCATGTAAACGACGTAGAAGTGTGCAACAATACTCGGAATTTATTGTTTTTCCTTTTTCAAGATACGATACTCGTAGTTCACAATGATAACATTCTAGCATCCCAGAGAAAAGTGATGCAATGAAAACCTTGCCAGCCGAGAAAGTTGTCTTCGCTTTCTTTGGTGGTGGTTCATCTCTTTTTTTCATTACTTAGATTGTTGATTTGATTCCGGAGTATAGTGTTAAACCCAAGTTTCATCCATTGTCACAAACCTGTAAAAAATATCTTGCGGATCAGCCTCAAAAATCTCCAAACAGTCATGAAATCGTGGGTCGTATTCGTTTTTGCTCAACTGAAAGCAATCTGGAGACCCATCGACCAGAAAGTACCTTAGAAAATCCTAGTTCATTGACTATCATTGATGTTTTGTATTCGTTCGTACGACATGCCTGTAAAGTCAGCAATCTTCCTGATAGTCAATCTTCTGTCTGCCATTACCTAGCGGGCCTAGCACGGCGCGTGGACTATAGAAGAGAAAGTGACTAACCCTCGCTCTGTCTCGCGTCATTGTTATATGAGAGAGCGAGGAGAAACATGTTATTTGTCTCTTGTCTCGTTTTGTCCACGCTCCGTGTTACGCTTGCAGAGCGGGGTCGTCTTCGATGTTCTCTTGTCCTCGTTTGAATTCTGCAAACCACTTTTTCACCATTGTATATGACGGAGCAGATTCCCCTAATGTTGTTTCCATGTCATCGCGAATCTCTTTGTTGTTAATTTTTTTTGGACAAGTATTCAGTGGCTGGTCGTTGCTCAATTTTCTCCATTTTCCAAAAATGCTTCACTTTAAACTTATCTTGTTAAACCACAAACGCTATCGAAATACAATTTTGCAAAGTAAATATATCATGACATTAGAATAATAACAATAAAAGGAGTATGAGTGAAGCTGCGAACTTTTCAATCCACCCTCGTAAATCAGGGACAACTTTTTGCAATAAATTGACGAAACCTTGACACTGGCGCAGCACACATACCTTGTGCAGTATCTGTTATTTTTTTATTCTGCTGAGTGAGTACTAGTAATGAAATAAAAAATCTGATAATACTAATCTTGTCTTCAATATAAATAAAAATCAATGTTTGTCCTCTATGCATTCCTAAACCATTCATCAGATTGTAATGAAACTTTGGTAGGGTGTTCTGGGGACGCGCGTGAGGGTTCCTAGCAAAAAAAGTACATTTACGTGGCATTGTAGCAACGCAAGCCGGGTACAGCTAGTTAACAATAATTTTAAAAGTAATGAATGTAATTGCATGCAAAAGTAACTTCATCGCTGAATCGCAGATTTTGAAATAAAACAAGTAGGTATATAAAAATAATCGATAATTTTTTGGCGTTTGTTTTACAGACTTCACTACCAATCTAGAAAAAGGGGAATGCTTGAAAATGATCTTTTGTTAAGCACATTTGCAAAGAAACATTTAGATAATTTCACTGAAGAGCAAACAATGATGTACGACCGTCTGATCAACTCTCCGAGCAACGATTGGGATCTGTTTCACTGGATCGTTGAGAAGTCGCCAACACCTAAGGAATTTGATAATGAAATAATGAATCTCTTGAAGAAACATGCAAAAAATGAAAGAAAAGAATCACTCCGTCAACCCAATCTTTATTAGTCATGCAGATATCTGACCTATTTGTTAATTAGTGTAGAATATATTTTATGAATAGATAAATTATTGTGAACTGTCACTGTAGTATTTTTATTAATTGTCAATCATCATCATCATATCAGCCAAGAGACGCCCACTGTCGGACATATGCCTCCCCCAAGGATCTCCATACCGATCGGTCCTGCCCCCCCCGCATAATTGTTAATATAAGTATTTATTTAATTCTATAAAGTATATTTTATTAATCAATCCAACTCTTTAGTTCATTGATATGTTGAAGTTGATTACAGAGTAGGTACATAGTTTTAAATTTTAAATCAATGCAAAGCATTTTTATTTTTTATTATTATTAAGGTATGCCTAATTCCCAAAGTATTTTCTTCCAGTCAACGTTGGGATGATGCAGTAAAACAATGATAGATCCTACACCATGAAGTAAAATGAGGTGAAATAGAATTTAATTATTATTAGGTAGTACCTCTACCTACTTATTCGAAAAAATCAACTGTTCTGTAAACTTTTGTATGAAACAGCTGATTTTTTCAGAATTTCCGATTTGTCTCATAGTAAAAGTTGTTCACTCTGATAGTCTAAAATTAAATAAACAATAACCTCATCAAATATCAACAGAATTTTTTGGAACACGTATTATGGATCGGTAATTCAAAATTGTCAGTCGTAGTCTCAGCCGATGGATATTCATTGATAGATATGATGCATAATTTTGACTACGTAACACGTAAATCACGACTGAATTAAGAGGACTGTGACACGGTAATAGTATAATACAGTATGTGGACTCGGCCAGGGGGGTTTCACTCCGCAGTTTAGGTACGTTTGGGCGGCGCACCGGCCGGGCCGGTGTATGGCTAAAGGTTGCCGCTCGGCTCGCACGCTGCAGGCCGCGTCGCACGTAATAATTTAGATTTTTCTCGGTGAGACGATAACTGCATATCGGTGAGTGGGAACCCTGCGCTCGAATCGCCAAATCGGTATCGGGTCAGCGACGCATAACGGAATTTGAACACTCGTGTCATGCAATAAATGTCAATTTCCCGTGCAGTCAGATGAAGGTCGTAAGAGTAGGTAAATTTTCATACCTAAACCTTGCTTTTCTTCGAGAGTGATCCTTCTTTTAGTACTATTATTTATTTTGTGACTCGGCCCCTCTTTGAAATTTTATACCTACGGCCGCTCGATATCGCTTGGTGCATGGCCCGCGATAGGGCTGCTCGCTTACCGACCGTGCGCTCCGTTCGACTCGTGCGTATGCCCTGCGGCGAACTGCATTCGTGTCAGCCTTTGTAGCTATGCGATTCGAGTGCGATCCCAGATCGAGGCGCGTAGGCATAGCACGTATTTCGACCGTTTCTATGAAGTCATTCTACTGTATTATACTATTACCGTGACTGTGAAGTGCCAATTCATGGTTCGAGTATGCACTTTCAAAAATGCTGTTTGTTGCACACCGTATAGAGTTAAAAGTCCGAGGCAAGTGCCTCTGCCTACATTTCTTATTAAAATATTGTTTCGGGCGATTACTGTTTTACCTCCCTAAACCTTTACGAAATTAGACACTTTTAGCCTCATTAGATTCAGTATTTTTTTTTTATTTATTTGTAAGGTACACGTACAAGCTTACAGTCATAACATTACATAATATTTACACATTATATTCAGATCTGTATCTAGACAGCAAGCCAAAATATGTGCACACAGCAGCTTACAGTGAAGAGTGGAACACACTCGTAATTCCATAGAGCATTTGATCAAATTAAGGCTGGGTTGCACCATATTACTTCAAATTTATATTTTGATAAATTATTAGGAATAAAGAACAAACCTTGGTACTTGGTAGCTATAAAAGGCGAACGCCTGTTGTTCTCAGGCGCATTCTACAGTCTAACACCGTTGCGATAATATCCCTCCGTATTTGCTATTAATTTTTCGTTTGCAGTGCTTAAGTTGTTCTTGTGTTTAAGTGTTGATTGTGTTAAGTGAATTATTAAAGTTGTAGAGGAACATTCATCATTCTTTTCTTTTTAAAAAATAATCTCGGCAAGGATTTCCAATATCAAAAGTGGGATAGGATCAACGTGATTCTATCTGGCTAGGCATTTTGTTTTACGTGTCCGAGACAAGAAATAAAACAACCGGTGTAGGCGATGGCAAGGGAAACTCGTAAATAATTATTGAATCGGTATATTTTGCATATTTTTATACAAAATATTTATAAAAAACTGATAGTAAAGAAAAATCCACGAAAAATCTAACAAAAATCTCTTAGCGACCAATAATGACAACATCTGTCAAGTCACTTCAAACATAAATTCAGCCAGTACGGTTCTATCGCCGACATAGCCCTCTCCGTAAGGCAACAGTCTTACAAAAAACATAAAAAGCGATTACACCGTACACTTAAAAGCAAAACATAACAATTCATTAACTGCAGATTAAAAAAACTACTAACTACCACTAACTTAACTAATTTCCGTATGGGACGTTTGAGGACACCACCAGCTGTCTCAACGTCTGCGACTCTAATAATGTTATCTTTACCGGAATAAACTCGAATAATTTTACCACGGGGCCACAACCCTCTAGGTAAATTGCTATCACATATTAGCACAACGTCCCCAACGGAAATTTGGTTTGGCAAAGGATTTCCATTAGCAGCGCAACGTCTAGGCACTAAACACGGCAAGTATTCACGGACCCATCGAGTCCAAAAATGTTCTGCAAGTCGACATGCTTTCTTCCAATCTGATCGTCTTAATAAATCCCGGTCGTCCAAGGTTGGAGTTCTCTGGAGCATGGATGAGGAACCAATGAGAAAATGATTGGGAGTCAGGGCTTCAGCTGTGCCGACATCTACCGCCACGTGAGTTAAAGGGCGTAAATTGACTATATGCTCAGCTTCGTACAACAACGTTACAAGGACTTCTTCTCGAGGTGATCTAGATTTTAATGTGGCTGATAACGCTAGTTTGACACTCTTCACGAGGCGCTCCCACGCCCCACCCATAAAAGGAGACGCAGGTGGAATAAACTTCCATGTTATCCTTTTTGAAGCCGCGAAGTCATAAATCTGGGTATGGTCCATTTCCTCCCAAGATTTGCGCAGTTCTCTGTCTGCTCCCACAAAAGCGGTTCCGTTATCTGAGAGAATAACAGACGGACAGCCGCGACGTGCCATAAATCGACGAAGTGCCATTATTGCAGCATCTGAAGTCAAGCTACCAACTATTTCGAGATGCACAGCTCTGACGACTAAACATGTGAAAAGCGCCACGTAGCGTTTTTCTTTAGACCGCTTCACCGTGACTTCCACTGGACCAAAATAGTCGAGTCCCACGTTTGAGAAAGGTCGAACATGGTGTTCCAAACGTATGTCAGGCAAATCTCCAATTTGTGGAACCATGGCAGAAGTTTTTCTCACCTTACAAAATTGACAGTCTCTGGCAATGACTCTTACTGTTGGCCGAAGTCTCAGAACCCAGTAACGTTGCTTGACTTCATTGACAACGGTCTCATTGCTGGTATGGTTAGCCCCAACATGAAAATCTCTAATGAGAAGCTTAACAAGATGATGTCGACCATCCAGAAGAACAGGCTCTTTAGTAGGAGTGCTAATATCTGTAGCAGCTCCAATTCTTCCCCGCAATCGAAGTAAACCGTCGCCATCAATTTTGATGTCAATATTCTTGCACTTGCTCTGCTTTGAAAGCTTACATCCAGAACGCAATGCATGTAACTCTTCTATAAACGACTCTTGTTGACTCATACGCAATAAATATTTTTCAGCTCTATCTACATCTTCTGCTAGTAACGGTCTCAGCCCTTTCCGCTGACAGAACATGTCAGAGTCTGAATTAGATTTAAGTAGCCGTGAAAATTGATATAGTCTCGCTACTATGCGCAACAACCTTTGCCAACTACTAAATCTATTACAATCTACTAAAACATCAAACGTATTTACAATAACATTTGTACAATTAGATTTCATTTCGGTGACGCATTCTGGTAATTTTTGTTGAGGCTCAACTGGCCAATGCGTCTCCGAAAGCAATAAAAAATCTGGCCCTTTAAGCCATCTTTTGAGAGAGTCTAACATAAACGTAACCCGAGTTGCATCGTCAGCAACATTGAATTCGGACGGAACCCAATGCCATTCATGTGGTTGTGTTAACTCCGAAATCTCTCCCACGCGATTCGCAACGAAAGGTTTATAGTTTCGCGTATCGCTTCGAATCCATGCTAAAACAGTTCTGGAATCACTCCAAAAGAATCTACTAGCTACAACACGTTGATGTTCTTCCACAACTGTTTGTGCGTATCTCGAACCGAGCAAAGCTGCTTGCAGTTCTAATCGAGGAATCGATACAGGTTTTAAAGGAGATACGCGAGTTTTACCACCCAACAATGATAAAGTCACTGAACCATCAGGATAAATACATCTCCAATATGCTACACATGAATATGCAAGTTCACTAGAGTCTGTAAAAACATGTAGCTCCATAACTAGGTCCATATCAGACTTTGAAAAATAGCAACGTGGAATTTCTAGATCCTGAATACTCTCTAGGTCTCTATACCAAGCCTTCCACTGATCCTGATCTACTTTAGGCAATATAGTATCCCAATTAGATACAGTTCTCCAAGTCCGTTGAAAAAAAATCTTACCACATGTAATTATTGGGGCTAAAAGACCTAGTGGGTCATAAACTGACATGACATGAGGTCACGCAAGACCTGACGCTTTGTAAGATTATTTAAATCTTTACATTTAAAATCAAAAACAAAACTGAAAATATCCTTTACAGGATTCCATATCATACCTAATACTCTAATATTTACACTAGCATCTTTATTTTCTAAGTTAGATAAATCCATATTTACATTAGACACATTGACATTAATTAGGTCTGCAGGCAATAATTTCAACGCATCTGGGTTATTTGACACCCATCCCCGCATCTCAAAACCACATTTGTCATGAACTTGAACTATGTCTGATGCCAATTGAGCTGCGGCTTCGACGTCATCAACACTACCTAAATAATCGTCGACATAATGATCTTGAATAATCGACTTGGCGGCATTTGGGAACAAATGTTGATAATCTTTTGCATTTTTATTTTTAACAAATATAGCCGAACAAGGTGATGAAACTGAACCAAAAATCAGAGATGTCATTTTATATTCACAAATCTCGCTATCAGGGCCATCAGGTCTCCACAAATAGCGTTGACAGTCTTGATCAATAGGTCTAATTTTGACCTGGGGAAACATTTCGCGTATATCCGCTGTCATCGCAATTTGTCTCAGCCTAAATCTATATAAAATTCCTAATAATGATTGTATCAGGTCAGGCCCAGATAATAAAAATGAATTTAAGCTTCTACCACAAGACTTAGAAGCCGCGTCATGCACTATTCTAAGCTTGCCAGGTTTGTGCGTATGGGTAACCCCGAAGTGAGGTAAATACCAACGGCGTAAATTTGTAGCATCATTATGAGTACTGTCACAACGCACCGCATAATCCTTATTGACATAAGCTTCAATATTTGTTTTGTAAGCGTCAAAATAATTCGGGTCTTTTTTAAAACGCCTATCTAAACTATTTAGTCTAGTAACCGCCTGCTGGTAACTATGAGGTATTTGAGGATTGTCGTCTCGCCAGAGCAGTCCTACTTCAAAACGACCATTAGGTAAACGACGAGTCGTTTCTTCTAAAATTCTAATGGCTCTCAATTCATCTTTATTATAAGATTCGCGTGATTTAATACCAATCGCATCAAGCTTGTAATTATTTTTAATGAGATCTTCGAGTGATTCCGAATCCCCATTCTCCTCAAAATGTGTAAAATAATTAATAAAATTTATTGGTATTACATCACGTGAAAATGGACCATAGACAACCCAACATAATGTTGTATGCATAGCAGGAGGCTGTGATGATGAGCCAACTCTATTTTCTTTACTTATTAAAAGATGCCAGTCACTCAACCCTATTAAAATCTTGGGCGATGCGTCCTAATATGTTAGCTCCTTAAAAATATCTTTAAGATAATCGTACTGCTTAACATCATCAAAGTGAACGGTCTGTGATGTAAGAGACAAATTCTGTAGAGTTCTCGCGCCACGAATATCATAAAATTGTAAACCATCTTTACCACTTATTTGAAAATCAACTAACTTAGATATTACACCGTGTTTGCAGCCGTTTATACTGTTCAATGAAACCTTTATTTCTTTGCCGATAAGACCTAGCATATCTGCAACGTCGGCATCAATAAGTGTGGTCGTAGACCCATCGTCCAACAAGGCAAATGTATTAAATATTCCTTTAGGTCCACGTAAAACAACTGGTAATATTTTTAATAAAATCTTTAAATTATTATTATTCTTGACAGCCAATGAATCGATACTGCTATTAAGAATGGATAAAGGCTGTTCATTTTTTGATTGTAATAATATGGGCGTATCCATGTTATTACAACTTTCCAAATTTTTTGTATTGTCAGATTCATTATTTCTATATGACGGTTTATTATAATTAGCTTTTGTAATTGTACAATATTCATTGTGTTGTAAATATTACATATAGTTACGTAGATTTAAGATATTATTACATAGTTCTTTTTTTCTCCTAATTTACAAAATCCATTGTTGTATTGTTATAATTGTACTCAATCAATAACTAACGACCAACTTGCGGAGGGGAGAGTACTGGTGTACTGAGATACAGGCAACTGCCTAGTTTAGTCACCAGTCTCTCACAGTCTTCAGTGTATTGTATAGAGATTTATTATTTTAGTTTAAGATGCTACTGTAAGATTGTAGGAGATAAATAAATAAAGTTATTATTATTATTATTATTATTATTATCAATCGAACTTTGACAGCTAATACTATGAACATTTTGTGGTGATGAATTGTGAAGAAGTGTATTGTGATCTAACTTACATATGCTACACGATTTCTTACATCTATTCCAGTTGTGATAGCCTTTTTTCATACATCTACGGCATATTTTTGCTTGCTGGACCCACGCCACCCGTTCATCAATCGATAGCGCAATGAATTTGTCGCAATCTTTAATACTATGATTTGATGAACAAAATATACAATTAAGGGATGCGCTTTTTACATTAGATGGAGATGAAACTACATGATATGATGTATTCGGCGGTCTAAACGTAACAGTTTTATTATATTGATTAGATGACTGAAACTGCGGCTTTACAGTCTGTACATCTGATTTTACTGCTACATGAGATGAAATACCACCACCAAATAAAGCGTTGCTACCAAAACGACTCTGCTTGCTGGATTCTTCTTCAAGAAAATCTGCCAATAATTCCAGCTGCGGTTGTCCTTGGACATGGTGAAAGGCGGCATAATCACACCATTTGCTCTGTAATAGCGGAGTAAATTTTAGAATGATACTATGTAACATTTCTGGTGAATAAATATGTTGAACTTGGTCCACCATTTTAATTACAGATATACAGTTTCGTACAGTAGTCGCAAATAAATGCAAATCTTCGACATTCTTACCGAGTTTCGGTAAGGCACGTATAGTCGAAACCTGGTAATAAACGATTTGCTCTGGTCTAGCAAACCGTAACTCAAGAGCTTTCAAAACCGTATCAGGCTCAGACGTGGTCGATAATAGAGGCATCACAGCTTTCCGAGCCTCTCCGCGTAAAGCCGACCTTAATCTAGCTACATTCTCGATATTCGAAAATTTTGCTCTAGTTTCATTATAACTTCTCTTAAAAAGAAACCACTCAATGACGTCACCGTTATACGATGGCAGTTCTAAAGCTGGTGATGAAACGCTGTTCTTAGCGGCCAAATGATTAATCGCAACGGCAAGCTGTTGAATATCGCTACTGGATTGTTCGTTTGCTCCAGGAACGCAATGCGTAGCACGCGAAGTGCTGCACAATCCTAGCCCGGTAGGGTTCAGTGATGCGCCCTGATCAATATTAACAAACTCACTTACCTGCGTTTGTTTGACTACCTCGTCAACCCACGCTTTAGTAGCAATACTACCATTTGAGCGCCGACTTCTCGTTACGGAACGTCGACTACTCGCCTCCGCCCTTGCAACCGCAATCTCAGCTTCAAGTTCCGATTTAGCTATAGCCTCTTTTATGGCGATAGCCTCCAACTTAAGGTCTGCCATCTTCCTCTGGTATTCGAGCTCTGCAGTTTTTTCTTGCACTAAAATAGAAGCTCTTGAAGACCTAGAACTAAATGACTTAGTGGAAATATTTTCGTGACCGTTCTGTGCAGTTTCCGATATTTCATCCTTGCTGTTACTGGAGCAAGGCTGAATTTCCTTTGTCATTGCGCTCTTTGATCGCGTGATCATCATTTCGAAAAAAAAATTATATGTTACGATTTAAATATCTCGCCGTTCAATTTTATGGCAACGAAGGACCAAACATGTAGGCGATGGCAAAGGAAACTCGTAAATAATTATTGAATCGGTATATTTTGCATATTTTTATACAAAATATTTATAAAAAACTGATAGTAAAGAAAAATCCACGAAAAATCTAACAAAAATCTCTTAGCGACCAATAATGACAACATCTGTCAAGTCACTTCAAACATAAATTCAGCCAGTACGGTTCTATCGCCGACAACCGGTAAAGTGAAATCGTGATTCCCGTGAACGCGAAAGTCGTCGTAGCCGCGATAATGAACGCGGTAGTGAACGTCGAAAACGACAACGCCGGTATCGTGATCAAACTCTGGATAGTGATTTGAAACGCGAGATAAACGCAATATTGCTCGCCTAAGGACACTGGAAAGTCAAGTAGCAGTACAGAACACGTCGCCGTCATCTCTGCGAGGGAGTGGGCGTCCTGTGTCACCGCCAGCAACGAGACATGATCCAGGCAGACGTGTGACTACACCGTCGCCCCGACTCGATCAGCGTCGCAGGCTCGCTGTTGGAGGCGTACTCCGACGCCGACTTCGCTACCACCACCACCGAGTGTGCCTCGCACATGTAACCCTGCGGTTGTGGAATCGCTCGGTGTGGTCAGTGAGTCGAACGTGCCTTCAAGGGTAACTGATCGTATTGTGGACGCTATTCGGTCCATAAACACTATGGTAAGATCAAGCCAACATTATTACATATCGCATGTTGACCCCAATTTGCATAATATTGATGATTGGTGTGAAGTAGTTGACCTCGCCAAAACTTTAATCGGTACTTGAAGTAGTTTCAAAAAAGGAATTTAAGCCTTTATGTCCAAAAACACCTGACATAGCAAATATCTTGTTTGAAGTCATGAGTTCAAACTTCGATAACTACCCTACATACGCTGACTACGCTTGTCGCTCGCTATTTCGTTTACGTATAGTTCGGGCGCATATAGTGATGAGTTGACGTAACTGATGACGCTCAAATAAGGGCATTCGCGACAAATGTAAAATTAATGCCTAACGATTTAGTAGAATTTTTATCAATTTATATGAAATCCTCGTGTATATTGATGACGTTCTAATTTTAAGTCAAAATATAGACCAGAGGCTAGACATACTACGTAGTGTACTTTCAACTTTGTCTAAATCGGGATTTTCCATTAATTTAAAGAAATGCTCTTTTCTTTCGCCACAAATCGAATATTTAGGCCGTACCATTAGTAAGGGTCAGGTTAGACCGAGCGCCGAAAAAGTTAATGCTTTGGTAGATACTGCTGAAGCCACTAATATAAAACAGGGTTGTCAATTTATGGGGTTAGCCAGTTACTTTCGGCGATAGATACCTAGCTTCGCTCAAAAGACTGCCTGATATTGTAGCATTGACACGAAAAGGCGTAGAATTTAAATGGGGACCAGAACAACAGGCGGCTCGTAAGGAAAAAATTGAGAGTGCCTTACCAGTGAGCCTGTGCTCACAATTTATGACCCTTCTTTACCAATTGAGGTGCATACAGATGCAAGCTCAATAGGTTATGGGGCTGTTCTATTCCAAGTACATGAGAGTGGTTACAAACGAGTGATTGCGTACTATAGTAAATTGACACATGGGGCTGAAAGTAAGTACGAACTTGAGACCCTTGTTGTAGTTAAAGCGTTACAGCACTTTAGGCATTATCTCATAGGTGTGCAATTCACTGTAGTTACATACTGCAGTGCGTTGAAACTTACTCAACGCAAAAAGGATTTACTTCCTAGGGTTGCCCGGTGGTGGGTATATCTACAGGACTATAATTTTAACTTAGATTACCGAAAGGGGTCACTCATATCTCATGCCGACTATTTGAGTAGAAATCCTGTCAATATGTGCACAATTCAGAAGCCATTGAATTGAGCTCATATCGCTCAAGCTTTCGATACCGAAACGTAAACATTCATTCAAAGACTACGTGACCGTGAATTGGATGCAAAGCGATACGTTGTCAAAAACGATCTCCTTTTTGTTAATTACACACCTACTGGTGAATATTCTCGTCCTCTGTGTTTTATTCCGAAAGGGCACAGATTAAGTTTGCTCCGAATAATTCACAACGAACATGAACATCATGGGGTTGATAAAACATTTGACTTGATTACAAAACACTTTTGGTTTCCGGGATTACGTTCTTTTGTGCAAAAATACATAGCACATTGCTTGGTATGTATTACTCATAAAAAAGTTGACCGAGCTCCGTTTCCATCCATACATTTTTGGGAAAAGCCAGTGGTACCGTTCGAAACGGTTCATATGGACGTTTTGGGACCACGACGGGACGTTTTGACGACACGGTTAGCGCAGAGGTCAAGTGATCGCCTACTGCGCAACAGGTCGCGGGATCGATTCCCGTACGAGACAAATCTTTTGTATGGCCTACAGAAATTTGTTCCGGTCTGGGCGTATTGTGCATGTGATATTCTATGTTTGTAACTGCACCCGCGACACAGGGGAAAATCCTAGTGTGGGGCAACGTTTTTTTTTAAACATAAAAAATATCCTGAAGTAGATGGCTATCGATACGTCCTACATGTGACGCTTTTTCAAAGTTTTGTCTCCTCTACCCTATGTACCGTCAAGACAGCATTGAGTTAAAACGTCATGTTACTAATGCTATCTCCTTGTTTGGCACTCCTAAATTAATTGTTGCCGATAGGGGTCGCATGTTTCAGAGCGTAGATTTTCTAGATTGGATAAAAAATATGGGATGTGACGCTTATCTGATCACCTGAGATGCATCAATCGAACGGGCAGGTTGAGCGTTACTGCAAAACGGTTAACGGTGTTAAACATGGTTCGCATAGAGGCAAACCATCGTCAACAGAAGTGGCCTTCTGTTATGTGAAAGCTTCAGCTAGTGCTGAACATAACGAAACATAAACCACACAGTATTCCGCTCTCAACCTATTGGGTATTGATGCTGCTACACCTCTTATCCGAAGTCTAGTTCGTGATGTAGCACTTGAAGGCTCTCTCTATTTGATGAGCAGACAACGAGCATTTGAGAGGTGGCGATGCAACCAACAGAATTAAGATGCCTATGTTAATCAAGGGAAAAGGTCTCCTTGCGGTTTTGTACTTAATTCTTTTATTTTTTGTCAGAAAACAAGCTCAGTCAACGGGCAAGCTGAACTCGCATGCGCGGCCCATACCGCGTCATGAAAGTCTTGCCGCACGGGCGCTATGAGCTGCAGCTTCTGGCCGGCTCCTATGGGAAGTCGACGCAAGCAGCGGCAGAGTACATGATCCCGTGGTGCGGAGACTGGACTCCTGATGGATGCGCTGCGTACATCGATGGTGAATGGTGCTTATTGAGAAGTGTTGGAATAAGCTTCACGGAGTGCCTCTTTTCCTACACATTTTATGTGGACATGCTTCACGTAGTGCCTCTGTCCATGTAACCAAGACAAGCTTCACGTCGTGCCTCTGTCTTGACTCGTTAAGTTATGCTTCACGTCGTGCTAGAGGCACGACGTGAAGCATAACTTAACTTGAACAAATGGACATATTGGACATGCTTCACGTAGTGCCTCTGTCCATGTAACCAAGACAAGCTTCACGTCGTGCCTCTAACTTAACTTGCACAAATGGACGTATTGGACATGCTTCACGTAGTGCCTCTGTCCAGGTAACCAAGCCAAGCTTCACGTCGTGCCTCTAACTTAACATGCACAAAGTTACGCTAAAGTCGTGCCTATGACTTGTAACATTCGCGCTAACGTCGTGCCTATGACATAAACAGTTTCTGATTGAGTTATGCTTACGTCGCGCCTATGTCTCAATCAGGTGACTTGGGATCCCGTTCATAATATCACGTAACACAGGTGCTATGTGCGAGATTTGTTCTGTGTAGTATTTTCCTTTGTCGAGAAAGTGATTGCTTGTCGTATGAGGGACAAAAAGCAGTCCTCTCGGTTGTTTCGATACATGTGCAGACACAGCTCGAGCAGGAGTCCCACGAGCTGGGCAGCCAACCCGAGGCAATCGCCTGGGGACGATGGACAGCAGCCTGGGACATCCGGGATGCAGCCTTCCACGGATGGTGCCCCTGATCCATCGTTCATCGCCACCAACACTCAGCCTCAGACGGGTTCAGGAATTTCCGTGCCTCTGCTGGACTAGGAGTGGAAGATTTCAAATGGGAGCCCGAGGACGGTCTCCTGTCAGGAAAGGCCGTGTTAGGAATAAAGAACAAACCTTGGTAGCTATAAAAGGCGAACGCCTGTTGTTCTCAGGCGCATTCTACAGTCTAACACCGTTGCGATAACATCCCTCCGTATTTGCTATTAATTTTTCGTTTGCAGTGCTTAAGTTGTTCTTGTGTTTAAGTGTTGATTGTGTTAAGTGAATTATTAAAGTTGTAGAGGAACATTCCTCATTCTTTTCTTTTTAAAAAAATAATCTCGGCAAGAATTTCCAATAGTATATACCTATACCTTAATCTATGTTTCTACGTTTTGCTTTTTTTGTAATCTATACAAATAAATAAAATTGAAGTGTCTGTTTGTAATGTCAAAATAACAAGTTTTCACTAAATGGGTATGAATGTATATCGGGTACCAATAACAAAAACATAATTTAAAAATTTTTTGTCTGTCTGTCTGTTTGTTCCCGCTAATCTCCGGAACGGCTGGACCGATCTTGACGGGACTTTCACTAATAGATAGCTAATTAAAGGCGTGTTCGGGTAGCCTGTGGTGGCGTTTTTAGCATTATCAAAATTGGCGTTGATGTAAAGCGTTCGGTTAGAAGGTTATGAAATTTTTGCCATTTTTGCTCCACACCCTAACCGAACGCTACATTATCAATATGTCAAAGTCATAAGCTATTATAACCTAAATTTATTTTCAGTTTCCAGATTCTGGATGTAAGTATTATGATGTAATAAGCTCGCTTCATGATTAACGATCATTAATTTCCATAAATAATGAAAATAAAATTTATTTCGTTAAAACTTATTCAATCGTGTCAAAAATTTTACGTTTAGTAAACGTCAAAAATCTTAAATGTCAAAAACTGCCACTTTTGACCCTCTTCGATAGCTGGGGCGAAATTCACAGTTCACAACGCCATTTTTGACATTTTTTCAGCTTTCCGAACGGTTGACGTAAACAGATAAAAATGCAACTTTTGTTCACATTTCTTCTAACCGAACGCTCATTGTGTCAATTTTGTCATTTTTAACAGTTATTTTTGCCACCTCGATGCTATCCGAACGCGCCTTAGGTATAGTATAAGTTATAACATATGCGTCGAAATTTCCCTCAGTTCTGCTACGATTTCGCAGCGTAAACTCTCGATATGTTTCCATTCTATAAAATTTACCTATAATTATTTTATAAGTACAATTTTTATTATTTGCTTTAATAATAGCTCGTTTCTAAGTGGTTAAAGTTTGATTACGCTTAAGGATGATTTCTTATAGAAAAAGTAACATTTACCTACCTAAATAGTGGTGAAATTTATAAAATTTGGACTATTTAAACCACCTTAAATAAGGAAACTATAAAACATTTCGAAAAAAAGTAATCAGTAAAGATCATTGTTGAAGATTTGAGAATAAATGTTTACTGAATATATTTCATGTTTTGGTCATATTTTTTACGTGACGAGTGCATGAATATGTCCTTAAACGCGTGGAATGTAAATATGGGTATGTTTAAAGCCTCAAAAAGACATTAAAAATAGCATTTAAGTAAATAGTAAAATGTGTTATGGAAACTTCAAGTCCTACACTCTAAATTAACGTAAAATGTATTTCCTTCATTGCATTTTTAACAACTAAAAAAAATATTACTTCTCTGATAATTCTGCTAGAACACCGATTATCACCGTAAAACAGTTATCGCCCCGCCCGAAACAATATTTCAATATGAAATGTAGGCACTTGCCTCGGACTTTCAACTCTAAGCGGTGTGCAACAAACTACATTTTTGAAAGTGCATACTCGAGCCGTGAATTGGCAGTTCACAGTCTTCTTAAGCACGATCGCACACGACCGACTATCAGTGACACATTTATGAATGGAAAATGAAACGTAAATTGATTCTTCATTGTAACGCACAAGACCGACAAAAAGTTGGCCAAAAAAGATGCAAAATCACAGAATAGATAATAGTACTACGTAGCAAAATGTAACGTTCGTAAATGTTAAGGGCCCTCTGCCATATACCCTCGTATCTCGACTTGCAGAGGCATGATGCCGTCCGCTCCCCCATCGATGGCACATAGGTACTTACTATGCAAAAAATAAATTTGCATCCACTACCATCCCTACTAGCATCGTAGTCGATGTCACGCTTCTGACCGAAGTCCCAAACGAACCTGATGGGAATGTCTTCTGGCATTTCAAGGTGTCGAGATGGTCTAGTCGCAACCTCAGGTAATGTTGTCAAACAAAACCAAAATTCCACGCCGCCGACGCCGCGCCGCCGCCGACCAAAATTGTCTAGCACGCCGCCGCGCCGCCGCCATTTTTTATATGGCGCCTATCTCGCGCCCATGTCTAATTGGCATCGCTAAACTTTTGTCATCGACATAGTTTTAGGTTTTGGAAACGGATTTCGGATTTATTATTTTAATTGAAAATGAAAACAGTTCACTAGATAAGCTAACAAGGCATTACATATTAAGGGATTCGAATACCTAATCTTTTTGAAGCTAAAATAAACATCATAGCCACTACCACTTCCGTACTAATAAGAACTTTTCGTTTAACCTGAATTCGGAATCTATACATCCAAAAAGTACCTACATAAATTAGTTATTAGTACCTATAGGATTTAGGGCGCGTTCCAGATAAGCACAGATTTGCAAAATTTTTATTACCATCAATTTTTAGCATCATCGCGTTTCATTAGCTTTTCGTGGTGGTTTTGTGTGTTACATAATTATAAACATTATTGCCACGAAAAGTAAGTATCAAATAACTAGGCCATTAGATGGGTCCTCTAATACCTACCTCTTGGCAGTTTTCTAATTTGAAAACCTTTTTTATGAATCAAAAAGCTTTTTCAGATGACAAAAAAATACATTGAAAGACAATTATATTGTTTTAGCAGACTCTTGTTTGTACAATTTGTAATTTTATGTTACTGGACTATGAAGGTGAAGTCTCAAAATTTAGGACGAAAAATCAGTAACTACACTCGCGAGCAAAAGTTTGGAATCAGTTACTTGAAATTGGTTCCGCGTGATTTTCTTACTAAATAAATTTTTAATAATCATAAAAATGACCTCATGTTAAAGGTGCAACTGTCCACTTTAAATCGATATATAATTAATTCATATCGAGCCCGTAATTGTGGAGTTCTCCCGGATTAAGTGAAGGAGGTAGGAAAACAAGGAAATAGGGAAAAATAATGAATGAATAAAGTTCCCTCCCCTCGCCCTAATAACTGCTCCAAGACGATTCTTCATAGACCTGATCAGCTTCTGAATTGATTCTTGTGGAATACCTTCCCACTCCTCAATCAACGCTGATTTCAGCTCATTCAGACATGAAGGAGCAGGAGTTCTGGAACGAACTGTTGAGAATATAATCATTAAGTAGTCTGTGCTGTACTATGCTTCTACAGCTATGTGTACCTAATCTATGTGCTCTCTCTTCCTGTCTGTCAAGCAAGCCGTGCTCACTGTTGTGTCTAATATTGTCTGATAATAATGAATAAACGTATAGAAGAAAGAAATCAAGGTTTATCAATACCACACCACTGCATAATAAATACCCAAACCTTAATAGGTTATGGACCCAGGAAGCTATATTGGTAAAACAAGAAAATAAAGTTGCAAGTACAGAGGCGCGTTCAGCGCCTCTGGGTGTAGTTGTCCGGTTGTTTTTTAACTCGCTCAAAGGCGTTGAACGGATTGCAGCAACCAAATCTTTTATCTCCCTCTTTCACATGATTTTTTATTTCTCACTCTTTCTAGTAGATGACATTATAAAATATGGCCGCCAATATCATCCAATCACGTAAGAGTATTTCAGTCATAAACGTCAGAGCGTTTTACAACCATCAAATTCGATGGTTGTTCGGTTGTAACTCGCGCCGACACTCAAAGGTCTTGAACGGGCGGTTGTTTCACCCGGTTGTCACGCTCGAAGGCATTGAACGGGGTTAGAGCGAAAAGTTGTACTTCGCGCGAAGGCCCTGAACGCGCCTCAAGAAGACACGACAAGTTAACAAAATGGCTGCCCAAGCATCTTTTCCACAACTAAGGTTGCGTTCCAAAACGGATAAGTTTCGCCCGGTAAATAGCTAAATTGACTCAATCCCAGTTCCAAAACACATCGAAGGATTTTTATCGAGGTGTTTTGGAACGACTTTGCCGAGTCAATTAGATCCTGGAAAGAGCGATTTATTTATCCTATAAAATTCAGGGGTGATAATTATTCTGTCATGACTGTTATGTTAATGTCAATGTCACTACTGACAGCAGTGACAGTTGACATTAACTTGACGTGGTAAATTTTCGAAATTTTCTAAAAGAATTATTGTAGCATTGCAATTAACTTCAAATTCAGAAAGATGATACCGACAGCGAGTGATCATAGAACAATATACTCTCTACCGAGAGATAGCGATGAAACATAATATGGGAGAGGTTAGAAAATTCCCAGATAACGCGTTCCGCGACGCTAGGTCAGAATTCTTCGAGAAATCACTTTTTACCCCGTTCCAAAACCGATTTTCAATCGAGTAACTTTACCCGACAAAGGAAATTTTGTTTCGGAACGCAACCTAGAAGGATGCAATTTTAATAATTGGTTTTTCCGATTGAAATGCATATTGAATGAAAAGGGATTGTTTCAAATATTGTCTTGTGTGAAACTTGACACGGAACAAGAGTTGAAAAATGATGCGAAGGCCAAATCTATTATTGTACAATGTCTCCATGATAAATATCTAAGTATTGTATGTGAATGTGAAACAAGTGCAGAGATGATAACTAAACTCAAAGCAATATTCCAGAGAAAAAGCGTGGTTTCAAAACTTCACTTAAGGCGGAAATTGTTGACATTAAAATGTGGTGACAATGAAAAATTAGAAGATTACTTTCAAACTTTCAATAAATTGGTATCTGATTTGGAACAATCTAACGATGACAAAATAGGGGAAATTGATAAGATCTGCTACTTACTAATGGGCTTGCCAAGCAAATACGAGCCAGTAATTACTGCCATCGAGACAATTAATACAGAAAACATAAAGTTGGAATCTGTCAAGTCAAGACTGTTAGATGAAGAATTGAAATTGATGAACAAAACAAGTAATGATAGAAACGAAAGTGTTTTTATAACGTGCTATAAATGCCAAGAGCAAGGCCATATCTCTAAAAACTGCTATAAATATGGGACATCAAATGGACGTGGATGCTACCCGGGCAGAGGACAACAGCAAGGCAGAGGCCGAGGACGGTATCCAGGCAGAGGACGAGGACAGTATCAAAACAGAGGCAGAGGACAGGCTAAAGGAGCATCACGGGATCTATACAGAACAGGGTCAGCAACAGAGGAGAGCTTTGGTTTCTATGCAAGTACAGGTAACATTAAAAGTCTTTATTGTAATAATAAAAGTGTTAATAGTAAGGAGATTATATTTGTTATTGATTCGGGTTGTACGGAGCATCTCATTAGTGAAAATTATTTAGATTACATGACTAATATTATTCAGTTAGAAAACGAAATTAAAATATATGTAGCGAATGGAGAATACATTAAGTCAAATAAAAAAGGTACAATAACAATGTCAGTGCAAAATAAATCAATTACTTTTGAAGCTATAATTGTTAAAAATTTATCATTTAATTTAATGTCTGTAAAGAAAATAGTTCAAAATAATTATTGTATAACATTTGATCAGTCTATAGTAACAATAACAAATAAGATTAATAATAATAAATTAAAAGGCATATGTCAAGGTAAGTTGTTTATTTTAAAAGGTGTTTTAGAAAATAACATGTGTAATAATGTAAACATTAACTCTGATGACTTATGGCACCGCAGACTAGGTCACTTGAATCGTAAAGGCTTAAAGATTATGAGATTGCCCACTGGAAATGCAGCGTGCGGTCCATGTATGGAAGCAAAGTCCACTCGTTTGCCATTCCCCACATATTCTAAACCAAGATCTCGAAACATTGCTGAGTTGTTGCATACAGACGTGTCCGGACCTATAAATATACAAGGAATAAATGGTGAGTCTTATTTTCAAGTCATTATAGATGATTATTCACATTTCTGTGTTATATACCTATTGAAGAATAAATCTGAAGCAAGTCAAAATATTATTCAATATATCAAAAATTTAGAACTAGAAACTGGTAATAAAGTAAAGAGAATTCGTTGCGATAATGGTGGTGAGTTTAAAAACAATGAAATGGAAAATTTTTGTAGACATGCCAGTATAAAAATAGAATATACGCAACCTTACTCCCCACAGCAAAATGGTGTGGCGGAGAGGATGAACCGTACAATTTATAACAAAGCAAGAACATTAATGATAGAAACAGGCTTACCAAAACACTTATGGAGTGAAGCTGTGATGTATGCTGCTTACACGTTGAACAGGAGCCCCTCATCTGCAATAAGATTTAGAACACCTGCGGAAATAATGTATGGTAGCAAATGTTTAGATAGATTAAGAGTATTTGGCAGCAAAGCATGGGCTGTAACATTGCCAAAACAAGGAAAATTTGATAAAAGAGCTAAAGAAATGCGTATGGTTGGATTTGCACAATCAGGATATAGACTATGGGATGCAGAGAAAGATATAATAACAATATCGAGAGACGTAAGATTTGATGAAAATGATTTTAAGTACAAAGAAAAACAAAGTGAAAATATAAAAGAGAACAGAGAACATATAGAAGAAGAAGAAGAGCAAGAAGAGGAAAGTATTAAAAATAAGATAGAAGAAAATGAAATTGAAGAAGAGTTAGATAGTAACCAAAATGAAGAGCCAAGACTGGAAAGGGAAGAGAGAATGCAAAGAGAGAGAAAGAAGCCAACATATCTAGAAGATTATGAGACTTATGCGGCATATTGTTTACATGCAGATCCTCAAACATACCAAGAAGCAATGATGAGTGGCAATGAATGGAAAGAAGCAATAAAACAGGAATTACAAGCACATGAAAAATTAAATACATGGAAAGAGGCAATTTTACCTAAGAATCAGAACGCAATTGATACAAAATGGGTCTTTAGAACCAAGGACTGTGGGATTAAGAAAGCACGGTTAGTAGCGAAAGGGTTCCAGGAAGATTTTAATTATAACGCATACTCACCTGTAGCACGAATGTCTACAATCAGAATGATGCTGAGTCATGCACTCCAAGAAGGATTAGTACTGAAACAATTAGACATACCAACAGCATTTTTAAACGGACAGCTAAATAAAGATGTATACATAAAACCACCGGAAGGAGTGAGGATTAAGCAAGGAAAGGTACTAAAGTTGAATAAAGCACTCTATGGATTGCGTGAAGCACCAAGATGCTGGAATGAAAGATTCCATAAATTCATACTAAAAGAAGGATTTGAACAGTTGAAGCATGATTATTGTCTATATATAAAAGAAAGTGTTTGGTTAATAATATTCGTTGATGATATTCTTTTAATGGGCAAGTCTGAAAATATAATAGAAAAACTGAAAGAAGAATTTAACGCTAAAGACATAGGTGAAATAAAAGAATATTTAGGAATAGAGATAGAGTATAAAGAAAATACAATAAAATTAAAACAAGAAAAGTTAATAAATAAAACACTACAAAGATTTAACATGCAAGATAGCAAAGGAATCAAAACACCCATGGAAGTTAATTTTAAAGTAAACTCAGATAATGAAATAATAAATGTACCATACAGAGAAATCATAGGATGTCTTATGTACTTATCAGTAACTACACGACCTGATATATGTTATGCTACAAGTTTTTTAAGTAAATACTTAGATAAGCCTACTCAACAATTATGGTTAGCAGCGAAGAGAGTACTTAAATATCTAAAATTTACATCTACTAAAGCTCTAATTTACACACAGACTAAAGAAGAGAAGAAACTGATAGCTTATAGCGATGCAGACTGGGCTGGAGACACAGATGGAAGAAAAAGCATTAGTGGTATGACTGTATTCTATTGTGGCAATCTCATATCTTGGTTTTCTAGGAAACAAACGATGGTCTCTTTATCCTCAGCTGAGTCTGAATATGTTGCTGCTGCTATGACTTCTTCAGAGTTAATTTATTTAAAAGGAATATCTACTTGTTTTAATAAAATTAATATAAAAGCTTACTTGTATATGGATAGTCAGAGTGCAATAAAAATGATAGAAAACAATGAAAATAGTAAACGCTGTAAACATATTGATATTAAATTCCATTTTGTTAAAGATTTAGTTGATAAGAAATTAATAGAGTTGTCTTATGTATCTACAGATATGAATATAGCAGATATTCTAACAAAATCATTATGTTCAGTGAAACATGAGCACTTTGCTAAAAAGTTGTGTCTAAAATAAAAATAAGTTTATATGTAATAAGTATATATATAATAAATATTTTTCTTATGTAAAACTGTAAAGTTTATAACAAGTAGAGAGTTGTATAGTAATAAAAAAAAATGATTAAGATAGTAATAGTAATTGCATAATGTATGTATAAGTATAAAAATATAAGGGTTAAACTATGTAAAAGTATATGTTAAAAAATATATATAAATATATTTGGATACTTGGATATTTGTGTTAAGTATGAGTATTAGAAAAGGGTCAAAGTATTGTGTTAATAAAAAAAAAAGATATCTAATTTTGTTTTGAGAAATTGTTATGATAGCAATGTTCATTTTTTATTTTGTAATAATAAGTAAATTTCACATTGAAGGGGGGTGTTGAGAATATAATCATTAAGTAGTCTGTGCTGTACTATGCTTCTACAGCTATGTGTACCTAATCTATGTGCTCTCTCTTCCTGTCTGTCAAGCAAGCCGTGCTCACTATTGTGTCTAATATTGTCTGATAATAATGAATAAACGTATAGAAGAAAGAAATCAAGGCTTATCAATACCACACCACTGCATAATAAATACCCAAACCTTAATACGAACCTTCCTCTTCAGTTCATCCCACACGTGCTCAATGGGATTCAAGTCAGGGCTGAGCGCTGGCCAGTCCAATGTGGCAATACCGACTTCTTCGAGGTATTCCGTTGTTACACGGGCAGTGTAACAACGAGCGTTATCGTGCATAAGGAGGATGTCATCACCGATGTATTCCGCATAGGGAACGACATGTTCCAGGGGAATATCGGAAATGTACCGGTCCGAAGTTAGACCGCCTCCTCGTCCCCCGCCAGGCACGAAAACAAGCTCGGTTTTACCATCGAAGGAAATGCCGGCCCACATCATACAAGAGCCGCCCCCATAAGCCACTGTTTCAGCGACACAGCACTGTGCAAATCGCTCCCCAGGCCGCCTGTAGACCCGTCCTCTTCTGTCGCTACCGTGCAAACACATCCTGCTTTCGTCGGAGAACAGGACTTGCCTCCATTGCTCAACCTCCCAATCAAGATGGGTGCGAGCAAACTGAAGGCGTGCTTGTCGGTGAGCTGCCGTGAGTTTCGGGCCTGTGGCAGGCCTTTTTGGAGTCAGATTCACTTGCTTGAGTCGTCGACGAACTGTCCACTCGCTGGCTGCTACCCCACGAACATCTCGGAGCTCCTGTTGGACGTCGACACCAGTCAAATGCCGATTTCGGAGAGAGGTTGACACGATAAAACGGTCATCCCTCTCCGATGTGCACCGGCGCCGTCCAGATCTTGGTCTCGGGATAAAGCCACCAGTCTCCCGAAAGCGTTTATAAACACAGGATTGGCTTATGTGGATGTCTGACGTGCTTTTTTGACATATAACAATGAATGACGAATGAATGATCGATATAATGAATGAGTTATCGGTTAATATTTATCGTCTCGTTTGTCGATATAGCTCGATACATTAAATTCTTTTATAGATCGACAAAGTATGTCGATTGATAAGTCCGCTCGCACTGCTGATAGTAAGGTACCTTCGCCCACGGAGACCCGCAACCCAAGAGTAGTTACAAGTGCGTTGTAGGCCTTTAACGTAGGAATATACTTTTTTTTTGGTGCGCATAAATACCGCAGGCGACAATTCGTTCCAAAGTTTGACTGGAAACTTCGAGAGAAACAGTACAGACTGCCAACCATCTAAGTGAAGATTTTTTGTCGCGTGGAATGATGGCGGAAAGAGGCGGCATCTATGAGTCCGGGTGGGTTATTGTTTAAGAAAAAATCTATCACGATCGCTTATAATTTGGCAGTCATTGCGCCGTGAAAATAAGACTGGCACAGGAAGTCGGCACGACTTCCTTTTATATAGGTGTGAAAAAATGGATGTACTGCGACCGACAACTTGTAAGCGATTGCGATAGATTTTTTTTTTTGACAATAACCCCCAAAGCATTCCCCGTAATAAATGCGATAGAAGATGCATGGTGAGGCGACATCTTAGGTACACACGCAGCGCCAAGGTATTAAGAGGATTTGAAATTTCCTGGCAGTCGACGATTCGAGTCGCTCTCCGTTGAATGCGGTCCAGTGGGAGAAGCTGGTAATTGGGGTGCCTCAGCCCAAAGATGAGAATAGTATACCATATGAGGCCGAACCTGCGCCTTGTTAAAGCTGAAGGCGGTGCGCCGAATTGAAATAGGTACTGTCTCGATCTATTGAGCAAACCAAGCTTCTTAGAAGCTAATTTAGCCTTACCCTCTAAGTGGCTACGGAACTGGACTTCGCTCGATATGTCGACACCAACGATTCCAATATTGGCTGAGGCACTCTGAAAGCGAGGAGATGCGATAAATGGCATTTTCTTAGCGGTGAACGCGCAAACCCGTGTCTTTGTAGGGTTGAAATAGACTAAATTAAGTCGACCCCAAGGGACTTTCTCTAATGAAGTTTCAATTTCAGACACAAGTTTATTCCGGCACTCAATGACGTTTTCCTGAGAAATGTTCGCACGGCCGTTATAGTAGGTGTCTTCTGTGCTGTCGTCTGCATAACAATGCATGTCGCTGATTTGCATCATATCATTAATATGCAGAAGAATTCTGCGCTATTGTTGCTATTTAAGCGTACGAAAAATAACAATCCCAATGTCGATCGATCGGAATTGATTCATGAGTACAGCCAGCCTACAGGCCGATAAGTCCCAACTTCCAGATATTTGGATCGACGAATCCATCTCAGCTGGGCAGCGTTCGGGAAGTCCTCGAGTGGCGGCTACGTACCGGGAGACTTAGCGTCGTAGGCCCCCCAAAAGGGGGACCGACGATCTGGTAAAGCGAAACCTACAAGGGAAATCCGCTGGGTGCGAGAAGCAGATGCAGGACCGATCGGTGTGTGTGTAGTTCCTTGGGGCAGGCCTATGTCTAACAGTGGGCGTTTCTTGGCTGAAATGATGATGATAATTTCTATTAAATTTAAACATATCAATGACCTGTAAGCGTAAATAGACATTTAGTATAATGATAAAAATAGTGAAGTCTTGTTGTGACTGTATAATGTAAACTTTGAGGTAGATTGCCTTAATCAGCCGTGAAATGTTATTGTCGATTTCGTAAGCCCGTGAAAAACATTGAACTGGCACACTGCAACCTATATAGGTACTGTTCATTTTGGATGATGTGCATACTTTCAATCGACAATCATTACTTAAGTAACTACTTACGTTGAATAATTCGTAATGTAAATTGGTGTAGTTATGCGTAAAGAAACGCTTATTCGTCCGTGATATTAACATATTCATTTAAATGTGAATAAGGATGGATGCTCGGTGACCCAGTGTAGGCATTTCACTCGACCTCATGAGGCGGCAAGAAGTTCGCCCTTAGTGCGCAGCGCACATTGTTCTACAAATAAATATAGTTCAGTGCGTAATCATTATTTTCATTAAATACTGCGTTATCAAGACAGTGAAGTTTTATAATTTGTGTTGATTAATAATATAAATACGTCATAGGTCAGCTCACAATCTTATCTTTTGCTGTTTAAATGTTTGTGCTTACATCTAGTGAAGTCAGTTAACTCGATTAAGTTATGAAAGTAGGTACATGGTTTAATAAGCTCTCGATAATTAACTCTTTCGGGTGGAAAAAAGTTTTTAAAAACACAGTGTGTAAACATAAATTTTAATTCATTTTAAACAGTTTTAGTGTACCCTTATTGCGATTATTGTGCGATCAAAAATGACTTTGCGTCGCAGTAAGGTAAGTAATTAATAATTTTATTTATAAATAGTCTACGATTAGAAAAAGATCCACAAAAATAATTCAATCATTTAAATCCATCTATGAAATAGAATCCTAACAGTAAAAGTTTCTTGGACTTGAAGAAGTGTTAGGTAGGTAAAATCTTTTCGGACCCAGCAATAATAGATTGTTTCCAAACTTCCTATACTATAGAAAATAAATGCAGCTAGGTACACCTACAACCAGCTTGAAAACTACTTCATAGTTATTTTATTGTACATAATTACAAGTCATGAATAGTAAATAACAATTAACATTTGTACAAAGGCAAGCTTATCTCATTAAGAGATCTCCTCCAGCTAACCCAAGCATAAGTTAGGATAAAATGTAATTAGCGGGATCATAGTGAACAGTACTAAGTTTATGGAATGAACGGTTATCCCAAAAATTATTTTTTCTCAAACATGCTCGGAAATGTAGCCATTATTGTAGTAAAAACAAGACACAAAGTTTGTAATTCTTGGCTCATGCATTACTTTACTGGCCTAGGCCAGGAAAGTAAGTATGAAAATACATTATTGGCCGCTGCTCCAATGTTTTTAATTTATCTATAACTTGAATTATGTAACTTATCATACAGCCAATTGCTACCACATTACAAAAAATGCACTCTTCGAGCATATATACAGCGTGTCGCATATCTCCCCATAAAAATTATAATATTTAATTTTATTTAAACTATCAAAAGTGCCAACCTAAAACTGTTCTAAAACTGAATTTTCAAAAATTTGACAATTACATTCGATTGATATGTCAAGTTATTAAAGTTGACACATTCTTTTCGGTTAAATGAATATTATAATTTTATGGGGAGTTATTATGAGACACGTTGTAAGTATTATGAATATGACAACAATTTTATTAAAATGTTGGTATGAAATCACACGAAATATGCCTAATTTTCGTTGCGAGAGAAAAAAATCATAATCTGCAGTACATATTACATTTTTTGCGTAAAATAAGTATGATTGGGCTTTGTTTCCTTTGCACTAATTGAAAATTAAAAAGTATGACTAAATGCTAGGCTACTTACTATAATTAATTAATTGCTTGATTTGTTTTTTATTCATATTATACTCATTTGTTTCCAATTCAATTCAATTTAAAATCTTTTTCTCAAACATGCTCGGAAATGTAGGCATTATTGTAGAAAAAAGAAGACACAAAGTTTGTAATTCTTGGTTCATGCATTACTTTATCGGCCTAGGCCAGGAAAGTAAGTATGAAAATACATTTTTGGCCGCTGCTCCAATGTTTTTTAATTTATCTATAACTTGAATTATGTAACTTGCATACAGCCAATTGCTACCACATTATAAAAAATGCACTCTTAGAGCATATACAACGTGTCTCATATCTCTCCATAAAAATATAATATTTAATTTCATTTAAACTCTCAAAAGTGCCAACCTAAAACTGTTCTAAAACTGAATTTTCAATTAAATTCGATTGATATGACAAGTGTTTAAAGTTGACACATTCTTTTCAGTTAAATGAATATTATAATTTTTATATATGGGGAGTTATTATGAGACACGTTGCAAGTATATGAATATGACAACAATTTTATAAAAATGTTGGTATGAAATCACACGAAAATATGATTAATTTTCGTTGCGAGAGAAAAAAGTAATAATCTGCAGTATTAAGTACATTTTTTGCGTAAAATATGATAGGGCTGTATTGGCTTTGTTTCCTTTGCACTAATTGAAAATTAATAAGTATTACTAAATGCTAGGCTACTATAATTATTTAATTGCTTGATTTGTTTTTTATTCATACTATACTCATTTGTTATTCCAATTCAATTTAATTCAAAATCTTTTATGCATACCATAATGTGTAAAATAGGTGGTTCACAAAAAATAAGATCATTATGGACCCGTTGGGCACGCAGTCGTTGAACAAGAGAGAGGAAGCTTATTATTATTAGGTACCTACTATTGTTTTACAGATCATAAAGCTAAATTATACGAAGATCACGGCAATTATAAATATTTGAATAAGTAAATAGACAACATTAAAAATATTTTAATATGAAAGGTTTTTATTTACTCGTATATGGTATTATTATTACACTGAATTTCATAATTAATTCCAGTATTACGTCTCTCATTATTTCCTCGCAATTATTGAGAAAAGCACTATACATACCTCGGCGGGAATGGGATTGGCGGACTCGTAATTATTGTCAAGGCCTCGCTCACGCTCGGTCTTGAAAGCATTACTCGTCCGTCAATCCCTAACTTCCCGGCCTCTGCAGTAATGTACTATTGCGTACCTACCAAATACACGCCAATAAATATATTATATATTTATACTGCTAGCGTTCATGCATTTATGGCGTGTCAACGACGCTTCAATAGCATTTCTTTTTGGGATAGTATTGGTTAACCGATAACTAACCAAAAGATAAAATAAATCAAACAAATCAAGCACTACTTATTGACTTATGAAGAAATTGTAAGTAATATTAATAAATTGCACCACGAAAAACGTACCTATATAAGTCACAAAAGCAGTTTTACTGAAACGCTATTAATGACACGACAAATAGGGAATGTAATGCCGAGTCGGGATTGCCATTTCGGGATCCCTCGAGATTAGAATTTTCAATCCCGCGGGATCCCGAATACCTACTTTTGTGTGTTTTTTTGTTGTTTATAGAGCTGAATAACAATTAGCGACAACGCTTTGCATTTTTATATCAGCAATTTTAATAAAATGTTTAGTATTCATTATCGGATCAAAGTTTTAGTAAGTAATAATATTTATTGTATATATTATAAAATAAAATAAATATTATTTCAATCTTGTTCACGTTTTTTTATTATTTGAATGTGACATGAAGATATGTTTTAACTACCTACTTACTAAAAGCTCTATAGAAATACACAAATTAAACATCCAAAACATAAAAATTAAATTATCCACTTAATCTATGCTGTTTAATCCCGAGAATTCCGTTCGATTTTTCGGTTCGGGATTGATGTTGTAAAATTCCTTGAGATTTCGCGGGATCGGGATTGCATTCCCTAACGATAACAACATTAAGGTCGAATTTCACCGACATTTAAACAGACGGTTAGAGTTAACTAACAATCGTTTTTGACACTTATCGTATGAGTGAAATGTCAAAAACTTGTTTGTTAGTTAATTAATCGCCTGTTTAAATATTGGTGAAATTGGACCTAAGATTAGCAGAATAAGATCGAATTTCACCAACATTTAACAGGCGGTTATAGTTAACAAACAACCGTTTTTTGACACTTATTGTATGAGTGAAATGTCAAAATCTTGTTAGTTAACTCACCACCTGTAGGTATATAATATATTGGTGAAATTGGACCTTAGGCCCCTTGTACATGTACATCATCGAATTAAAGTAAATTATATTTCATCGTATGATATGTAAGCATCAGCCAGTGTGGTATGAACGGAGCAGTAGACTTAATTCACCTGAGTGGTGGAAAATATAAGTAACTTTTTTTGTATAAGGATTTAACAATCGCGGTCCCCATGGTGATATTAAAGCGTATCGCATGTCCATTGTTTTTTCTGTTCCGTGATGGCTGACGCAATAAATCTGGCGATGACAGAAACTAAAAAATTTAGAGCTTTTAATTGACAAGTAATCATAATCATGCCAGTTTAGAATCCATGTGGTAAAAAGTAGTATAGATGTACAAACTGTTTAGGTATATTAGCTGTATCTAGCCTGCGCCATGTCGGGCCTTTGTGAAAGGCCCATCTCGAGTTGCGAAATTGTAAACCATCAGAGAAATTGTAATAGGGAAATAAAATGGGTAACTAGATAACCCTACCGGGGTGCGTTGCATTGAGCGTTGCCCGCGCGAGACCATAAAGTTCATCGTTAGACGTTAATTTTGAATTAGGTACTACGTATTTAATTAACACCCAAATAATTTTACAAATTATTACAACCCAAATAATGACTGAAACCTGTTTGTTGCCCACATAAAAATAAAGGTTCAGTATCTCTGGTTTATATCAAGCCGTGAAAACGTTACATATTCTAAAAATGTGTATTGTTACTTGTTATTTGAATGTATATGTTTTGAGGATCTTAATTTCTTCAAGAAACTGTATAAGAAATTGTATTAGGTGTTGGTGAAATGGCTAATAGAAAACCAGCACAAATTCCAAGCGGTGCGGTGCTGCAGCTCATCCCTGAGGTACAAGGAGCTGGAAGAGACCAACGCGCCGCCCGAGCTGGTGGCGACTCCGGCGCCCGAGCATAAGACGAGTCCTCACATTACACCTGATATCTCCTTTAGGGTAAGTTTTTGTTATTATTAAAAATAGACAATTTCATTTAAAAAAACAGAATATGAACAATCTTAGAGTTTGAAAGAGAAAGTGCATTTAGCTATTTTGTAACCGATGTGGAATGACAGATCAGCCATATATTGGATATTGGAATTCAGCCCCGGTATATTTTAAGTCTGCTTCAAACAGACCATACGTTATCATGTCAATCTAATATGTATGTTCGCTGGGGCAGCTAATACATAATAATAGCAAAGGCTTAAAAGTTAGAAGTTATAATTTTTATTGAAGTAGAAATTAACTCATATTGATCTCTGTTATTTTTCGTCTGAAATAACCTTTACGTGACCTTATATACTTATTACTACTACTTATAATATCATTGGATCGCGGTGGTCGATGTATTTGCTTACGAATCGAGCGATTTCCGTATGCACTATAGGTACCATGTTGTAGATATTATCTTTATGATAATATAATTATCAGATAGCGAGTGCACTTAAAAATCTTAAGCTAGATTTATAAACAAACACGTGTAGGTAGTTACTTCGACAACTGTGGCTACAAAACGTTCATGTTTCATACGACGTCAAAATAACAGAAAAACTGCTTTAAACAAATCATTTATTAATCATATCGTGGATTAGTGTAGTGTAGGTACGCTTCATCCATCTCACACACTCACTGCTAGGCTTCCTCCAGTAAGGGAGGATTTTCCACCACGCTGGCCCAGTGTCAGAGATTTAAATCATTTTAAATCTCTGCCCAGTGTGAGTTGGTGGGGAGCGCCATCGCCTTCTCTGTTAACCATAGGCGTAGGTATAACTTTTCGATGGTGCGGTAATGGTGAGGGTCCTTAGTATACACTGTTATAAATCCCGCTCCTTTTATAGTGTACACTGATATAAAACCTGCTACTTTTATCTACTTGGAAGGAAAAGTTCATTCTATCTAAAATCAATATAGATTTTCAATGGGGGGTGTCCTGACTCCAAGCCCCCCTTTACGTAGCTAAGGTCAATGCTGTTAACCCTTAACACCTATTGCTGCTATGCATTTATATTAATACCTTTCGTGGAATCGTTATTATGAACCCTGAATTGAACATACGTCTTAATAAATTATCAATATCTAATTTGTAGCATAGTGATATAAAAGGATATGTCCGATAAGAACTTCTTAATATCGTCGTTGTTTTCGGAATACCAAAAGTATGCGTGTATCGCACCACCCACATGACGACATAATGCCCTCAGTATTGGTTATCAACGGAGAAATGTTTTTGCTGTGATAAATTTATTTTTTACAGATTAAGTAATTATCAAAGATAAGACTAACACATTTTGATTAGGTACACATGTGCTTCTTAACAATAACATACTCGTAGATAAGTACGTTCATGCTTTTGCAGTTCACATCCAATTGATAATTTTATTCTATTTTAGTTAAGGTTTTCAACCTCCTTCGTGTTCTAGTGGTCAAAATCACCCGGTATTGATCAGGAGATCCGGGGTTCGACTCCCCCTGGGGTGCAGAAGTTTTTCTATTTAGTTACGTTGCTTCTGATCCCGCTTGGCTGGTTATTACCGTCTCATATATATTTCTCGCCATAGTAACAATGTTATAATACTTATATTTGTATTCCAACAATTTAAGATAACCAGATCCTTAGTTGTTGAGTCCAGATGAAGCTACTTCCATCTTCTACCTACTTTATCGTCAATTACGATTAGGTGAGATGAAAGCTTAGAACTTTTTTAGGTGGTTGGGTTGCTAGGTTGCTACGAAACAAAAATGACTTTATCATATTCCATTTATTTAAATAAGGCCCACGTTGGGCACCAGTATCGCTTGAAAGGGTAGTCACACGATCGGTGGGATTTCTGCGTTCGGTAAAATGGTTAATCCTGTTATTCGTGATGATGTGCACTCCTCTGCCGATAGCACGAATAATCAATTAAAAAAGAGTTACAGAAAGAGTTGCTCTTTCTAACTTCGTGCCGTGGGTTGGATTTTTGTCGCTGAGTCGACTCAAAGACTCACGGCACCGAGTTATCGGTTTTGTATTCTTAGGTTCTATTCTAAATTTGATTTGCTGGTAAAATGTTGAGTTTTAATCATAAGTTTATAGTATTTGCTTTATTTATTTATTTATTATAAACATAGTTTCCACAGCATAATTCTAGTTACATTTTAATTTGGTAAAAACATCTCTGTACATAAGCCAATAACGGAAACTTACTCTGTTAACTAAAAATACAAACATAAGGGTAAGTTGTATTAAAAAAAAAGAAATAAATATGAATCCACGAAAGCGAAGTACAGTTCATATTAGGAAAAGGTAAAAAGAAAAAAAAATATGTAAAAACGTGCCATAAATGTGTGTGTGTATGTGTGTGAGCGTGCGAGCGTGTGTATTGTGTGTGTGTGTGTGTGTGCACGTGAGCGGTTTTAATAATTAAGTGCGCAACTTAGCTACACAGGAGCCGGTCGCACAATCCACTACTTTAAGTATTAGTATAAGCGTAGGCTTACATGACATCTCCAGCTAATTAAATTATTTGTGCAAATATTTCTTATACATTTTTATTTCATGACTGTCTACAGAACTCGGTAAAATATTTTTTTCAAAAGAGCATATTTAATATACCATAGGAGCATCGGTGGCGTTATGGACTCGGTCCTGGCCTTCTAATCGGGAGTTCCGGTGTTCGATTCTGCCATGTACTAATGCGTTTTTCGTTTTTCGAATTTTATATTACATATATATATATTGTCCGACGTTCTTACGCGCGGTAAAGGAATACATCGTGAGGCAACCTGCATACATCTGCGAAGAAATCAAAAGGTGTATCTGAAGTCGATCTGCACTGGCCAGTGTGTTTAACTAAGGCCTAAACACCCTAACTTCGGGTACGTTCGAGTCCATCGGTGGGAATTATACACGGTGTTTCAAAATAACCAATAAATAATCAATTCGTTATTGAAAACTCATTATTAAAATGTCCCATCTCTAGCTGTTAATATACGTAATAAGATTACGTACTACGTATTACGTGTATTACGTACAAAATTCGCAATACTTTTTATTAACTCCCACATACAAATTGAATTTATACAATATTTATAAAAGTTTGTCTGATACTGTAAGGTTTTCAGTTCACATCAGTATAAGAATCTATCAAAATGTCCACTTGACTCCTAGTTATTTTGCAGGGGTATAACTGGCCCAGACATAAAAATACTTTAGGACGAGTGCGGCCTTAGCATTTTACCAAAAGGCACAACTCGCCTGCAGGCGATATTTTAAGAGGGCGACATGTACCCTAACCCATGTCATTCAACCCAAAATTGACATGTAAAGTCCATTCGCTTAAATACGGTCGCCTTTGTAGAGCGCCGCCTAGGCACTTGCCGGCTCTTATAAAAGGATACCGCCGCGTTAACAAAGGATGCCGCGTGGGACGCACACCCGTTAGTGAATATGGAGCGTCGGTGGCGCAGTGGACTCGGCACTTGCCTTCCAATCGGGGGGTCGGGGGTCGAGACCCGCCATGTACCAATGTGTTTTTCGTTTCGAATTTCATATGTACATTTGTCTGACGCTCCTACGGTGAAGGAAAATATCGTGAGGCAACCCGCATACATCTGCGAAGAAATTCAATGATGTATGTGAAGTCGACCAATCCGCACTGGGCCAGCGTGGTTGACTAAGGCCTAATCACCCTAATATAGGGTAGGCTCGAGCCCCTCGGTGGGGACGTGTATGGGCTGTGATGATGATGATGATGATGATGACATCGAAGCGGCATGTTGTTTGTTGACTCTGTTACGTATACCGAAAATGTTTTTTAGTACTTGGAAGGACAGTGAAGTGCCCCAAGATGAAACTTTATGTGAACCAACAACAAAAAAAGACGGGTGTTTTGGTAAACTTGTAAACAATTTATAATAAATGTCCATCGGTATTGTGTTGAAATTAATGTGTCTGCACCTATCATAGACACTTCAAAAATGGTGGGGATACCAAGAACTAGCGTTGGATCAATATTAAAAACAAGGCCATCAACACCAAAAAATCTATATTTTATTTTAGTCTAGATTCGGAACGTGATGATGTTGGATCTCCTATAATAAATACACGTGGTAATGACTGTGATACTACGAGAGGTGAAGAATAGTGTCTAATTTTACTTTACTACCGTGTACCTATTCATATTTTTCATTAAAATTCTCTTTGCTACCTTAGTTATATGTATTATTTATATTCGTATTTTATTACAATGACCACAATTGTGTGCGGGTGTACCGACACTATCTAAGCGAATGGACTATAAATCATAGTCAATTTTGGGTTGTATGATATTAAGTATAAACAGCTAGAGATGGAACATTTCAATAATGAGTTTTCAATAAAGAATTAATTATTTATAGGTTAATTTGAAACACCGTGTATATGAGCTGTGATGATGAATATGATATTATATTTGTGGTGTTTAGTATGAAGGTTCCTCATATTCTACTTTAAAATAGACTAAGTACCTATAACTTTAATTAGGTACGAGTATTTGATGACATATACGATGACGTCCTTGAATCGGCCTCGCTCGAAGTTGCTCAAAATTGGGCGAAGATTTCCTTGATGTGGCATCGAATTACATACCTACAACTAAAAAAACTGAAGGGTTTCACGAGGACATTCTCGAGGTGGTCTCGATTGAATCGAGAATGAGGAAGTTTCGAGAAAACGTCATAGAATAAGTTTGTAAGTCCTTATGTATTTTAGAAATTATGGTATACTAATGATAAGTTTTAGTGAGATAAAAACAAAAGTCAAGTACTAATAAGATTTGACAAAATATTTATCTATCCATTCAAATGGAATAATCGATAACTGGGTCATTCTATAAGTAGTTTATTTCCAATTTTATGAGATGTTTTCATGTTCCCAATTTATTCTGTTGTTTGTGAAACAGACCATTGACTCTCGTATTAGCGCTGGTATATTTTTAGGGTACCGTACTTCGAAAAGAAAGAACGGAACTTTGTTGTCTGTCCGTCCGTCCGTCTGTCTGTCAAGACCCTTTATCTCGGGAACGCGTGGAGGTATCGAGTTAAATTTAAATTAAAACCATAATACTCAGATCTACAGTCCCTTGAAGCTGTGAAAGAATCAAACATCTAAGTTAACGTAATAGTAGGACATTACGATATAAGTGCGGTATGGTGGTTATAACTCACGAGGCAGAATTTCAGCACGAGCCGAAGGCGAGGGCGTAATAGAGCTGAGCGTGTATAGCCAATATACGCACGTATAACGTATGACGATTTTCAACACACTTGTGAGAAAAAAATAGTTAATATAATAAACTGAATTTTTGAATTAAATAACACAAATCATTGTTAATTTGTAGACAAAACTAAATAATGGTATGAAAATAATCGTTTGAAAAATAATGTAGTTCGTTGACGTCTTTAGTCATAGTACATTACTGCCGCGGCCGGCAAGTGCAGCATTGCCGGATTCTATGATGCGCGCCTCGGCTATAGCACACGCGTGTTTTATGAGCTGCTTTATGTATCTAAAGCCGGTCAAATTAGATCTACTTTACGAGCAAGTGTGTTGAAAAAAGATACGGTCGTTTATGCAAAAACGTTTATTTTGACACTCTCAAGGGAATCAGAGTTTATAGGGTAAGTACCTCCCGTTGAACCAGAATCATGAAATTTGGTAACAGGCAAGGTCTTATAGCATATAGGTATTAAGGAAAAAATCTGAAAACCGGAAATTTGAACATAGTCAGGAAGTTAGAGAAGTTTGTACGGAGCCCTCGGTGCGTGACTTCGACTCGCACTCGACTAGTTTTCTTAACCTTTATCTGGTTGCGACCGAATGAGTGCTTGTTTACTCCTAAGTCTGTGTTATCTGGTTGACGCTAGTGCAGCGCAATGATTTGTCGGCGAAACATGCCGAGGGACACGTGACTTACGTCAAACTACATTTTGCTAGCTTTCAGTGGCCGGCGGCTTTACTGCCTATCTCATTCGCCATCGTTTTCTTGCCATAATCGCTTAGAGCAAGGTTGAAACAATACCTGTTGAAACAGAGATAGTGCTATTATATAGCGCTGTCTCGCTCTCACTGCGGTGTTAATATTATGCGAACATCCAAACGTTATTTCACTCCGCTTAAGAGGAAACACTAAGGCCCGTTTTTTCATACAAACGCAGGCTACTACAAACACAAAGTAGAGATCGACCTTAAGATGCAGTTTTGACGTTTAATGTTACATTCTGACTAAAGCAAACGATAGATTACTTATTCTTGAGATAAAATCTATACTTACTAATATTATAAAGCTGAAGAGTTTATTTGATTGTTTGTTTTTTTGGTTGAACACGCTAATCTCAGGAGCTATTGGTTCAAATTTAAAAAATATTTCTCTGTTGGATAGTCAATTTATCGAGGAAGGCTTTGGGCTATATAGCATCACGCTACGATTAAAATCAATGAAAAATGTTGAAAAAAAGGGAAAAAATATATGGCGAAACGTAGTTCGCGGGTATAGGAGAAAGTCCCATCTACAGACGCATGCACAGCCGTAACCGCTTATGGTAGAACAGTTGTTTTAATTCAAAATGCGGACGCGCACTAAGAAAGGATTTTAAAAAAATGTAACCCTAAATGAATGAAATAGGGGTTGCAAGTTTGTATGGAAAAATCTTTAAATTAGCAACGATTGTGATAAAACTTAAGGGCCCACCATCCGCGCGAGCCCGAGCTAGTTTAGGTAAATTTCTCTAGTCTCTGTTTGTGTGCGTCGCTCACGCACACAAGCGCACTCGGTCGCGCAATCGGTACGGCCGCCTAGCAAAATATCGTAGATGTTAATTTTGAATTTAATAGGTGTTTATTATTTACTGTGTTATACTATAGTAAATACAGGGATGTGTTTGATCAACTTTTATTTTTACAAGCTTTTATTTAGCTTGCACTGTATGTATGTATGTAGATTTGACCACTTCTCGGTTTTCGAATTGGCTGAAATTTTGCACATAATAATATGTATACCGTGACAATGCAATGTTATGATAACATGGAGCTGATCTGATGAAGGAACTGGACGGTGGCCATAGGAACTCCGTAATAAAATGACGCAACCCTATCGAGTTTGGGCTCGTTTGATTCGTTATGACGAGTACTTTGGTCCTATATGGTAACCAGGGTCTGATGCTGGAGCTGGAAGGTGGCCATAGGACTTCCGCAATAAAACGACATAACCCTATCGAGTTTGGGCTCGTTTGATTCGTAATGACGAGTACTTTGGTCCTATATGGTAACCAGGGTCTGATGCTGGAGCTGAAAGGTGGCCATAGGACCTCCGCAATAAAACGACATAACCCTATCGAGTTTGGGCTCGTTTGATTCGTAATGACGAGGACTTTGGTTCTATATGGTAACCAGGGTCTGATGCTGGAGCTGGAAGGTGGCCATAGGAACTCCGCAATAAAACGACACAACCTCATTGAGTTTGTGCTCATTTGATTTTATTGACGAGTACTTTGGTCCTATATGGTAACCAGGGTCTGATGCTGGAGCTGGAATGTGGCCATAGGACCTCCGCAATTAAAGGACGTAACCCTATCGAGTTTGGGCTCGTTTGATTCGTAATGACGAGGACTTTGGTCCTATATGGTAATCTGGGTCTGATGCTGGAGCTGGAAGGTGGCCATAGGAACTCCGCAATAAAACGACACAACCCCATCGAGTTTGGGCTCGTTTGATTCGTAATGACGAGTACTTTGGTCGAGTTTCGTAATGGCGGCCATGCGATTACAAAATGATAAAATATAAAATAATAGTAAAAAGAATTTTAAAATAAAGTCGCCCCACACTAGGATTTTATTTTAAAGCCCTAATAAGACGAAAATAAATTTTAGTTTATTACATGATACATCTAATATATAAAATTCTCGTGTCACAGTGTTTGTTACAGAACTCCTCCAAAACGGCTTGACCGATCTTTATGAAATGTTTTGTGTATTCAGTAGGTCTGAGAATAGGTCGTAGGCTATTTTTTATTACGGCGAAACGTTAGTTCGCCGTTATTATAGCGAAACGTAGTTCACCGGCACAGCTAGTTTTTAATAAAATATAAAAGCTTGTCGCAAGATTTACCCATTTTATAAAAAAGAAATATTTTTTTCTTTGAATTACCAATATTTATTTATTTAAGGCTTACCAAGTAAATACATACGGGCAAGGTACTTAAACAGTTTTTTTTATGGAGGGCCTGGCAAATGACCTCCTCCCGCCTGATGTTAAGCGGTGAAAGAGAAATGAGTTGACAGATAGAGGTGGGAGGACATCCACTATCCAACCTGCCCGCCCCTTGCCGGCCTAAAAGATGTTTTTCACACCTCTTTTGAAGGAACCCATGTTGTAGGATGGAGGAAACACGTGCGCAGGTAGAGAATTCCAAGTGTGGGATGAACGACAGAAGAGTTACCAGAGGGAGACTCTGTACCAAGGTCGTGTGCTTGGGTACCTCCGTCTTACCTATTTCTGCCGCAAAGCAGCAGTGCTTGCATTGCTGTGTTCCGGTTTGAAGGGTAAGATATGCTCTAAAACAAAGGCAATGCTCGTCCAAACCTTAATTTTCCCATTAATCGACCATGGTGATGTGTGCTATCTCGACCTGAATGCAGATCTCTTAAATAAACTTGACCGACTTTTGAATTACTGCATTCGGTTCGTTTTCAATCTTCGTAAGTTTGACCACATATCTGCTCATCGTAATTTTCTGAAATGGATGCCTATTCGACAACGGAGGAAGATGAGGGCGCTTACTACTCTTTTTTCTCTGCTTCATTCCCCACAGTCCCCCACATATTTAAAATCCCATTTCCAGTACTTGTGTACTTCTCACGATAGGAATCTTCGCTCTTCTTTCAATCGATTGCTGAAGTGTCCCTCTCATCATTCTGATGCCGTCCATTCTTCTTTCTTTGTGCAATCGATTATCTCCTGGAACTCTCTTCCTCCTGACTTAAGATTGTCTGAATGTAGTTTGCATGTATTCAAGAGGAGACTGCGTATTTTTCTGTCGGATGACCATCAATGACCTTTGGCTACACGACAATACCTACTACCTCTCCATTTGCAGAATTTACAGATTCATTAAACTTTTCATTCGACGATATATATTTAAGATATATATATATATATGTATATTTATTATAATATTTATGTAAATTTATAATTTATTTGTATGTATAGTGTTTATTTGTATTTATGTCTATCATAGTTTGTTTATGTGTATTCTAAATACTTTTTTACCTATCTAAATTTCTTTTTACATCTACCTCGTGACTCTCAGAATCATCCTAAGGTCGTCTGGCAGAAGATGCCTATGACATTAAGTCCGCCTTGTACACAATTGTACTAAAGAATTAATAAATAAATAAATAAATAAATATGGCACTGAAATTACTGGGTACCGTGACTTTACATCTTAAGTCACAAGTTGGCAACGTACACTGTGGCCCTTGTGGGGGTTGCAGTTTTACTGCGAATGTCACACGAGACACATGTATTATAGGTGACTGTTACCACTTACCATCAGGTGGGCAGTTTGCTTTTTTGCCAACTTAGTAGCAATAAAAAAAAGAAGAAGGAATCTTGGAATTTCTTGGTACGGTGTGAAAAGGAGGATACAGTGTAAGGATGACTCCGTAGACCCTTACGCGTGTTTCTGTAAAGGAATGGAGAGGGAGGGATAAGGTTAAAGAGCTCCTCAGAGCATTCCCCGTGGAACATTCGGTAAAAGGCGCTAAGAGAGGCGATGTCACGTCGAATTTGTAGAGGCTCGAGGGTGTTAGTTGCCTCTACATCGCCAATTATTCGAATAGCGCGACGCTGCAATTTGTCCAGAGCATCGAGGAGGTACTGAGCGGAGCCGGAGTGCGAGCATTCCACGCAAGACCTAACCTGAGTTTTATACAACAGGCATAGTTGGTCCGGCGCAAAATACCTACGCACCTTGTTCAGGACACCGAGTTTCCGTGAGGCAGCAGTTATAACGGATTCCAGTTTTTCAAAAAAGGGATCATATATGCATTTAAATTTCAGGACTGCACAGCATTGTCATGTGTGTATGACAATGCCGTACAAAACGTTATTTATTACAAAAAAATAAATATTGTTTTATTGTTTATCCTAATTCTAGCACAAGCTTTTATATTTTTATAAGAAAATATATCTTGTAATAAATTAAACTTTATTTTCCTCTTTTAAGGCATTATAATATAAGCTTGTTTTTAAAAAAACTTTTTTTAAACTAGTTACTCAAATAATACGAAATATTTTAATGATTACCGAGTTCTTTATTGTTAGTTGTATCTACAAATTATTTTATATAATATACATATAATAATTTAGTAATAAACAAATATGAAATGAATATTTTATTGTGCTCAACGCACTTTTTAGTGCATTGAAGCCATTCGCTAGATTGTAATAAAAAAAAAATTAAAGTTTATTTTCTTTTTTTAGGACATTAAAATAAAAGCTTGTTTTTAAAAATCTTTTGTGATAGCGGCCATCTTGTTTTAGTTTTTTTCATGGTGTACTGTATTTTACGAACTTTCATTTGATACCCCATATACAGACCCATATTGTGGGGATTGTACATAAAAATAATCTGTCAATTTGCGACGGCGGCCATCTTGTATTAGATTGTCTTTCAGAATATACTATATTCTACAATTCAAGCTCTTTCATTTAACACCTAAATTGGGGAAGGTCGCACAAAAGAAATTGATGGGGTTGCGTATGGATATTATCTAGGCTAGGCTCAAAGTACTCATCAAGAAAAATCATATAGGACCGAAGTACTCGTCAATACGAATCAAACAAGCCCAAACTCGATGAGGTTGCGTCGTTTAATTTCGGAGTTCCTTTGGCCACCTTCCAACTCCAGCATCAGACCCTGGTTACCATATAGGACCAAAGTACTCGTCAATACGAATCAAACGAGCCCAAACTCGATGGGATTGTGTCGTTTTATTGCGGAGTTCCTATGGCTACCTTCCAGCTCCAGCATCAGACCCTGGTTACCATGTAGGACCAAAGTACTCGTTAATACGAATCAAACAAACCCAAACTCGATGGGATTGTGTCGTTTTATTGCGGAGTTCCTATGGCTACCTTCCAGCTCCAGCATCAGACCCTGGTTACCATGTAGGACCAAAGTACTCGTCAATACGAATCAAACAAACCCAAACTTGATGGGGTTGTGTCGTTTTATTGCGGAGTTCCTATGGCCAGCTTCCAGTTCCAGTATCAGACCCTGGTTACCACATAGGACCAAAGTACTCGTCAATACGAATCAAACAAGCCCAAACTCGATGGGATTGTGTCGTTTTATTGCCGAGTTCCTTTGGCCATCTTCCAGCTCCAGCATCAGACCCTGGTTACCATGTAGGACCAAAGTACTCGTCAATACGAATCAAACGAGCCCAAACTTGATGGGATTGTGTCGTTTTATTGCGGAGTTCCTATGGCTACCTTCCAGCTCCAGCATCAGACCCTGGTTACCACATAGGTCCAAAGTACTCGTCAATACGGATCAAACAAGCCCAAACTCGATGGGATTGTGTTGTTTTATTGCGGAGTTCCTTTTGCTATCTTCCAGCTCCAGCATCAGACCCTGGTTACCATGTAGGACCAAAGTACTCGTCAATACAATTCAAACGAGCCCAAACTCGATGGGGTTGCGTTGTTTGATTGCGGAGTTCCTATGGCCACCTTCCAGTTCCAGGATCAGACCCTGGTTACCATATAGGACCAAAGCGCTCGTCAATACAATTGAAACGAGCCCAAACTCAATGGGGTTGCGTTGTTTGATTGCGGAGTTCCTTTGGCTACCTTCCAGCTCCAGCATCAGACCCTGGTTACCACATAGGACCAAAGTACTCGTCAATACAATTCAAACGAGCCCAAACTCGATGGGGTTGCGTTGTTTGATTGCGGAGTTCCTATGGCCACCTTCCAGTTCCAGGATCAGACCCTGGTTACCATATAGGACCAAAGCGCTCGTCAATACAATTGAAACGAGCCCAAACTCGATGGGATTGTGTCGTTTTATTGCGGAGTTCCTATGGCTACCTTCCAGATCCAGCATCAGACCCTGGTTACCATGTAGGACCAAAGTACTCGTCAATACGAATCAAACAAACCCAAACTTGATGGGGTTGTGTCGTTTTATTGCGGAGTTCCTATGGCCAGCTTCCAGTCCCAGTATCAGACCCTGGTTACCACATAGGACCAAAGTACTCGTCAATACGAATCAAACTCGATGGGATTGTGTTGTTTTATTGCGGAGTTCCTTTTGCTATCTTCCAGCTCCAGCATCAGACCCTGGTTACCATGTAGGACCAAAGTACTCGTCAATACGAATCAAACGAGCCCAAACTTGATGGGGTTGTATCGTTTTATTGCGGAGTTCCTATGGCCACCTTCCAGTTCCAGCATCAGACCCTGGTTACCATATAGGACCAAAGTACTCGTCAATACGAATCAAACGAGCCCAAACTCGATGGGAATGAATTGTTTGATTGCGGAGTTCCTATGGCCACCTTCCAGTTCCAGCATCAGACCCTGTTTACCATATAGGATTAAAGTATTCGTCAATACGAATCAAGCAAGCCCAAACGCGATGGGGTTGCGTTGTTTGATTGCGGAGTTCCTATGGTCACCTTCCAGATCCAGCATCAGACCCTGGTTACCATATAGGATCAAAGTACTCGTCAATACGAATCAAACGAGCCTAAACTCGATGGGGTTGCATTGTTTGATTGCGGAGTTTCTATGGCAACTTTCCAGATTCAGCATCAGACCCTGGTTACCATATAGGATCAAAGTTCTCGTCAATACGAATCAAACGAGCTCAAACTCGATGGGGCTATGTCGTTTTATTGCGGAGTTCCTATGGCCACCTTTCAGCTCCAACATCAGATCAGCTCCATGTCGTCATCATAATATATTTATACATATGCATGCAAAATTTCAGCTTAATCGGAAACAGGGAAGTGAGTCAAACAAATTTAACTCGCAAGATTAGACCCGAACATGCAAAAGATAAATAAAAGCTTGTAAAAAGGTTGAAGGTTTTTCGTACGGCAGCCACAAATAATAAAATTGTCAGTTATCAACTTCTCCGATTACTCCGTAGGACTTCGCGTCGTATACATACACAAATAATTACGTAACCGGGAGCTAGCTCAAAGCGACGTGGTCTCACTTCGAGTCTTGATTGCACACTGAATTTCGACGCGCCCGAGCCAAGTATTTGTAAGAAAATCGATAAATGTATGTAAAAAATTTCATATAAAAATCAATATACGATAATTTAAAAAAATACCACGGTGTCAGTGTTTTGCATACCCTTGTTCTATATATTTGTTAAATGAAAATACAATAGGGTTAATTAATGAAGCTAAAAATCACGAACGGTATATGTGTGTAACCCAAATTTTAAGTAAAATTGATGCTATTTTTTAACGAAATGGTATGTAAATTTGAAAAATGGTGACGGTGATTGTGTAAGCACATAATTTAAGAATTTAAATTTATTTTTTCCCGGTCAGTTAACTGGAACGTTAACGTAAAATATCAAAAACGCCAACGGCCTTTTTGCTATTTTTCGCGCCATGGGCCCTTAAGATTCATTCTCCTAAAAACATTTCATTGAATACGTGTTTCATGGTTTATTGGAATTCACTCCCTTAGGGTGCAAAGGAGGGGAACATATAAAATTCCCACGGGAAAACAACAATAGCGCGGGCGAAGCCGCGAGCGGAAAGCTAGTTATTAATAAGAGCCATAGTCTCCTGTTTCCTTCCTGGATAATGGCGATAGAATTTTATTTTCAAAATAAACTTAAAAAATTTGCCAGATTTTCCGCTTAGTATATTCAAACGAGGCGCAGGACCGATCAGTTTGGAGATCCCTGGGGAAGGCCTATGACCAACAGTGGGCGCCTCTTGGCTGAAAGAGACGCCCACTTACCAACATCCAGTAAACTTTTAAAATCATGTGAAACAAGCAAAACAGAAACATAGCCAATTCCATTCCCTAATTTTTAATACAAAATGTAATAAATCTTTCTTGTTTTATAAGAGAACCCCTGTTACTACTTACGTATCTATTTCTTGTACTTCCTTACATATCATAAAACAAAGTCCCCCGCCGCGTCTGTCTGTCTGTTCGCGATTAACTCAAAAACTACTGCACCGATTTTCAAGCGGGTTTCACCACTCGATAGCGTGATTCTCGAGGAAGGTTTTAGTATATAATTTGTTAAGTTTTTGTATTTATTTCTGTGTACATTAACGATATTTGTTGAAGATGCCGGGAAAAAATAAATTAAGGCGAAACGTAGTTCGCGGGCACAGCTAGTTTATTATACCAATTATATTTCACCAAGGATGTGTTCTTGGTCAAATGTGGGAGCGGTGTGAGTTCTGGCTCTTAAAATGTGATGGTCCTTCCACAGTACGAAGACCTGAGAGTCAGCCTGGCTGCGCCGTACCAGCTGAGGCCGAAGCCGGAAGTAGCGGATCTCGGATTCGGCAAGTTCTTCACGGACCACATGCTCAAAGTACATTACCAGTCGACGCTGGGCGGCTGGCAGAAGCCAGAGATAACGCCGTTCGAGAACCTGAGCATGCACCCAGCTGCCAAAGCGCTCCATTATGCAGTTCAGGTATGAAGTCAACATTTCCGCAAACTTTCGAATATTTGGTTAGATCAGTGCTTTTCATATGGGCGGCAAGAGCACGGGCTAAAGATGAGAACGTCTGGCTATTTTGTAATGTGAATATCGCGACACAGCATCTGCCTAGAAAATGGAATACCGTCTGCATTCTCTGGGCCCACTTATGTGGACACTGAAATAAGTTTTTTCCCTATATGCACTAGGAAGATTATAAAAAATTTGTGATGAGCATAGTGTTTGGAAAACGCTGGGTTAGATAATTACGGGGAATACCTACTCGTGATAATTTAGCAGGTATTTTTGCGAATATAATAAATAAGTGGGGCTTCATAAAAAAAATAAAGCATTTTTTTAATATTGTAAAATAGAGAAGTTCTTATATCTACATTCATACTTACCAAGGCAAAATCACATCTAACCGTTATATTGAAATGTTAAAATACTGGAGTTAATGTCATATTAAACTTAGATGATAAGATGCGTCAACAGTATCCAGTTCATAATTGTGCTCAAATAATATTTATTGATTGATCAAGCAAAGCTCGTATAACCGTCATCATTATTTATCGAACTATAAACATGCAGCATATCAGTGTTTTCGAGTTCTCCGCCTAACGCACATACTTGAGAAATGGTCTTTAAGGCCATGGAGTAAAAACTGCTCCTTGCCCAGGAGTAAAGCCGCTTGTGTACCTACGTTAAAAAAAAGAAAAACATGTTTTTCATTCACCATTAAGAAATCGAACAACAACAGACGTTATTATAAGCTTGTTTGCAACTATTTGTTGGTATCGTACTTCAGTACTATCAGCTACAAATAACATTAATCTCTGTTGACTTATGGAGAAGCTGTAGTATGAATTTTTTGAACTTCGATAGGGTTTAAGAATGAATGAAGCAATTTTATTGATGCGATAATGCGAAACGATTATTCCCGTAACGTCAACAGAATTGCGGCCCAGCCCCCCTAGACAAATGCCACACGCTATCTTTTCCGCAGTCGTTCCTCAGACAAAATGTATCGAGATGACATTAGCTGCGGAAAAAATAGTGTGAGGTTGTCGTAAGCTAATGTCATTTAAATACATTTTTTCTGCGGAACTACTGCGAAAAAGTTAGCGTGTGGCATTTGTCTAGGGCCTTAGTTCTGTCGCAACAACGTTGGCTCGACTTCGACTCAATGTAATGCAAGTCAGTTTTCGGTACCAGACCCCTTAAACAAAAGCCGCACGTTTATTTTTCCGCAGTCCTGCAGAAAAAATGTATGGGGATGACATTAGCTGCGGAAAAAATTGCGTGACGTCGTCACAGGCTAATGTCATTTCCATACATGTTTTCTGCGGAACGACTGCGGAAAATTAAACGTGCGGCTTTTGTCTAAGGGGGCAGCCCCCTTAGCCAAGATGTCTTTCGATAATCGCTAACGCAATCGCTAAATGAACAATGTATAAGATTTGACAATTGCGCTCGAAAGCTAGGCGAGGGCTTATGTCAAATCGCATACATTTTCCTTTTAGCAATTGCGTTGGCGATTATCGAAATGCGTCTTGTCTAGGGGGGCAGTACTGCCGCTGAACAATCCAACCATTGTGAATGCGCTTTCGCAATAGTTCGAAGAAGATTGCTGCTTTTGAAAACTTGAAATATGTAAATTCACTAGTCGAAACTCGTACATTTACCTCCTTAACAAGTTTTAAAAATAATAACTTTTTGGAGTTTTTATTTCGTTTATTCGGGGAAATTGTACCTGCAGAATTATTAAATTTACAGAACCTTTAGAAATGCCTCTGTGGTCTAGTGGTTGATAACACCTGATATTGATCGGGAGGCCCAGTGTTCGATTCCCTATGGGGGCAGAAGTATTTCTAACTGGTTTGGTTGGTGGTAGGGTTTCTAAGTCCGCCTGGCTAGTTACCACCATCTTACCTAAGTTTGTCGTCATAACAACAATATTAATAACATCACCATGTTTAGGTAAGATAGCTAACTATTTCACTTGCCAATGCCCAAGATCACCATCGACCATCAAACAAAAATCGAGTGAAGTTTTCGTATTGTTAGAAATTTCCCTTATTGTTAGGTTGGTATATGAACAGTGCGCGGCTCGCATTTTTTTCTTAATACAACAGTTATTTTGTAATAGGTACCTACTGCAAAATAAATTAGTGATTCAGAATATACATAAAAATATTTTTATTTCAGTAAATAATATAACCAGAAATGCACCAACTTGGCCCGCCATATATTTCGTTAGTAAATATTGGACACGCGAAGGAAAATGTTTCCCCCATCTCCCAAATTGATAAGGAGAGCGGCGGGATAACTCGTGCCTAGAACCTACCTTATTATTTTTTAGCTTTTTTGTACTGTATTATCTACGTCATCATTATTTTTCTTATCAATAAAACTGTTTAATTCAAGTAGTATATAGATTACCTATTGCCTTTTAAATTTGAAATATTTATATATGCAAAGCACATTTAAATTCTTCTTTTATTTCCAGTTGTTCGAAGGAATGAAAGCGTACAGAGGCAAGGACGACAAGATTCGGTTGTTTCGACCGGAACTGAACATGCACAGGATGAACCTAGCTGCGCAGCGGTCGAGCCTGCCCATGTTCGATGGAGAAGAGCTCGTCAAGTGCATATCGCGGTTGGTGCAAATTGACCAAGAGTGGGTTCCACACTCGGAGAATTCCACGCTCTACATACGACCTACGCTTATAGGCATGGAGGTAAGACATTTTTTAAATTGATTCTAATAATAATTAAAAAAATAGGATAGGTTAGGCAAAATTTCGACCAGCTCGTTTAAAACTACATTATGTATGGTTAGCGACTAACGCGGTGTACAATTTATTACTTAGGTTATCTTAATAGTGAATTCGATTATCTAAGAGCAAATTCAAATACAGTTCATTAATTTAATAAGTTTCACGTTTTTATGAGCAAAGTCAATGTCGTTTTTTGTTGACTGTACAGATATATTTTGACATTTGTAGTATGAAGTTTGCCACAAGGGGGGCAATCGCAGTTTCCCATCCCCGGAGTGCGTTTAGAGCCTTCGCGCGATGTACAACTTTTCGCTCTAACCCCGTTCAATGCCTTCGAGCGTGAGGCGCGGGTGAAACTCAAACAACGTTCGAGACCTTCGAGTGTCAGAGCGAGTTACAACCGAACAACCATCGAATTTGATGGTTGTAAAACGCTCTAACGCATAAACCATGAAACACGTGTTCAATGAAATGCCTTTAAGAGCATGAATATCTAGTTTTATCAAAATCCTTGCTAATTTAAAGATTTTTCCATACAAACTTGCAACCCCTATTTCATCCTTTTAGGTGTAGGTTATTTTTTTTTATGTAAAGTATGTAAGTCAATTAAAGCACAAGATCATTTCTACCTATCCATTACCTTCAACAAAAATTGCAGTATAAACTAAAGTATTTAATGCGAGAAGCCAATGACGAGTTTGTTTCAAAATTAATGAAATTTAAATTTAATTCTTTTGTTCTTTCGGCGATACCGTTAGAAACTATGAATAAACCGTTAACAATGATTTCACACGCATAACGCGTAAAATAAAATCTCATTCAAAAATGCGTATAAAACAAAAAACTAAACTTTTGGAAATAATATAAATCTAATATGAAGTTACACCCAATAACAACTGTGATAATAAATTTATCTGAGTATTTCTATCTGACTAATTCATTTAGTTATCTAATATTTATATAACATTGTTTTTGAAATTCCTTAATGTTTATTACATAAACCTATCTATCAGATTCTGTTGGCGAAATGAAACTTTTTCTGATAAAAAAGGTAGCATTTGACGTTTTGACAATTTACAAAGGAATGTTTCGCTAGGTAATTCTAATCACTCTTTAAGTGATGACTCATTAAATTCTGCCGATTAGCACCGTGTCCCGTTCGAACTATTACCGAGAAATTTTATTTTTTCCAACAATAAACAAAAATTGGTTTGCACTACTCATGTCCAAATTATAATAATGTCCAAAAATAAAAATGACCAAAAATAAAAATGTCAAAAAAGAAAAATGACAAAAATGATATGTAAAAAAAATGACAATTAATAATAATGTACAATATACATTCAAAAAATACGTAAAATATTTGACTATTGTCAGAAGCCGGCCAAATACGAGTCAGAATCGTTCACACACTTACCTACATTTTATCAGCACAATTCAAATCGGTTGCGTGCGTTTTTATGGTAAAACTTAAAACCTCCGCAGGCCGGTTTAGTAATTAACCCCTAAGCAAATTAAAAAACTCCCGACACAAAAACCTCCAAAAAGTAAATAATAAAATTACGGCCCTTTAACTTTGATATAATGTCTAGTAATTATTTGATTCAAGCGCGCGTCGTCACCTCGTCGGGGGACCACTATTAATTTATTGAATTATTTCCGACCAAATCTTAAACGCATACTGGATATATTATTCGGTCACGGCGGTCAATCTCAACAGAGACTAGCCATCCGCCCGCACAAGTCGTGCATCGGGCACGTGCAGCCATAATATTTGTTCGTGAAGATGGATGCAGAATATTATACCGTAAGATTTTAATTGCTCTCATAATTAAGTCCATGTCTAGCCTCTACTTTATCGAACAAATACCTACCCATCTATAATCCTATAAATATTTTGTAGGGTAAATAAAATTTGATAATAATTGTGAAAAATACACGGTGTTACAAACATACACGTAAAGCGGAAAGGGAATTAAATAGTTCCTTATAAAGAGTCCATTTACAATATTTGAAAACCTTGTGAATTAGAAGCACTTTATGGCCAAAACATTGATTTGATTTTTCATTGATGTGCAAACCCTATTCAGTAAAATTAAAGAGAACTACGCAGAATAATAGGTGCGGTGCTCCGGTTCTCTGACATGACAGCTTACTAGGGTTGACAATATTTTTGGCTTTGATAATAATTTATTATTCTTTTACGTGCTATTTTGTGACTCGTTGCAAAAAACCTGTGGAGGTGTACAACCAGTTCCAGTTTGCAGGAACACGAACACATAGATACAACAAATGTGTTTCATTTAACCATCACCACTTTGCTGGTGCTGACATCTGATATTAGCTTCATTATGCGTTTCTTTTAAAAAATGTTGACATTTTTAGCCGCGCTAATTGTTACAAATGAAACGGTATGAACTGATTTTTCGTGCTAAATTTTGACGTCTCACCTACTTAGTCCAGTAACAATATTTCTAATAATATAAATCAAAATCGGCTAAAACTATAAATATCATTCAATTTAATAATGAAATCCACTAAAAAATCTTTTTGATTCATAAAAAAAAGTATCCAAATGTCAAATTTGAAAGCTGTCAAAAAATGGTATTGGAGGACCCATATTACAGCAGCAAAAATGTTTATGTGGAACATACGAAACCAGCACGAAATGTTAACACCAAAGCCAAATGAAACGCGTTGATGCTAAAAATGTTGAAAATGTTGCAAATCCGTGCTTAACTGGAACGGACCTAATATAACGTGTATAATTTGGCGGTATTTTCTGTGGTCGTGTCCCATAAACCCTACGCCTCGCAACTCCTAAAACATTCAATTAATTTCAGCCCACGTTCGGAGTGCAGGCGCCCGACTCGGCGCTGCTGTTCGTGATACTGAGTCCGGTGAGCGCGTACTACAAGACCAGCAACGACGGCGCCGTGTCTATATACGCGGACCCCAGCGTGGTGCGCGCGTTCCCGGGCGGCGCCGGGAACAGGAAAGTGGGCTCCAACTACGGCCCCACGATCGGTGAGTTACCATCACCATCCCTACCGATACAGGGTTATTTTCGAAGCATCAGCCAAATATTGTGTGTTTGTTCAATCAAACAAGCAAACTAAACAACTTTTACTACGGGACTATAATCTTGAAATCACAATAAAAAGCAGTAGCAATTTGCACAGACTATTTTATTTCGCGATTTCATTATTGGTCCCACAGTAAAAGTTGTTAAGGTTGCTTGTCTGAACAAGCACACAAAATTTGGCTCCCGCTTCAAAGGTAACCTTGTGTACTGGGTTACTTTTTAATCACCCTGGAAAATTTAAGAGACGCTTCAGGACAAGATAGTAGAATGATTGAAATATTAATAAAAAAATAACTCACTTATTAAATTTGATATACATTTTCTAAAAAATAATTAAATAATAAATATTACAAAAAATAAAAATATTCAAACTGTACAAAACTAGTGCAGTGCAGTATTTTTTTAATATTTTTCTCGCGCGAGCAACGGTCAATATAACGCACCCCGCAGGCTTATTACGGAAAAAAAGCAACCGGTTGATTTAAACAATCGGTCGCTGTGTCAGGGGGGTTTCACCATAAGAATAAACAAGTATAGAAGCGAATCTCCTTTGTGGGTGCACCAAATGCCGCTATTTGCATACCTACAGCGCCCTTCCTCCTGTAACGCCCCGCAGTAGTCTGCGGGCGCCGCTAGGGTCACCACATGGACGTATGGTGACCACTACAATATTTTTTATATAGGTACCTCCATATTTTACATTAAATGAGAAACTGAGTATACACCGAGTCTTATTGATTTTGTACTTCAAGTGTAGCGAGCGAGCGACTATCTTTAGCAATAGTACCCACATTTTTAGTTTTTTTGATTCCGTAGTTATAAGAACCTGCCTATTTTTGATTAATTGAGCTTAATCCCTACAACTTAGAGAACAAAATCATTAAAATGTTTCGAATTTCGATGTACAAAAATGGTTTGTAATTTAGGTATCGTACCTACGTTTATAGTCCAAGAGCTGAAGTTATGAATGTACTAATGGATAAAACCTAAGCTCACTTTTTACTATCAGACCAACATTTTCACTTGAAAAAAAATCTGTTGTTTCATAATTTTAATCAAGTTTTGATTGTATTTAAATTTTATATGGAACAGTAACAAAGGTCGATAAAAATATACCTATATAGCAGTACCAAAGTTTCTCATAATTCAAATTATTCCCGACTTGACAAAAAAAAATCCCATACTTACAGAGTTTCAAAATTGCACTACAATGACAGCTTTAGAAACTCGATACATTATATTGTATTAGCTTTGACATGTAATGAATATTACGAATAAAACTGTATCTGTATCTAGGGTAGGTATAATAAAAATAATTTTAAAATATTCAATCATTTTTATTTAAAAGGTTTCAATTCAACAGAAATATTTACAAATGTCTGATATTTATAAAAGATGGCGTTTTTGTAGATGATTTGAAGTTTCGGTTATTAAACTTCAGCGCGTAGTAAATACGCATTCTTATAAAAAGCTTAATCAGGTAATCAATAGGAAAATATTCACAAGGTACCTGAAACACAATTTTTTTCATTGTATCTAGCAAGATCGCACCAGCACCATCGGTAAAAATAAAATTTTTGAAGCTATTTACGAATATATTCTCGAGTTTCTCAATATAGTTTACAAAATGTGCCGGAGGAACAGTTAAACTTCCGAAAATTTTTGTCCGATTGAATGCTTTAAAATGAATAAATAGTTGAGAATTTTCTGTATCTTCTCCCTTGTAATCTCTGTATTTATTGAAAGCTGGGCATTCATGTTTAAGAGGATTGTGAAGTAATCGTGCGCGGCGCGAGTAGGTATTTTATAAAATGCTATCTGTTTCACACCGCTCGGCCTCCCGTCTGGCGTTTACACCACAAATACAACACGCGCAAATTCTCACGCACACAACGACAGCAGCGCGCGACTCCTCGGCGCGAGAACTCGAGATCATTATTTTATCGTTTGTAATGTTTTGCGTTGCTTAGGTATTTCCGCTCGCAACTTTGCCTTCGTTATTTTCGTTTTTCGTGAGGGAATTTTGTTTTCCCGTATGAAAAATTATTTTATAACCTTATATTACTCGGTGATAATGTAGCATTCTATTAGTCAAAAATTTTTTTAAATCAGCCTAGTAGTTTTTAAAAATAAAAAATATTATAAATAAAAATAGCTTTATTTCTAAAAATCATTTTAACAATAATTACGCCGAGACTTCCCAGTGAGCTAGTTTTTGAGTTTTTTCATTACAAACAAAAATACAAATCTTCTTTCTATATAATATTTAAGTAGATAAGTTTCGTAAATTATTTCAGTATTCCTTTGAAATTTATAGTGTAGGCACTTACTTGGTATCCCTACCAAGTCCTACTTTATAGGACTGAGCTCTTATTTGTTATGAAAGTACCTATCTATCGTACATTTACCTGTCTAAAGAAAATGACTTTTTGTAAGATGAGTATTATACTGAAATAAAATGATTTTCATTTGAGATGTGAATCAATAATGGATCCTTTTATGAAAAAAATAAACACTAAACATAAAATGACATTAAGGGTCTGTTTCACAATCAATAAGTTTTGAATAGCTTACTTGACAGATTCTTTGACATATTTTTCATATAACAACCGTCAAATCATCTGTCAAGTAAGCTATTCAATACTTACTTTTCGATTGTAAAACAAGCCCTTACAATTGTTTAAACAAGAACAGACCTCTTGTTAACTTAAAAATAAATAACAAAAAATCTATTATTTTAGATAGATAAATTAATACTTTTACATACAAACTAAATAGGAGCAGGGATTTAAAAAATATAAAGTAATAATTATACATCAAATAAAAAATACCTCTCATTTTTATACACTAATCTTGGGTAGTTATAGTAATAGTCTTAGGGCTTGTTTCACAATCGAAAAGTAAGTATTGAATAGCTTACTTGACAGATGATTTGACGGTTGTTATATGAAAAATATGTCAAAGAATCTGTCAAGTAAGCTATTCAAAACTTACTTATTGATTGTGAAACAGACCCTGAGAATTCTAATTTTTACCACCTCCGTGGTCTAGTGGTTGAGGCCACCGGATGTTGATCGGGAGGTCCGTCCGGCGGGGTTCGATTCGTCGGGTTCGTCCGGACTACAAAAATACTGAAAAGTTAGAAATAATATAAGAATAGGTACAGACAACATCACACATCATTATTGAAGACGGTGCCAAATTTTAAGACTTTCTAGGAGATCATCGTTTGGCACCGACTTCAATATAGAAATGTAATGTTGTCTGTACCGATTCTTACACTATTTTTAACTTTTCAGTGTTTTTGAAGTCAGTTTTTATTTTTTGTAAAATATTTTTTGTTTAACTTTTTAGTGAAGGAAACCCTAATTAAATTAGGGTATCCCTCGATTTTCATAGGATCCCATCATCAGAACCTGACTTTGGTGACCTAGGGACCACCCTAGGAGTATACTCTACCGAATACAAAATGAATTTTGAAAAGCGGTCCTCATCGCGTAACATACACACAAAACGGTTGACACAGTTAGCGCAGAGGTCGAGCGATCGCCTACTGCGCAACAGGTCGCGGGTTCGATTCCTGCACGGGACAGATGTTTTGTATGGCCTACAGAAATTTGTTCCGGTCTGGGCGTATGTGCATGTGATATTCTATGTTTGTAACTGCACCCACGACACAGGAGAAAATCCTAGTGTGGGGCGACGTTTTTATAAAAAAAAAACACGTTGGACGCACCTAAAAATTTAAGGATTTCCCTCCATTTTTATGGGATCCCATCATCAGATCCTAACTTTGGTAACCGTGGGACCACCATTGGAGTATAATCTTGAGAATACAAAAAGAATTTTGAAAATCGGTCTGCAATTGGCGGCGTAATCGCGTAACATACCTACACAAAAAAAAAATACGCATCGAATTGAGAAACTCCTTTTTTGAAGTCGGTTAAAAAATACCTACCTTACCTAGTATATGTAATCAGCTGCTATAAATTTTATAGTTAAAATAAAAAAAAACTTCAAAACCGTACGAAGGGTGCCTTCTTCCCATATATGCCTACCCTACATACTCGTATATTATTTAGGTACTTTGTCGTTTGTATTTTTTATACAATCGTAGATTCCATAACACGAGTAAAACCTTAGAGCTCAGCTTTAGAGGAATAAAATTCAAATAAATTTTAATAATTGCATAACAAATACCTATCACAAGAAACAAAATACGAATTTATTTTGAGTTAGTTTCTTTATGGCATATATTTATTATAACAAACAACTACTTACATACTTACATTTTTTCCTTTTTTGGTTTTGGGAATTTACAGTAAAGTTAACAGGCTAAAGGCTGCTAACCCTTAAATAAGGAAATTTGTATTGAAATAAAATCTTTAAAATAAAACACTAAAATCAATAAACGTATTCAAAAATATATTTACTTTTTCATGTATAAGGTATTTGTGAAGATTAATAGTTCCGACTTGAGTAATAATTTTCACTATTGATCGATATATCGATATTACTTTCTCCTCCCTAGGCGACAATAACTACGATAACATTATGTCACATCACTATCACTACATTGTACCCCTGCCCCCGACCCGTATCGTGCGATAGAGAGAGTTGCAAGAAATGGTCGAAATTGCCTACAATTCCTGTTTGAAATATTGTTTCGGGCGATAACTTTTTTACCCCCCTAAACCTTTATGAAATTAGACGATTTTGGTGTCATTAGATTCAGTATACCTTAATCTATGTTTGTACGTTTTGCTTTTTTTGTAATTCAGTATAATTTAGTTAAAAAAAGACAAAAATGCTCAAGGTAGTTTTTAAGTCGAAAATATAGATATTTAGATGCTAATAACTTATATTCTGAGCAATATTTCTTCAAAATCAAAACGTACAAACCTAGTTTTTCATTATATCTACAAGATCTCCAAAAATCATGAAAATTGGACTATGTTTAGAGGGAGAAAAGCGTTATCGCTTTTTGTATGAAAATTTACAGCTTCACAATACTCTTAAGCGAGCATTTTTTGAGTAGATACCCACAAACGTAGGAAAGTGCGTTTTGTGTAGGCAAATCTGAGGGCCAATTATGGATCTTTCATCGTATGACATGGTATAAATTTGAGAAAAGGAAGTCATGAAATACTGCATTTCGTATTACTGATCTCCAATGATATCATCACTATGGCATAATTTCAATGATGTCATCATTAAATAATAAACAAATGATTAAAAATCTGACCGGAAATCGTATTTTTCGTCTTGCACTATGATATCATATGATATCATTTGCAAAACCATGAGATCGGTAATAGGCCCTCAGACCTGTAATCGCATGTCGGAACAGCAAGCGGCGAAATCTCCGATGTCATATGGTTTGCAAAAAAAGGTTCTGTGCCGTCGTCTTTGCTCAAAAGAAATATATCCAAGTCATCTTCGCAGTTGCTTAGAGAGGATTGAATAAAACAAGTAGATATACCTTTGTACTTACCTTTCTTTATCTTCGGGCAAATTGTAAAACTTTAAATTTGGGGTTATTATGGCATTATTTTTGCACCCATAAACGCAACAATAAGTCGGCATCGCGGCGACTAGGTAGATAGCGGCGCGCGGGAAGGAGTCACGTACGTGCGGGATGCGGTGCGCGCCTTGACTGGCGATTCCGTTCAACGGAAATCAAACGGTAGGTGAATAACGTGGCCTTGAGCGCTCGACGGCCGGGAGTTTCGCTTCTATACTTGTTTATTCTTATGGTTTCACTCCGCAGTTTAGGTATGTTTGGCCGGCGCACCGGCGGGGCGGTCTATAGCTAAAGGTTGCCGCTCGGCTCGCACGCCGGCCGCGTCGCACGTAATAATTTAGATTTTTCTCTGTAACGTTAACTGCATATCGGTAAGCGGGAACCCTGCGCTCTTATCGCCAAATCGCTATCGGGTCAGCGACACGTAACGGAATTGGAACAGTCGTGTTATGCAACGAATTTCAATTTCCCGTGCAGTCAGATGAAGGTCGTAAGAGTAGGTAAATTTTCATACCTAAACTTGGCTTTCTCTTCGAGAGTGATCCTTCTGTACTTTAGTACTATTATTTATTCTGTGGCTGTGTCCAAGCTTTGACGTGCATTTTTAGTACGTCAGTCGCTCACATGTGGCGCTGTCGTAGCGCATTCCAACCAACGTTCCATAATATGAATTTGTGATTTATAAGCAATAGTTGTACAATCGCAGCAATTGCGACTATCTCTAAAGATCGGTAATAAGCCTGCCGGTTTATCTAATTCCCAATTTTATTTCCTCCGTGCGCCCATAGTTTACAATTTTGTTTGTTTTTTTCTCTGATAGTTTACAATTTTGTAACTCTAGAAGGACCAATTAGAAAGCGCTGGACCTTGGCCGCAAGTTGAGTAGGTATAGCTGAACTAGGCCAACTCAGAACATTATCATACCAGCCCTAAAACCCTTAGCAGCGTTGGCCATCTTACTTACGCGTAAGAACATGACTAAGATATTTTCACCACACTTCTGGGCATTGACAAAGGCGTTCCTCAAGAAGGGAGGAATTAGGCCAACTTTAACCACGCTGGCCTAGTGCGAGTTCTATCGGCCAGTTGCTTTGGCAACAGGATTGATTGCTTATCTATGACGACAGCGTCTATGAGGCTTATTAATTTTAATGGCGCTTTAAATCGACGTTTAATAAATAATTTGTTATCTTAAGTTGCCGATTCGAATGTTACATCTATGCTAAATTGAAATTTGAAAATAAGTTTAAAATTTAACCTACGTAATATAGTTGTATTAAGTGAAATCTTGTGATATATCAGTAATATATTTTGTTAAAAATGAATGAATGCCCTTTTAAGTTCAAGGAACATTAACTCCAAGAGTCACAATAATATGTCAAGTTTATTTATGAAATTTATCACAATCCTTCCGATAAGTCGGCGACCGACGACGTTTAAAAGGACTGCGATTGAAATATAGTATTATTTTCAGAGGCTACGTCGAGGGCGGCCAAACTGGGTCACCACCAGGTGCTCTGGCTGTTCGGGCCGGACCACGAGCTCACGGAGGTCGGAGCTATGAACATATTTGTAGTCCACATCAATGAACATGGAGGTAATTATCACCCTCATATCTCACTGTGCTTTCTTGAACAAAGACAATTCAACATTTTAACTTTTTACTAAAAAAATATCTTTATGTACTACGATCGGTAAAAAATGCGGCGACAAGACTGCTGCGGAGACTGAAATATTTCACTTATACAGGATCCATTTAAGAAGATATATAGACTATGATGGATGTCTTAATACAGTTGACGTTTTGTTATAGTAGACAATTTGGTGAACTGGTCATTTTGATAACAGGACATTTTAAAGTGGACATTTCGATACAGTGGACACGCTGATATAGTGGACTCTATGTGACTATACGGATTGGATCAACAATAACTGTCGTCTCATTTAACATGCATAAAAAATTTCAAAAAAGCAATTTGTGTCAGAGAGTATTTGAGGTTGGCAACTAATGAGTTTCCGTTAGAATCATGAAGCATTACAAAATATACATATAATCTGATAAAAGTGGAGATTGGAAAACGTTCTGATTCGAGGTTAATGATATCATAGGAATAACGCCTTTAGTAGGTATACCTAAACCTTAATGTATTTTCTTTATTTCTTTTAAATGGTGAATTAAAAAATTATATTAATATATTATATAAAAATATTCCCCGTCGTAACTCAAAATTTGGCTGACGATAATAGTATATTACGTATATCGTACGACGTTATTCAACACACTTGTGAGGAAAAATATTTAATAAACTGAATTATATGATTAAATAACACAAATAATTGTTCATTTGTAGACAAAACTAAATAATGGTATAAAAATAAACGTTTATTTATTATATTTGAAGTAATAGACTTTATTTATTAACAAAAATATTTACCTACTGTTCTTAAGACAACTCTTGCTGATTTAAAAAAATAACACTATAACGCAAATAGTGTGGTTATAGTGGTAGTTTTCCAATTACCGCACTAGAGCGCATTATGCGGCATAATGCTTAACGTTGAATGTTCCAACTACAGCAACACTTCGCACAATCGAGCACTCTCAAAAGCAATGTTTTCGTGTGATGCGTGCAATCGATACCAACTCAGTGACAGAAAATTAACAAGTGTTTTTTCTTTAAGTTGGCATTGATCGAAATGTTTTATTTATATATAATCGTTAGTAATATTATTTATTGTTGAAAAATTTTTAAAGCTTTCGTTTCATTGTAGTTTTTTTGAAATAATCAAAGTTAATTCAAACTGTGTTAAAAAATAAATATAAGTATGGATGAAGGTACAAAAATTACTCAAAACAAAAAAATGTTAATGAAATAATCAAAATCCAAATTACTTAAAATAACCGTAAATAGTTTTCAACCAATTATACACATTATTTACACATTAATGAGGTTATTGCTAACTCAATGAATATTTCTTTTTTTCAACACTGAACTTAGCGCACTCTGTTGGTGCATTTGAAAACTAATTCACATTCCAATTAAGCATCAGCATAATTCGGCATTGTGCGCCACTGAGTCGCATTATGCTCTGTAATTGGAAAACTACCAGTTATAGAGTCTGACACACGAAACATGAACCTGACATTTTTTCAAGTAGCAACACTGATACAATGTCCCCATGTAGTTTAGTTCAACATGGTGATTTTGATACTTTGTAATAAACAATTTCATACAATTTTTTTCTTAATTTCTGTCGAAATATTACAGATATTAAGTAATTTTAACATTCATGAAATCCAAATACAGCGATTTCTTATAAAAGGTTCATTGTTGGAAGTTCATTGAAACTAAACATTACCTAATATTTAATTTAAAAAAGTATAAACTCCTTTTTTTCCTACTTGCATATTTGCAAGTAGGACTTGATATGCAAGGAAAAAAAGACAATCCTTTCACAAATTTAACATTCTAAATTACTACATAAATAAAAAAATATTAGAATATGTCAAGTATCAAAATGTATTTTACCTTCTGTAGACAGTATTACCAGAGCTAGAATTTTTGAATTTGCCGCTTTTTTCCAAGCTCATGTTTCGTGTGTCAGACTCTAACCTATTTGCATTATACCGCGTGTTTTATTAGCTGCTTTATGTAAACCCGGTGAAATTAGATCCATTTTACGAGCAAATGTGTTGAAAAAATATCGAAGTCTTGTTTGTCAGAAGTAAAAACATGATATTTTAGGTATTTTTTCATACAACAAAGCTGGTTATATATGGTACCATACTAACAATGATGGTAGTGGCTACAGTCGCATATAGCACATGTGGTTCCGTAGGTTTTGCAAACCTACAATAATGTGATGTGGTTAATATAATAACACACGTACACAATATACTGTTGTTTACAGGCTTATTACTTTACTAGTGATTCGGTTTGATCTGGAACCACGCAGTCAAACAGATAACGTGTAGAGTAAGTGTCCGATATTGTTGTGTTATCGCTAGTCGTGTAGATGCTTCTCTGACCTCATGACCGGTGGTTTCTAGTGTCGTATCTGAAGCAATAGCTATGATCAATAACATCACTAACATCTCCCCTCAATCTCAATAGAAATTACACCGTTTGCTTCCATATTTTTATCGTACTTTTTAGTTCACTATACGCGGTTGCGTTCAATACAGCACGCGTATCAATGACCGAAATAGATAGCTGACATTGTACCACCGGCTTTTATTTTCAAAAATAAATGACTTCATTAATTGCATATGTAAATCTAGATCCAGTGAATAAATGATCTCAATATTTCAGCCACTTCTGTGGTTATACTACTATCATCATCATCATCACAGCACGTATATGTCCCCACCGAGGGTCTCGACGCTCGAGACTATCCTAAGTGTTAAGGCCTTAGTCAACCACACTGGCCCAATGCGGATTGGTCGACTTCACATACACCTGCGAATTTCTTCGCAGATTTATGCAGGTTGCCTCACGATGTTTTCCTTCACCGCAAGAGCGTCAGATAAATGTACATATGAAATTATAAAAACCCAAAGACACATTGGTACATGGCAGGATCGAGCCGCAGACCTCCCGATTGGAAGGTCAGTGCCGAGTCCATAGCGCCACCGACGCTCTTTACTATAGTGCTTGGGTACACTACCATGCGTATATTTAATTCAAAAATGTTGGGTCATATCTTAGTTGTTTGCAATATACACGGTTATTTTTTTATCACCCTGGAAAATTTTAGGGACGCTTCAGGACACATCCAATATTATATAAAAAATAAAAAAAATGGAATAAAAAATTTAAAAAAAATATAAAAAAAAATAAAAAATCTCTAAAAATGCTGCTCTCAACTAGTGCAGCATTTTTTGTATTTTTAAAAAAATTAATATAAAATTAAGGAGGGGGGTTATTTTTTTTATTTATATTTAAATCATTCTAATACCATGTCGTAAAGCGTCCCTTAAATTTTCCAGGGTGATAAAAAAATAACCGTGTATATCATATCTTAGTTGCAAATGTTTGTCTCGTTCATCTAAAAATGTAGGTATATAAGAAATGTGGTGTGTTCAAATAAATGTCGATTATTCTCTGAAGTCTTATTTGCAACAAACGCCACAGAACCAAGCCTCCTACATTACCAATTGAATGAAACAAGATTTTTCGCGTTCGAAAAAGCTACAGTTTTGGTGAAGTTTATTTGGGTGAAGCGGGGTACGATTTGGTCATAAAGCAATATCCTTAATGTTATTTGTGTATGAAAAGTGATGAAGTCGGCATAGAACACCAATGAGTTTGTATTAATTGCAGACAAACAACTGAGCACGCCACCGCTGAACGGTTTGATACTGCCGGGCGTCACGCGACGTTCCATCCTCGAGCTGGCGAGCCAATGGGAGGACCTCACCGTCAAGGAGGAAGTCATCACCATGCAGCGGGTGATAGAACTCAACAAACAAGGAAGGGTGAGTGGCTCAGTATCGCCTAATGACAGGTTTTTTCCACTGTTCCACTGTTTACCGAATAGAACGCATATAAACAATGCTCGAAGAGGTGATAAGGGATTGCGTGTTACATTACCATTTAAAACATTAATTAAATGCAGTGAGATCATTTTTTATTAGATTATACACTTGTTTAGAACTTAAAAATTAATCCTAATTCTTTAGAGGATTAGTCTCGAACATTGATAGGCACAATCAGAGGCAGTAAAATGATACCAATTTTGCATTCTTATGTTGAGTACTAACATAAAAATAGATATTTAAATATATCTTATAATTTATTCATCATTCTTTTTGAATACTCTATTTGAGTAATCGTTATAAAATTATCTATATGCAACAATTCTGAAATAAAGTATCATTCTTGATCTCAGACTTCCACAATAAAAACCTTATATTTTCCTACTCACTAAAATAAAAAGTAAACAAATACGTACTTATAGCTAATAACTTTTTGATGCAATAAGTTAATATTGTTCCATAAACTTCGGGTATGGAAAATCTAGCCGATAATATGTGGGATTTAGTATCACCAGATATGTCTAGTAAAGTGGTTCCTTTTTTGACGAACCTTTTAGTGACGAGGGACTATTTTACAAATATCTGTCTAACCATGGACCACCACCTCTAGACTAATATAGAGAATTAGCTGTGCCCGCGAACTACGTTTCGCCATATACTTTTCTCCCGTTTTTACAACATTTTTCATTGATGCTCAGCTTCTATAAGTCGTAGCGTGATATTATATCGCCTAAGGCGCATAACACATTGCACCGGACACCGCTCCGGTGTGCGGTGCTGCGGTTTGTAATTTTGACTGGAGAATCTTAATTTGTATACAAAAACCGCAGGGTATAACATACTCACACCGCATCACCGTGCGGTTGTGCGGCGCGCGCGACGGCACCGCACTCCCGGACGGTGATGCGGTGCGGTCCGCGGGGTATGCCACACTGTGCCGCAGTATCGTACGGATTTTTGCATAGAAAGGACGTGCATACGCGTAAGGCGCATAACACATTGCACCGGAAACTGCTGCGGTGTACGGAGGGACGAAAACCGCATGCGGCTGCGGCGGCACGGAACCGTGCCACCGTACGGTTTGCTCCGTATCACCGTCCGGAGCTGCGGTGCACGACGCCCCGCATCGCCGCATTATCTATGTCGAGATCTATTACGCGTATGCACGTCCTTTCTACGCAAAAATCCGTACGATACTGCGGCACAGTGTTGCATACCCCGCGGACCGCACCGCATCACCGTCCGGGAGTGCGGTGCCGTCGCGCGCGCCGCACAACCGCACGGGCATGCGGTGTGAGTGTGTTATACCCTGCGGTTTTTGTATACAAATTAAGATTCTTCAGTCAAAATTAAAAACCGCAGCGCCGCACACCGGAGCGGTGTCCGGTGCAATGTGTTATGCGCCTAAAGCCTTCATCGATAAATGGACTATCCAACACAAAAAGAGTTTTTCAATTTGAATTAGTAGTTCCTGAGATTAGCGCGTTCAATCAAACAAACTATCAAACAAACTCTTCAGCTTCAAACTCTTTCAAATTAGTATAGATATGAATAAAGGGTTGTTTGTTGTATCTATTTATTTTTCTGATAGCTACGCGGTTCTTCACCAGTTAAGCGAAATATTTCCAATTCATTTAATGTAAACGCTGTGTAATACCTTACTTACAAAATTTTAATTACAATGATACAGAAAAACTTCTCACCACGCTCAGATAACAACAACTGAACACATATTAAACTTATATTATTTAATTATGATATGATAAATTAGTAGGACCACGGGCATAGAATGGATAACAAATTAACATAGGTATCAAATGTGCATGTGTGTGTATGTATGTGGTATGTAGATGTGTGTAGTATATATAAAATAATAAATAATGTTATAGAATGGGAGTAATACAATATTTTATTCATGTTCTATAGATTTAGAGAACTTAATTTTGTAAATTAATAGTTGTATAAGTGTTAGATTAGTGTTAGGTTAGTAGTAGTAGTATTGTGCGAACATCTTTCGGAGGGGAGAGTACTGGTGTACTGAGACACAGGCATCCGCCTAGTTCAGCACCAGCCTCTCGCAATCTTAACGATGTAATATAACGTAGCTCTTACTTAAGGTGTACATGTAAGATTGTAGGAGATAACAATAAACTTATTATTATTATTATTATTATTTGTAGTAAAACGGCGCACTTGTTCTCAGCTTCTGGAGATGTTTGGCGCGGGAACGGCGGTGGTGATCAGCCCTATAAGCCGAGTGGCGTTCTTGGACACGCATATTCACATACCCACCATGAAACAACCCCAGCCCTTGTTCCAACGCATCAAGGACACACTACTAGCCATCCAGTATGGCCACATAGACCACCCCTACGCGAGGATCATCTCATGAGTGTAGCCGCCCGACCAGCGGGCGCCGGAGGTATCTCATACCGATAAACTGTTCCTTGAACACGCATAAACATTCTCGAAGCGATATCGTTTCGCTTATCTGGAACGCGACGGAAGCGGGAACTGCGATCAATTTTATTGATAAAAAAATTTGTAATTTTCCTTGTTCAATAAGATCTAATTTTTTGACTGTTGTGATGTTTATTGGTGTTGTTATCATCGTTGCATCGTGTTTAGTGTGAAAGACTTGGAGTACCAACAGTGAAGTGCAATGTAAAATATAAGAAACGTTATGCTGTGTGTGTTCCTATACGCGGTTCGCCTAAATAGTCCTGTTATCAATTTGTAAATATTGAACATCTGAAAACAGTGGCTTGATTACTTGTAAAATATTAGAAAATAGAAAAACCCGTGGTATTAGATAATTCGATTACATAAAGATAAGTTAAATATCTATGTATGTTGGTGAAGTCGGGTAAAATATATTAGCAAATACTCATGTTACAATATAGAAAATATTTTAGTTACTTCACCATAGATTATTAAAGTTACTCAGGAATTACTCTGCAATAACTTTGCAACACATTATAAGGCGAAAGTTCCGAAGGCAAAGAAGATATTACGACGCAACTCGCATAAAAAATAGAACGCAATGTGATTAGTTGCTTCTCAATTAAGTACTTAAAGTATTTGGTTCAAGGTATTTCACACAATTCTATTAAAGATAATGTTATCATAGAAGTAATTTATTGAAGTAACACATTGTTAGATCCTTAAGCATATCGATCAATTGTATGTCCTTACATAGAATCGAAATAACAGATAATGTTAATATTTAAATCCAGAGTATGAATATTGCGTTTTCTCAAACATGTTGCGATATACGACCATATCTTACACAACCTTTTTTGGGATAAATCGGAATTGCAGTACTGAGTCAGATAGCGGACAGCAATTTCTTATTCGGTGTGCTCGAGCGGCGGGCGAATGTAAACGAACGAACTTCTTTAAAGTCCGTGCATAATTACTAAAGAGGTAACTCGCTTTAGTTTTATTTAAATTCCAATCTGGCACAACAAAATGAATGCTTTGTTACATGGATTAAAAGGAAAAGTAAATAAAATCGGGTGTTGCGCCTGGCTTTACTATTTTTATTTCTATTGTTGTCTATTTATTATATTTAATTGTTTAAGAGGAGTTCATCGAGTGATATATTTTAACTCAAGAAGCAAGAAATTTAAAAAAATATATTGGGGGGGGGAGGGGGGAGAGGCATTCTGACAAGGTTAAAGTTCCTACAAGGTTAAATTCGCAAGTAAACAAAAAAGTTTTATTAGCTTGAATTTTTACAAGATAAAGTAATCGCTGGAATTCCTAGGTCTTTGGTTGAATGGGTAGCCCCCCTATCCGCCAATGAATTAACCCTTAAAATCGATGAACATAATTATACTTAAAAACGTAAAACAAATTCAATGGAAATATCACAAGAAATGTAAATCGCTGTCTAAAAACGTTTTCTTACCTTATTTCGATAAAATGGCTACAAAAGTAGGGAAAACCAAATTTTCTTTGTGTACTAATATATTCAATCCTAAAATGATACTAAAGAAATATTTTCGTATTATTTTAATTTAGCCGCATGTTTGAGAAAAGCACTATACAAGCCTTGGCCACAACTGACGATTGCCGTACTCTGCGCCTGGCAATGCTGCACTTGCGGGCCGCGGTAGTAATGTACTATTGGATTTCTCACCGCCTATGTGTTTGTGTTAATTTTTTAGCCACTTTCAATAGTTGTATCACAGAGGTATTCGACTATTACAGTAAACAAACCATTAGGATTAAAACTAAAGACTAGAAATTAGTAGTCACTTGTTATTGCGATTTTGTTTTGCTAAGAACGGTTTTACACTTTATCTATGTTAAGGTTTTTGTAATAATATGTAGTGATATATGATAAATTTTAATAACATTCTTAACAATATTTATCTTGTGAACTAAAGACTATATTACTAAAACTATAAAATAACTATATATAGTGCTGATGTGTTCGTTATAATCGTACGATCCGTTAGTTTTCTGAAATTAAACTACTGTTCGAGACGCACATTGTATAGAAATATTTAGATGACCCCGCGTAAACATTTTGTAAAGTAGTTGGTGATGAAGATGAAACATGAGATAAAGTATACAATAACTATTGGATAGAAGTATTTGCCATTGTTGTCTCTATTAGTGTAAGATACAAGGCACGGGCAACTTCATCATTGCAGATTTCTAACTTATTAATTATTGATCTTTGTATGATTCATCAGTAAACGTTTCTACCCCTGATTTAAATTAAAAAAGTTGTGATGATGGGTGTTGGATTGATCTATAATCCTTACATTACGTATCTATCGACTATCCTTAACTATACATCCTAGCTCTTGCCAGCGCATATTTTATGTACGTTTACTTGATTTATTTCCGAGAAGACTGACATTTTACATTTATTAATGTAAATTTGAATCTTCCCTTATTTTACCTATTTGCAAGAAAAATACTATTCTCGGAGCGGTCAACATTCAGAGCGAGTGGTAGAATTATTTTCAATTTAATTTCACATTTTATCGTTTTCAAATCATCTTTCCTTTCAACATGTTTAGGTTTCGTTTAACGACACAGGTGACGCCGCCAACGTTATGAAGATGCTAAAGATTAAATGTAGTGTATGAGGAAAATTAACTTCGTTATTATATTTTCTCTTCGATTTCTTATATCTATTAATTATCACACAAAAGCATAAGTACCTGTAAGCTCTTAAATCCGATGAGTTGCCTAATCTGATTTAACGTCACTTATCAATTATCTTATTTTTTCATGCGTTTATTTATCAAACAATTTCTTTTTATCACTACCGATAATGAACATATGTAACTCTTGTGCTTACACAGTGTATTAGAATGAATAAGATGAAAATATAATGACCGCGGCCTTAATATAATATTTTGTACAGTCTGTTATTTTGTCACTTGTACTAATTAATAGTAATTAGTTTTACTGCGCTTTGGAAAATGTAAATGTGATATTAATTACATAAATTTTCGGAATAAAATCTAGCGTAATTAAATTATTTCGCAATTAATTCTAAATAAGTTAATATTTAAGATATTATTAAGATAATAAATTGATTTAAAATTTAGCTTTAAAACTGCAGGATATAGTTTGAAGAACTGCACTGAAGTACAATAATAAGATATCGAAAATGTATAGTTTTGTTATATAATGTATAATATAGTGATATTGAAAATGTGTATATGTAAGTATATTAAATGTAGTAATTTATAAGATATGAGTTCCTGTAATTTACAGTCTTGATTGCCATCCTAAAATGCACCTTTTACATGGGTATTTACTATTATATCTGGACTTTTTTGATACAATCTAAAAAACGATGTATCTATACTATGTATATACATGAAGTTTTTATTATTAATACTTTAAAAATCTATCTTCACTTTGATCGACTTAATAAATAATGTATTAATAATAAAAGCTCGGTATTTTGTGTTCTAGTCTAAGAATCTAAGTTGTTGAATATTTATATTTTTATTGTAAATAAACAGTTTCTATTTGTACCTAATAGTTTTAAATTAAAATTTATATTTGACCTTTCGGTTTTTTACCTGTTTGAACCTTTTTGTTTAAGCCTTGATTGAGTTTATTAGTCAATAAAACAGTTAAGCATATCATAAATATTTATTTATTGATAAGATGAACATAATATGAAACTACTCTTATAGGAGATATATGACTCACTCTGGGGGCAACGGTAGTTCTTCATCAAATTCTTCTACGGTTTTCTTTTTGCCGGCCGATCGGCCCAGTGACCGGCTGCCAAACGGCCCGGTTTCTATAGACGTGTCGGCGGAAAATCTGAAATTAATTAAATCTTCGTAATCTTTCATGTCATTATAATGTAAAACGTGTGCATGTGACTTTGTCCCGTTCCTAAGCGTGCTGCCCCTTCGACGTTGGGATTACAACAAATCAAGCCAACGGTCACGTAATGTGAACTCTATATCTACAAATCGGTCCGAGATATACTGCGTAAAAAGCTTGTGACGGATACATTAAACGCATTGATTAGTGAATGAATCCGGATAAATATTCAGAATGTTGACCCGCGCCACGGCCTAGTATAGTCTGCCGCTCGTGAGCCGTGTCTGGTGCGCGTGCGCGTGCGCAGTTTGTTTGTTAGTGTTAATGAACCTACTGCCAATGTCAACCGACCGACGTTTGCACACAATGTTTGCTGAACTAATTTATGCATAAAAGTAACATTAGAAATGGATTCGCTTTTGTGGAATTTAAATTAGGTACAATTATTTATTTGTATACACCGTTTTTTGTTTTTTAAGAAATCGAGGATTTTTTTTATATAAAATCACTATTCCTTTCTTATGTTTTATACATTTTCCGGACATATTTTCCAGACTCAATTTTAGTATGCTAATAATTTATTTCGTAATGGTCGTTAACCAGGTACTAGGTACACAAAAAACTTATCGGTGGTTAGAAAGTTAAAGCAACAATAATTACTTTTAATACAGCTATGCCTATTACGGTATAGGAAAACATCGTGAGGAAACCTGCACACACCTGTGAAGAAAGAATTTCTTTATAGGTTGTGTGTGAAGTCGACCAACCCGCACTTGGCCAGCGTGGTTGACTAAGGCCATCTAAGGCCTAATCACCCTAGTTTAGGGTAGGCTCGAGCCCCTCGGTGGGGACGTATATGAGCTGTTGATGATGATGCCACGAAGTGGACACGTGCTAGGAGCTGCTTGTTAATTCTCACACTAATAGTATTTATTTATAATCGTAGCTAATCCCCCAGAACATTTAATATGAATTACACGCATACGTATACGTGGTAACACAGCTACTAGGTATTTAGGAGAACTTTATTAAAAAGGCAACCGGCAAGTCTTTTTCTCAATCTCAGAAGCACTATGGACCCAAGCATGTACTAGTAGACGATTTAGTTGGTTTTTGGAAGTAAGTGCAGTTAAGTAATTCGTAGATACATCGCGTGCAACTAGCGAAGAGTGGTGGACGTCGCTCGTGGCTAGAGTCGATCGACTGAATAATAGAAATTTCGGATGTCGAATGGAAATCACTAAATTAAAAATCGGGCCCCTGCACTGAGCTCGGGAAACGGGAGGTTACACTCAGCAGGGAGGGTATTGTGGCTGGGATGAGCATGATGATGAGATAGATGCGACAACCAAACACTCCACGCCGCTCACGTAACAACACAATAGCGACAATTGAGTAGCCTAACACAATAATTGAACGGCATTGAACGTTTGAACAACTTTGAACGCCGATTGCGGACGCTCGCTGCAGCAGCTGAAGGTCGCATTTTTCAAATGTATTTTTTATCAGACACTATACTACATAGAGTTGCAAGAATGTGATATAGCATCGATGCAGTGAAAAAACCGTTACCGCAGCAAACCACTAAAAGACGTTACAGCATCAGTTTATTCACTAAAATGCGCATTATTGACGAACCTACTATTTCCGCAAACGAAAGTAGAATCACCAAATGTTGTATTTGGGATGCAATTGCAGTGCTAATCGCCACCGGTGCTTAATTTAGAGCAATGTTGACGTTTATCAATGTGCCAGCATCTGTTATAACCAAAGTCGTCTTGGGTTAAATCTATGTTTGACCCTTGAGCGACTAAGAGTCAATACTTCAGATTCACAACTTTTTTTTGTCTATGTTAGTTTTTTTCTCTCTTTTTCCTATCAAATTACAAATATTAAACAGAATTCCTGGTACTCTGTACCAGGGTTGCCTGTTTGGATGCCTCCGTGTTACCTATTTCTGCCGCAAAGCGGCAGTGCTTGTATTGTTGGTAAGTATGGCAGTGAAATTACTGGGTACCATGCGTGATTTTACATCTTACGTCACAAGTTGGCAACCCCCACAAGAACCACAGTGTATGTTACACTGTGGTTCTTGTGGGGGTTGCAGATTTGCTGCGAATCTCACAGGAGCTACATGTATTATAGGTGACTGTTACCACTTACCATCACGTGGGCAGTATGCTTGTTTGCCAACTTACTTGTATAAAAAAAAAGGAATCAAGTACCCAATAATAGAAAACTGCACTCCTTTTTACGTTTACGTCAATTATTATAAGACATTAAGCCGTGCGAGATCGTCTGGGTTTTCGGGCATGGATCCCGATTGCCTCTACAGTAGAAACGGTATATACCAACTGGTTATAGCTGGAGAGACGTTTGAATTAACGTGTACGCGACTGACTAGCAAATAGGTGTTAAAGGCCAGCTTACGTGTTATCTCGTGAGATGACGTTGTCGCGCGGCCCTCCCGACATTGAGGCGGTGGGCAGGTCGCGCACCGCACTGCCGCCTCGGGAACCACCTGTAGATTGATAAAGAAGAATTTATTTTTCCTACGTGTGTTTTAAGAAAATATTTGTTCATCGCACCCGATGTAAACTTTACACATTTTGCCCGTTGCGTAGGCGGGTCTAAACATACGTGGTAATCGCGCGCATTAAGAGCCTCCCAAACGACCAGAACACAACTAGGCTGGTTATGAAACATGAGCAACGTAGGTCCGCTTTATAGCACCCAACCGTCTATGTCGGAAGGAGATTGTGAAAGAGTATTCATAATATTGCGAAACAAAACTTTTTAAAATAAATTTAATTACCACTTCAAAATTTTGCGTGTAAAGAGAATAATCCTGCATATAGACCAAATGAATTTGTCGTGAAAAAAGATGAACAAAATTATTTTATCAGTCTTACTTACCTACTACGCACTTGTCTAATATACCAGACAAATTGGTTATCTCCGTCATGCCCTATATTTAAGTGATCGGAAGTAGGTAACTTGAAAAATGATAAAACTGAAGCACGCATTATACTTTGGCGTGTGAGATATGTTTCGCCTGCGTTTAACAATTATTGATGTTTGTAATAAAAGAGTTCGCCATGATATGACGTGATACGCCGTGATATTATTAAATTAAATTTAAATTGATTGATTTTAAATCAAATTAAATAGATTTTGATTTTATAACCAAGGTTATGTAGGACTCTTTGAGAGTAAGGCTTTTCCTCTAAAATAACTGGAGATGTAGGTATACTGTGTAATTAAAATATATTGTAATGAAATATTTTAAAATATGGTTTTCTTGAAGACTAAGGAAAGCTGTTAGTGGGGATATATTTCATTTAGCCGGTATTCTGGACAGTGTATGAGATGTCAGAACATTTCAGACAAATCCCGACCATGTGGCAAAGCACAATACTATAATTTCCTGAAAATGGCATTATAGTATCATTAAAAAATGTCGTTCAAGTTGGGGTGGGTTGCTTTCTTGTTCTTGCGCACGCGTATTATGCATTTATCTCCCCACGTAGATATTTATCACCTCCGGTTTGGCGGCCTTGACCGAAATTATACATTCTCGAGTACATACCTACATTGTATATTGACATTACATGATTATACTCGTATATAGGTGTTTAGTTCATTTTAGTCTAAGGTAAATATTACATTTATGAATAGGTTTGCCTGAAAATTAGATAGTGTTTTTCTAAATTTTATTTTGCATTTATGTATCTTTATAAAAATCATGTATCTTTTCTCGTGGTTAACCTTGAATAGGTGTGACTAAAGCAGCTTTGTAATGGTAAAGATAAAATCAATAAAACCGAGCCACAAATATTGGGGTTTTTGTAGGGCTCATACGAAGGAACACAACATAAACATTACGTTGTTGAGCTGCGGTGGAACATCTAGGTTGAACATTTGTACCTATGCCCAGTCGACCGACAACCGGCCGAGAGATTTTACGTTTTCCGTCCTGGAGAGCTATTTTTGAATTACGTATGCGACTTCGAAATCACCGATGTGACTAATAATCACCGATTTTCAATAATTCTTATTTTTTAATATCACGTATGTGACCACAGAACACAGAAAGAGGTTAGAAAGGCAATCATGCACCGTTTGTACGGGAACCGCTGTCGCCAGTTTTGCTCCCACTTCTTTTCCTTGCACCGCCCATGCAAAGTCGCGCGAAATCGGGCTGAACCAATCACAACGCTCACTGGGCTCCTCATTCATAGAAATTCACTGACGTCCAGAGCCGCGTGTACAAATAACATTATTTTAGTGATTGACATCGATTAATAGCTATCGATATTAAATATTGCCAGCAATTTAACCATTTGAAATATTTAGAAAACCAAAAAATAATTATTACTTTCATTATACGTTTATAATTAATAATATTCAAGTAATATTTTGTTTCTATGTAACAAAATTAAAGCTTTTTAGCTCAAAAATGTTGTAGGTTAGACGTAAAATAAAAGAAAAACTATAATACTATAATGCACCGGTCTGAAGCCGGCTTTTGACTATAGGATGTAATATATATTACATGTTCAGCTATATATTACATCCCGGGTTTGCTGTTCTCACTATCAGATATATTTTTTAGAATAGTTCAGCTTCTATGATCCTTACATCATAACGTCTTTTATTGAAACGGTTGACCTCTCGTTATTAAATGGATAATATGGAAATTGTTTTGCTAGATACTTTCGATAGTTCATCAGACGAAGATGATGCAGTATTCGATTTACATGTCTCATTATTTAGAAAAAATACAATAAACGTCGATTCTGGATATCGAATCTTAATAGACTAAAGGCCTTACTAATAACCATTGTATAAACCTTGTATAGTTAAGTAGTGTTTTGTCTCTTTTGTTCGAATTTGAAATGTCATTCGAGTGAACGTGACAAAACACTGTTTAACTAAATCAGGCCTATGAAATGGTTATTAGTAAGGCCTTAAGAAAAGATTATAGTGAATTTCTTATTACGTTTCTCCATGCAGCATCCTTAATTTCATTCATTTTATACTCTTCAAGATTAGTCGTAAACAAGGATATTTCCTAACACTTTCTATAAAATGTTCCATTATAGGGATAAATACGTAAATAGGTAAATACGTGGTAAATACGTAAAGAAAAGATTGCGAACCAAAATACCCAAAAATCATAACACGCGGACAGCTATGTAAGTACGTGCGCATGACCGTCACGATTCGAAATGAAGGCGAGGCAGGGGCAGAGGTGCGGTGTGCGGGAACGTGAGGTAAAATATATACCGCATAATCGCCTTCAAATATAGCTCGGTCGGGCGAAAAAATATTTACAGTTTGGGGTGTAATATATATTATAGCACAGTGAGAACGGTCTCGTAAAAAAGTATGGCAAGCGATAAAATATTATATCTCAAAATGTAATATATATTACATTATATCCCACAGTCAAAAGCCGGCTTGAAAGCATAAACTAGAATGGATAATCTGACAAACGGACGTGCGGTAGTTTAGTTGTTAGGATATTTTAGTTGGATGGAGAAGTAAATATTTGTAAAGTAAATATTTACCTGTAAATTTGTGTTTTTTAAAGTACTCAAATCTTCATGTCTTGCATGGCCACCTACCTATGCTAAAATAGTCATATAAATATTATGGTGATATTAAAAATTCTAAGTTGTAAAATTAGTTTAGAATTTTCCCTTAATTTTTTTACTAATCGAACTAATTGTATCGTGAAAATTGAAATTAATTTTACAATTTTAATCTTTGATTACATCGCCGTACTTATATGAATAGGATGTTAGAAAGGGTAGGTGTTAGCTTCGCCAAACATTCTGTATTATCGATAAGTAATGATTATTATTATGGCATTTTAAGTGACAAATAATATGTTATTTTTACTTTATACAAATATTTTAAAATATACATTTATCGATATAATGTAATGCGTGCGTTTTTTTGATTAGCACGGCGCTATCCCTTGTACTGCGACTACTGCGTTAATGCCAATTATGCCAAATGCGTCACTACCGAAAGCAGTGTACTACATTACGCGCTCTAAGTAATATGGCAAGAATCGCGGGCGTACATTGCCGGTAATGTATATTTTTTAGAAAAATATTATGTAACTTATCGTTGTGATCAGTTTTGGTGGATTTTGACATTATGATCTATGGAATATGGTCATTATGATTAATTTACTACTTACCGATGAAAAGAAATTCCTTCTTTAGCTACACTTGACACCTGACTTCTTGTTTTACAAGTAATTATAGCACAAGAAGGCATTTTTTTATATTTATAGCGCCGCGCTTCACGATACACTCACTGTAGTTGTCCGTCAGTGATTAAACAACGCGTTCGCGTTGCTGGGCCACAAGTATGAGCATTTAGTCATAGTTGTGGCTACGCGTGCCCCGCCCACATAGCCCTTCTAACCTCTTTCTGTGTTCTGTGTATGTGACTACCTTAGTCACGGATGTGATTTCATTACGAGTGCCCTCACCTACTCGTAAACAAGTCATACATAACTGTAGAAACGTTATCTGTGTTTTGTTTAGAGAACAAATTGACAAGTTTGAAGTTGATGTGTGTTGATTTTGAGTTGGATTTAAAATTTCTTTATACACGGTTATTTTTTTATCACCCTGGAAAATTTAAGAGACGCTTCACGACATGGTATTAGTATGATTTAAATATAAAAAAATAACTCGCTTAATTTTATTTTAATTATTTTTTTTTTTATTCTTTAAAAGCCATACACCACATAGGGTTACGTCGGCTACAATAATTACGTATATATACAAATATGTGTAGCACTAATTTACAAAGGGATCTTTTTTTTTAACAAAGGAACTAATAAGAAAGCTTATGACTCTATTACTATCAGTACTTTTAAAATCAGAGGCAAAAGAACTATGGAACAAAAACATCAGGTCGCATCTTTGAGTAGCAGTGTCCTGGAGAAGATCCAAACGCTCCTGCTCGTTCTGGTCACATTCCATCAATAGGTGGTAAATATCGTCTTTTTGATTGCACGTATTGCAGTTAGGGCTATCCGACTTTCCAACTAAAAATTTAAACATATTTAACGGTATGTGACCAGATCGAATCCTCATACAAGTAACTATTTCTCTTCTATTAAAATTAAATGTGGAGAACCATGGGACATGGGGCGGCTCACTGACCAGCGTTTTGTACCAAATATTTAATTATTAAAAAAATACAAATAATGCTGCACTAGTTGAGAGCAGCATTTTTAGATATTTTTTTATCACCCTGGAAAATTTTAGGGACGCTTCAGAACACATCAAATATCATATATAAAAAAAAAAAAAAATTCAAAAAATGCTGCTCTCAACTAGTGCAGCATTTTTTGTATTTTTTTGAAAATTAATATAAAATTAAGTAAGCGAGTTATTTTTTTTTATTCATATTTAAAACATTCCAATACCATGTCGTGAAGCCTCCCTTAAATTTTCCAGGGTGATAAAAAAATAACCGTGTACTTATATTTTTTATTTTTTTATTTATATAATATTGGATGTGTCCTGAAGCGCCCCTAACATTTTCCAGGGTGATAAAAAAATAACCGTGTATAAGTTTAAAATCTTTTAAATTTGTGTCACAAACTTAGACTAGTGTTTTCTTATATTTTGGCCTAGTTGCAATGAATAATTTTTAGCCGTATAATAACCGGTATATACCGAAAACGGCTACATTCTGCGTGGAACCGAACCCTTACCTATGTGTGTACTTTATCTATATTGGCAGCTCTGCGATCGACTTTCAAAAATAGGATGTTTGGGAATTCGTGACTTCAAAGTCATAGCTGACTATTTAGTCAGCGGTGATTTCTAAATCGCATACGTAATTCAAAAATAGGTCTCCTGGTCGTTTAGGAGGTCCCATCGTGTTAACTTGATGACTCCTCCCTAGGCTAGTCCCAGCACGTTTACACCGCTGGGCCTGTCTCCAGGAGGTGCGTTTGGGGAATGGCTAGACAGATTCTGAGCGTGCCTCCACTTGGTTTAGCCGGGTATGAGGTTTTTGCCCGAGTCCAACGGCATATAAGGGGGCGACCTTGTCAGCTTTCAGTCCCTTGTAGAATCATAAAAGGACTAAAAATATTGCAACCTTGACCTTATCTACGGGGCGACCTCGTCAGCTTTCAGTCCCTTGTAGAATCATAAAAGGAGTAAAAATATTACTACTGTCAAAGTGAAGATTTAGTACAAAAGACCCTCTAGTGGCGAGTAAAAATACTATTACGAAAACGTAGGATGTATTAAGGGCGAAAACAAAACACGAACGACTTTTAACGATTTTTATTTTTAGATTGTATTATTTATATGAAGCACCTTCAGTTAAAATCATATTTTTACTACGAATGTATATTTTAAGATAGTTTTATTATTTAAGTATATGAAGACTTCACAAAAAACTTTGGTGTTTCATATATTTCCTTTGAAAATAAATGGATTAAAATAAATTAATAGCGACGGTTGGGCTCCAACAAAATATACTAAATTATTCTCAGTTCACTTTGATGAGCAGGATATTGTTAAAACTAAAAAAGGATATAAAAAACTGCCAGAAGGTGCTTATCCAAATAGGGGCCATCCATAAAGTACGTCACACGTAAAAGGGGGGGGAGGGGGTCGACAAAGTGTGACATGGTGTGACAAGGGGTGGGAGGGGTCCTAAGTATCGTGACATCACATTTCAAAATCTAGAGGTACTAATCGCGTAATTTGAAATATTAATTAAACTAAAAACTATGTCCAACTCTATCTTTAGGGCAATACGGTTTAAATTGTTATTTTTTTGTTATTGTTTCAAATATTTGTTATTATGTTGATTTCATAAAAAAGTATTTAATTTAAATAGAAATAAAACTAATTTCGGAACTGCTGTTTTAATTTAATAATTTTTCGATGTTTCATTGCAAAACATGTGACGTCACACTAGGGAGGGGGGGGTCTCAGAAATGTGACCACCTGTGACAAGGACGGGGGGGGGGGGCTGAAAAACTCATGAATTTAATGTGACGTACTTTATGGATGGCCCCATATTGCGGATCACGAACAGGTATATTTTTAACCGACTTCAAAAAAGGAGGAGGTTCTCAATTCGATGCGTATGTTTTTTTTGTGTGTATGTTACGCGATTACGCCGACAGTTGTGGACCGATTTTCAAAATTCTTTTTGTATTCGATAGATTATACTCTTAGGGCGGTCACAAGGTCACCGAAGTCAGGCTCTGATGATAGGATCCCAGGAAAATTGAGGAAAACGCTAATTAAAACCAGCTCACCGAAGGTGAGTTGGTTTAAGACTTTCTAGGTGTTCATCGTTTGGCACCGACTTCAATATAGAAGTGTGATGTTGTCTGTACCTATTCTTATATATGTAGTTTACGACACACCCAAGAAAATAAAATCAAAATAAAAAATCGCAATGGAAAATGCATTATAAATGACCCAAAATTTTATAACAAGCTTATTTCATTTTTGAATTATTTATTTTATTGAATTCCTTAGTAGGGCTCTGTACTAGCACTACTGCCACCTAGTAATGTATAGCGGAACTTTTATGTTAACGTCGATAATGCTCGCATTTTAGTAATTCCACTAGCTACAAGGTGACAGTGGCGTCACGTGAAGCTCCCCCAGCACCTCGATTTCTAGCTTCACTTGATTTCATACGGAAAACGCGAAAACCTCCCCTTTGTTTTTGCCTCATGGGCAGGGGGGAGCTGCCTGAGGATTTTCCTCCCGCTCCCTCCTTCTGCGAGTCTGCGAGATGACATCTTCGCAAGAGGAGTTCTTTCACGTCGTATGACACGTCGGCTGCCTTTATTCGCCCGTTCAGTCGTATAATGCCATCCTTGATCACCGGGTCTAGCTTGTAAAGTCGGCTTGACTTAGGTATCGGTTTCGCCTTCTTCAGCAGCTCGTATTCTTCATGAAAGCTGTCTAGCTGGCTCTCTCTTATCCAGCGTTTCTCTGCCTCCTGTAGATGTCGTACTTCTACTCTTTCGGTTTTGCCCTTGCACTTGTCGATGAATGTTAAGGGCCCACCATCCGCGCGAGCCCGAGCTAGTTTAGGTAAATTTCTCTAGTCTCTGTTTGTGTGCGTCGCTCACGCACACAAGCGCACTCGGTCGCGCAATCGGTACGGCCGCCTAGCAAAATATCGTAGATGTTAATTTTGAATTTAATACGTGTTTATTATTTACTGTGTTATACTATAGTAAATACAGGGATGTGTTTGATCAACTTTTATTTTTACAAGCTTTTATTTAGCTTGCACTGTATGTATGTATGTAGATTTGACCAATTCTCTGTTTTCGATTGGGCTGAAATTTTGCACATAATAATATGTATATCGTGACAATGCAATGTTATGATAACATGGAGCTGATCTGATGAAGGAACTGGACGGTGGCCATAGGAACTCCGTAAACGACGCAACCCCATCGAGTTTGGGCTCGTTTGATTCATATTGACGAGTACTTTGGTCCTATTTGTTAACCAGGGTCTGATGCTGGAGCTGGGAGGTGGCCATAGGACCTCCGCAATAAAACGACATAACCCTATCGAGTTTGGGCTCGTTTGATTCGTAATGACGAGTACTTTGGTCCTATATGGTAATCAGGGTCTGATGCTGGAGCTGGAAGGTGGCCATAGGACCTCCGCAATAAAACGACATAACCCTATCGAGTTTGGGCTCGTTTGATTCGTAATGACGAGGACTTTGGTTATATATGGTAACCAGGGTCTGATACTGGAGCTGGAAGGTGGCCATAGGAACACCGCAATAAAATGACACAACCCCATTGAGTTTGTGCTCATTTGATTCGTATTGACGAGTACTTTGGTCCTATATGGTAACCAGGGTCTGATGCTGGAGCTGGAATGTGGCCATAGGACCTCCGCAATAAAACGACATAACCCTATCGAGTTTGGGCTTGTTCGATTCGTAATGACGAGTACTTTGGTCCTATATGGTAACCAGGGTCTGATGCTGGAGCTGGAAGGTGGCCATAGGACCTCCGCAATAAAACGACATAACCCTATCGAGTTTGGGCTCGTTTGATTCGTAATGACGAGGACTTTGGTTCTATATGGTAACCAGGGTCTGATGCTGGAGCTGGAAGGTGGCCATAGGACCTCCGCAATAAAACGACACAACCCCATTGAGTTTGTGCTCATTTGATTCGTATTGACGAGTACTTTGGTCCTATATGGTTATGGTAACCAGGGTCTGATGCTGGAACTGGAATGTGGCCATAGGACCTCCGCAATAAAACGACATAACCCTATCGAGTTTGGGCTCGTTTGATTCGTAATAACGAGGACTTTGGTCCTTTATGGTAACCAGGGTCTGATGCTGGAGCTGGAAGGTGGCCATAGGAACTCCGCAATAAAACGACACAACCATATCGAGTTTGGGCTCGTTTGATTCGTATTGACGAGTACTTTGGTCCTATATGGTTATGGTAACCAGGGTCTGATGCTGGAACTGGAATGTGGCCATAGGACCTCCGCAATAAAACGACATAACCCTATCGAGTTTGGGCTCGTTTGATTCGTAATAACGAGGACTTTGGTCCTTTATGGTAACCAGGGTCTGATGCTGGAGCTGGAAGGTGGCCATAGGAACTCCGCAATAAAACGACACAACCATATCGAGTTTGGGCTCGTTTGATTCGTATTGACGAGTACTTAGATCTTATATGGTAACCAGGGTGTGATGCTGTAACTGGAAGGTGGCCATAGGAACTCCGCAATAAAACGACACAAGCCCATCGAGTTTTGGGCTCGTTTGTTTCGTAATGACGAGTACTTTGGTCGAGTTTCGTAATGGCGGCCATGCGGTTACAAAATGATAAAATATAAAATAATAGTAAAAAGAAAAAAAAAAGTCGCCCCACACTAGGATTTTATTTTAAAGCCCTAATAAGACGAAAATAAATTTTAATTTATTACAGTGTTTGTTACCGAACTCCTCCGAAACGGCTTGACCGATCTTTATGAAATTTTTTATGTATATTCGGTAGGTCTGAGAATAGGTTGTAAACTATTTTTTATTACGGCGAAACGTAAGTTCGCCGTTATTATGGCGAAACGTAGTTTGCCGGCACAGCTAGTTTTTAATAAAATATAACAGCTTGTCACAAGATTTACCCATTTTATAAAAAACAAATATTTTTTTCTTAGAATTACCAATATTTATTTATTTAAGGCTTACCAAGTAAATACATACGGGCAAGGTACTGAAACAGTTTTTTTTATGGAGGGCCTGGCAAATGACCTCCTCCCTCCTGATGTTAAGCGGTGAAAGAGGTCCAAATGAGTTGACAATAGAGGAGGGAGGACATCCACTATCCAACTTGCCCGCCCCTTGCCGGCCTAAAAGATGTTTTTCACACCTCTTTTGAAGGAACCCGTGTTGTAGGATGAAGGAAACACGTGCGCAGGTAGAGAATTTCAAGTGTGGGATGAACGACAGAAGACTTACCGGAGGGAGACTCTGTACCAAGGTCGTGTGCTTGGGTACCTCCGTCTTACCTATTTCTGCCGCAAAGCAGCAGTGCTTGCATTGCTGTGTTCTGGTTTGAAGGGTAAGATATGGCACTGAAATTACTGGGTACCGTGACTTTACATCTTAAGTCACAAGTTGGCAACGTACACTGTGGCCCTTGTGGGGGTTGCAGTTTTACTGCGAATGTCACACGAGACACATGTATTATAGGTGACTATTACCACTTACCATCAGGTGGACAGTTTGCTTTTTTGCCAACTTAGTAGCAATAAAAAAAAGAAGAAGGAATCTTGGAATTTCTTGGTATGGTGTGAAAAGGAGGATACAGTGTAAGGATGACTCCGTAGACCCTTACGCGTGTTTCTGTTAAGGAATGGAGAGGGAGGGATAAGGTTAAAGAGCTCCTCAGAGCATTCCCCGTGGAACATTCGGTAAAAGGCGCTAAGAGAGGCGATGTCACGTCGAAGCTCGAGGGTGTTAGTTGCCTTTACATCGCCAATTATTCGAATAGCGCGACGCTGCAATCTGTCCAGAACATCGAGGAGGTACTGAGCGGAGCCGGAGTGCGAGCAATATTCCACGCAAGAACTAACCTGAGTTTTATACAACAGGCATAGTTGGTCCGGCGCAAAATACCTACGCACCTTGTTCAGGACACCGAGTTTCCGTGAGGCAGCAGTTATAACGGATTCGAGTTTTGCAAAAAAGGGATCATATATGCATTTAAATTTCAGGACTGCACAGCATTGTCATGTGTGTATGACAATGCTGTACAAAACATTATTTATTACAAAAAAATAAAGATAATAATCAAGTTAAATTGTTTTATTGTTTATCCTAATTCTCGGGACAAGCTTTTATATTTTTATAAGAAAATATATCTTGTAATAAATTAAAGTTTATTTTCCTTTTTTAAGGCATTATAATATAAGCTTGTTTTTAAAAAAACTTTTTTTAAACTAATTACTCAAATAATACGAAATATTTTAATGACTACCGAGTTCTTTATTGTTAGTTGTATCTACAAATTATTTTATAAATATACATATAATAATTTAGTAATAAACAAAAATGAAATGAATATTTTCTTGTGCTCAACGCACTTTTTAGTGCATTGAAGCCATTCGCTAGATTGTAATAAAAAAATAAATTAAAGTTTATTTTCTTTTTTTATGACATTAAAATAAAAGCTTGTTTTTAAAAATCTTTTGTAATAGTGGCCATCTTGTTTTAGTTTTTTCCATGGTGTACTGCATTTTACGAACTTTCATTTGATACCCCGTATACAGACCCATATTGTGGGGATTGTACATAAAAATAATCTGTCATTTTGTGACGGCGGCCATCTTGTATTAGATTGTCTTTCAGAATATACTATATTCTACAATTCAAGCTCTTTCATTTGACATCTAAATTGGGGAAGGTCGCACAAAAGAAATTGATGGGGTTGCGTATGGATATTATCTAGGTTAGGCTCAAAGTACTCATCAAGAAAAATCATATAGGACCAAAGTACTCGTCAATACGAATCAAACAAGCCCAAACTCGATGGGGTTGCGTCGTTTTATTTCGGAGTTCCTTTGGCCACCTTCCAACTGCAGCATCAGACCCTGGTTACCATATAGGACCAAAGTACTCGTCAATACGAATCAAACGAGCCCAAACTCGATGGGGTTGTGTCGTTTTATTGCAGAGTTCCTATGACCACCTTCCAGTTCCAGCATCAGACCCTGGTTACCATATAGGACCAAAGTGCTCGTCAATACAATTCAAACGGGCCCAAACTCGATGGGGTTGCGTTGTTTGATTGCGGAGTTCCTATGGCCACCTTCTAGTTCCAGGATCAGACCCTGGTTACCATATAGGACCAAAGTGCTCGTCAATACAATTCAAACGAGCCCAAACTCAATGGGGTTGCGTTGTTTGATTGCGGAGTTCCTTTGGCTAACTTCCAGCTACAGCATCAGACCCTGGTTACCACATAGGATCAAAGTACTCGTCAATACAAATCAAACGAGCCCAAACTCGATGGGATTGTGTCGTTTTATTGCGGAGTTCCTATGGCTACCTTCCAGCTCCAGCATCAGACCCTGGTTACCATGTAGGACCAAAGTACTCGTCAATACGAATCAAACAAACCCAAACTTGATGGGGTTGTGTCGTTTTATTGCGGAGTTCCTATGGCCAGCTTCCAGTTCCAGTATCAGACCCTGGTTACCACATAGGACCAAAGTACTCGTCAATACGAATCAAACAAGCCCAAACTCGATGGGATTGTGTCGTTTTATTGCGGAGTTCCTTTGGCTATCTTCCAGCTCCAGCATCCGACCCTGGTTACCATGTAGGACCAAAGTACTCGTAAATACGAATCAAACGAGCCCAAACTTGATGGGGTTGTGTCGTTTTATTGCGGAGTTCCTATGGCTACCTTCCAGCTCCAGCATCAGACCCTGGTTACCACATAGGTCCAAAGTACTCGTCAATACGAATCAAACGAGCCCAAACTCGATGGGGTTGTGTCGTTTTATTGCAGAGTTCCTATGACCACCTTCCAGTTCCAGCATCAGACCCTGGTTACCATATAGGACCAAAGTGCTCGTCAATACAATTCAAACGAGCCCAAACTCGATGGGGTTGCGTTGTTTGATTGCGGAGTTCCTATGGCCACCTTCTAGTTCCAGGATCAGACCCTGGTTACCATATAGGACCAAAGTGCTCGTCAATACAATTCAAACGAGCCCAAACTCAATGGGGTTGCGTTGTTTGATTGCCGAGTTCCTTTGGCTAACTTCCAGCTTCAGCATCAGACCCTGGTTACCACATAGGACCAAAGTACTCGTCAATACGAATCAAACAAACCCAAACTCGATGGGATTGTGTCGTTTTATTGCGGAGTTCCTTTGGCTGTCTTCCAGCTCCAGCATCAGACCCTGGTTACCATGTAGGGCCAAAGTACTCGTAAATACGAATCAAACGAGCCCAAACTTGATGGGGTTGTGTCGTTTTATTGCGGAGTTCCTATGGCTACCTTCCAGCTCCAGCATCAGACCCTGGTTACCACATAGGTCCAAAGTACTCGTCAATACGAATCAAACGAGCCCAAACTCGATGGGGTTGTGTCGTTTTATTGCAGAGTTCCTATGACCACGTTCCAGTTCCAGCATCAGACCCTGGTTACCATATAGGACCAAAGTGCTCGTCAATACAATTCAAACGAGCCCAAACTCGATGGGGTTGCGTTGTTTGATTGCGGAGTTCCTATGGCCACCTTCTAGTTCCAGGATCAGACCCTGTTTACCATATAGGATCAAAGTTCTCGTCAATACGAATCAAACGAGCTCAAACTCGATGGGGCTATGTCGTTTTATTGCGGAGTTCCTATGGCCACCTTTCAGCTCCAACATCAGATCAGCTCCATGTCGTCATCATAAAATATTCATACATATGCATGCAAAATTTCAGCTTAATCGGAAACCGGGAAGTGAGTCAAATTTTACTCGCAAGATTAGACCCGAACATGCAAAAGATAAATAAAAGCTTGTAAAAAGGTTGAAGGTTTTTCGTACGGCAGCCACAAATAATAAAATTGTTAGTTATCAACTTCTCCGATTACTCCGTAGGACTTCGCGTCGTATACATACACAAATAATTACGTAACCGGGAGCTAGCTCAAAGCGACGTGCTCTCACTTCGAGTCTTGATTGCACACTGAATTTCGACGCGCCCGAGCCAAGTATTTGTAAGAAAATCGATAAATGTATGTTAAAAAATTCATATAAAAATCAATGTACGATAATTTTAAAAAATACCACGGTGCCAGTATTATGCTTACCTTTGTTCTATATATTTGTTAAACTAAAATATAATAGGGTTAATTAATGAAGCTAAAAATCACGAACGTTATGTGGGTGTAACCTAAATTTTAAGTAAAATGGATGCTATTTTTTAACGAAATGGTATGTAAATTTGAAAAATGATGACGGTCATTGTGTAAACACATAATTTAAGAATTTAAATATATTTTTTCCCGGTCAGTTAATTCGAACGTTAACGTAAAATATCAAAAACGCCAACGGCCTTTTTGCTATTTTTCGCGCCATGGGCCCTTAATACGACAGCTGTCGCCCTGATCAACCTCTCGTGTGAGGAAAAGCGGTCGATCTGAGGCAAACTAGTTTCGGCTCGTTTGATCGTGAGCGTTACGGTTTCTTCGTCTATCGCTTCATTGCTGTTTATCTCCGTAGCCCAATTCTTCTCCGGCGCATATAAGAATTCGGGTCCCGTGAACCATCTATCTTCCATGGAGACGGTCATGTGGGTCAATCTTGTTGCGTCGTCAGCCACGTTATGCTTGTTGGTATCCAACGCCACTGTTTAGCTTCTGTGCGTTCGCAAATCTCTCCTAGACGATGCGCGACAAACGTAGTGTAGCGACATACGTCGTTTCTTATCCACTGTAATACTGTTCGTGAATCGCTCCAGTATGTCACTCGTTCGGGTTGACATCTATGTCCTGTGATCACGGCGTGGGCTAGGCGGGTGCCTATCACGGCTGCTTGCAGCTCTAACCGCTGAATGCTCTGCGTCTTCAGGGGTGCGACTCTGGCTTTGGCGGCGGCCAATCTTACATCTGTGACCCCGTCGTCTCTCTCTATCCTCCAGTATGCGGCTGCGGCATATGCCTGCTCACGGGCATCGCAGAAAACATGGAGCTCTCTCGTCGCGTTCTCTGTGGCTCCATACCATCGCGGCAAGCGAAGTTGGGCGATGTTTCCCCTCAGTTCTTGTAGCCATCTTCGGAATGTTTCGGCTTCTTCTTCGGGTAATCGTTCGTCCCACTTGAGACTCTTCCGCCACAGGCTTTGCAGCGTTATCTTCACTCGTATGGTGAAGCGACTCAGTAGGCCTAATGGGTCGTAGACTGACATCACAATGCTCAACGCTTCTCTTTTAGTCGGTGATCGATCTCCGTTGAGTATCTCTGTCGGTACTCTCGGCAGCACAGTGTTGAAGGCCAACTCGTCAGTCTGGGCGTCCCACAGAAGTCCCAGTGTCTTCCCTGGTGCCGATGCTAATTGCGTCGTGGCTCGCGTTCTCCGATCTTCAGGGATATCTGCCAATACGTCTTCTTCATTAGAGTTCCATCCTCGTAGGTTAAAATTAGCTTGCGCATGGACGTATGATACTGCACTGATGGTCTTTCTGGCGGTCTCTATGTCTTCGTAACTCTCTACTAGATCATCCATGTAGTGGTTCGTGGTGATCGATTGAAACGCAGCAGGATGCGTTTGCGCGTGGTCTTGTGCGTTCCGATCTCGCACGCTGCGGGCCAGGAACGGCGAGCTGGTGGCGCCAAAGATCAGTGAGTTCTCGGTGATTCGCTCGCGTTGTCACGCTACAGGAACAATTGGGCTTCCTGGTCTTCAGGTCTGACTTTGATCCTCAAGAACATCTCTTCTATATCTGCCGTCACCGCCACTCGTCCTTCTCGGAATCGAAACATGATGCCCTGTAGTGACTGCAACAGGTCAGGCCCTTCAAGCAGAAGGTCGTTGAGGCTTGTACCGTGCGACTTGGCGGCCGCGTCGAACACCAGCCGAAGTTTTCCCGGTTTGTTCGGGTTGAAAACCGGAAAATACGTTAAATTCCATCTTCTCTCACTGGTTTCCTCATCTTGACTAAAAATAATTTATAAAATAATTATAAAAAATAATTTATTTAGTTTGTATGACGTTAGCGTAGTATTCCTCGTACGCTTACGTAGGGCTGTCGGCACTTAATACCAAAAAATAATTTATTTACTTTGTATGGGAAAAAAAAGTAAGTTTGTTAGCCCTAATATTTTTCCTAGAGAATCTTTACTTCTGATGGATTCATACCCTTAAATATTATTGGGGTGTTCAGTTACACCCTGTATATTAATACGCGATAAAAATTCTATTGGGAAGATAATGCAGTGTCTTAAGAATGTTTTACTCTGTTTATTCGATTTTTACTTTTATTATTTTGTGTTGTAAATTAGATTGCATGCTTCATTTATTTCATAAAAAAATTAGTTAATGAAACTCAAACAATTAACATTGTATTATCAGAATACTCGAGGGCTTCGCACCAAAACATTATACTTTTATCATAACCTATGTAGCAGTAATTTTGATATTATTGTATTAACCGAAACATGGTTAAACGAAGGGATACACAGTAGTGAGCTTTTTGATCATCGATACTCTGTTCATAGGCGGGACAGGCTGATAAATAACAATTCGAAGAAAAAGGATGGCGGAGGTGTTCTAATTGCAATTCGTAAATGTTTTAATCCGATTCGAATGAAAGCATGGGAGAGCAGTTTTGAAGATTTGTGGGTTACCTTTGAAACGAAACATAATAAAAATTTAAATAAATATGCCCTGTGTGCAATATACCTGCCTCCGCCTCTGACCAGGATTTCTCTAGAAAGCTTCTTGAACCATTGCAATAGTGTTTTCGAACAGTGCAATATGAACAAATTATTAATGGGCGACTTTAATATTGGCCACATAAACTGGAATCAGGTGGGGAATCCGTCGTACATTTTAAATTCTAACATGGCACAGCTTCTTGTTGATTTTTCTTGCTTGAATAACTATAATCAGCTCAATAATAACCGTAATTGTAACAATAAAATATTGGATTTAGTCTTCACCGATGCCATAGACATAGTACTTTCAGCAGCAGATGAAAGCGAAGTATTAAGTAAAGTGGATCCCTTACATCCACCTCTAATAGCCACATTAACAGTCACACACACTGCCTACCTTGAAGTAAACCAAAACCTTAAAAAAGCTAACTTTTATAAAGCTGACTATGAGACAATAAACAAATGTCTATATAGTACAGACTGGGCATCACACTTTGCTAACTGCAAAAATGTAAACGAAATGGTAGAATGCTTCCAGGAAACTATTAAAAGTCTGATAACTACTCATGTACCTAAGCGTTCTATTGCACGTAGTAAGTATCCCGTGTGGTATACTGGTACTCTGATAAGGCGGTTGAATGAAAAAGAAAATGTAAGGAAAAGGTACAACAAATACAAAAATCCTATGGATGCACTCGAACTGAAATTATTAAAAAAACGTTGTAAAAAACTTACTACAGAATGTTATAATACGTACATTAGAAACATTGAAGCTAACATAACGGAAACGCCAAAATTATTTTGGTCCTACATAAAATCAAAAAGAAACAAAACTAGTAGTTATCCGACTATGTTAAGTAATGGTCATGATGTAACGAATGATGGCACTGAAATTTGTAACATGTTTGGCTCTTTTTTTTTCTTCAGTACATAACATAGCTAACCAAGGGGAACTCCCTGAAGATGCTTCTATACAGCATATAAAATGCTCGGACAGTTTTTCGCATTACCAAATTGATTACAATAAACTATATAATAAACTGCGTACATTAGACGTAAACAAGGGGCCTGGAGACCTATTTTTGAATTACGTATGCGATTTAGAAATCACCGCTGACTAAATAGTCAGCGATGACTTTGAAGTCACGAATTCCTAAACATCCTATTTTTGAAAGTCGAACGCAGAGCTGCCAACATAGATAAAGTACACACATACGTAAGGGTTCGGTTCCACGCAGAATGTAGCTGTTTTCGGTATATACCGGTTATTATACGGCTAGAAATTCATTGCAACTAGACCAAAATATAAAAAATACTGGGTCTAAGTTTGTTTGTGACACTAAAAGATTTTAAACTTATACACGGTTATTTTTTTATCACCTGGAAAATGTTAGGGACGCTTCAGAACACATCCAATATTATATTTAAAAAAAAATGAAAAAAAAATATTTGTATAAAAAAAACTAAAAAAATCTCTAAAAATGCTGCTCTCAACTAGTGCAGCATTTTTTGTATATAAAAAAAAAATGAAGTGAGTTATTTTTTTTTATTTATATTTAAATCATTCTAATACCATGTCGTGAAGCGTCCCTTAAATTTTCCAGGGTGATAAAAAATAACCGTTAATTATTATTACCGTTAAAATAATATTTAATTACCTATTTGACAAATTTTACAAATTTTAAATCCAACTCAAAATCAACACACATCAACTTCAAACTTGTCAGTATGTTCTCTAAACAAAACACAGATAACGTTTCCACAGTTATGTATGACTTGTTTACGAGTGGGTGAGGGCACTCGTAATGAAATCACATCCGTGACTAAGGTAGTCACATAAGTGATATTCAAAAATAAGAATTATTGAAAATCGGTGATTATTAGTCACATCGGTGATTTCGAAGTCGCATACGTAATTCAAAAATAGCTCTCCTGGTCCCGATGGTATTCCACCAATTTTTATTAAGCAATGCGCTAGAAATCTAGTAAAACCTCTGTTAGCAATATATAACACATCCCTAGATACTGGTAGTTTTCCGGATCAATAGAAAATAGCCAAAGTGGTACCGATTCATAAAAACGAAAATAATACTTTAGTACAAAATTATAGGCCTATATCTATCCTTAATATTTTTGGCAAGATATTGGAATCTTTTGTTTGTGATGCTATGCAATTGTATTTTAAGCAATACATTACAACACATCAGCATGGTTTCGTTCGCGGTAGATCTACTACCTCTAATCTGGCATGTTTCACGGAAAAAGTCACAAATGCATTGGATGAGGGTAAACAAGTACATGTCATATATACTGATTTTAGCAAGGCATTTGGTACCTCATGATGGGGTACCTCATAATATTTTAATATCAAAATTGGCTAACTATGGGTTTACAGTTACGCTATTAAATTGGTTAAAGTCGTATTTAACAGGAAGGTCCTTTTATGTAGTAGTTAATGGCTTTGAGTCATCAATATACCCCATAGGTTCCGGAGTGCCACAAGGTTCTCACCTTGGCCCAATTTTATTTAACTTATATGTCAATGATATACCAGATCATATTAAGAACTCAAGCCCCTTTATGTATGCTGACTACTTAAAAATATTGAAAGTAGTTGACACTGTATCTGATACTGCAGCCTTACAAAATGACCTAATCGAGCTTGTGACATGGTGTAGAATGAACGGCATGCGCCTTAACCCTAGTAAATGCTTCCACATTAATTTCACTCGCAGCACTAATAGAGTTATAAAAAATGATTATAAAATAGGAAACCAAGTACTAACTGAAGTGGAATCAATACGCGACCTGGGTATTCTGTTAGACAAAAAACTAACGTTCGTTCCACACCTAGATCATACCATATGTAGAGCATCAAAAATACTTGGATTTGTGATCCGTAACATCAAGGCTTTCCGTAACCCAAAGACCAAAATTATTCTCTATAACAGTTTGGTAAGGAGCATGCTAGAATACGGGTCTATCATTTGGCGACCTCACTATGCTACTCACATGATGAGAATCGAAAGAATACAAAAGAGATTCTTATAGCATTTGACGTTTGCACAAGGCGAGTCTAAGAAATATAGATCCTACACAAGCAGATTAAAGCGGTACAACATGGTTAGTCTCGAACAGAGAAGAGATATACTGGACTTGACGTTCTTATACAAATTGGTTCAAAATTTGATAGCCTGTCCACAATTATTGAGTGCTATACATTTTAGAATTCCCTATCGGTATCCACGTAATAAAATCAACAAGTTATTGATGCCACCTCAGCGCCAAACTAATTTCGGACGGCACTCACCAATTCCACGCCTTTGTGATCTTTACAATAAACATTGTAATGATATTGACCTTTGTGACACTATTGCAAGGGTTCGGAATACACTGACTAGTCGTCTAGGCTAAATTATAGAGTAAAATCTGTACGTAAAAATAATAAGTATATTTGCTGTAGTTTTAAGTCTCTAGTATAGAAAATTAGTGTTAAGGTACCATTGGATTTTTTTTATGCATGTTGTGTTTGTCTGTAAGAGGTTATACAATTAGATCCTTTTTATTTATTTTTTAAGTTATGTAATTTTCGTTGTATTAACTGTAGACAAACCAAATAAAATAAATAAAGCATCGACATCCCGCGGCGTTTGGCCTGCAAGAACGCAGGCCGCGCCGTAGCTGACCGTGCAACGCGTTTGCCCCTACGATTGTCAGTTCTCCAGAAAACAGAGCAGACCACTGCCGATTCAGTATTCACAGACATTTTTAATTAGCTTTCGTATATCTTTCTTTGACCTGAAGTTTTAGAATTAATCAAAATACAATATTGCATCATAGAAACCCGATGTGACGCAATGTTCGAGCTTGTTTACAGTCATTGTAAGCAAAACTTTAATTGTGTGCGTGACATTCCTCTTGTAATCAATGTCTAAATAAGGAACGTCTTCCGAATTACTTACTGTAAAAGATAACCCCAATAAACGAACTTCACTAACAAACATGTGCGGTAGTTTATATGAAGGCTAATTATATTAGTGCAGTAGGACTTCATGGGTCGAGTTATATTTACTTGCACCAAACTTAACTAATAAACCTACCATAGCATCAACCGCGAATATTATCATTGAATTCCGAGATAAACACGCACATAAAAAAATATTATCGTATTTAAATTCAGAACTTGACAGGTCATTAAGTCGTACCTCTAATTTGATTGATCGGCGATTGGCTGGCACCAGATGATCCGCTTCCGGCGGACGTGACGGACGCTAAAATTAAAATAAAATATTATTAAGATATCTCCACCGCCCGCCGACTCCGTGGTCTAGCGGTTGAGACCACCGGGTGTTGATCGGGAGGTCCGGGGTTCGATGCCTCATGGGTACAGAAAATTTTTCTGCTATTTGGTTGGTGGTAGAACTTCTGAGCCCGCCTGGCGAGCTACCACCGTCTCTGTCGCCATACTAAGAATGTTAATAGTATTGTTGTGTTCCGATGATAAGAGGTAAGAAAGCCAGTTCCTCAGTTGTTGAGGGGTCCAGGTAAGGCCCGCTTCCGCCTTCGGTCTTATCATCAGTTACCATCAGGTGAGATGAACACGAAGAGCTACGCTGCCGTATGTAATAAAAAATTCTATGCATATTTAGTTTCTTTAATGAATAGTTTATGAAAAAGACTATACAAATTCTGTAGTAGTTGCGTGGTTTTCTTATACGAGTTACGGTGCTGTGTCATTATCTTCATAAAAAAAAATATAATAAAAACATTATAATTTTGTTGCCGGAAATGTTTACTCATTCATTACGGGCTAAATATACAGTCCACAACATCTCACCTTTAGTATCTTATCAGCGATAATGCGACAGCTGTATATACAGAACATAAAAACAGTAGAAGAGCTATAATATTACCATGATAACCGGCAAAGTTTATGTCAGGCTGCGCGCAGTGTATGTAGGGTTTGGTTAGTTTAAATTGAGTATTAGGTATTAAGCTATTTACTTTGTTTATACATACTTAATTGTAATTTTTAATGAAATACCAATTTCATATAAGACGAATAAAATTGTTATATTCATCTTATAAGGACGTGTTCATTGCAATTAATTTAAATTGTCAATAATTAGTCACGTAACAGAAATGGAAGGGTCATAATATGGGCTCCACTAACTTTGACCTATAGGTAATTTTATGATATTGTATAGGTATCTATATACACGGTTACTTTTTTATCACCCTGGAAAATTTAAGGGAGGCTTCACGACATGGTATTAGAATGTTTTAAATATGAATAAAAAAAATAACTCACTTAATTTTCTAATTTTTTTTAAATCCAAAAAATGCTGCACAAGTTGAGAGCAGCATTTTTTGATTTTTTTTTTTTTTAATTATTTCTTTTTTTTTATTTTTTATATAATATTGGATGTGCCCTGAAGCGTCCCTAAAATTTTCCAGGGTGATGAAAAAATAACCGTGTATATAAAAGAAAGTAGTGTTAGTAACACTATTTATAACTCAAGTATTGGCTAGAAATTGGTGGGGAGGTAGCTTAGAACCAGGACACCAACATACGATAGCTTTTATCGCAGAAATCACCCCTTAAGGGGGAGGAAAGCGGGGTGGAAGTTTGTGTGGGTAAATTTGTTTTATTTTTTTTTTTACTTTCTTTCAAAACGCCTACTCAATTGTATTTACAGTTGCATACGTTTCAATTATAAACAATGGATTTATCGTGCCATTTCTACAAATTGAGCCCGACCTTGCGTCCTTTTACACGTCCTAGACTTTTTAATAAAAGAATAATTAATGCGGTGCGCGTAACCCGACGTTTCGATGTAAGCAGCTGCATTTTGGATGCGAGTCTGCAACTCCGCAATCGAGGAAACTGGCCTCGCGTACCCGGAATTTACTAGCTTTACGATTTGGATATTGTTTGTTTGTGATACCTGCAGTCGTTATTCGGACTTTGAACATCGGTACACGACATTGGACTATGCAAACATACATTTCATTTATGGCGAGTGTTAGGGCAATGCCAACGCAGCTGCTCGACAGTACGCAGAAAGGTATGAAATGTAAACATTAATTTTGAAAGAGTGAGAAATCACGTAAACTAAAATGACCCACAAAGGTCGAAAGGCAGGCTTGGTCCTATCTTATGGCCGCCGATATCACCGGATTTAAATGATTTTTTTTTATTAGGGGTGTCTAAAAGACCTCGTGTACGCGATGTCAGTATCCTCGATTGCGGAGTTAAGGGTGTTAAATATATACCAGAGGTTCTTCCGTAAATCGTTATTTATTAAATAATCATTATAAACACACATTCAACAACTCGACATTACATATATGACAACTAGATCCATGAAATAACAACTCTTGACAGCCAGTATAAATCTATGATAGGTATGCAACCTTAACACGCCTCCTTAGATTTATATGGCAACACATAACCACAATATTAAATTAACAAACAAAAACATTTCAAGTATGGTAACACCACATTAAAGTATATTTAACATCAGTCTGAATTTAAAGAACTTTATGCTGCCTAACGACTTTGTTAGAATGTCTGCAACATTATCTTCCGAGTCTACTTTTATTATATCAATGGTTCCATTCTTTACACTCTCATGAACATAGTAATAGTGTACTTCAATGTGCTTAGAATTCTTTGTGAAATTACCATACTTCGCAATAGCAACAGCACCTGAATTATCTTCGTAAACATTTACAGGTTTATCAAACTTTATAAAGACATCATCTAAAATACTACGTAACAAACTTATCTCAGTGACAGCATCTGACAACGCAATATATTCAGCAAAAGTGGAAGATTTCGTGACGCTGTTTTGTTTCCAAGACTTCCAATACACGGCGTTACCAAACAAACGAATAACAAAACCAGTGGTAGACTTACGGTCTACGACATCTCCTGCCCAATCGGCATCAACATAATAATCCATAATGTTTACTTTTAAATTCTGATAATATGTGAGTTTAAGACTCTTTGTTAAATGCAAGTATTTTAAAATTCTTAAGGCATATTTAAAATGCGTCTCATCATAGCAGTTCTGAAACCTACTTAAATAATTTACACAAAATGCTATATCTGGTCGCGTACCAGAACTAATGTAAAGTAAAGCTCCTATCAAATTTCGGTATTTAATATCCTCATTTAATTCGCGTTTCTCAAGTTTGACGTTAATCTCCATCGGTGTTTTATACAGTTTAGAATTCTCAATATTGTATTTTTTGCCTAACGACTCTATATATTTTTCCTGACTTAATATTAACATATTAGCTCTTGCGTAATCATACTCAACATCAATACCTATATAGTTTTTAACTTTTCCCATATCCTTCATTTTGAAATAATTACTCAGTTTTCTTTTAATAGCCGTAACCGTTTTTTGTTCTTTGCACGCAATCAATAAATCATCTCAAATTCAAATTCAAATTCAAAAATCTTTATTCAACATAGGCCTTTACAGACATTTATTGACGTCAAAACAAAGCAAAACAATCTAATTTAATGAAATCATATTAACCTTGTATGTGCATACATCCTGAATATACTCAAGATGTCTGCAAATACAAGTAGGAATGAAAAAAAAAAAAAAGTTGACTCTACACCTGTTCGGAAATTGGGAGAGCCTTCTCGAGAAGAACAGGCAAGAAACTCGAAAGGTCAAAATTTTTTATCTCCTCTTTTAAATCGCCATTTACAATTTTGATTTTGTTACAGGGTCGTCAATTGGAAGCTGACCTCAAAGCAAAAGTTTGAGCTCAACTTCCATTACAAGAAGAGATGTGTTAATTCACATTATATAAGCTATTTCTGAGAGAAGTGCGTGAACTTATAAATTGCTCTCACTGAATGTTTCTTTGAAACAAAACGCAGTACATTGTTAAATATTAGAAATGAGAGTTCAAACCCAAGCTTTTTTGTCCGTCATGTAATCAGACACTTTATAATATGCTTTTTTAATAAGTACATCTTTGATTGCAACTTTAAATTTGTTTAAGCTGAGTTCTTGTATACAACTTGGGATTTTATTGTAGAAACGTATACACAGGCCTCTAAAAGAATTATTGATTTTTTGGAGCCTGGTATTTGGTAAAGCTAACATATTCCTTTGTCTAGTATTAACAGAATGAATATCACTATTTTTACAAAACAAATGAATATTTTTACGAACATATATTAGATTCTCATAAATATATTGCGACGCTACTGTCATAATACCAATTTCTTTAAATTTTTCTCGCAAAGAATCTCTCATTTTAAGGTTATAGATAGCTCGAATAGCCCTTTTCTGGAGCACAAAAACGATCTGAATGTCGGCAGCATTTCCCCACAACAAAATGCCATATGACATCAAACTATGAAAGTAAGAAAAATATACAAGTCTTGCTGTATCAACATCAGTCAACTGACGTATTTTCCATACAGCGTGAGCTGCAGAACTAAGTCTCTTTGACAATTTATCTATATGTGGGCCCCATTGCAGCTTAGAATCAAGTGTGATCCCAAGAAATACTGTGGTGTCCACGAGGTCAACACCTATATCCTTTATTTTTACAGTGGTGTGAACCTCTTTTACATTGGGTAAAACAAATTTTATACATTTTGTTTTCCCTTCATTAAGTGACAGGTTGTTTACATTAAACCAATGAACAATTCTTGAGATAGAATTATTTACATCGTCATTCATTTGCAATCCTCTTTTAATTTTAAATAAAAGTGAAGTATCATCTGCAAATAACACTATCTCATGCCTGTCCTGTACAAAATCAGGGAGGTCATTGACATATATAAGAAATAGAAAAGGACCAAGAATCGAACCCTGCGGAACTCCCATTTTAACTGCGGAACCTTGAGACCTTTTTCCATTGACGTCTACTTTTTGAATCCTTCCACTTAGATAAGAGAGTAGAAGATCCAGTGCAGTATCACGAAATCCATAGTGGTGTAATTTTCTGATCAAGGTTTCGTGATAAACGCAATCAAATGCCTTAGACAAATCACAAAAAATGCCTAACGCATCGTGTGAGTCTTCCCAGGCTTCAAATATATGTTGTATTAACTCAACACCAGCATCGGTTGTTGAGCGACCCCTCCTAAAACCAAATTGTTTAGAGTGTAGAAGATTGTTCCTATTAAAATAAATTTGCATTTGCTCCAACATTATTTTTTCAAAAATTTTGCTAAAGGTAGGTAGCACAGAGATAGGTCTAAAATTACTGGGGTCTGATATGCTACCACATTTATGTAAAGGAATAATTTTACTCAGCTTCATTAGATCAGGAAAAACACCACAGTCAATGCAATCATTAAAAATGTTAGCAAGTATTGGAGCTATTGTTTCAATTACGGATTTAGTAACATCAACGGAATTGCCCCACAGATCCGCAGTTTTCTTCATATTCAAAGTTTTAAATGATTTTATTATATCCATTCCACTAATGTGTACAAATTTGAATGTATCATCACAAGCTTCAACATGATCTTTCATTATAGATTCAGCAATAGCGGGGGAGGAATCCAATGACTTTGTGATTGAGACTGGAATGTCAGTAAAGAACTTTTCGAATTCTGCAGCTACTTCTGTGTCAACTGTTACCTTCTTACCGTCAATATTCAAACAATATTGATTATTAGTAGTTTTCGCTTTTCCAGTTTCATTATTTATAATATTCCATGTCATTTTAATTTTATTATTACTGTTTTTTATTTTTGAGCTTAAATAATTACATTTAGCAAGCCTGCACGCTTTTTTGAATACTTTGGAATAAGTTTTCACATAAAGTTTAAACTCATCGCTAGTATTAAATGAACGTTCATTATAAAGTTCAAAAAGTTTGATTCTTATACTAATATATAAATAGTTTGGTTATTATCAGTCTTTACATACAAACAATAGTTATATTTACTTCGCCTAAAGCCAATAGTTGTCACAAAGTCATTAAAACATTCGTACCATGCACGCGGGCTTTCCTTTAAACCGTATAGCGATTTATATAGTTTATACACTTTGTCAGTTCCATCTTCGTAGCCAAGTGGCTGTTTAATATACACTTCTGATAAGACTTTGCCATTCAAAAAGGCAGTTTCTACATCCATTTGATGCACATGTAAATTAAATTGACAGCAGTACGATAAAAGTAATTTCAAAGTTTGCATCCTTGCAACGGGTGAATACGTGTCTTCAACATTGTCTATTTGCTGAAAACCTCTAACCACTAACCTGGCTTTATAGAGTGCGTCGGACTTCTTCTTGTACACCCATTTTACATCTAATACCTTTTTCTCCGGCGGCGCATTTACCAAGGTCCAAGTATCATTCTTTACAAGACTGTTCATTTCGCGATCCATAGTTTCACTCCATTTATCGGCCTCGTCACACGTAGTCGCCTCCTGAAAAGTATCTGGAATCATCGCATCACAATAGTTAACAGTTATACAGTAGTAGCCAAAGAAGAATGGCACACCCAGGGTCGCATAAAATATCAAGTGAAAGTCGATGAAATTCTATGCATTATATTAGACAATTATAGTTGTTCATTTCCTATAAATATGTTTTTTTTGTAAAACGGGAATAATGAGAAAATCGAAAAAATAAAACTTGTATCAAAACTCAACCACACATGCAATAACGAAACGCAAAGGTAAAGTATAAACAAATAAGTTGCCACCTTAAATAATTAAATAAATATATTGTTTAAAATATTTATAAGATTGAACTATTTAATTCGTTTTTTTAAGTTTTATGCGATAACAAGTGATAAATAAACGGAATTCGATATTAATGAGTATTAAAGACAAAGATTTATTTTAATAACCTATTGTCAATAAGTCTTAATAATATAATTTATTGAAACAAATATCAAGATTATGCCTATTACTTCGGTCGGTGTGATAACATCGTTTGGCTGTTTGTCCATGAACCACACCCTTACATTACAACAATCATACATCATGTGGATAGGGTTCCTACCCACCCTATGTTTTGTTGTCAATTGTCACCTGTACATACCTTTTTATATGATTTCGGCTGTGTAGGTAACTAAATACCTATATTTACCTATTTTTCAAATCAATTCTAGTATTAAATCATATATTATCTGTATGTAAGTTCACTGATATTTGTAGGTTATACTTATTGCAGCATAACACGAAAACCCCATTTTAAAAAAATATGCTGCAATTAACTTTTTTTTAATTGGACTTAGACCTATCTTTTAAGGGTATTTTCATTAAGATACATAACTCCTAAGTACTTTGTTTTCATCTTCATTGTCATGAGAACCAATAAGCTTTACATCTTCTTCAATTACATCAACGTGTCTCGCCACGATTACTCTGTTATTAATCAATACTCTATACCCAACGTCAGTATATCCCAGTAAAATGCCCATCTCGGCTTTTTTGTTCCATTTCGATGATCGTCTCTCTTCCGGAATTCTCACATAAACTTTACTGCCATACATTTTCAAATATTTTGCTGTTGGCTTCTCCTCAAAGAATATTTCATAAGGCGTTTTCCTTTCTGGCGTATTTGTCATAATACGATTCTTTAAATAAGCTGCAGTCTTAATAGCTTCCGGCCAGTAACATCTATCAACTTTAGCTTCGGACATAAGGCATCTTGCCATATCCATTATCGATCGATTAAACCTTTCTGCCATACCATTAAGCTCATGCACGTATGCAGGGCAAGGCTTTATCATTATTCCGTTCTCTCTCACAAAGTTAAAAATTCTGTTATTCGTGTATTGTTCACCATTGTCGCATCTTATTTCCTTTATCATTTTTCCGGTCATATTCTGTACGCCATTAACATACTCAACGAAACATTCATAAACTTGTTCTTTCGATTGAATACAATATACTCTTGCCAACTTGCTGTAGTCGTCTATAAATGTAAAAAAATATTTTTCGCCTTTATAACCTATCGTTCTGTGTGGTCCATTAACGTCTGTGTGTACAATATCCAATATATCTCTCGCTCGAGTCCTGTTATTGTCAAAGGGTAAATTGTGCATTTTATTTTCAATGCAAATAGCACATTTCATAAAATCTCTTTCTAATTCCTTAGGCAACCCTTCTAAAACTTGGTTTTTGCACATTATATCTAAGTATTTGAAGTTTATATGACCAAATGTTCTGTGAAGTTTCTCTTTCATTGTCATTTCGCTATTCACTGCATTTACACCAATCTCTTTACAGTCAAAACTAGTTATTTTATACAATCTCTCATCTTTCTTCGCAATCGCAATCAATTTTCTATCCATGTTATATATCTTTGTTGTATATCCTGTCGAAATTATTGTATGTTTATCCGTAATCTTCGAGTAGCTCAATAAGTTAGCTTTCATCTCTTTTACATAAAATACGTTGACTATAATAATTTTATTTCTATTTGAATATACAGGAAAATATGTCGTGATGCTGCCAACCTTTGTGGCTTTCAAAATTCTTCCATCTCCAACCTTAACATTGATTGGTTCTTTCAGAGTCACAAATTTTTCGAAATATTCGTCGGTATTTATTATATGATCTGTATATCCACTATCTAAAAGCCAATTTATCTGTTCTGCCTTGTTAGGAAATTCTCTAGTCATAGTTGAATTGTTAACAATTGACGTGTGAAAACTCTTGCTATAATTATCTAAATTGGAATAAAATCCTCTACCTCTATTCTGTCCTGTGCCTCGACCATATCCTCTAGTTCGACCATAATGTCCCCGTCCACGACTACGGTTTCCATGCCAACAATCCTTTTGTATGTGTCCAAACTTTCCACAAGTGAAACATTTAGGTTTATTTTCTGACTCTACTTTAAATGCATTTGATTTGTCAGGCACTTCTTTGTCTACTTTTTGTAAATTTTTCATTTGTATTTTACTTTTCAAATATTCGACAGTTTTTTCTTTGTCGATGACACAGTTGGCGAAATTATGACGTTTTGATTTAACTAGATGGATCATCGTGTCGCTCGTCATCAAGGAACGCGTCTTGCTCGACAATCTTGACATTCTCTTTATTGTTTGCTGATGCACGTATATTATTACACGTGATTTTTAATTGTCTTTCGTTTTGTTGTAGTTTTTTTTGTTTTGAATTATAAAATGAGTGATCCGGGTGCGGGACCTAGTGGCTTTCAAGCCATTCAACAGAACGTCATGGTTAACGTCAAAAAATATACAATTTGTAGACACTGAAGTAAGAGCTCAACTGCTGTTAAAAGGAAAAGAACATAAAAATCAGTAACAGAGTTAGGTATGTTGTGGATGGCAAAAGGAAAGGGAGTTACATATACGGCTTCCACAATATCATTGTGAGCCCAACTATATTGAGCTTGTTAAGAAAGGCCCCTAGCCTTTGAGGTAGTAAATGCCTTTCAATGTAATTTTAACCTAATCCAGTTAATGAGGTAATGCAATTACAAACGAAAATATAAATTGAATTATTATTTTTATTAAAAATTACTCGACCACTAGCTCGGAATGCAGACTTCCCCGAGAAGAGCTAGCGAGAAACTCGAGGGTTGCTCTTTTCAAATAAAAGTTACAAAGATGTACATATTACCTAGAAATAAAATAATAAATGATTTACCATTAAACATAACAAACAAAAGCAATAAGTCATAATAAAACAAAAGCACGAGTTATTAGTAATAAAATAAAGAAATTAACGAGTTACACTTTTACAAACAATATTCAAAGTTGCTGATGAGGCAGGAAAATAGAATATTCGGAAGAATACTTAGCTTGGTATCGTAGCAGCCTAGCAGCAAGACAAACTTGTTCCCGAAGATCGATGTTACTTAAAAACTGTTCACAGCAAAACTGACTATGGCAAAGCTGTAGCCTCTTTATATTAACAGAAAATGGCGGGAACAAGATCGCGCCGCAAAACATTCCACCGGAAATAGGCTTGTTATTCAATAATAAATGGTTATTATAATGTAATTTGTTTTCCTATTTTCTTTAAATAGTCTAAACATTATTTTAAAAATACGATACACAAATTCAAATTCAAATTCAAATTCAAAAATCTTTATTCAACATAGGCCTTTACAGGCACTTATTGACGTCAAAACAAAGCAAAACAATCTAATTTAAAGAAATTATATTAACCTTGTATGTGCATACATCCTAAATATACTCAAGATGTCTGCAAATATAAGTAGGAATGAAAAAAAAAAAGTTGATTCTACACCTGTTCGGAAATTGGGAGAGCCTTCTCGAGAAGAACAGGCAAGAAACTCGAAAGGTCTAAATTTTTTATCTCCTCTTTTAAATCGCCATTTACAATTTTGGTTTGTTACAGAGTCGTCAATTGGAAGCTGACCTCAAAGCAAAAGTTTGAGCTCAACTTCCATTACAAGAATAGATGTGTTAATTCACATTATATAAGCTATCTCTGAGAGAAGTGCGTGAACTTAGATTATAAATAAATTGCTCTCACTGAACGTTTCTTTGAAACAAAACGCAATACATTGTTAAATATTAGAATTGAGAGTTCAAACCCAAGCTTTTTTGTCAGTCATGTAATCAGACACTTTATAATATGCTTTTTTAATAAGTACATCTTTGATTGCAACTTTAAATTTGTTTAAGCTAAGTTCTTGTATACAACTTGGGATTTTATTGTAGAAACGTATACACAGGCCTCTAAAAGAATTATTAATTTTTTGGAGCCTGGTGTTTGGTAAAGCTAACATATTCTTTTGTCTAGTATTAACTGAATGAATATCACTATTTTTACAAAACACATGAATATTCTTACGAACATATATTAGATTCTCATAAATATATTGCGACGCTACTGTCATAATACCAATTTCTTTGAACTTTTCTCGCAAAGAATCTCTCATTTTAAGGTTATAGATTGCTCGAATAGCCCTTTTCTGCAGTACAAAAACAATCTGAATGTCGGCAGCATTTCCCCACAACAAGATACCATACGACATCACACTATGAAAGTAAGAAAAGTATACAAGTCTTGCTGTATCAACATCAGTCAGTTGACGTATTTTCCATACAGCATGAGCTGCAGAACTAAGTCTCTTTGACAATTTATCGATATGTGGGCCCCATTGCAGCTTAGAATCAAGTGTGATCCCAAGAAATACTGTGGTGTCCACAGGGTCAACACCTATATCCTTTATTTTTACAGTGGTGTGAACCTCTTTGACATTGGGTAAAACAAATTTTATACATTTTGTTTTCCCTTCATTAAGTGACAGGTTGTTCACATTAAACCAATGAACAATTCTTGAGATAGAATTATTTACATCGTCATTAATTTGCACACCTCTTTTAATTTTAAATAAAAGTGAAGTATCATCTGCAAATAATACCATCTCATGTCTATCCTGTACAAAATCAGGGAGGTCATTGACATATATAAGAAATAGAAAAGGACCAAGAATCGAACCTTGAACCTATTACAATTTAGAGTGTATAAATTATACATCGTATTATATGAAATGAAACCACGTGGAAATTACAATTTAAAAGGTACAGAGAAATAACTAATTCATGATGTATTTAAAACATCATATATATTAGGATTTAATAAAACCACGTGGTGTCAAATGGTATCAATTTGAGATTTGCATAACCCTAAATTACTTATTTACAATAGGTAATCACAGATACGACATACAATTATACATGTTAAACATTATTACTCTTATTAGGTTCTAACCTTTTCAGGGGTATACGTATTGTTTACAAAATAAATACTGTTATTGTTTTTATAATCAATATTTTGATAACTTTAGAAACTATTACGATTTAGACTTTAAAAACATGTTTAAGTTAAGTAAATAAACAAGATAATAATGAAAACAGCTTTAGAAATAATTATATAAGTATTATATTTTTTATTATTACCCTTTATAAAATTCTAATATATAACAAGCTCATATGGGCACAAGTAAAGGTAGCCAGTAAAATTAAAATGTTCAAGCTCAATGAAATTAAAGATTTTCTACCAGAAGCATTATCTACATTGATTTACTACCAAACGTAGATAACGCATGAATGATCGAAAAGTGGGCCGGTGAAGAACTACGCAATCGCGACTCGTGCAGTTCCTTTCCATAGTAAGTGATTAGCTGTCGGCACGTAAACATGCCGAAGTCCGCATTCAAAAGTTGTGGTAACAATAGCCAGAAACGGCAGAAAAAAGACGGGATTACATATTTTTCGTGAGTAAACTCATTACATATCTTATCATGTATTCAAATATTCGATTTATACGTAAAAACCAATCAAAAGCAATTATTTTAATCATAAACATGTCGCTTCGCGTCAGTGTCAGTACATCACAATCGTCTCGCTCGCACGGACGTCGTAACACATCGTGTTACGACTCATTCTCATTCATGCGTTGGAGCGACAACGCGTGAGCAATTTCAAGCATTATGTTTGAGAGTATAAAGTTGATATTTTCTTGTAGCAATTACTACGACGTCGTTTGATCTGTGGCTAGGTATGAAACGATGTAACTTCCCACGGTTGTACTTAAAATAGTCGCCGTAATAATGCAGAATAAGGTTGAATTCGATAAATAGTACTTAGTACTTTCTTTACGGTAATTTTCATTCGGGCGTGCATATTCAAGTATATACGTCAGCCAGTACAAAATGTATAGTCGATTAGGTGACAGATTTCAAGCGCGTTTTTGTATGAAGCGCTCTATCTACGTTTGGTAGTAAATCAATGATTATCTACGATAACCCCAGAGAGGTGGCAAGCCTGCATTTCACATACTTTAAAAGAAGAAGATAGATTATGTCAGTTGGATAATATCATCGATAATATGATGGAGCAATTTGTGATTAATATGGGGCAATCATCATCATCATCGTCGTCCTCATCTGATGAAGAGAGTTAATAATTTAAAATTAATCTACTTATCAAGTTATGCTTATACTTGATAAGAGTAGTTAATGTAGGAAATAATAATTAAAAAATATATATTTTTATTATGTTGTGTAATTTCACCCTGTTCCAATATTTGTGGATAGCCACACAAATAATAATAAATAGTTAACATTACACTCCAGAGTATCTGGTAATAATACATATAAGTAGGTAATATCAAATATGATTATGATATTTCATCATTATACATGACATGAAAAGGTTTCGAAACCCTGCTTCTTTCCGCTTCTTTTTTTTATTGTTAATGTGAATGAAGTATAGGTTTATAATACCTTTTTGGAATTTTTTAACTGTAGCTGATCAAACATGAACATTAATTTCATTTTGAATTTTCCTTGTGTTTTAATTTTTTTTTAACACTTTACGCCAGTTTGTTAAATTTATGTCTTTGTTTTTGATAGCTGAACTATCGCTTGTGAAATTAAAAACAACGAAATCGAAAAACATCTTCATTTGTAGAAATGGCACTATAAAATCTAATTCATTAATAATAATCAATTAATAAACTGATTTGATTTGATTATATTTAACAAAGAAGAAAAATACGAACCTCTCTCTTGTTGTTTTATCCTTGCTTGTGCTCGCTGCAACTCTTTGGTCCACGCGCTGGTCTCGGAAAGACCCTGGTCACCGCATAACTTCACTATAAGCTTTAAACCTGCAAATAACCGCTCTTTAGTATCAAGAGACACACGGTAAAGCGGCGACGGACAGACAGACAAAAGGAATGAACCTGTCTAACAGAACCCTAATACTAATATTTAAGGCACAGTTGGCAGTTACAGTTTTAGGAAAAATAGTTTAATGTTTCCGCAGGCTCATTTTATACTATTAAAACTATAATTTTATATAAAAAATTTGGAAAACTGGTCAATTGCGAGTTGGACTTGCGCACCGAGGGTTCCGTACAAGCTTATCTAATTATACATGATGGAAAAAATCTAATCGGGCCTGGAGGAGGAGGAAAACTTCATTATATCCTTAAAATAGATCATTTCACCTAAAAGCATTCTTAAATTTTTAAAAAGAAACAAAACTGCACTCCATCATTTTCTAAATTTCGCTTGCCTCACCTGGGAATCGAACAAGCTAAAAATAAAAACTGAACACTCGCTATTTTACTCCGCTTAGCTCAAGCAAATTTAAAAAAAATCTTTGAATGCAGTTTTGTTTTTTTTTAAATAAAAGAATGTTTCCTTTTATTAAACTGAACTACCTTAAGGGTTTAAGGTAGTTTCCCTCCAGGCCTCATGAATATTTTGCACCCTGTATAATTTCCTAACTATGTACAGCCGGCTTCAAAAGTAGACAAACATTTTAGTACCGTGTCACACCAACTATTATCAATGAAATATAGGTGTAACCATACTAAATAAAAGGGATAGTTGGTGAGACATGGTACTAAAATGCTTATCTACTTTTGAAGCCGGCTGTACCTACTACACATTTACGGTGCTACAAGACCTTACTTCCTGCCAAATTTCATGATTCTAAGACACAGCAGGAATTACCCGACATTAACCGTCGCATCTTTGATCACGCGACTTATAAGTTTGATTTTAACACAGCTGAAAGAGACCGTAGACCTTTCAGCTTGATATGTCCACACGTTTCCGAGAAAAAGGCTCTTGCTTGACAGACAGAAGTACAGCCGGACAACGCAGGGGCGGATCCAGGATGTCATTTTGGGGGGCGGGGGTGGAGGTTGGTCTGCGTTCTAACAAGGTTCCTACTCGGAGCCAGGGTTAAAATCACAAGTTAACAAAAATAACGTTTTTTTTATTACTTTAACGTTTTACAAAATAAAGTAACCACGCCTTGTACCAATAAAAGTTGAGTCGGAATTGTAGAAACCTGGTCGTTTGGGAGGAGTTTTCCCCCTCCCCCTGGATCCGCCAATGGGACAACGAGGTGTCCTTTTGAGGTATGGAACCTTAAAAATATACTCACATTGAACGTTGTCGGGAAAACGAGCGTTCATTTTCTTGTAGAGGTTTAGCGCCTCCTGGTATCGACCGCTGGCGCGCAAACACCCGCCCATCAGCAAGCCCCATCGCGGCTGCCGGATAAATTCACAAAATTCAAAAAAAATCAAATTCAGGTTAAAAATAATAAAATTGTATGATTATCAATGTAAGTATTTATCGTTGTAAGTACTTATTACTTATTTGTTATTGCCTGTGAAACAACGTTTAATGACTATAGGAGGGATGCCCCAGGCTATTAACTCCGTCTTGATGTTTTGATTATTAATTTATAAAATAAAATATAAAAACATATTTCTCAAAGACCGGTAAGCTATGGGGAAAATACAGAGATGAGGTGACTTAAGCATTATAGTTTATCTTATGATACTACATAAAAAATGTTCCATCAGAAATGCTTTTATTGATAAATAAATATTTAAGAGATATACGAGAAGAAAAGATTTCTTATCATTGACTTTGTTTGCATCATCCGACGCTACTACTTTTAATTATTAGAAAAACTTTATGGAACAATTTGCATGGACTTTGTTCATACATATTATATGCCATCAATTTTCTTTATTTATCAATAAAATAGTTATTAGCATTTGTTTGTATCACAAAAAGTCGTTCATTTATAGTGCCCATTCATATATAAAAAAATCTGACATATTCTCTCTCGCTCTAACGTTTCTACGCGTGTTCTCACTCGTGTTCGCCTAATAACCTAGCCGCTGTTATTGTAACAATTAGACTATAAAAAGAAAGTTTAGAATATACTACAAAAAATAAATTCAACTGTTATTTATAATTTAACTAGCTGTGCCCGCGAACTACGTTGCGCAGTGTTTAGTTTTTCCTCCATTTTATCCCATAACGTTTTAACTTTATTCTGCCGTTCTTGAGCAGCGGCCATTTCGAAATTAGGACAATTTTCGTAGGTTCGTAATGCTCTAGGTACTCTTCAGGGCTTACTTTCATATAATACCCATATTGCTGGGTTTGAAGAGAAACTTTTATCCACCTTTTTTGAGTGGCGGCCATGTTGAATTTACGTCAATGTTGCTACGTTCATAGTGCTCTACTCTTCAAGGCCTTTCATTTAATACCTATATTGCTAGGTTTGGAAACGAACTTTAATCCACCTTTTTTGAGCGGTGGCCAAGTCGAATTTACGTCAATATTGCTAGGTCCATAGTACTCTTCTCTACTCATCAAGGCCTTTCATTTGATACCCATATTGCTAGCTTTGGAAACTAACTTTTATCCACCTTTTTTGAGCGGCGGCTATGTTAAATTTATGTCAATATTGCTAGGTTCATAGTGCTCTACTCATCAAGGCCTTTCATTTGATACCCACATTGCTGGGTTTGAAAACGAACTTTTATCCATTTTTTTGAGCGACGGCCATGTTAAATTTAAGGCAATTTTCCTAAGTTCATAATGCTCTACTCTTTGAGGCTTTTCATTTGATACCCATATTGCTAGGTTTGGAAACGAATTTTTATCCACCTTTTTTGAGCAGCGGCTATGTTGAATTTATGTCAATGTTGCTAGGTTCATAGTGCTCTACTCATCAAGGCCTTTCGTTTGATACCCACCCACATTGCTGTGTTTGAAATCGAACTTTTACCCTTTTTTACTCTACTCTTCAAGGCCTTTCATTTGATACCCATATTGCTAGGTTTGGAAACGAACTTTTATCCACCTTTTTTGAGCGGCAGCCATGTTGAATTTATGTCAATGTTGCTAGGTTCATAGTGCTTTATTCATCAAGGCCTTTCATTTGATACCCATATTGCTGGGTTTGAAAACAAACTTTTATCCATTTTTTTGAGCGGTGGCCATGTTTAATTTAGGGTAATTTTCCTAAAGTTCATAATGCTCTACTCTTTGAGACCTTTCAGTTGATACCCATATTGCTAGGTTTGAAAACGACCGACGTTTATCCACCTTTTTTGAGCAACGGCTATGTTGAATTTATGTCAATGTTGCTAGGTACATAGTATTCTCATCAACTTTAAATGATCTAAGCTCATCAAGGCGTTTCATATTTTGATATCCATATTGCTGGGTTTGGAAACGAACTTTATCGGGAGTCATGTCGAATTAAGTCAACGTGGCTAGGTTCAATGTGTTCTACTATTTAGGTCCTTCGTTCGATATCCACGTTCCTTGGGTGGATCCAAAAAAATATGATCCGTCATTTAACACATTAGGATCAAGAGTCCCGTCGCGTCCCTCTACGCGTAACCCAGAATCATTGCAGTCGGATAATTTTTTTTTATTATCATTATTCATCTATTATTTTTAATAGTTTTAAATGGATGAAAGAGTTTGATTCCTTAGTCATAATGTAAAAACATATAACACCTTTCAAACCCCTTTACCCTTGAAAAGGATATCTTCACTTTTCAACATTTCAAATATTTCAAAAATTGTACCTATTTTGTGAAAATTAGTCAAGAATTAAACCTACCTACAATTTTATTGTGACGTGATATTGTCATAATAAATGCTTTATACATTGGTTGTATGGCTTGATCCTTTTGCCTTACCACCACGGTACGACATAAGAAAAAGACAATTTAAACTTCTGAACTTCTTAGTTGGCGAAATCCAGATAAGCACAGTCATTAACAGAAAATATTAAATTTTTCTTTGCACTATGTGACAGACTTGTCAAAATAATTTCACGTGCGCCATGTTGATTTTCTACATAAGTATTGTTCGAAAATTTTATATGGTATTTTTCAAACTATTTATTTAAAATGAACTATTTCAACCCCATTGCACCCCATCCAGGGATGATGGTATGTGGTGTTGAAATTGATGTTATTTTCGTAATCTACGACCCGAAAAACCATGAAAACGGCATCAATGTCGATTTTGACATTTTATCAGTTTATCACCCCATCTCACCCCGTTTGGGGATGAATTTCAATAAAATACGAAACACGTCTTCCATTAATTCTGTTAAAGAAAGTTTATGCAAAATTTGAAGTAGATTCGAGAACGGAATCACGATGTCCCATACAAAATTTTCCCCCCATTTTCACCCCCTTAGGGGTAGAATTTCGGAAAATCCTTTCTTAACGGACGCCTACATCATACAAAGAACACACCCTCCAAGTTTCAAGTCTCTACGATCAGCGGTTTAGGCTGTGCGTTGATCCGTCAGTCAGTCAGTCAGTCAGTCATTCAGGACAAAGCATTTTATAGGTATAGATTAACTACCTATTAATTTACAAAACTTAATAATCTACAGTCAACACAAAAAAAGAGGCCCGTTTTGACATTTGACTTCATGACGTAACTAGTAATGTTACCATACGACTCTGTAGTCGATTCTCACGATAAATCGATTGTAGTTTGTATGAGTATTTAATCGATTTGAATATGTATTGTATACCTGACCAGGAAAATGAATAAACCTGCTCCAGAATTTTTCTTGTTCTTGCCACATTATGAATTCTTTTTTAAACAAGTAAAATTTTCCATAATCGTATTTTTTCATGTAATTATCAAAGTCAGTCAAAAATTTTTATTCAACATAGACCTTTACAGGCACTTATTGACGTCAAATAATAAAGAATATAACATTAAACAAAATCAAAAAAGACATTAAAGTAAAATAAAATTTAGTCTGACACATGAAACATGAACCTGACATTATTTCAAGTAGCAACACTGATACAATGTCCCTATGTAGTTTAGTTCAGCATGGTGATTTTGATACTTTGTAATAAACAATTTTATAATATTTTTTTCTTAATTTCTGTCGAAATATTACAGATATTAAGTAATTTTAACATTCATGAAATCCAAATACAGAGATTTCTTATAAAAGGTTCATTGTTGGAAGTTCATTGAAACTAAACATTACCTAATATTTAATTTAAAAAAGTATAAACTCCTTTTTTTCCTACTATATTCAAGGAAAAAAGACAATCCTTTCACAAATTTAACATTCTAAATTACTACATAAATAAAAAAATATTAGAATATTTCAAGTATCAAAATGTATTTTACCTTCTGTAGACAGTATTACCAGAGCTAGAATTTTTGAATTTGCCGCTTTTTTTCAAGCTCATGTTACGTGTGTCAGACTTTACAAAATTAAAACATTTAAGCTACTAATACAAAAAAAAATAAACTACGACTTTAAAAAAAATGTGTGAATCTACCTCCTGTTCGGAAATTGGGAGTGCCTTCTTGAGAAGAACAGGCAAGAAACTCGGAAGGTCTATTTTTTTTATTTCCTCTTTTAAACAGCCAATATAACAAAAATATCAATAATAACAATAATGTATAAGGTATCAATAAAATAAGGTACAATTTAACTATGTAGGTATGTACATATCATAGAAATGCCTGTCGGAGTCAATAAACAGTTATGCAAATGATTCATATTTATACAGTTAATAAAATCAGAAAGTGCAAGACTTTGAACGTCAATTACCACATTTTATTCAATCCCAAGCAGTTTTATATGTCATATAATCAGACACCTTATAATATGCCTTTTTTACTAGTACATTCTTAATTAAATCTTTAAACTTATTCAAGTTAAGTCCTTTGATATCAGTTGGGATTTTATTATAAAAGCGTACACAAAGACCAGTAAAAGAATTGTTTATTTTTTTGAGCCTAGTACTAGGAAGCGCTAACATATTCTTTTGCCTAGTATTCACTGAATGAATATCACTGTTTTTACAAAACAATAATAACAACAATGTAAATTTTTATGAACATATAATACATTCTCGTAAATATATTGAGACGCAACTGTCATAATACCTATTTCTTTAAATTTTTCCCTTAAAGAGTCTAACTTTAAGCTTATAAATTGCTTAAAAACATACTTATTTTTCCATAATCGATTATGAATAGTCTATGGACATTATGAAAAAATCGTTAAGCACATCACTGAGCCGAGTGGGCGGTGCCCGTCCATGAAAAATCCAATTACTGTGGAACATTTCCATAGGTAAAAAATACAAAACTTTATGGGCGTGAACTGTCAAAACGGGCCTCTTATTTTGTGTTGACTTTAGTAACAATTATTGTAATCACTGACAATGCATAGATGGGCACGTTTAAAATCAAATTACTTTTAAAGGAGCGAAAGTACGTTTCTCTGATGTTTCACATCCTCACATACGTCCAATATGCACTGTTTCAACCGGTTCTACCCTAGCTGGTTCTTTCACGTACACTCTCGACTTTATTTCACCTCATAAAAAAGTCCATAGGCGGGAGCTCAGGAGAAGTAATTCCCACACTGCGCCATGGTAGTACGCAAGTGGACCGTGTTGCTGTATCGTCAGTTTCGGGATGTCATCCAAAATCAAAGAAGTCACAGTCAGATGTGCTTCAATAAAATAACGGTCAATAATGTTTTCGTTTATAATTTTCCTGCCCAGACTTTCACACTAGTAAATTTTTGTTGGAAGCAGATTTCCGTAATTAAAATCGGACTGTGTATTGAGCACCAGTGTTCGTAACTGCGTGCGTGTGCCGCTAGCTAGAGAGAGGGAGAGGCCTTTAGGAGGTTGAGATTGCCAGGATTTATCAATGAGCTTCACGGTCAGCACTCTAACACGTATCAATGGTATCCTTGTGCGTACTATTATTACTATTATGATGGGGGCGCGTATAACTCGTTAGTTCCGTTATGATTTTACTAATTGAATGAATGTTGACTAACTACAGTATAGGTTGTCGAGATTTCACGTAATGCCCTTATCTGTTCGTCGTAAGAGATATGATCTACTCTGCCTTTACAAAATTCTACATGCATCTATTGACTCTCCAGCACTTTTGTCATCATTGCACATATTGACTCAATATACGCGGTTCCTTAATACGTTTGCTGTATAACAAATTAACACATTTTATTACAACCCTATCGTAAGAATGTACAGATCTTATAATGTGTTGACGCGGAGTAACAGCGACTAAAGGCCCCGTCCCGTCCGTGATTTCGCTGCGTATGCACACTCACTCCACTCGCTTCCGAAACCAATATAGTGATGTCACAAGAATCGAAAATGGACGACGAAAAGCTAATCGAGTGTGTACGTTTATATCCAGCTTTGTATAATTTTGCAGACGCAAAGTATTTAGATACGAAGCATAAAAATTTTCTGTGGCGTAAAATTGCAGTCGAATTATCACTCACTGAAAACGATAACTTTCATTTAATTTTTTTACTGCATTCATAACTTTATTTATAATATTTTCGCACCACCTACTCAAGATTAATAAATTCTAGGTCATGTAAACTCAATGTGAAGTACCTAATCATTTCAAGCCTCTAAAAAACAGGGATATAATATTATACTGAATTTCATTATTTCCCTAGTAATTAAATTAATTTCTATTTGGAACACAAAAAATAATTAAATTTTGATAGAAACCCATCTTATATTGTTAAGCGAAAAAAATAATGATTATGATTCGATAACATATGCTCAAAAATTTGTGAAATTCTTCCCGTTCTTTTGTTTGCCATGTAAGATGTACAGAAAATGTTCTTTTCTTCTTGGCAACCATAGCTTTTTCGTCATCTAAAGCAATAGCAAGTATAGCCAATTCTTCAAATGAAAAGTTCATCTTTCCTATTCACAACACTAGCACGTTAGTTACGAGTCCCTGTGACGTTGCGTATGCATTAAACTCCACGTCAGGGTTTTCTAAACCATGTCCCGTCTCCGTCCCGTCCTCGCTCCGTCCACGTTCTAAGCACGTTACGTATACTGAGACCTTTAGACATATTCGTGGGGAGGTTCGCCCGGTACAAAAAGATGATCAGTGGAAGTCTTTTGGAAGACAAAATTAAATGTCCTTAATTCTATAGTTCTCGACATAAATAGTTTTAGATTTAGTTTAAGGCAAAATAATAATAATAATAATTTTAATATAATATGTATAATATCTGTGTAGGTATACTGCAGATGTTAATGCATTAGTAAGTTTATACCTAAGATAATTAATAACTGTAAACATGTCATCGCAACTTTTCCGTCATGCTGTGTACATTAATCTGGGATTACAATCTAGCCTAGTTTTTAAGTTATATAAATAGAGTATGTAATGATTGTAATTTGTCAATGTACCAAGTCCAACATTAAATAAAAATAAAATAATTATGGCATTTTTGTGATAATTTTGAGATACGTTTTTTTTTTACTTTTGACTACGTAAATATTCTCGGCCAACCTATCGCAGTTCCTTAAAACGAAAGTCTTCAATTCATGCGTGTTGCCAGTGATGACGTACGGAACTGAGACGTTGCCGCTTACAATGGGTCTTATCAGAAGGCTCAATATCACTCAAAGGGCAATGGAGATGGCTATGCTGGGGTTTCTCTACGTGATCGCATCAGAAATGATGAGATCCGTAGAACAACTAGACTCACCGACATTTCCCAAAAAATTGCAAACCTTAAGTGGCAGTGGGCAGGACACTTAACACACAGGACTGACGGCCGTTGGGGCGGAAAGGTCCTCGAGTGGCGACCGCGTACCGGGAGACGCAGCGTTGGTAGGCCCCCCACAAGGTGGACCGACGATCTGGTGAAGGTCGCGGGAAGCCGCTGGATGCGGGAGGCGCAGGATCGGTTTGGAGATCCCTGGGGGAGGCCTATGTCCAACAGTGGGCGTCTCTTGGCTGAAATGATGATGATAATGATGTAAATATTTGTAACGGGTACTGAGAGCCCCATTTTAATTATTGTAATAATTAAAAATTAGTCGTGTATATTTAAGAAAACATTTGTAGCTTAACGGTAAAAAGAATGTATATAAAATGAAATGAATGAAAAGTACACAAACTAAACGTTTTATAGTCCCTTGTTTCTTGCTCTAAAATTAGCCGCTTCTCAGATCGTCTCAAGACCCTTAAATCTATAATATTAGAAAGCTGAAGAGTTTGTTTGTTTGTTTGATTGAACGCGCTAATCTCAGAAACGATTGGTTCGAATTGAAAAATTCTTTGTGTTGGATAGTCCATTTATCGAGGAAGACTTTAGGCTATATAACATCACGATATTGTTATTTTCGGACATCCACGCGATCGTCGCGAGCGCAGCTAGTATAATATAAAAACAAACATCAGCAGGATTAACACGAGCTGCACGCCTGTAGTACTGCAGCGCTTCTTCGGGGGACGCTTCATTCGCCAGAAACTCCAGCGCGGAAAGCTCGCACGGCCAAACTGCCTCTACCTACAATACGACAAAATCTTCTTAGGATATAAGTAATGAAAATGAAAATTATTTATTGTAAACTTCGGGTACTTTAGTATTTATTCTGTGCTTAGAGTAAATAAAGGTAAGGGTAATCTATGCCTTGGCCATATAGCCGTGTCGTGGCCGCGCAGAATAAACACCATAATATAGGTGACACTTTGAAACGCATACTGTTAATTGTCATAATTTCTATTGGCATACATCATATAGCATAAAAATCAAAAAAGCATAATAATATTTGGCATAACATATCAATAGGCATAAACATTATAGTGCAGAATTGTCGAAAGGCATAATATTAGAAATCATAATCTTTGAAAAGTATAATTTGGTTTGCCATAATTTTATTAAGCATACTTTAAAACGCATAATTTTACTACGCATAACTGTTATTATCCATAAGTTTGTTTGACATAATTTAACTATGCATAACTCACTAAAGACATACTTTTATAAAAAATAATAACTGTAAATAGGTATCCATAAATCTTCTTTGACATAATCCGGAATGTATTTTTCTTCATACGAGGATTACTAATTATTAAAAAAAGTAGTGTTTTTTTTTATGTATGACCCGGCAAATGACCTCCTTCCGCCTGATGTTAAGCGGTGAAAGAGGCCCAAATGAGTTGACAGATAGAGTAGGGACGACATCTACTATCGTACCTGCCCGCCCCTTGCCGGCCCAAAAGATGCTTTTTCACGCCTCTTTTGAAGGAACCCATGTTGTAGGATGGAGGAAACACGTGCGCAGGTAGAGAATTCCAAGTGTGGGATGAACGACAGAAGAAGGAATCTTGGAATTTCTTGGTACGGTGTGAAAAGGAGGACACAGTGTACGGATGACTCCGAAGGCCCTTACGCGTGTTTCTGTTAAGAAATGGAGAGGGAGGGATAAGGTTAAAGAGCTCCTCAGAGCATTCCCCATGGAACATTCGGTAAAAGGCGCTAAGAGAGGCGATGTCACGACGAAGTTGTAGAGGCTCGAGGGTGTTAGTTACCTCTACATCGCCAATAATGCGAATAGCGCGACGCTGCAATCTGCCCAGAGCATCGAGCAGGTACTGAGCGGAGCCGTCCCAAAGGTGCGAGCAATATTCCACGCAAGACCTAACCTGAGTTTTATACAACAAGCATAGTTGGTCCGGCGCAAAATACCTACGCACCTTGTTCAGGACACCGAGTTTCCGTGAGGCAGTAGTTATGACGGATTCGATGTAGTCTCTGGGGTTCAGATCGCAGCGAATGTTCATTCCGAGCAAGGTGATGTTGCTCTGTGTGTGAAGGGTTGTGCCCTGAAGAGAAGGAAGGGGGAGGAAAGGTGACCTTTTCGCCGAGAACGCGCACACCTGTGTTTTCTTAGCATTGAACTCAACAAGATTGTTGGAGCCCCATTCGGAGACGAGGTCCAGCGTCCTGTTGAGCTCAATGATAAGATTCTGCCTCTCAGCCCCTGAGCTTCCGTGATATCCCCCACGCACTGTACTGTCATCTGCATAGCAATGTATAGCTCCCAAGGAAAGCATGTCATTGATATGCAGAAGAAACAATGTTGGGGATAGAACGAAGCCTTGCGGAACTCCAGCGTTCACTGCCACGAACCGCGAAGCGCAGCCGTCAACGACAACGCGAATTCTACGCTCGTGGAGGAAGCTGGCAATCCACGTACAGAACTGCGCGGGTAATCCGTATGCCGGAAGCTTGGAAAGAAGAGCCTTGTGCCAGACTCTATCAAAAGCTTTGGCGATGTCGAGACTAATAGCCACCGATTCGCCGCGCTTATCGATAGATTCATCCCATTTGTGCAAAAAGAACGCTAGAAGGTCACCTGTTGACCGCTTAGGACGAAATCCATACTGTCGGTCATTAAGTAACGAGTGACCTTTAAGGTAACGGATCAGCTGGGTATTTAGGATCCTCTCCATGATTTTGCACAAAATGGAAGTGACGGCTATAGGACGATAGTTAGCCGGATCAGAACGATCTCCCTTTTTGGAAAAGTGTTATTTAAAACCGACTCAGTCAACCCCGACTCCACGTAGTCTTGTCTGCCCTACCCCTAGAGTGTTATTCAGAACCGCGAAGGCTAGGAGGGGTGAGGCGGCCCGCATGCTGAGGGGCAGGTGGCTATGAGCGAGCCGCCGCGGCTGAGGCTGGTGCCATCAAGCCGAGGCTGCGGTGGTGAGCAAAAGCCATCTGCGACGATTAGCATGCGTGGGACCGCCAGAACCCCGCAGTGCCGGAGCTATGGCAGAAGTCTTGCATGCTGCATGCCTGCTTGCATGCCAGCTTTGCGTGCACTCTGCATGCTTGCATGCATACTGCAAGCCGGCTGCATGCATGCTGCATGTCTGCATGTTTGCAAAATGATATAATATATTAATATTATTGTTGAGAGTGGACTGTATGTAGGTACTTGTTTATTTATTTATTTATGATTTACCAACATTTGTATACACTGTTACATCATAGGTAATGTAAACATTTATAAATACGTTTATATCTAAGTGTAACAAACAATTACAGGTAAATTCTACATGCTAGACATCTTATTTCTACATTATAATACATTTAAAATGTACAATAATATTATTAATAATATGCAAAAAAATGTTTAAGAAATAAGGAAAATAGTGAAATTATTAATTTCATTTGTATTAACAAATCCCTTAACATAATCGCACGAAGCCTGCCAGGTGAGTCGGCAAAAATGTCTAAGATATTACAATGTTCATTTACCAATTTGCAAAGCCTTGAGATAGGAGAATTGCGTCCAAACTTAGTATTCCTTAAGGGTGCGTGTAGAGGGCTGATTTTATAACGCGGATAATTTGCTCAAAAGTTGTGGGCAGTCAATTATATAATTAAATATCTTTGAAGCAAAGATAAGGTCGATAAGATTTCTGCGTTTATCCAGTGAACACATTTTAAAATGGTGTAACTGTTTGCTGTAAGATGGTAGTTGCTTTCTTGATATGCCGCTTGAAAACACTAGATGACGCAGAAACCTTTTTTGAATACGTTCTAGTCTAATAGTATGAGTAGCGTAATGTGGCCTCCACACCACTATGCACTATGGAATCCTTTAGAATTTCTCTGTACAAAACCCAGCATTTTAGAGGCACTCTTCATAATATATTCAATATGTGGTACAAAAGTTAACTTTTTATCAAAAATTACCCCTAAGTCACGGATTTGATCTAATTTTGTGATGATTCACCAATTCGATATTGATAATTAATGTAATTATTTTTCCTCCCATACTGTACTATGTAACATTTCTCTGGGTTCAGGCTCATGCTATTTAGTTGGCACCACTCAATTAGATTATTGATATCCTTTTGCAACAGCAGTGAATCCTGTATATTGTTAATAGATTTACACATTTTTAAGTCATCAGCATATAAATATGGTTTAGAATATTTAATTATGCTTGGTATGTCATAACAAAAGATGTTAAAAAAGATCGGAGCCAAGTGTGACCCTTGTGGTACACGAGAGGTTACACATTGTGGTTTAGACTGAAAGCCGTTTACGACTACGAAAAAAGATCTTTCTTGCAAGTACGACTTTATCCATTTCAACAGATCGCTTGAAAAACCACATGCAGACAACTTTTGCATTAGTATATCGTGAGACAGCCGATCAAACGCCTTGCTGAAGTCCGTGTACACTACGTCCACTTGCTTGTGGGCATCTAGCTCATCGAACAGTCTTTGAGCAATGCTCACTAGATTAGTGCTTGTAGATCTACCAAGAGTAAATCCATGCTGGTCATTACTTATAATTTGCTTAAAGTGATTTTTGATATGGGGACAGATTAGAGATTCAAATAATTTTGCAAAGGTCGATAAAATAGATATAGGTCTATAATTTTTGTTGTTGTTGTTGTTGAGTTAAACGCTGGTTTCTCGGTGATAATTTTGGAGCTTTATTTACTTCTTGCAAGACGACTTCCACTAACCGACTACAACTGACTACGATTATACAGTATTTGGCCCTATATTTATAAGCTATCCCTTGGTCCGCGGGGGGACGTCTCGCCCGCGGATCAATCAAAGGGTCCGAATTATTTTATAACGCGGTTCGTGGGGAATGGGGCGCGCATAGGCTTCGCCGACGTTCTGGGTCCCCGGCACTTCGAACTGTCGTCAACAGTTATTACGTGATTTCTTAACATTAATCGTAAATTAGAGCTTTTTTATTTAGTATTTTTAAACTATTTCTTAATAAATAAGGTTAACAAAAACAATAGTAAATAATTTAAACATAAGACAATAAATTTAATCTGTTATGTATAGCAAGTGTTTGCTTTTGAAATTATGGTGAATGAGTTCGCTATGGAATTATGGATTTTGTCAGTTATTTTGAGTTGAGAATTTTGAGTTTTATGCCTTTAAAATATTATGGCAAACATAAATTATTATGCCTTTTGTTACTTATGCTTACACAAATTATGCCTTTTCATGGTTATGCCTTACATATTTCGGCCTTATAACATTATGCGGTATGAAGTTATGACATAGAGATTTATGGCAAGTGACGATTATGGCAATTAACATTATGCATTTTTAGTTTATGCCGAAAAACGTTATGCGTTTCAATAGGTAACCCATAATATAATCTCGGACTTTTTCTTATGACAAAAATAAGGGAGCGAAAAAACATTCCACGATACAAAAAGAACAACAACATAGGGTTTTTTATTGAAAATATTTTTACGTACATCTTGATAATAATGCTTTGCAGTTTGGATGTCGCCCATTTCGCTGTGAAGTTCTGCTTGGGCGCACGTCACTCCGACGTCCCAACTGCCGATCATACTGTACCTGCAGGCATTGGATACATCATTACCGAATTAGAACTACGGAAACCGACGGACAAGTTTGAATCAAACAAGTTTTGGGTCACGCCAAAAAAAAAAAGTATAAGCACTGAACTAACCAATTTCAATATCCTAACTATCTGTGGATTTGTTAATAGAATTTTGACGTATTTTTGTATTCGGCTAATGTTAAATACCTATCGCCATTGGCGTATCTAGAGTTTTTTTCTCAGGGCCCTTGCCCATGATTTTGTTTAAAGTTATCACTATTTGGCGTCCATCATATAATTTTGATAGGGTAGCCTAATATGGGCTGCTGGATCGGGTGTTGGGGAGTCTGTTCCCCGATTCCGGTCCGTTCCAACCCCCCAGAATGGACTCTTCCTCACTATCCATGTTAATACTACACTACTCACACACCGCACTAAATAAAGTAAAGAAACAGCAGTATATCACTTTAATGTACGGTCGCGGTCAGAAAATGTTTACCAGTTTTGAAATTAGATTCTTTAACATACTTTTTTCACTCAAGTCTAAAATGTCATATCAAGTTACTTATTACCTTTTAGAAGTTATTATGCAAAATGACGCATCGAGAATGACAAAGAGAATTATTTATCACTTTTTGATTATAGAACTCATTTCTTTATTTGTTGACATGACATTTAGCAAAAATGATTGGACGTCTTTTGGACAAGAGCAAAATTTTACTGATTACAGAAATGATTCGTCGTTACTAAAAGAACGGTTTCCTACCAACTAGTTATTTTGCTGCTTTATATGATGAAAGCGCTGGCGGGATGACCTAAAAAATTTCCACGAAGATTGGTGGCATGTGGCTCGAGACAAGATTTTGTCGAGGGATTTGGGGGAGGCCTTTGCTCAGCAGTGGGACAGTATAGGCTAGAGAAAAAAAAATATGATGTGAGTGCTCGGACGAGCGGACGAGTTTTGCACAGTGCTGGACTACACAGACACCATGCTGTTAAAGTGGAGCTGAAAACTCACCACAAAACAGCCCGGCTTAACTCTGCGCGATAACATCTCGATTTTTAATTGTTAGAATACTATATTTACCGATGAAAAAACTTTTAAATCAAGCCAAATCGGAAGATTAACTTTATGGCGCTATAATAGAACTCGGTATGATGAAGCTCATATCGTGCCTCAAAACGATTTCAGGTCGATGAGCCACGACGGCGTCGGAGAGCGTTGGAGAACTGGCTAGCTACTGCCAGAATTATATGTATAGGAAGAAGTGATGCTGCCTACTGTGCGCGTAGTGTATCCTGCATCAGAATTCCCACACATTACTTACGTTCAAGATAATGCACGGATACACATGGCCCGTGCTATGGCGTGGCTGAACCTGCACCGTGACATTCATCCCATTCAATGGCCCGCTCGGTTTGCTGATTTAAACCCTATTGAAAATATATGGGGGCTTTTGGTTCAACGCTGGGACTATCAAAATAAAAGAAACCCTCATGCTCCTAGATCACACTGTGCTACGTGTCGTCATAGCTGCGGAGGAAGGTTATACTAGATATATATTAAATAAAGATTTTTAAAGTTTCTATTTTATTATTTCTTCATATTCTTAGTTAAAAAACTTAAATATTACCTAGGTTTTTCAAAAAAAGTTTTCTATATTTTTTTGACGACACGGTTAGTCATCGCCTACTGCGCAACGGGTCGCGGGTTCGATTCCCGCACGGGACAGATATTTTGTATGGCCTACAGAAATTCGTCCCGGTCTGGGCGTATGTGCATGTGAGATTTAATCTTGTAATTGCACCCACGATACAGGAGAAAATCCTAGTGTGGGGCGAAGTTTTTTTTTAAATATATCAAACCTTGATAGTAGTCAGTCCATCTCCTAGAGCTAGAGCGATTGGTTGTCATATCATTAGCGCACCTACAAGCGGAGAAAGACGCACCTACGCGCGTAGGTCCAGGCGAGACGCAAGGTATGGCACATCGAGTCCCGCAGTGCCGTGCGTGATTTTGGAAGGGCTTGACGTTGATTTTGGCGACGCAACTACGCGCGTGAGGGCGTAAAAAATCCGCATGATGATGCGGATCTGCATTCCCGCAAGTACGCGCGTAGGTGCGTTGACACGAAACATGCAGCGTGGTGCGTGGCAGTGTGTGAATCGCCTTAGTTGGTACGATAGGTGTGTACCAGTGGTCGGCGCTGGGCGGTGCGCGGGCGAGGCGGGCGAGGCGCGCGAGGCCGGCGGCGGCGAGCGCGCGCAGCGTGGGCCCCGCGCCCGCGGCGCCGCGCACGCGCACCCACCGCGCCTCCGCCGCCGCCGAGCTCTCCTCCTCGCCGCTCTTTTCCAGTGCCAACGCTGTTTTAACACCGAGCGTTAGCCCTCCTACGCACTAGCGGGCGGCCGCCGAGGCGGTTCGTTTGAGCGGTCAAACCGCTTAAGGCGCTACATCGCAAATGAATCAAACAATGGGAGGCGTGGTGTATATGTAAACGCGGGGCGCCCCCCGTGCTCTAGTAGCTAGTCTTATATCTAGTCATCAAAGTCGTGAATGCGCTGTGCCCGCATGCAATTAGAAATTATCGACGTAAGCGACAAAACAGAAATAATTTTATTAAAAAATAACTATAATGATTATAAAAAAATGCTCCTGCACGATTTTGAATACTGATGATGTCTACTTATTTAAGGAACTTTTCAATGCCGAGTACCGTTTACTAGTAAACGTGAATTTTCTTATTTTTAAGAGGTAATTTAAAAAATGAAATGTATCGAGGCAAAATCTCTAAATCGCGTTTCCGATTCTTGTCATGTCTAGCTAAAGCTATAAAGAAACGTATTTGAGTTTCAGATCCGTAAGGTCTCTCAGTGACCTATGACATTAACTTAAAAATAACCAATATTTTCAATATAGCGCCTTAACGCGGTTTCATCGCGGTTACCCGCCAGTTGTGGCCGGCCGCGATGAAACTGAGTGAAGCGGTTGGTCCGCTCCAAGGCGTGTTGATCCACAAACGAAATGGACGCCCGCCGTCGAGCTAGCTGTGTTATCTATTTTTACTCCCAGAAACAACTAAAAGCTTCTCGTTGTTGAATTTCAAGGATAAATTTCTCAGTGTCAAAGTCCATGGCTGCGCCACTCGGTACAAACTCATCGGTGAGCGGCTCGCCCCGCAGACTAAATCGCCAGTGCGTATAAACAAGGTGGCGGCCAGCCGCGAAGCGGGCCGCGGCTCTCCATTCAACCGCCGCGGTTGAAATTTTGTGGCGGTTAAGTGCGTACAATAACAAGCGGTTGCATATTAAAATGGAAAAGCGGCTAGCCCCGCGGCTAGCCGCCCCCGTGGTTAACCGCTAGTGCGTAGGAGCGCTTACTGATCGATCTTATTTGAGTGTATACTCCTTACTGTATTAACAAGAAAATAAGTTTTGTACAAATATACCATTGATTTACTACCAAACGTAGATAACGCATGAACGTTCGAAAAGTGGGCCGGTGAAGAACTGCCTCGTGCAGTTCTTTTCCATGCGTTGGAGCGACAACGCGATAAGCAATTTTGAGCATTATGTTTGAGAGTATAAAGTTGATATTTTCTTGTAGCAATTACTAAAACGTCAAATGTGGCTACCCAACTAACAAATTATGTGCTTATGATTATCTATAAGACAAGCTTATAAGATACTTATAGTTTGTTACAACCCTGGATTTGGGCACACTTATAGGAGCATTTTGCTTTTATAATAATCGTAACTTACAGAATGTTATTAACTTCCATAATGTACTTGTAATAGCATTAGAGAAGTATAATGAGTCTAATAATTATAGACACACAATCTTTATAAGTATGATAACTTCTATAAGCGTCTCATATAAGCTCTTTACTAAACAAATTTTGTAAAAATGTCCTAGTAATATACTTCGTTATTGGTTATAAGTATATTTTCTAAAACTTGTCATATGCGTTTATTTTTATCATCATGAGCGATCATTGAAATTGAAATTTAAATAAGTACAGGATTCATTTAACATAACTTTTAATATTACCATTCATGACAGCATAGTTTGTGAGAATGTCAATAGATAGGTATAGGGTGTGAAATCATTGGGAAGTAATATTCAATGTTGATATATATGCTATTTTTATACTATTTTTAATGCGCCTCTATAAATCGAACGTTACACAATTGTATAAATAAATTTATAAAAATATAATTTATCTAATATTCGCCATATTTAAAAAAGTTCTCGCCTGAGAGCGTGTTAGGACTATTATAAGCATAAAAGCGCTTATTTCAATTGTAATAAGAACTATCCGCCTCCATTTTACATTTACTTTTATAATAGTTCTGATCAAGTCTATTATATTCACAATCTTATTAAGGTCTCCCCTAAGTATGTAATAAAATCTAGTACTCTCACTAAATGCTACTACAGAATCAGAAATTTTACAAAGACTATTAGTCTTGCTACATGCACATACGTCCTATAACAGTCTTTAAACTTAGTTTTGTAGTGAACTATAAACCTTACTCATAAGATCAAGTTATCTTGAGTATAACAAGATTTATAACTTAATCCTGTAGTGTACTATAAGCCGTAGTTTTTAAAACAAGTAATATTGAGTATATCAAAGCTTATCGAATGCTATTATAAGAATAGAAGTCGTTGCCAGTGCTGGTATAAGAGTTGTATTAGTCTTGATAGTCCTATAATTTTTATTGTAGGACTTTTTTGCTACTTGGGTAGGTATGAAATGATGTAACTGCACACGGTTGTACTTCAAATAGTTGCCGTAATAATAAAGAATAAGGTTGAATTCGATAAATACGGTACTTTCTTTATGGTAATTTTAATTCGGGTGTGCATATTCAACTACCTATTTAACAGCGTACAAATGTATAGTCGATTAGGTGACAGATTTCAAGCGCGTTTTTGTATGAAGTGCTCTATCTACGTTTGGTAGTAAATCAATGAAATATACATTCACATTGTATGCAAGGGCGGATTTTTCTTTTATAGTTTTGAGGGATATATGGACAGGTCCCAATTTCACCATGATCAGATTTTGAGCTGAACTGACCGAGGTCGTGTACGGCCACGAGGTCTGCGGCGAAGGGTGAGCGAGCGCGTCAAGCGGCGGGGTGCCGGGTGGTAGGTACTGACCGAGGTCGTGTACGGCCACGAGGTCTGCGGCGAAGGGTGAGCGAGCGCGTCAAGCGGCGGGGTGCCGGGTGGTAGGTACTGACCGAGGTCGTGTACGGCCACGAGGTCTGCGGCGAAGGGTGAGCGAGCGCGTCAAGCGGCGGGGTGCCGGGTGGTAGGTACTGACCGAGGTCGTGTACGGCCACGAGGTCTGCGGCGAAGGGTGAGCGAGCGCGTCAAGCGTGGGGTGCCGGGTGGTAGGTACTGACCGAGGTCGTGTACGGCCACGAGGTCTGCGGCGAAGGGTGAGCGAGCGCGTCAAGCGGCGGGGTGCCGGGTGGTAGGTACTGACCGAGGTCGTGTACGGCCACGAGGTCTGCGGCGAAGGGTGAGCGAGCGCGTCAAGCGGCGGGGTGCCGGGTGGTAGGTACTGACCGAGGTCGTGTACGGCCACGAGGTCTGTGGCGAAGGGTGAGCGAGCGCGTCAAGCGGCGGGGTGCCGGGTGGTAGGTACTGACCGAGGTCGTGTACGGCCACGAGGTCTGCGGCGAAGGGTGAGCGAGCGCGTCAAGCGGCGGGGTGCCGGGTGGTAGGTACTGACCGAGGTCGTGTACGGCCACGAGGTCTGCGGCGAAGAGCGAGCGAGCGCGTCAAGCGGCGGGGTGCCGGGTGGTAGGTACTGACCGAGGTCGTGTACGGCCACGAGGTCTGCGGCGAAGAGCGAGCGAGCGCGTCAAGCGGCGGGGTGCCGGGTGGTAGGTACTGACCGAGGTCGTGTACGGCCACGAGGCCGGCTATAAAACTACATTGGATTTTATTTTTAATTAGCTTTTAAAAAAGGAGAAATATCGATAATATATCAAGATATCGGCGTACTAGACCGATATATCGATATAAGTATCGACTTAATTCGATTAACTTTGCACCCCTAGCCGAGGGGTGGTGGGGTGGGTACTGAGTACTGACCGAGGTCGTGCACGGCCACGAGGTGCGCGGGGTCGAGGTGGGCGGCGGCGGCGAGCGCGTGCGCGGCGCGGCGCCACCCCTGCGGCGAGTGCGCGTCGCGTGCCGCCGCCACGGCGCCGCACACGCGCGCCGCGCACGAGTACGGATCGTCCTGCGACGCCTGCTCCGCCAGCGCGCACGCTTCCGACCAGTTGCCCAGCTGCCGCGCGACGGAACGGTCGGTTATTGCTACATCGATATCGTTTCGTTGCCCTTTGGGTAGCGTTGACTTTGCAAGGCTCATTGTAAAGCATCATGTGATGTTACCAAATAAGGGTAATAACAAAAAAAAGAAGAGGGTCGGTGGCGCTGTGGCCTCGGCACTGGACTGTGCCCCGAGTAGAATCGATCCTGCCATGTACCAATGTGTTTTTCGTTTCACGATTTATCTGATGCTCCTACGATGAAGGAAAACATCATGAGGAAACCTGCATACACCTGCGAAGTAATTCAAAGGTGTATGTGAAGTCAACCAATCCGCACTGGCCCAGCGTGATTTGACTTATGCCTAATCGCTCTAACATAACTTGTTAGGGTAGGCTCGTGCCCCTCGGTGGGGACGTATATGAGCTGTGATGATGAACAAAAAAAATCAGCTGTTCCATACATCTAGATTTAGTGAATGTTGAACATTAGTAAAAGTGAAAGTTGTTCAGTTTACTTGTCTGAACAAGCACACAAAATTTCTTTGGTAATTAAAAAATAAACTTGTATAACTCAGGCTACACCCAACTACAGTAGATCACTTACTGCAGCAGAGAGGAAGGCAGCATCAGCGTTGGCCTCCGCTCGTAGCACTCGGTCCGTGGCGTGTGCTCGAGCGACCGCCTTCAGCCGCTGCAGCAATCGTTGTGCAGCGGCCGCAGCGCCATTAGTGCGCAGCCCTCGCAGCGCTGACAGCGCGCCCCCCAGCTCCAGGCGAGCGCCCGCGCCGCCGTTGCCGCCCCCGCTGTACCCGCGCAACGCCTCCACGCACCAGGACATACCTCTGCCATAATAGATTGTGTCGCTAATACCATAATGTCGTACGGGATATTACTGTGGGGAAATGCCGCCGATATTGGCTGCATTTTTGTACTGCAGAAGAGGGTTGTTCGGGAGATCTATGGGATGGGCTCCCGAGAGTCTTTAAGAGAAAAATTCAAAGAAATTGATATTATGACTGTACATTCACAATATATTTATGAAAACTTACTGTATGCACACGAGAATAAAGATATTAAATTCAGTAAACATAGTGACTATCATAATTTAAATTTAAGAAATAAAGACAAGCTAGCAATGCCAATGATATAGATGAACAGAGATGAACAAAGATACTATAGATGATCAGAGTTGCTAAAATCAGAGATTTGGGAGTTGCACTCGATACTAAACTGGCGTTCAATGAGCACTTGGATAATATTACTAAAAATGCTTATAAAAAACTAGGAATGATTTTACGATTAGGCAAACCCTTCAAAAACCAATTTACTTATAAAATACTTTATTATTCTTTCGTGAGGAGTATCTTAGAATTTGGCAGTATAGTGTGGACTCCACTTTACCAAGTGCACATTGACCGGTTAGAGAGGATCCAAAACATTTTTCTGAAATCCCTGTCTTATAGAACTGGTGATAGCCCTTTCGATAGCTCTAAAGAAGCAGCTGAATTCTACCAATTGTCTTCCTTGAGCTCCAGACGGCGATACATAGACTGTTTATATTTCTTTAAAATTTTCAAAAATATAATTCACTATCCCAATTTGTTGAAAAAATTAAATTCAAAGTACCACGTATATCCTCTCGTTCGAGTGAAATATTTTATGTTGGCTATGCCCGTACAAATTACTGTCAGCATTCTTTTTTCAGACGTGCTCCAAAAATATTTAATAAAAAATTATCAGATATTGACCCTTTTATACTTACATTAGCTCGTTTTAAAAAGCAATTAAAAGCAAAATTGTAATAAACATTTAAAATTTCGAACTGCTTTACTGTGTATGGCGTTGTTGATTTGTACCTCATATTTATAAGACACCGATCTTGAACGCTCATTCTTTTATGATTATATAATTAGTAGTGGTCCTTCAGGTCTTTATTTATTGTAATACATATTATATTAATTTTAAGTATGTTATAATGACTGTTTGGTGCCCAAATAAATAAATAAAAATAAGCAACTCCTTTGCAGGTCACTGTATACGAATGTACAACACGCTGCCATGTAACATGCATGACTTGTCAGTAAATAAATTTAAAATTTCAATTAATGCTCAGTTATGCAAAAAGGCTTATTACAGTGTTAAAGATTTTTGAATGATAAGGCAGCGTGGCGGTAATAGAAATAAATTGCTCGTTCTCTAAATAGTTTTATAATATTCACAATTTGTAAGACATTTTAAAAGAGTTTTGGCACATAAGTTTCTTGCCCGATTCTTCTCATGTTAGCCCCTACATTCGGAATCGGGTCGCTCTTGGAGATTACATGCGCGGCATCAACTCCGCGGATGTACGATTACTTGCCACTAGCGCACGGGTTATCTAAATTTTAGTAGAATATTTTTTATGTATCATTAATTTTGTAAAATTGACGATTTTAAGTGCCCGCAAGGGATTATGAAATAAAGTACTTTTGATTTTGATTTTGATAAGGTAGCAGTGATGTGCAGATCTTAGACCAAACCAACCTCAAAATAAATCTATACTAATATAATAAAGTTGAAGAGTTTGTTTGTTTGTTTGGTTGAACGCGCTAATCTCAGGAGCTGAGCATCAATATAAAATGTTGCAATAACGGGAAAAATAAAAAAATGGCGAAACCTAGTTCGCGGGCACAGCTAGTAATATTATAAACAAATAGGATGAAAAGCGTCATCAATAGGTATCTCATTTTAGAATCGGCTGACAGCCATTTATTTGGAGACTGATAATTGTACTGTCACGATCTTTAATTTGAGAACCAATTTCTTAAAATATTATTCGAACACTCATAATACAACAAGGTTGATAGTTGTGTGTGATGATGGCAAGTGGCTATATAAAGTAACTCTAAATACGTGCTTTTTTTTAATTCATATATTTGCAACGCCAGACAGGTCCCTGTCAGATCCTCATTGTATATCGTAGCCTATGATCCTTATTAGATCAGGTGACATGATATAACACGACAGCTTCAAAAACTGCAACGCCAGCGACTTGTGCGAAGATTCAAATCCTAACCATTTCGATAGAGTCGGGGCTCCGTCATCGTCGACACTACAAGTTTGCAGATAAAATGCGATTGTTTCACTTACCCAGTTTCATCATCCCTGGACGTGGGGCTAACGAGAGCGGCCGCGGCCAAAGTCAGGCAGCGCTCTGCGTCGGAGGCGGCGCGGCGCGACCACCGCGAGAGGCGGTCGCCGCGCAAAACGTCGCGCAACACGCATTCGTATGCGTCATTCTCCTGGTATGATAATAAAAAAAACATTTGAGATATTATTTGAATGTCACTTACTTTATCGTTTTCCACACTAGCTGGATGTGTTCCGCCATCTTGGAGCGGCGACAATTTGAATGTAACATACTGTTAGGGTAGTTGCGCCGTCACTAAACTTTTGCTATATAAGACGCTAAAAAATAGCGTTTACTCATAAACCGTCATGCGGTACGGTGTTCAGATATTCAGTGTGATTTGTGATTAGATTCGTGGTTGGTTATGACGGTACTTGCTTAAGGCATGTATTTAAATCGATATCTGTATATTCCCTTCATTCCAACAAAATATATCAAAGTTCCACCAAAAATACTTAATTGGCTAGATGACTAAAAATTTTTTTTTGCTTTAATAGAAGCTCATTCATATAATAAACATAAAGAAAAAATCGGTTTTCGAATAACTATAAAAACAACCGAGATATAAGGTATTAAAGATTTTTCTCCATCTCTTTCTAGCAAAACGGCAATTTACAAGGAGTCAATATGGCCGTACTCAACAATGACGTCACAGTTGATGTCGAATCTCTCTGTCTAATCGCTTTCAAATTAACAACTTAAAATGCTTGTATGTAAGGTATTTCTAAGCCGATTTTAATTCTAATTTCACAGGACTGCGTCTTTTTGTACGGTATTTTAATATTTAATGACGAGACGTAAAAATTTGAATTCAGTCATCATCCCAATTGCTCACTAAATTAAATCAGATTTAGTATACTGTTTAATTGTATTTGCAGAACCGTTTTACTGAACGAATAACTATTATCAATATGGTTTCACAAGCAATAAGTATGCATAAAGTCGAGAATACACATAAAGTCGTTCCTGGCGCTTCGCCGGCCGCTGCCGCGGCACGCTCGCTTCGCTCGCTCAGCTCGCGCGCTTGGTTCATGTTCAAACCTACGCTCGTCGCTTCGCTCCTCGCTACCTATTTTTGACCCGCCTACAGTTTCTACATCGCCAAAATATTCTGTATTGTTATATGATTATTATAGTTATTTATTCGAATGATTATGAGTTTCGATCATTAGTATAGACAATATATGAAAACAAATATTAGTAAAAACTAAGTGTATGATAAATGATATTATGAATTGCAATGATTATGTTTTTAAATATGTAGTTTTTAATTTTTTTTATGAAGAATGATCATTATGGTTTTAAATGGTATGAGAAATATTTTCGGACCTCCAATGATAGGAATTTGAAAAGTTATGTAAGAAAATGCGCACCCATAAAAATAACCCTAAATTTAGAGTGCAAGTTAGTATTTTTCATAAGCAATTCGTATTTTTGTTTTATAACTCATTTACACGATGTACCAACCACATTTCTGGTGTGAATTCAATGAAAAAAATCATCTGGTTTTGTGTGATTTTTTAGTTTTCTTTGTAGGACATGTTTAGTTAAACAATTGTTTTTTTTTGCAGTTGCAGTCATTTATCTGCTATACATTCAGTTAATTAGTGGAGTTACCTAGTGTGCTGAAAAATTATACAGATGTGCATTTAAAAATATCCCCTTGCTTAATACTTGTGTTATGAAAATGTTTCGCTTATAATATTTGTAATTACGAGTATAAAACATTCAACTCAGTGTATGTTTGAATATTGTTTTATGAACAACTATTGTATTGTCAACAGAACTAACTACTCACACGTCTAAAGAGACCTAAGTCCCTGCGCTATTTCTGTCTTGTCCATCCAGAAGGAGGACTACAGTCCCCAAGATATTGTATTGAGTTTTATTAAAATTGGAAGCATTGGAGCTCTTAGCGTATGGACCAACCGTTTGATGACTCTGTATTAAATATTTTGCCTACATACATAGCGTATGCAAAATTTTTGCCCAAAAAGATGTCAAGAAGTGATTGTTATTTAGTCTGCAAGATGTGAGCTAAACGAACATACATTGCATATTTAATAAAAGCTCGTAACCATGAGCGAGCGAGCTCGAGGCATTTGCCACCGGGCGACAGCACGAATAAGAACACGAAACGAGCAAGACGACAGTTGGATGTTGAATTTGCACCGTCCAGACATGTCCAGCAGGCGTAGCACGGGCAAGAAATTTGTGATAAAACTCAGTCACGCGTGTCCCTTGACGAGTGTCACGAAATTTTTATCACGTAAGTCACACTAAATACGCGCCGCTGTGCCACTCTTTAAGACGTAGAGATTAAGTCACTGAAATTGTGAGATAATGCGCGATTCGCGTCCAGTCTTGGCAGCCCGTGCTTCGCCTGTTGAATTGTTTTACAACCAGCTCCATTAAATTACAGTTTATAAGCCATTGTTTAGTCAAAGGCAGAATTACACTGATTCAGCAACTCAGACAGCGCTGTCACAACAACACTTAATAAACTGTATAGTCTAGAAGCCAGTATACATGATGTCAGTATCGAGTCAGCACTGACATCGACACATAACATGCTTAACTGCCCTCAAGTTTCGTTGGACTTAAACAAGATAATCTCTTCTCAAACAGCTTAATGAAACATGTTTACATTTTCTACACCCTCTTTGTGTACCACTTACTAATATGAAAAAAGAACAACACACAACATTTTATATCATTACAAAAAAGACATTCTATGTAAGTTACATTATGGTATACTACGTGTTCCTGTTGTTACCCCATGCCCCCTAGCATAAAACAGAAACACGATATGATAAATCGATATATCGATATGACCTGTAAAAAAAGTTAGATTTTTTAGCTATCTTGAAGTTTTGATATTGTTATTGTTATTTTGGGTATTATTAATATATTAATGTCGTTAAAATTTCAAGGAAGCCATTATATGCAACATATCTTGACAGTACATATCGATTTATCGTTTTATCATATCGTGTTTTGGTGTTCCTGCTACAGGGCAGGGACATAACTCTAGTGTATTAATCAGACCACTCAAAAGGATCATGGAATAATAATAAGTTAATAATCAACAAATATTTAAAAAAATCGTACAAGATAATTCAACTAAAATGTAAGTGACAATGCAAAACACTTTTGTGAGAAATACGGCACGGCAACGTCTCATTATCGTAAGTTATGAATGATTGACTGTACTCCATCAATGAAAGTTGACACTACTACCCAGTATCTGATTGCGAGATTGTAAGGTTATTAGGTAGCTACTGACACGCTTATGTTTGGCAACATCGCAAAAATAAAGACCAGTGACAATTTTTGTCATTTTTAATTAAAATTGCGATTATCTTCATAAGTTTGCATTTTGGAGCATGCATTTCTTGGTCAACTTACATTGTTTTCATTCATACAGTTTTATCTTAAAGTTATAGCAAATCAACAGGAACACGTTGTATAATAAACTTTTCGATAAATTATATCGACTTACGTCGTCTACTGTAATGTCCTGATGACACGATGGAGGCTCGACATCGAGCATAGCATGAAATGCCACTTTCCCACCTTCTGCATCATTCAACGCTACAGAGCACAAGACAAGATGTAGACCTGGAATAAAAAATCCATTTAATCATTGCTGATGTCTAACGGCACGTTTCAATGACCTATCGCCAGTAAGAGATAGGCATATTATTATCAATTATCAATAGGGTCGATTTCACGCAGCAGGCGTACAGCGCACTAAGGGTTCAGTATAATAATGCGTTCCGGGTGCTGCTTGGTCGTCCGCGATTTTGCAGCGCGTCGAATATGTTCACCGAGGCGCATATAGACGGCTTCCACGCGTTGATCCGAAAACGGTGCGCTTCGCTTATGGGTCGTTTTCGCAACAGCACAAACAGCATTCTGAATGCATTAGCCACCAGATGGGACTCTCCTATGGTGAGGCGCTGGGTTCACCTGCACGCCAGCATCGGTGTGTAGATGAGCACAGTTAGTATATAATTATTATTTATTTTCCTTAATTTCGTTTGCATTTACTACTAACATAGGTTAAGAAGATTGTTACTAACAAAGATATGGACTCCGTCTGAAATAAACGCATTTATTATTATTATACATTTATTCCAAAATGATCTTAAATTTAAGTTTTTTACAATATACCGGGTGTAACTGAACACCCCAATAACATTTAAGGGGCATATAAGTTAGATACCAAATGGACCTTCAATGCTTGTCTGAAACCTGGAAACCCAATACTTTCAGAGTTATTTGATTTTAAACTGAAAGCAAAAACTTTCAAGTGACAACCATAATCAGCTCTTAACACAAAATAAATTTAAACACAAAATGACACGTGACAAACGTGAGCGTAGTATTCCTCCTACGTTTACGTAGGGCTGTCGGCACTTAATACCAAAAAATAATTTATTTAGTTTGTATGACGTGAGCGTAGTATTCCTCATACGCTTACGTAGGGTTGTCGACACTTAATACCAAAAAATAATTTATTTAGTTTGTATGGGAAAAAAAGTAGGTTTGTTAGCCCTAATATTTTTCCTACAGAATCTCTACTTCTGACGGATACATACCCTTAAATGTTATTGGGGTGTTCAGTTACACCCTGTATAGATATAAAAACAGAAATATTATAAAAAACTTAAATCTAGGGTTCCACTGGCAGCGGAGCATGGTTATTATTATTATTATTATTATCTTAGACGATGTTAGGCAACTGCTGATTTTTCCTAATGTTAAACGGAAAATATAAGTATTAGCACAGATACCTATCACGAACAAACATTAAATAATTCGATAAAAGCATCAATAGATGCCGCTACTTTAATCGGTTTTTATACTTTTATACCACTATTACTTTAATAACTTAGCCCGCAGGAAGTGTCAAATTACGTTTAAAGTGAGGCTAGAACAGTTTTACATTTTTTTACAGATTTATCGCACTCATAATGACAAATCATGTGAATTTCAATGTATTTATCAAGAGCAAAGCAGAAATAGTAAACAATGTCGGCTTAATTATTTTATTACATATTGCTTTCTCATAGATGGCAAACGGCTTGACCATTGGCGTAGGTATGGGGGGCGCACCTTCCATTGAAAATCAACATACACTAGATAGAATGAACTTTTCAAATTGACTGTTGAATGAACTGACAAATTGAAATTTTAATCTGGACCATCGAAAAGTTATACCTACGCCTATGGGCTTGACCGATCTTTATGATTTTTTTGTGTATATTCGGTAGGTCTGAGAATAGGTCGTATAATATTTTTTATACCCCTAAGCGATAGGGGTTTTTTTTTTATTATTATGGCGAAACGTAGGACGCGGGCACAGCTAGTAAATAAATAAAATTAAACTACAAAATACTACGCGACTTATTTTTTTTTTATTCAATTACGGTGTTTTTCTGAATTTTAAAAATATTGTGGCGGCCGCGACGGCTATCAATTATTGACAGTCCAGTGTACACGTCACATAATTAAAATAAATAATTCGAAATTTAGATAAGTAATGTACGAAGGCTGCTATATAATAATCCGGAAAGAAACAAACATCTATCATTATAATGTGTAGTTTTGTAGATAGCTTTTCAAAATATTCGCCATGATGATCGATGCACTTTTGGATACCTTGAAACCAATTTTCATAGCTCTTTTACGACTCTGATTGAGGTATCTCCAAAACTGCCCCAATTAGGATGTCTCCTGGGATTCGAGACTTTGTTCATCAGCGGACCAATAATGTTATTTCTAGACTTTTTTCTTAAGCATTTCAAGGTAGTACCTGTTTGAAAATCACCCTGCTCGTGCATAATGTGTTGAAAATTGGTGACGGCGTCACGAAATTTGCCCATCCGCACCAACAGTAACCCGATGTTGTGCATCACCTTCATTCTAAGAATATACTTTGGCATTAACACATGGAAAAATAAAATGTTGAAAAAAGACAACATTACTAAGATATTCTAAGAATATATTTTGGCATTAACACATGGAAAAATAAAATGTTGAAAAAGACAACATTCCTAAGTATAACCTTAAATCCTTTTCAGCAGTAGGGGTTTGGTCCAACGCCATTCTGTACAATTTAAGAGCCTTCGGATGCTCACCCATTTTGAAATATATATTTCCCATGTTCACCTAAAACATCCAAGACATTATTATCCGCCAAAATAACCTAATATGTTCGATACTAATATCTTCGTAAAAATAACATTACCTTGAGTCTGTTCGCGTGTGGGAACAGTTTATTTCTCGTAAGCAATTGATAAGTGTTCAATGCTTCTGTGTACATTTCGTTCAAAGCATATTGTCCCGCAAGATTGCACAAAACCTGTAAAGTTTACAGTCGATATAAATTCTCCATTCGAATTTTTAGAATCACACCCAGGTCTCTATGAGTAAGTTAATAAAGTGCAGAAGCAACTTCAGTTTGCCTGGATATGTCCACGGAGTCCAAAGTGAAGTCGCAGGGCCCGTAGGAAAGTAATTCTAAGAACCAAGCTACATCTAACGGAATTTAAGTAGCCTATCTTCCGTCACGTAGCACATATTTAACGATTAATTAAATGAGACTTTGACAAAACAAAATTTTCGCCAACCTCCTTATTCACAACTGTCGGAAAACAACCTCACGAAATCTCTATTTGTCACTTTTTATTCGCGACGCATCGGGTCGTGACTTTCTGTATCGAATCCGCGATCTGACATTGTGGATGTCGGCCGATTTTAAATTGAGGTCGGTGAACGGTGCAAAATATTTTTTTTTGATTCACGATAGGCGATTCAAATTACATTAGATATGCGGATTAGCCAATGTCAACTCTGGAAATAATTTGGCTTAAAATATAATTTCATAAAATTTAGTCGCAAACAAGTAAGCTCACCGCAAAAGTTAGGTCCAAGTTGTGCGTG